>BSBM01000074.1:5072500-6272500 GCA_027924585.1 Larix kaempferi | reverse complement strand
TCCACACTGTAATAGCATTCCACAACTGCATATTTCATATACTCATCTTTGGAAATTCTTTCCCAGAGTTCCACCTGTGAATCTTTGCTTTCTACAGCCATTTCTACGGCCAGAAAAATCTGTCCAATTCAAAAAGTCTGCTAAGCTATGCTATTTTGAACAATGAAATATACAGAAAGCATCTTCTTAACAATCTAACATCTCAAAGTTGCAATTTCAAAGAAATGAGAAAACAAATAACTCGTTAGTTGAAAACTCAAAACATATTTAAATGACAAAAGTAAGGTGCAATGCATAGGTTGAAATAAACACCTTGCTGACCAGAAGGAAAAGAGGCCATTGTACTAAGGGTAAGTTTCCAGTATTGCCTGGGATAAGAAGTAACTCCATCTCCCTATAATCAACTCACATATTAACAGTATCAGCTCATCAAATCTATATAGAATCTTCAATATTATTAAAGATGTATACAATACTCGTTGAAATGAATTATTAAACTGACCGATTCGCAATATAATCTTCCTCACGTATGCTCTTGATAATTTCATTCCAGAATGGAGAAAATATGGCAGCATAACTCTTTTTGGCTTCAGTGGATGCCTTCATGGAAATACAAAACAAATAGATTATTATTTCATTACCAAACAAGAGTAAATAGCAATGCCCAAAAAAAACAAGAAACATCAAACACTACAACCAGAGAAAACCCATAACGTCTTAAGCAACAACAGAAATCGGTCAGGGATTGTCCCAGCATGCTCAGATTTATTCTTGTGCCTTGATGTGAGTCATGGATATGATCTCAGATGTGCTTGTGCTATGATATAATTTCACTCTCGTTGACACATGGGATGTTTTTCTTTTATATTGATATGAAGATGGGAGGTCACTTTTATGCTTTAAAAGTGGCTCATAACACTTAAAATTGTTGTCCATTACTAAGATGTACCATGGTGTAATCATAATTTTCCCGTAGATAAGTGTGTCATCTTGAAGCTTAAGTTGTAACCCTAGTGAACTATTATTCATTTCATAATATTTCATATAACAATTTTTCCATTTTACTAACCTTATCATCCATTTCCATCAATTTTCCCTTTGTAAGTGATTCTCTATGGTCTCATAATTATTCCCATGTATGCTTGAAGTACTCTAAGGTTGATGCTACCAAATTAAAATGTAAAAGTACATCAATTGTACCCCCTTGCCAAAAACCCATTTTGTAAGTCCCATGGTTATCAAAACTAAAACTAAAGAAAAAGGGACCATGCAAAAAAAGAAAAATGAAATAAAGCAAGCAAAAGGGCACAAGGAAGGGGTAACTCGTGATTAAAAATTTAAAAGTGCTCCCTTTCATAGGATACACATGTGGAAAACCCATGGGGGTAGAGAAATTGGTAACGAGTAATTGAGATGAGAAGTTGTAAATGGAAGGTCACAAGTTCAAATCCTCATGGGTACTAGCTTACAAAAAAAAGGGCACATATATGGAATAAAAATCTACAACCCCTAGCTCTTGAAAGTTAAGGGGTAGACGGAGACCTATTACACTCAATTGCTATGATGGTTAACTTGCAAAGACCCATTTTCTTCCCTAAGTACCACATCCATTCCATCGCCCTCGCCTAACTTAGTTATCTAGGCAATGCACCTTGACTTAGGGGTTTCACATGTAATAGGAGTTGATGTTGGTCACACCATGGTAAGCCTAATATTTAATTGGATAAAAATTAAAAATTCATTGAGCCAATAGAGAGGTATGATTGTTAATTATTTCATGTCATTTCTTCATATTTGGAGGCATTTCCTAGGTATAAGTGGGATGAACCCTTAGCGCATGCGAGCACTCACATTTTCCTATATGTTTTGACACTTGCTATTGTACACATGGATGATGACTAGGCTCTAGGAGGTCAGCATCCCTCTTGTTCACATATTTGTAGGCACGTGTGGGTTCCTAGAGACACTAGGATGGGGTTGTCCCCATCCTCTTGTTGAGATGATGCACTCCCTCAAATTAATGAGTAAAAGGATAATTGACTAAGGAAATAAGGCAATTAATTAACACTCAAGGGAACCCATCAACATTACGGTCTCCCTAAGTTTTGATGTATTAAAAATTGTACTTTTGAAGTAATGAATTAATTTGATGACAGAGAAACTCTGAAAAATTGCATGGCCAAAGGCCAGATCAGCAGCCGTGCCCTAGAGGGGGATTTGTTACCACCAATGTACTGAACAATAGTTCATTTACAAAAATATTCAACATAAGGAAAAATAGTTGAAATCCATATAGGATAAACAATATATAATTGATTATTGAATAAGTGAGATGATACACTGAACCTTGTGATACTTGTATGCACTGACTAGTCGCAAAGATGAAGGGTTGTGTCCCTTAGCTTATTATTATTATTATTAAAATTGTAGATGCTGATACCAATGTCTGTTCCTCTCCATTATTCATTGAAGGTGATGATGACTTCCCATATGCACCAGTTACTCTTCCTACAAGTAGGCCAAGGCCTATGCCTAAGTGGACTATCTCCACCATTGTTGATGCAAGTGAGTCTCTATCTAGTCCTTTGCAGCATTATTAGGAGACCTTTTTAGTCTTTTTACCTCCACCTTAGGCCCTTCTTACTCAGGTTGTTGATATTCTTGCTGAGTTCAAGGACTTTCCCCCAAATCACTTTGGAGGATTGTTTCTGCCAATGACGAATCTCGATGGATTCTTGAGCAAACAATATGGAGTTCAGGAGGCATGATGCAGTTGTTCAACATTAAAGGAGGGAAGTGAATCTTGTGATGCAAAGCTCTTTCATTGCACCCCTTGTTCAGGTTAAGAGGGGATCCTGGAGTTTAATCCTCACATGTGGTTATGGCACTCTCATAGTAATCATGGTTAAGGCCATCATTTGATCATTTATTATCTTTTATGGTAATACTAGGGAGTGGTTAAGTCTAACCTAGCCAAACTTCTACATGTAGGATCATTAACCCCTCTTGGGGGTAGAGCCCTACTTGAGTTGTCATAAGTAGACCATAAGTAGACCATTAGGCATTCTATTGTGATTTCCATTTTTCTTTTATGAGCACTTGTGCTTCTCTTGTCTAATGCACTTCTGCTTGGGTATTTTTCTCTCACTAGCGTACTAGGGTTGTCTCTCTCTAGCACACATGTGACTGGGTTATTACAGGTTCAGTCACTACCATAATGGAACCCTTAAGGAAAATCTTTCTGTTTAATACTATTTGTTGTTTCAGGGTTTTAGTCCATTGTTGTGATTAAATTGTGAGCAAAGAACTCTCGAATCTGCACAACATATTCAAGAAAGGATAAAGGGTGGTATGTTACAGGTTCGGTCTCTAATGTGATAGAACTCTAAAGGAAAATATCTATGTTTAATATATTTGATCTTGTATTTGGCACACCATTAGACTTGAGTAGGATGCATCTCAAAACTAAGTTTCTGGTCTTGCATGACTATTTGTACAGAAATGACTGAGACAACACAAAACTAGAGTTGCGATGGCATCTTCCAGAAAGATTCCATTAAGATTAATTTCATCGATGTTTTGGACCAGAATAATGTGGTCCATCATCAGGACCAGAATAATGTAGCCCCGTCATCAGGACTGATGATGGACCACATTAGTCTGGTCCAAAACATCAAGGAAATTAATCTTAATGCAATGTATACAAAAGATTCCATACACCAATCCAGAATTCTGACAGGAGAAACTAGAGTTGTTAAACAAATCCTATGTGATCAGTCCAATGTAAGAACGGTATTATCATAATAGCTGCATGCATACATTTCACACATGTTGAGATTTTCACCACAAAGAAAACAGAAATGACACAGAGAAGCAGATATAAATTCTTCTCCGCTTGGCTTGATTAAATAATATAACACCTACCTGACCAAGTGATACACCACTACTATGCCTGCAAGAAAAAAGATACAGTATTAGATAAATCAAAATGCCATATGTACAATCCAACTGAATCACAGGTATATCATAACCCACATAGATATATAATTAACTGAGGCTGCACTGAAATATCAAGCAGTGATAAGTTTGAAGAATTCCCATGCAACAGAATCAGTCATGACCTTTTTAATAGAACTTGATTACCTCTTAGTCTTTGTTGCTTGAATTCTTTTCGTAAATGCTTCTGGAAAACTTTCAAAGCGCTTACGGACAGTTTCTATTGACTGTATCTGCAGGAAGGAAGAAAATTGTAATATCAGAAACATTTTAATTGGGGACAGGAAGCAGAGACTCCAAAAGAAAATAGACAAGCAACCAGTTCCAGTTACCAAATTGAATACTTATTTCTTGTTGAATGCAGACAAACATTTAATGCTGAAAATAAAAACGTCAACTCCTTCATATTAAATAACAAATCTTTCTTTTCACATATTAGAAGTTTCACAAAACTTCTGATTCGGAATCACAAAATGGCATTGCTGAGGTTGTTGTATATCTGTTTCTTGTTTACCAAATGATTACCAATTATCATCCTGCATCTATATGTAGGATAATCTCCAATCTTACGAATTAGTTATAAACTTTAATAAGATAAAGATGTACCTCTCCAAGTCGTTCTTTTGCTCCAATAAGAGCACCCACAATAGCAGATAAAACTGTGTACCAAATATACAGATCTAGAACATAGATCTGCATAACATCCAAATGATTCATCAACGTTAGCTCTTATTTTTTTAATTGTCTATTATAGGCAACAAACAAGTAAACTGCATTTTCCAAGAATTGGTAACTGAAAAAAAATAATCAGCCATCGACTTGTTCCATTCTAGAAATGGCATAAAGAATTTAGTTTAAATTTTACTTACAGCAAGAACTGGTGCCCAGAGACTAGCAATAGTCAGCGCATTGTGATTATCTGCAGAATAATCCAATTGTTCATCGAAGGTATTATTTATCAACACTACTAGATGTATAAAACGAATTTAAGTTCTCTATACATATATTTGAAAAGATATAAATATATTCCCAGATTTTTATATCAAATATTTTGAAAAGATATAAATAGCCACCAAAATAGAGCCTAGAATAAAACAGCAAAGGAAGGTGTAACAAATTTATCTAGCACCCTAAGTGATAAAGTCCTAAATCACTAGGTATAAGATAAATTGAACTAAGAGGGGGCCACTGTCACCTCACCGCCCTCTTCTGCTATTTAGTGCTAGTTCTCCTCTAGCACAAGGGAGGTTTTCCTATACTAGAATTGCTAAAGTCTAGGAATGAAAGCTTGAGGGAGAAAAACACTTTCGCAAAACAAATGGGGTTTTTAGATATGGAAATGAAAGTCGGTGATGGCCAAGGAAAATGCTTGTGCCTGAATCTACTGGGTGCATGGGGTCATAGATCTAGAGCAATGAATGATGCACTTGAGATGGAAGAGGGACGTATGATTGCATAGTCCAATCTTCCTACTAAAAACTTCAATGGGACTAAGCAAGTAGTTGTATGAAATAATCTTACAACGAGGATGAACTACAATGGAACTACTCTATTGCATAGTCTCTTTATCTATTACAATAAGAAGGAAATATGTAAATTACACTTATGAAATGTAAGAGGAAATAGATATCCTACTTAACAAATTCAACTAAGAAAGATGTTACTATACAAAAAACGCTCCAGGTGTACATCCATCGCAATGACAATTCCATGACAAATATTCCAGCATCAAGGCTCCAACAAAGATCTTCATCATATTACACAAGCACCAAAATATATAGGAGGCAACAAAGGAACGCAATTTCCTTATACAATGGAATAATAATTTATTAATTTCCCTTTCTAGATTCACTCTTTGCTCAACAAATATTTTCAAGGCTCGCAAACTAGCGGTTAGATCTATTTTTTCTCCAAGGTAAATAATAAAATAATAGTTCTAATCTAACCAACTCTTTGAGAAGAGTTGAACAAATAATTAACAACTCTTTGATCAAGAAAGTAGTTATGTTTCAGCTTTTATTGCGCTTTGAAAAGATGAGGAATGCCATCAATTACTAGCCAAGGGCGCCAGGTTAATCAAGGATGCCAAAAAGTTGGATCCTATTGTATATTCTGATTTTGTTTATGCTCTAATAAGCTTCAAGAAGCAGTTAGGATAGGCATTGTATATACCCTTACACTGGTAGTTTTTTTATTCTAAATAAGTTTATCTGAATGTAAGAATTATTTTTCAAAAAAAATACTAAGCGATGGAGTTTGTAGATCCACCAAAACCAAGAAGGTGGAGCGCTTTCTTAAGTGAATGAATGATTTGACCATGCTTTGATAACTCGACAACAAATTCACCCTCCAAGATGTGAATAGCTCCTAGTGATATGCCCTCCAAGACTATAACAACCTTCTAACGAACTTCTTGATAGAAGTGCAATGAATAACCAACTTGGGCAAAGGAATAAAATAATCTTTTAGAAAAAGTGCTTGACAAGTGCTTAACAAATTCACCCTCCAACTTGAGACAAGTGCTTGACATAGCAACCTTTGCCAAAAATTGAAGGTGCACCCCTCAAGAGAGAATCTTCCACATTGCAAACCTTACTAACTCCTTGAAGATTGTGCAACCTCCATCATGCTTCACTTACTCCACACATGTGGCATTAAACAACCAAATATTGACCCTTCTTTGACCACTAAAACACTTTTATACTTGGAGTGCGCCCCGCTCAAAAATATTTTTTTAAATAATTCATCTTCTACCTTTTGAGAGGGCATTACATGGCATCTAGGAGTTTAGTGTTTAGTGGTAATTAACCAAGTGAAAGCAAGGCAAAAGGAGGTAGGCTGCTTTTGCAATTGACCTCCTTCTATCATAACCCCAACAAAAAATTCATCAAATTATCTTCATTAAAATCCTCCTTAGGCAATAGCTTCATCATGATAAAGTGTCTCATGTGTGAGAAGTCTCCATATCCCCTAGGATGTTCCATCTATGAGCCCCTTAACCTTAATATTCATAAAATAATCTTCAATTGTGCCTAGCACCCACCCTTTAAGTGATTTTTGAATTAATACTAAGTGCAGACCTTAGGTACTTTGGTTAACTAGATAAGATAAGATAATTTTATTAATGTCCAACTAATGACCACAAAGTAGGTCAACAGGACTGTCGGTTACAATGATGTTCGTACTATGCCGGAGGGCCAACCGGTCCCCTATTAAAAACAAAGCAAATGCCGAAAATTTAAAAGATGAACAAGACTAGCTGGGTTGAAGCATGAGGGAGCTCCAACCCCCGCCCCGACTTCCGAACTCTGCACTGGGGCGAAGAAGCCCGGGTGGAGAAGATCCTGGAGCCGAAACCGAAGAAGTTCTATTACTCCTAACATCCGACGCTGAGAGAGGAGAACTGAGGGAAGTTCAGTAGCGTCTGCTGGCCCGAAGAGGATGCGGGTCGCCCGCTGCGGTGTTGCTTTCTTTGAGGCCTGGAGGACCTAGTTCGTCTCTCAGGTAGAATCCTGGAGCGAAACTGTTGATGAGGTCTCGTGGGTCGAGATCCACGAATCCTCACTGATCTAGAACCTGGATCGGTGTCTAGGTCTGTAGACCTCTTGGTGCCCCTGGTTGAGGGGAGCACATTGAAGAAAGCTGTGATCCTCTGTGTGGTGTCGAGTCTGGTGGGGGGCTGAAGAATATGTGCCCAAAGCCTGAGGGTCTCCTGGATATAGAGTGCTAAACATCTCTGATCCGTGTACCTGAAAAAGCTGGCCAAGGTTTGAGGACCTCTGAACAAACAATGGAACCGTCCTCTGATCTCGTAATATACAGGACATCTGAAGATAAAGTGTGACTCGGTTTCCACTTCCTGTAAGTGACATAGTTGGCAAATCCTGTCCAGCCTATCAATCTGATGGTCTGTCTCTACCCTAAGTCTATGAGACCCTACTCTGAGCTGCCCGAGTGGGATTCGGAGAGCATGCATCCAGTGACGGAGCGTGTACCGGGGTCGGATGATGAGCCCGTCTCTGATCTCTAGGAAGTGCTCTGCGTAGAAGGCCATCTTTGGGCGCAACCCTCCGGGGGAATTGACCCAAGTGATCTGAACAAATTGCTTGTAAATATCCTCTTTGATGATCTTATTCAGTTCCTACTAGGTGGGAAGAAGGTGGTCAGGAGCATTCAAAGAGTACCGGAAGGGGGGGGAGGCGATCCATCTGAATCCCTGCTGATTTGAGGAGCCTCGAACCCCCAGTGAACCAGCACTTGGCTCTTCCTGGATGAGTACGAGCAATAGCCTCGGAAGAGCAGTAGGCTAAGTAAGGATACATGTCCCGGCCCTGTAATGTGTCTACAAAGCCCCGAACCCGATGCAAGAACGAAACCAGTCTGAAGATCGTCTCAAGGCGGAAGAGTTGTGCCCCAAACTCAGCCAGGATGATGTGCTGCGGTGCTGTCTGTTTGCATCGGATGATGCAGCGGAGAAGAAGGGTCTGGACTCTCTCGACTGAGGCCCAATCCGACTCAAGTAAAGAAGGCCCCCAAATTTTTTATCCGTATAGGACAATGGGGCGGATCAAGGTGTCCATAAGACTCATCTAGGACGAGATGTCCTGGAAGTGATGACGGAAGCACTGTCTCTCAAGAAGGGCCAAGGATCCATACCCCTTGTTGATTCGAGGTTGAAGTGTTGGCTGCAGGCTAAAACGGGGGCCTGTGAACTGCACTCCCAAGTAAGTATATGTGTTGGTAATCTCGATTTCCTCTCTCTTGAATAGGAAGCGGCAATCCAAGGTCTTCTTCACCCCATTGAAGATCATAACCTTTGTTTTACTCAGATTCACCGTCAACCTCCGGAGATCACAAAATATAGCTAAGGCATCAAGCTGCCTCTATAGGCCTTTTGGGCTATTTCTTCATTACTTTAATTTTTCACACTCACCTTAGAAAAGCCAAAGTTAGACACTTTAATCAATCCATCAGTTAAAAAGTACAAATATTAACACTTCAAAACCTAGGGAGACCCTAAGTTGATGTGTTCCCATTCTATTAAATACTTCAATGTTAATTAATTATCTTATTGCCTTAGTCAATTATTCCTTAAATGATCAATTAGAGGGAATGCATCATCTTATGATCATTGTTTTAATTGTTGGGCACTTGATACATCACACCAACCATCATGGCCACCATTCAACAATCAAGAAGCAAAATCTCCAAGCAAGGAGACAAGTGTACCACCTGCCCATCCGACTATCTAGCCATGAAAATCTTGAAAGCTCAACGCTTGTGAAAAAATTTCACAAGTGATCTGACCAAAATCACAATGTAGTACTATGTTGTAACAGAAAGTAAAGCTACTAATGCACCATTAATAAATATATTTGGTGAACACTATTGAGTTCACAATTATACTTAAAACTGAGCATTATTGCAAAAACCTAAATAGAAGTAGATATTGGTAAAGGAAATGTTTATAAAGGTCAAAATTAATGTACTTTGTGAACTTTTGTCATAATGTCACTTTACGTAATGAAGTAATGATGAGGTCATAAGTTATGCCTCAATATGTGTTATGTTATTTATTATGGCGTTAGGAATTTGGTGTTACTTAACATACATAACGTACATGCCTCTCTCACCTAGGTATTACGAGTCATAACATTATACCATCAAATAAATTCATCTAAGTATCTCTCTCTCCCCCCTTTTTTGTTGTGTGTTATCTGATGTTGTTTGCATAAAACTCTGATAAATGTAGATATTAATTTGATGATGATGATGATGATGATGATCAAGATGGAAAAAAATCTATACTTACAAAAGGAACAAACAAGAATGCTAAATGGTGTACAGAAGGGTCACAAAGATCAAACTCAGTGTATCCTCTTGACTTATCCCTTAAATGAGGAATGTTTCATTACAGTTGTTTGCACAGCCATTTGCAACATCAAAGCATCTACCTTTATCAAGCAACTTGGTAAAAATTTAGGTGCTATTCCATACCATCTTCTCTTTGATCAATATGGTGTCTTTTTTTCAAAGGTTAATCCACTTCTTGAATCCAATCAATTATGCCCAACATCTTGACCCAATCCCCTTCTTCATAAAGCATCAATAGCTCAAGAGATTGCA
Source organism: Larix kaempferi (assembly GCA_027924585.1). Lineage (NCBI taxonomy): Eukaryota > Viridiplantae > Streptophyta > Pinopsida > Pinales > Pinaceae > Larix > Larix kaempferi. The sequence continues at coordinate 6,262,378 of BSBM01000074.1, read as the reverse complement.
TTTATCCATGTCCAATGTTGGATTAGTACGTACGAAGTAAGTAGTTAGAAGATGTTCAAACTTCAACTCCTTCCAAGCTTCCTTGACAGTTATCTTCTTTGTGAAGCCCTCTACATGTGTGTAGAACCCCTCAACAAATATCTTGACTGGAGAAGAGGACCGAGCAAGTCCCAACCCGCAATCTCAATACAATGGAACATTGGTCAACATTCTCATTCAACGATGTGATTATAAGTTATAACTTCCCTTGGATGATCCGCCAAACACTAGCCTGGAATCCAATCCTCAACAGAAGTTATTGCCAAATCTAAATTTAAAAAAAAAAGAGCAATATCAGACTTTCATAACTGAAAAGGCGTGGGAAACCCCCACGATCAAGCTCCACTCAACCCCAAATAACAAATCTTGCAAAAAGCTCTAGTTTGCATGTTTAATGGGGTGCATCCCTTAGCAGATGTGCTCATGGAGTGGATTAGAGAAGGGTAGGGATGTGTCCTAGAAGTTTGATGTTCTAAATGATGCTCCTTTTCAGCATTATTCTCAAGTGAAGAAGAGAAGCAAAAGATTTTAAAAGAGGGACCTTGGTTTAGGGGACAATCAAGGATTTTCCATTGCCCCCCTACACACCCAAATTTAATTTGAGAATGTCTTCAGTCTCTTCTGATCTGGGTAAGACTCCCAAACTTCACCATATACATCTGCACAGATAACATTGTATCCTAGATAGAAAACATACTAGGAGATACTTGTCAACAACATAAAAAGGCATAGTAGCAATGAAATACAATGTCCATAGCAAGCCCGTAATCGTAATCATAACAAGAAGCAAGTGGCATCATTAAAAAATAATGTGATGTATGAAATATAAAACAATTATATGACATCAACATGTGAACAATCAACCTCTCATCACCTAAACTTTCAACATCATCAGACCTAAGTTGCTAGAAACGCCTACAGTGGTGGTGCACACATCCCGGGAATGCAAGGAAACACAGAAACAGGTACGAAACGCCTTGGAAACGTCTTTGGTCGTACCGTACGACGTTTCCAAATATGGAAACATTGTACAATACAGCCAAGGATGTTTCCAAGGTGTTTCAGTCAGTTTCAGTGACGTTTCAAGCTGCTATTAGAAGTTTTTGGCCTACCCAAGTGCCCATGAGGGATGTGGGATTCAGAGGAAAATATCACCTTATTCATCCCAACGACCATTTAAAACAAAACAGAGATAGGGGATTGAGCACTAAGGAGTTTGTTACCTTGTAATTAATGGTAATAACCTTTATCTTACCTTTTCTATCCTTCTAAGTAAAAGTGGCATTCTCCTTTATCTTACATTTTCTATCCTTTTACTTAAATTTGTATCATTACCATCAATTGTTACAGGATGTTTGAGAGTGGTTCCAACCTCATCAGACTTCATATGGAGAAAGTAAAATTCCATAACTCATTCAAAATTCAGCAGACTTAACAATTTTTAGGATTTCAGGGTTGGTAAGATTGTAGCATTTCCACTGGATCCTATCATGCACGAGGGTATGGGATTGGCATTAGTCAAGACCACCAAGCTATAGGATTTTGCATCGTGTAATCATCTACGAGAGATAATATAGACATGGGTTTCCTTCTAAAATGTCATTTATAAGTATCATTCTTATTTTCTTGCAAGATAATATTATTTAAAAAAAACTATGTATCTATATTTTTTGTATTTTTTATATACCATGTTTACCCGCATACCCATTTTGGGGGGTTCATGTTTCTAGACATTCCCATTTCAGAAAACTTGTACACATTTCCACGTTTCGTGCAACTAGCATCACACCTAAAGATTTCGTATATCACCATGCCATTGCATCATCTACATACCTCCAATGCAATCTAGGTGATGGGATCCCCTCAGTTTCCCTATGGGTATTCAGTACATTATAAAATTGGGGTCAGTTCAGGTAGGCTTGAGAGCTTTAGGTTAGCGCTTAAGGTTTTTTGAAAGAATTATGCCAAAAGAAAGAATTCGCAAAGCTTTGTCACTCCAATCTCGTTGACCAAAAATGAGGTCAGCATGTTAATTGTTGTTCTTTGTATATTAACATCAAAAGCACTTCATATCATTTGAGAATTTATCAAATACTTTTTCCATAGTTGTTACTAGAAGGCTTCCTGTCTATATTCCATTTCTTCTTAAAATTGTATCTTTTCAATCTAAGAAAAGATGTATTAGTGTGGCCAAAAGTTGTCAATGGGATTGTTAACGCTTGAGGCTTCTGATGTGCAAATTTGGAGAACACCCTTGTTGTTACAAGCCTAAAAATGCCTTGGCATAGTTAGAGCCCACTTCATCACCATTATGGAGACAATATATAACTTTAATGGAGGAATACCCAAGCTAAAGGGAAATAAAATAATCTTGGAAAGATGAATTTGGGCATTGTACTTAATGATGATGATGAGGTCATCCCTAATGGAAAGATGCCCCAACTTAAAAATAGTTGATTTAAAAGATTAATATTAATAGCTGAAGGGGTTGGCCCTAACGCAATGGAGAAATAGGAGTATAACTCTCATCTCAAAGAAGAATTAGATGATTTATTGTTGGAACACTCGTGGAGAAAAGAAGTGGTGCACTAGGGTTTAGAGGAGCATTGCAAGGTGCACCCTAGCCTTTGGAAGTGCCATGTGGCCTTTTGAAGACTTTCAAGCAATAAAGGGGCATTATGGAGGGGCACCCTAATTAGGGTTTGATCTATGGTATAAGCATATAAATAGTGGAATGTCCATGGACCAAAGCAGTGTTAAAGAAGTGTCAAGAAGTTCCAACAGCATAGTGGAATATCTAGCTAAAGCAAGGAAGTTAAGGGCATTTTCTATGTGAGGTTCATCATCTTCTTTTATCTTTTCATGGATAATTTAACTGCTGCAGTTACCTTTGTAAATCTGTTGTAATAATCTTTTGACGGAGGTCATTTTTGCTCCAAGAAGGAATAAGGTTGAGATGAAAACCTTCTTGTGAATTGTTGTTATCATTGTTCAATAATTGGTTTGTTGCTGTATTCTTGTATGGTGAAAGGCCGATGCTACCTTTAATTGTTCATGGTTGCACAATATACTGTTGATTTGCAATTGCTGATGTGCACCATTGAAAGGGCCCTCCATTTAATTTTAACATATTAAAGAAGTCCATTTAGTTGATAAGAGCATGTTAATAACAGCCTAATTACACCTCCTTCCATGCTGTTCAAACCCTCTTGATTTTTATACTGACTCTGTCACCCAACTGTGCTGACATTGGTCCATTCTTTCACCCAGTTATTTCAAAGAAAAACCTTAAAACAAACTATCCTAGAAGTTTCCCCTCTTGTGCCAGAAAAGAACCGACCTAAAGTAAGAGGAAGCATCGTTCTGGCAACAATGGGTAATCTTCCTAAGTTCCATGTGGTTGATAGAGCAAGTATATCAATGTGAGAAAATGAGAAAGGATCAAAAGAGCATACTCTTTGAGACAAAATCATGCCATGAGTATCGTAAGTCCTTCTCCACTACAATTATTCTAGTTGGTTTTACCAATGGCTTTATCTGCACAATAATTCCATGAAGTAAACTAATCAAAATAGGTTGAGAAAAACAGAAAAGGATACAATAAAAGAAAAAGCAAAGTACATATGTAAACAACCATCCACAAGATTATTGATACTTTTCTGAAAATTTGACTTGCCTCAAGAAAATAGGCAAAAGAAAACTTGCAGCCGAAAACCACCAACCAAAAAAACACATATCTGCACAAGTCAGTCCCACTTGAGTTAGTACACACATAATAGCAAACAAAACAATATGTATGTCCAAATTCAAATAAGTGACAAATTCTAAATGAACACCGAGTCTTTGAGAACAAGTCACAAGAAACTTCCACAGCATAACTATCCCACTCATAATAAAAGAACTAATTACACAGCTTTCAAATTCATAGATAAAAAAGTACATGATTAATGAACAAGCATTGCAAAGACGATAATTAGTGATAGAGAAAATAAACATATCGAAAATAATAATACGATTTTGTCTCATGCCTCGGACAACAATCCTATCAATGCCTATAGCTATATGGTGGAGTGGAACCACAAGTAAGCATTCCCTTTATAAGGGATGGGATATCACCAATGATCATAGGGTGTTAAACCTTTGGAACAACATATCCACTAGTGTGCTTCAGTTGACTAAATTTATATTCAAACTTTTATTTTTGGAGAAATGGTTGATTCTGACTGTTTTCTGGGTTCTCCAGTCCGGTTCAGTGTGTGAACCACTTTTCAATTGATTCTCACCCAAACCAGCTGAATCAGACCCTAAACCTACCAATTTGAATAAGAATCAATCCTTCAACCAGTTTTGATCCAACTTCTTAGTTCGGCACCCAACCCAACAATTAATAAATTCCAAAAAACAAAAACACAAAAAAAACCCAAAAGAAGTGTACCACCTCCTAAACCCTAATCCTAGCCTATTTAAAGACGAAGACCCCTTCTATTTTCCTCACATTCTTCTCATTGAGCATTTTCAAGCATTTGTGAACATTTGGAGAATTCGAAGCTATAGAAAAGAGAATTGATTTGAAGTCCAAGGGCTCATGATACCCATACAGAGGATGATAAGGATTCCAATCTATGGGATGATTATTTTGATAAGCAGTGATTTGTTTAAAAATTTTAGTTCAAAAATGTAGTATGATTATTTTTGGAATCTAGTGGCCATTTAGAGCCTCACTGTTTACATATTTTCATTCAGAACTTCAATTATGTGTATTGTAGACCTTATATCTCAAAGGCATTTTGCTGAATTCAACCTTACATCATATATGCATCACTGTTTTTGGGGTCTAATGGTTGGGATTTGCAATGGTATACATGAATATATTGTTTTCCTTATATTTTGAATATTTTATGTATTTTTAGCTGAAGAGGTGGGCTCTGTGCCCTTTCTTGCTTGTATTTTCTCCATGTTTTGTAAACTTATAAGTTTATCTTTGTTCAATGTTCTCTTCTCCTCTTCTTTCCCATTCCTTCTTCTCCCTCATTCCATTACATACACTAGGTTATTCTCAAGAAGCAAAATGGGTATGTGTTTATGCTTACTCTTTTTATTATGGTGGCGTTGATGGGAAACCAAAATACCAATCATGAGGAAGAAGTAGAGTATGGCCCATATGTTGATGTTATAGCTATGTGAGGCATCCTCACAAGTTGGCCCCAAATAAACAAGGAAATATATTTATTATTATGTAAATAAATGAAGTCGGCCCAAGAAGAAAGACAAGTCAGCCCGAGTGAAAAAGGTCACCAAAAAATCAAGTATAAATAAGGGTGACGCCTCATTCATTTATCCCATCAAGCAAGTTCACTCATCATCAAGGAAGTGCGCAAGAGAGAAAAGAAGGTTGATTTTGGGTTTCTATCTTTGGAGAGTTTTCTCTTTTGGTTTATCTTCATATTGGCTATTGTATCTGGTGTTAAATTGTAAGTGCAATAACAATAAGAATCACTGAAAGATAAACAAGCACAGCATAGACAATAGTACACAATAATTTATCATGGGAAAACCCTCTCGGGGCAGAAAAAAACAACAAACTTATTCTATATAGATTCGTCAAAATGTACAATAGTATTCCTCGTGCAAAGACCCAAAACAAGAAGACTCCAAAAGTAGCTATTCACTTGACTCTAGCTCTCCTACTCATGCGAACTCAATGAGTGAATGAGGTGACCAAATGAGGAGGTCGAACTCCTCATTTATACAATCAACTGACTTGACCTTTTTACCAAACAGGGCTGACTTGACTCTCCTAACTGAGCCGACTTGTCTAATTCACAATAAAATAATCTTTTCTGGATCTTTCCAAGCCAACCTAACAGTTAGGGTTTACATTGGCTCTTTCAATGACTTTTACATGATCAATTACATCAATAATAATCCCCGTAGGGTGTATAATACAAATAATACAAATGATACAAATAATACAAATAAGAATATCTTCCAAAGTTACATTCTTCAACACTCCCTCTTAACAAGGAAGGTATTATTTTTTCATCATCACCATTGTCTTCCAGTTGTTGCACTTCTTGTACACAGACTATTGACATCTGACATCTCCCGAATCGATATATCATAAGAAGTTTCACAGAGCCATCCCTTTTTCATGCTGGATGTGCCTTGCAGTGCCAGCCCTTTTTCATGTTGGATGCAACTCTCCACAGAGCCAACCCTTTTTCATGCTAGATGTGACCGGTGCCTAGATCCAATCTAGGACTTCAACATCCACGTTCGGATCTACCCTTGGTGATACGACCAGTCATACTGGGATCCATCCTTGGAGATACAACCAACCACACTGCGATCTACCCTTGGAGATACGACCAACCATGTTGGGATCTTCCCTTGGTGATACCACCAGTCAACATGCACCCACTTAATCTAGTCCGTCGGAGAGCCTACATTTGACACTGGGATCTCCCTTGGTGATACCACCAACCATGTTGGCATCTACCCTCGGAGATACAACTAGTAACTTTGGAGATACAACCAACCAAGTTGGAATCATCCCATATAGTGACCAGTCCTTTTTCATACTGGGTATACACCACTACAAAGCTAGTCCTTTTTCATACTGGATGTAGATATCTTGTAGAGCCAATCCTTTTTCATATTGGATGTAGATATCCTACAGAGCTGGTCCTTTTTCATACCAGATGCCACTATCCTCTTCCATGCACCGAGCAAGTCATTCAGTGGGTCCAGCCCAGGAGCTCCATTATGTCGCACACCGCAACTACCTGTGTTACCTCACCACAGTCCAAATCATTATGTAGCCTAGGAGACTCAATTACGTCACATGACTCGTGACTACCTGCTACCTCATCCGAGCTCATCACTCCCTCTTGATCTGGACCACTCCAAGCTTGTCCCTGAAGTACTCGAACTTCACCCTTGATAGAGGCTTGGTCAACACATCGGCTATCTTCTCCTCTGTTGCTATATATTGGAGCTTCACTACTCCCTTCTACACCATATCCCAGATATAGTGATACCTGATCTCAATGGGCTTTGACTTGTCATGAAACACAGGGTTCTCAGACAACTTCAAACAGCTCTGGTTGTCACAAAAGACATAAGTTGCCTGTAACTTGAGATCAAACAATCCTGATAGCAACTTTCGAAGCCACACTGCCTCACAGCTCGCCGAACAAGCTACCATATACTTGGCTTCGGCTGTACTGAGTGCCACACTTTTCTACTTCCTATTGAACCATGAGATCACACCCGATCCCAAACTGAAGCAGCACCCTGATGTGCTCTTTTTATCTGTGACACTCCCAGCCCAATCTGCATCAACATAACCATGTAGGCTATTCTTCTGATCTGATGCATATCTGAGGCCATAATCAACCATACCCTTAGTACCTCAGCACATGCTTTGTCGCAACCAGGTGAACATGTCTCGGCTCTACCATATACTGAGTCAGAGTGTTCACCGAAAAGCATAAATTTGGCCTTTTGTTCGTCAAGTACATCAACAAACCAATCATCTGCCTATATATCGTGGCATCCACCAATTCTCAATAAGTATCACTCAGCAACTTGAGATTCGATGCAATAGGTGTGGCCATAGCCTTGCAATCCATCATCCTGAATCTCTTCAGGATCTCTACCGCATACTTTCCTTGACTCAGGAAAAGTTCCTCTGGAGTTTGCCACACCTCAAGACCTGAGAAGTAATGCATCATACCCAGGTCTTTCATCTCAAACTCTGCGGAAAGCTTCCTCTTCGTTTCTACTATGAGCTTCTCATCACCTCTCAAAAACAAGTCATCTACATATAACGGTAGAATCACAGGATTTCCTTCTTCAACCTTGTAGTAAAGGTTGGGATCCGCTTTACTCTTGGTAAAGCCCAAGCTCGTCAAAAACACATCCATCTTGTCGTACCATGTCCTAGGTGCCTGTTTCAAACCGTACAAGGCCTTCTTTAACTTGCACACATGAGTCTACTTGTCATGTGTCTCAAATCCTAATGGATGCTCCACATACACTTCCTCCTCTACTACACCATTCAAGAAGGCAGTCTTCACATCCCATATGATGTACCTTCCACTTCATCACCTTGGCTATAGCAAGTATAGATCTTATTGAAGTGTATCTACCCACGGTAGCAAAAGTCTCCTCATAATCTACAGGTGGAGCTGGCGTGAAGCGTCAATAGGGGGTGACAACAGGAGCTGCAAGGAGACACGGGAGGTAGGATGCTCGAGCAGAGGAGAAACGTTGTCAACACGGGCCAGCCGACGCAGCATAACAGCCGCCAGCAGAGCAATTGCCACAAGCCGCAGTCGTCGAATAGCTACAGGAAGGCCCAATAGACCACATGCATCCCTAGACAAGCCATAGGCAGAAGAGCACAACCGTCAAGGACTAGGCGAGCAGCCCAAAAACGCCATTGAGCAACCCAAAAAGTTTGGACAACCCTAAAAAGGAGTCGAGCAACAACTAGAAGGGCTCAAGAAATCCAGAAAAGCAGTCGGGCAGACTGCAGAAGCTTTGGGCAGTCCCACACAGACCACGGGCAGCAGCAGAGGCTGTGGGTACCTCAAGAAGTAGTTTAGGCAACGAGCAAAAGTTTGGAGAGCGGGCAAAATTTCGGGCAGTGGGCATAAATCTTGGCAATGGGCAAAAATCCGAGCAGTAGTTCAACAGATTGTATTTCTAATTTGAAGATGGTCATAGTAAGCTTAAGGCATGAAGACAGGTTGGATAGTGCATCCAACTACATCCTTTGGAAGGCAAGGGTCACATTGGTTCTCATGGAGAACGAGTTGTGGGTGTTTGTTAACATAACAGTGACACCACCGACGAATCCAAAGGACCTGGCCACTCATAATTTGAAGGATGTGAAAGCCAAGAGGATCATCTTAGATGAAGGATCATTTGATCCCTCACATATCTGAGAAGTCAGCCAAGGAGATGTGGGAGTCTCTAACAAAGTTATATCATAATGACAACCAGAAATGAAGATGGTATTGAAGGAGGAGCTTAGGAGCACCAGGATGTCCAAAACAGATATAGTAGCTTTTGATCTCACCTGGATCACACAGGATCGTGATAATATGGCAGTAGTTGGGGAGACAATAGCAGATCCAGAGTTGGTGAGGATTGCTCTGAATGGATTTACAAAGCCATGGGCACCCTTTGTAAAAGGGATCCTTGCATGAGAAAATATTCATAACTAGGAGAGGTTGTGGGATGACTTCATCCAAAAGGAGATTCGAGAGGAATCTCTATATAAAGGCCAACAGAAGGGTGATGATGAGGAGGAGAATGTTGCTCTTGCTAGTCATGCAAAGAGAAGCAAGGAAAATACAGGTGGAGAGTCAACTTTACAGGCGAGGAAAAAGAAGAAAGACATGAGCAAAGTGAAATCCTTTGCATGCCACAAGTGTGGCCACTATGCTTCAATGTGTCCAAAACGGAAGAAAGAGAAGAGTAAGTCTCGGCGAGTAGCAACATCTACAGAAGCTCAAGTCAGGGAGTTTGTTTGAGAAGTTTGAGAAGGAGTGCCTGGTTCGGGGATAGTGGGGCTTATCGTCACATGACGGGGACACATGAGTTGTTCACCAGTTTGTCAAAGACAGACTCAGATCTGTATGTTAGGTTGGCACTCATGCCAAGTGTGCAATAAAGGGAGATGGGATAGTTAGGTTCCAACTAGAGTCAAGAGGTTTTCTGGAGGTGGCAGATGTCTTGTATGCTCTAGAGCTCAAAATGAATTTACTCTAAGTTTTGGCAATGGAGGAGAGTGGATACACCATCTCTTTCGAGAGTAGTCAGGTTCTTATTTGGCGAAAGGGATCTAGCATAGACTCAAAATGAGTTCTTGGTGTTAGAGAAGGCAGGGTATACCGATTACAGGGAAAAATTGTAGTTGGATTCAAGGGGAATTTGGATCATGGATCGATGTCAGTGGCAAAGGACAAGGATCAAAAGGCTCCGAAGGGTGAGCAAAGTTCACAGACTTCCAGTGTGAGGAGTCAACCTTCAAATGGGAAGTGGGAGTTAGCCCCTTCCAGTTCTACTAGGAGACCTAGTTGGTATGAGATGGCATTGATGGATGCTCCAGAGCAGGAGAAGACTCCTAGGAGCACATTGAGGGAGAGCAGACCTTTGACGAAGTTTCCAAACTTCATGGCATTGATATGTAGCGTCATCGATTCCGTGACTTCCAGTGATCAAGGAGCAGCTGACCAACAAGGTTGGAGGGTTTCCAATGTGTAGGATGATGTATGCAATAGTGTGATCGGGTCAGAGGGAGAACCAATTCTAAGTGGCTATTTGAGAAGTACATTCCTCACTAAGAGGGAGTGTTGATGTTTGTAGCTCGGACAGGTACTTCTGCATAGGTTGTGTCTAGCATGCAAGAGTTGTCCAAATTACCTCTCTAGGTACTTGCTTGAGAGAGAAAGTAACTTTTGTATCTCTTTCCTAAGTCTAACTTAGGAAAAGCACATTAATCAACTTAATGTTGGCTAATAACTAACGTGTGGGATAAACAGCAACCAAAACGCCCCATTATTCCGATGTTTTTCTTCCTAACTCCGATCAAAATCATGCCTGAAAATTGCAGTTTGCGTAATTTTTCAACTCAACAATCACAATTATCTTTCATAGAGTAAATGTCAGATTTTGTAACTACCCAAATCGTCGACATTACACTTTTAGCAATTCTTCCTCTACTGAATTCCAGCGGATCGAGGGCAATTTGGTTGTTGGGTATACTTCTCCAATGACTAAAAGTGAACTTAAGATTAAATAACAATTGTTGATCTTAAGTGAGGCTTGAGATCTAATTTCAGGCATCCATTACTTTAGAGATTGAGGGTTAGGGTTCTCGTCATTGAGATGGTATAAAAGAAAACCTAAGGAGAGGAGGAGACATGCAAATACACATAGAGTAAGTGAGATCTCATTGATTGGTTGGAGGACTTTCATCCAAGTGTGGAGGGGCAAGGTTTGAGGAAAGGAGCAAGGGGCAACAAAGGGATTAGCAGCCAACAAGATCAAGGGACATATCTTGAGGTATGATAGCCTATCTTGTTGTTTTTTGTATTATTCCTCAGTGAGCCATTATCCTAGGACGGGAGCCCAAATTTTATCTTAATATAATCATTGATTGCTAGTTTCTCCCCATTGGTGTATTCCAGGATACACAAGTATGTCAAATGTGATTGATTTCCTATTTCATTATGGCTGCATTATTAGTTAAAATATCAATATATTTTCATTTATAATTTCAACAATAAATTATTGAGAATGAAAATCTTTTCTGGAATTAGAAAATTAACATAAATAAATAAATAAAGAATAATGATTGATAGTAATAATAATAATAATTAAATAATTAATAAGGGCCACATCTTAACTAAAGGACATGTCCATTCATCCATGGAGAACAGACACTTCATATAAAAGCACATTGTTCAATGGCATTGTATCATATCATCATCTCCTATATTTTTGCACCGAGAGTAGGGAGGTGCTTACAACCCAGTATGGGGGTGATGTTGTCACATTTGTCACATTACCTAACTTTACCATGTCGGCTCATTCCTTATCAAAAATAAAAAATAATTTTAAAAATTGTGTCGGCTCATCAAATAAAATAAAAAATAAAAAACCAATTTACATTTTGTTGATGTGTTAAAAAATTAAGATTTAAAAAAAATTACACCTCAAGAAATTGGATCCCTCTCGGTGCTTAATAGATTTGGGTTTAAGATGGATCTATGTTGGTTATTCAATATATATTTTATTATCCTCTATGGATTATTGTCTTTTGTCCTATTTATGTTGGATGTTTTCTTAGTAAACGAATTATATTTCGTTTCACTAGTATTAGAGCTTTGTCTTGATCCAGCCTTTGGTCGGACTCTTTTCAGACATTGTATGGTCCAGCCTTTGACCACTCAATTCTTCAAAGGTTCTTTGATCTTGTTCTTTAGCAACAATAGGCCCTTGGCCATTTTCAGTTCAAATTGCAATGAAAATTGAAGTGAAGAAAAAGAAAGAAAAAAATTGGAGACAAATTACAATCAAAGGAGGACAAACAGAAAAATAAAGACACTTCCCCTTGCTTGCAGTCACAATAATAGATTTATGCACGAGAAATAGAGTCTAGACTGTTGAATTTTCATCAAGTTAGGGTTATGTACAAAAAATAACAATTCATCATACTTTAATGTAGAAAATACATTTAATAAACATTTACAAATATTGAATATTAAATAGTGCAGTAGTAAAATCTATCATAACATACTTTTCATATCTTTCAACTTCACACCTTTAGCACTCTCAGGTTGGTCACTATGTTAAAGTACTTTTAACACTACCAGTTAGGTCACTGTGCTAAATTAAACTCCAGCAACATGTAACGTAGAATAATTAATTTAACCATATAATAATAAAAGAGATACGGTTGAAGATACTTACTTGTGTGTGGGACCCTTCCTATAAGAATAGTCAGAAGAGTTACTTACTTTTAGTAAAGACTGTACCTCAGAGAGGCCAGTCAAATCTGGAAACTATCAGACCCTACAAGAGGGTAGTACAAACCAGAGAGAGAGAGATGACAGGGCTAAGGTACAGTCAATCAAAAGTGGTCAAAGATAATCAAAAACACATTGGTAGTACCAAGACTCAATATAGAAAAAAAAAATCTGATCCAAAACTCAGCACAAGATGTAACCCAACAAAATCATAACATAGGAAATCTGATCTTAAATACCAAATCAAGTCTCAGCAGATTGAAACAGATTTAGGGCACTTCATAAAACAAAGAGCAGCCAATCAGGATACTCCAACAACCATGCTTAGATCAGACTTAAAGATTGGTTGAGAACATATCAGATCTCAGGCCTTATGGCCTCAACTAGAATAGATCTCAGACCTCACGGCCTCCACAAGAATTTCAACCAACAAACTAAAAAACAGATCTCAAGGTCTTAGCAGTCAAATCTAGAGCTTAGGGTCACGACCTCCAAAAGGAAACAAGTAGAGCGAAGATCAGATCTTTTAAAAGGTAATTCGGACCTGTGGGAAAGCTCAGTGAGCAGACCAATGTTCATCACAACCTCAACCAAGTAGTCATCAAGTAGATCGAAACTCTACACAAGTAGGTCAAACTCCAAGAGCTCATGAGTTAGCAAAAATAAAGGCTCATGGTTAGGTTACAGCTGTCATGGTATTCACAAGTCAGTAAAAAAACAAAGAATCAAAGATCAAACCCTGGATACATAACAACCTTCACCAATATCAAATAACAGATCTAAAATTGTTCAGCAGGTGTGCAGTCTTCAAACTCGGGTGAGCAGAAAAATCTTGACGTCAAGCAGAGCAGGGATAGAAGATTTTATTTTGCACACTTTAAATGAGGAACAAGGGTCTTCAATAAATAGGATTTGGATCATTAAAATAATCCTTTAAATTAGGATTCCATAGAATTAGGAAAGATGTCAAAAGATAAAAATAAAAAATAAAAAATAAAATAAAATAAAATAAAATATAAAATATAAAATATAAATATAAAAAAAAAATAAAATAAAAGATAACAAAAATAAAAATGTAAAAATAAAAGAATAAATATAAACTATGGTCATGTACCAAATAAGTGGGTACAAGACAATAACCAAGGGTATGTTCCAAAAGTGGACAAGTACCCATAAGACCAAAACAACAAGGGTGGTATAAATAGAAGGTGGGTCAATGACCTTATTTACCACAAATCAAAGGCAGGGTACCACAAGACTTAATAAACAACAAGGTGCAAGGACCAAAAGTAAATCACCCAAGGTGGAAAGGTACAACCAGTCATCTCTCTCTCAAATGTACAAATGTTCCATATAACCTGAAAGTTCATCATTGTATAAGGAAGGGTTCACACAGATGATGTGATCATATGGTCCTCTCAACTGCTCCTTAGGTCAAATGTTAGTAGCTTCCACAAGGGGTGGCCAGTCCCTTGAGAAGACCAACCAACTCATCCATCTCAAAGACCTAGGAGAAGAGGACATCACACATCATAATCTTGGTAACTGACCAAGTGCCTCCATTCTCAAGAAATGGCTTCTCAGCCCGAGGCTGAGCCTCAGTCCTAGACTGGGACATGTTGATCAACCATCTCGTCCATGACCAGGTTCTCCATTCTCCCAGAGAATGGTCCTTAGCCTCAAGCTGAGCATTCAGTCCTAGACTGAATGTTGATCAACCATCTGCAGGACCTAGGATGTCTCTGTCTCAACCTGCAGGATCTGCTTGGTCCTCGTGACCAAGAAACCGTCTGGTCCCAGACCAGAATACCCTAGAGACAAATAGGGGCCCTAGCTACATGCTAGGGACTTTGCCATGGCATCCATCTGCTTGGTCCTCGACCAAGAACCCCAGGAGACAGCTGGGGACCCTAGGGTACCTTCTAGGGTCTTACTCATTACTCTGCCTGGCTAACTTGACCAGGAACCCTAGTTAACTGACTAGGGTACCATTCTCTCTGAGAATGGGTCTCGCAGCTGCACTAAGAAATTAACATAGACAACTATCAAATGCACTACCATCGTAAATGGAATCTTCTAAAAGATGCAATACCTTGACGAGTACCTTAATTGCATCAATATGTTGTAAGAAGAATTCAAGTGAACAATCCAGACGAGATCTTTGCATCGATTATCTCACACTTGTGATAAATTCTTTCCATAAGTGGTTGACCGTCATCAACACTTGTCGTCTACTCACTACCGAAACCATCATGTCTTCCGTCGAGGTCACATTTGTCACCCTTGTGTCAATGTAATGGTTAGAACCGCATGTCCATTCTATTATCGAACACCAAATTAGAACTAAATAGAAAAATAAATAAATACATATATATCATGGAATGTTGGCACACGTAAATTGTGAAGGGAAGGGATCCACATGAATCATTCACTTGCTTACTTCTTGTCAAGTAATCATTCATTGAAATAGTCACGGCTTCATTAATCAAAACCATTGATCGCTAGGCGAGTCGTTGTAATTTTGGAAGTTAAGACGCTAGGCTAGTCTTCAATTTTGGGTTGAAGCCATAAATTGTGCAAATTACATATTTAATCGCACCCGGACTAAACTTTACAAGGTATCACACCAAAAGAAGCATGGAGTAAAATTAAACTAGATGTAAGTCACTTCTGTGTGTTTGGCAGTGAAGAATGGGTCCATATTCCTGATGAAAAACAGAAAGCATTGCAACCTAAAAGTGAAAAGTGCATATTTGTTGGTTATTATGAAGATGTAAAAGGTTATAGACTTCTTCGGCCACGTTCTCAACATATAATTATTAGAACAGATGTTAAATTTGATGAAAATATCTTGGCTCGTGAGCCTAGTTAGACGCCTATGCCATCTATGGCCGATGAGCCTAATTCGATACTTTGTGCCATCTTCTACTTCCAACTTCCTTGAAAGTGTTCCTACTCCAGTTTCTGATGATGATAGTGAGAATGAAAATCCACCTCCACCTGCTCATTTTCCTCTAGTTGCACCAGTACAACTACTTCCTTGATGGGCTTGTACAACATGTGAAGCGGCTGGTGATCTTGTCAATGATCCTAGAGATCAACATCGAACACATTCTCAGTTCTAGCAAACCACTCATCCTTTGGCTTAAGTTTCATAGAATCATGATCTAGAGACTTTTCCAGAAGCTTCGGGTAATCCAAATTGGGATGCAGGTATGGATTGAGAATATCGTTCCTTAATGGCGAACAATACTTGAGATCTTTTACCTCTTCTGAAAGGAAGAAAACTTGTCAGATGGAAGTATCGAAAGATTGAAAGCAAGGTTAATTACCAAAGTATTTTCCCAAGTTGAAGGAAATGACTACAACAAAACCTTTGCCCCCAATGCCGAAATGAACTCCATCCGCCTTATTCTTTCCCTTGCAGCCTTATATAACGGGAGGTCCATCAAATGGATGTCAAGTCCACCTTCTTGCATGGTGATTTGCAGGAAGAAATTTACATGGAACAACCTATTGGCTATGCTCGGAATGACTCTAACCTTGCTTGTCACCTTAATAAATCCTTATATGGCCTTAAGCAAGCTCCTCGAGTCTGATATGTCAAAATGGATAACTTTCTCCTTGACACTGGTTTTTATAGATGCCATTCTGACCCCAATGTCTATACCAAGAAAATAAGAAACCATCTCTTCATCCTTGTTCTTTATGCTGATGACCTTATTCTTATTGATAGTGACCATAAACTTTTAACCCATGTGAAATGAAATCTTAAGCCAAAATATGAAATTATCGACTTACGACATTTGCATTATTTTCTTGGCCTCCAAGCCTTGTTAACCAAAGGAATCTTTCTTTCTCTGTCTAAGTATGCTTGTGGCCTTCTTTGTCGCTTTCACATGAAAGATTGTAAACGAGCCCCATCTCCCTTTCAGTCTGGAGTCAAACCTTCTGCCACTTGCACTTCGCTCGAAGTAGATGCCACCTTGTATTATCATCTTGTTGGTGGTCGCTTATACTTGACTCTTACCTGTCTTGATCTTTCCTTTGTCGCTGGTCTTGTTTCTTGCTATATGCAAACACCCCATAAAAGTCATTAGAAAGCAACAAAAATGATACTTCGATATATTTGGGTTACAGTTTAGTTTGGGATTCATTACAGTTCAGGGAGGACTCCTTTGTTGGTTGGTTTCACTGATTCAGATTGGGCCGGCCATCTCGATGATCGGAAGTCTACTACAGGATATGTTTTCAGTTTTGGTTCCAGATCTGTCACTTGGGCTTGTAAGAAACAATAAGCTCTTGCTCTTTCTTTAGCAGAAGCAGAGTATCAAGCCGCAGTTAATGTCAATCAGAAAACTTTATGGCTTCAACAAATCATTTCAAAGTTTGGATTTGAGCAGTAGCATCCGACTACCCTTTCGTGTGATAATCAAAGTGCCATCAAGCTCACCAAAGATCCAGTTCAGCATCAAAGCAACAAACACATTGAGCTATATATGCACTTCATCAAAAAGCTTGTTCATGATCGCGTTCTTGAAGTGCTCTTTTGCCCTACAGATGATTAAGTTGCAGACATCTTCACAAAGTCTCTTACAGAAGTGAAGAATTCTAAACTTCAATCTATGTTAGGAGTTCGGGAATTTGTCACCAAGGGGGTATAGGCTCTAATGCCTCCTTCATTTTCCTACAGTGTCACTTTTGTAAATCCTTCAATCCTATCCCAAGTTGTTCTTAAGGAGGGATGTTAGGATATTTAGATACTTAGCTGTTAGTTAAGATCAACTTGTTATAATATATCCATTAGGTAAAGTGTGTTTCTTTAGTATGCAATTGTACATACGTAATCCAATGGTCACGATATGCTTTTGACAGTGATCCGACGGTTCATCTTCTCCTCGATCTTAACAACCATTGATCCATGGCTTAGCACCTAATTGGTCCATGATCTCTATTTAAAGAGCATGGAGGGTAATTTGCTAGTTGATCGATTATGAGAAGCTCATTTGTAATATTCTTTCTTTTGCATAATAATATTGCCTTAAGTAGCTATTTGGCTAGGGCGTGGAGTGTTTCCCTCTTCGAGAATTTAAACGACGTAAAAACATTGGTGTGTTGATCTGTGACCTATTTGTGTGAGCGGCTGCTCAAGTTGTTTGATCTTTTGGAAGTATCCTGTGACAGTCGAACATGTTTCTGCAACCGGTTCAAGATCTATAGTTCAAGATCCATACCAAGACCCATCTACAAAATGTCGTAGCACTGTTTCATTCTTCATTAGAAATGGCATACCATCAGCACCGCTTGAGGAATCCAACTCTTCACAGAAGACTCAGCCAAAGATGATATCTCACTTGACACTTCATATTTTAAGTCTGTAAATCTCATCTAACACTGTAAATCTCATCTAACATTCTGCCTACCTCCACTTAACTCTTCACCTAACTCCTCTAACTTTCTTGCTTTCCTATCTGAATGGTCATTGTTGTCCTACTTGTGCACATATCAAAGAGTTGCCAATATTTCTTCATAGGAAAAGCTACTATATTTTACGGTTTACCAATTGCTGCACTTTAAATTCGGCACCTGAAATGTCTTCCAAGTTATTACAATATAATGGATAAGCATGCTGCCTAATCTTCGATTTATTTTCCCACCTGAATGGACAAGGCTAAAGGGTGGAAAGAAGTATCTAATTCTCATTCTAGCTCCAGTCTATACCAATTTTTCTCAATTGATGTGTAGATTATACAAAAACCAAAACCCCTGGATATCCCATGTATTTATTAGTCTGTTTAGATGGCTGAAGCCCAAACCTTGGGTACAGGAGTCATGCAGATTTATTTATCAAAATTTGCTGGCCTCGTAGCCCTGTTTAACAATGTGACAACCACAGTTGAAGCATCGTATTGCTCACCATGTAGTAGCATATGCATGGCTTCATCAAGGCCTTTTGTGGTCTGAGCTGATATGACCACAAAAACCAAAACCCCTGGATATCCCATGTAATTATCAGTCTGATTAGATGGCTGAAGCCCAAACCTTGGGTACAGGAGTCATGCAGATTTATTTATGAAAATTTGCTGGCCTCATAGCCCTGTTTAACAATGTGACAACCACAGTCAAAGCATCATATTGCTCAACGCGTAGTAGCATGTGCATGGCTTCATCAAGGCCTTGTGGTCTGAGCTGATATGACACAAAGTGGGTGCTGGGAAGGGAACCTATGTATTATGTACATTTCTATTGCAACATTGAACATGGTAATATGTTTCTAATCTACAAAGTCATAATAACAATAAATTCAAAAGCAGTACAGACATAGGGGCACTGCACACATAATTTCCAAATTCTGGCAATAGATGAGAAAGAACAAAATATGTATATACGAAATAATCATTATCTTGTCTGGATTCTGAGTGAAAATACCTTATGTAGTCACTTGGCCTCTCATATAGCCCTCGCCCAACATAATAGTGTTCCTTGAATCAAGCAACCATAAATTATACATTTATGAAATAATTTGCATCAGAACATCTAAATTGGAAAAATTGATTACAGCAATTCTGGGAAAAACGTACTAGTAGGGAGTAAAATGTCAAAAAGAACTGAAGTGTTTCAAGGATGCAAGAGCAGCACACCTGATGCATCCACTTTATGAATCGTACAGGTGACCATTGGTCACATCTCTCAGTTAGCACATGGCAAGCAGGAATTCGCATAAGGAAACTGAAAAAGAACTGGGTAACAGCATACACTCCCAAAGCAAAAATATATATCTTAAAAAATATAGAACTTTCACCCGAAACTTGAAGTGCCTTCCTGCATATTGAAATGATTTCCAACAATTACAAATGTTTAGAATCAAAAGGGAATAAAACATTGGCTCTGTAACATACATATTTTGCAGAAGATTCAAGAAGAAAAACATATCCACTTGGAAACAAAGTGATTAAACTAGAACTTACACATAAAGATAAGACATAAGCCCCGAAAGGCCTCCAAAGCACAGAAAACGAAGAAATATCCTAGAAACAGCAACACTACGGGTTGCTCCATAGGCTCCATACATCATCATAATAGCAAGAAAACCTGGATCAAGAGATAAAAGTCACTATTTTCCTATCCACTTAAAATTTCCAGAAGAAATAATTGTCCAATCCTGATCCACAGAGAAGCTTCATACAAATTTCATTAATTTGTTTCTTGGTAAAAGCTAGTGATTATTCAGAAAACTTGTTGACAGACACACTTACTCTCTATAAACTTCATAATGAGAAAGGTTGGTCCAACACTAAGAAGTTTTTTTATCACACCCGAATTAATCTTCCCATCATTGAAAGCTATGATGGTCAAACCCTGCAAGTTATTTATAATCCAAAACAAGCACTGAGAAAATAAAATGTGAGGCCTTGAATAGAAACACAGAATGTAAGCAAATACCAAAAACCTCATGATTCTGAAGATGGGGATTAAACCCAAGAAAGAAAGAGGAAACTGCACTAAAACAATCAGTCTGTCAACTAAGAGCATAGATGACCCCAAATATTGCCTGAGTTAAAAACTAGATACATCCAAAACTCATAAAAATATTGTATGGAGGAAAAAACAACTATTAAAATTAAAATGTCCAAACCTGAAACATCATAGCCAAGAAGATCCACAAGCGATGAAAGCTATGATACAAGTGGAAGAATGTCCGGTGTTCCACAAAGTAAGTTTTACCAATTCGGCGACTGTCACTTGAATCCTGTGCATCAGCTAACAGAATTTTAGTAAACAAGAAGAGAACAGAGGAAAAATCAAATGGCAAATAATCGAAAAACACATAAAGATCAATGCACAGATTTCTACTTTGAAAAGGCTAGAATACTCCCATATAACTATATGAGAGGCACCTCTCGAGCCACAGACAAAAAACCTATAGCAAAACTCATCATAGACATTGCCTCAAGAGGAAAATAACATTATCCCTACCTACAAAATGACATTAGAACAGCTGAAATAACCATAATTGATTTCAAAACATTCCCATATCACTAAATATTGTCCCCTAAAATCACATCAGTCCTTTGAACTTATCTACAGCAAATTATAATTACTTTAATGGTTAAGAAATATGACTTAAAAAGACAATGTTGGTAGCAGAAATTCATATTATACTACTCATGAATATTAATGAATGAAACAAATCTAAGAACTGCTTGGAAAATTACAGATAGCAATAGTAACTCAAATGCAAGCTATTGCAAGGTAATGATCAGTAGTGTCTATGGAACCCAAAACATATCTCATCAGGGACAAGTACAGCGAAAAAAATATTATATTATCCACATGCACAAAATGGCATTTTACCGATCTAGACACTAGCAGAGTAGAATACCTCTAAAATATTTTGTAACCTTCCAACAGGACTAAACATTGCCCTTTTTTATTGCAGCATCCTTTGAACTTCATCTTCAGTCAAATTATGGGATTTTGATGGTTAAATATTAATAAATATAGCATAAAAAGGCAAGGTATTTAGCAAAAATCCATACAATAATTTACTGAATATTGATGAATGTAAAGAACCTAGGAACTGTCTCTAAACATGGGCATAGCATTGGTAACACAAATGCACGTTATTGGAAAATACTGATGAGAACCCACTAGTGTCTCTATGTAGTCTATAGATGTAATTTCCAAGATATGAAAATATGGTAATGACCCCAAATTGAACTAAAATGGGATGCCAAGCCACACCACAAAAGCAAAGGACAATTAACTCCAAGCTCACTCCAATCACTAGGTACTCTAATTGGGTGGCAAGCATTGCTCCAATGCACACAAAAAATGGAGAGATAAACTTAACTATTAATTTCTGTAATTTTAATATCAAGTCTCTTGAACATAATTAGCCTTTGCCTAATATGAATCATTTGTTGCAGGGAACGGCAGGTTCAGAGATGATGTTTGTTACCGCTCATATTGTATGAGGATCATACATGTGATTTTCATCTCATCAGTAGTGAAATTTTTCAGAAGGATCGAGCTTGCAGTTCTTCATGACTAGATATTTGTGTCGCGAGGGGGTACACTTGTGTTCTTGACTCAGGGATGGTGCTTCTTCATGGTTGAGTGGTGGCCCTAATGGTTGACTAGGAAGCATGGTGTGATGTGTTCTCATGTCTTCATGGTGATAATTGATGAAGTATTTGTTGATGTTCTCCATGGTTCTAGCATCGGGCAAACATTCTGTAGATCATTCTCCCAGATGGGTTCACAACGCAGGTAGAGAATGGCCCCATCGTAGAACTAATTAGTCATATGTATTGACTAAGTGTCTTGAGGCTCGAATGCTTAGCCTTTGTCCAGTCATGTGGATTTGGCTGAAGTGATAGAAGGCTAGAGGTCACATTGCATTCTCCGAGAAGGAGTACTCTTGATGAGTGATCTATTCTTGTAGAGTGAGATGACTTGTCTATGTTACAAAGGGATCTTATCCTTTTGTATATTAGACAAAGTATAATCTAATGTTGAATTTAACATTGGCTCTAAGAAGTGTCCAAGACTTCTTAGAGTATGGTCAAATCAACATTAGAGCTCTATGAAATAATTTGATTTGCATGTGAGGAGATATCAATAAGGAGAACTTTTCTATGATAAAGAAATATCCATGAAGTCAAGACAAACCATTGAAGAAGTTCCAAAGAACATTGAAGAAGCTCCAAAAGAAAATTGAAGATAAGAAACCAAGTCAGCCTGAAGATAAATAAAAGTTGGTAGGAAAAAGTACAAGTTGGCCCCAGTGGACAAAAGACAAGTCGGCCCCATTGAGGAAAGTTCTAGTGACTTGATGAATATAAATAAAGAGCTTCACATTTCATTTGTTCACTCACTCAACACACACTTCTCTCTCCACGTATGCTCATCACCTAGGAACAATGTGACAAGGTTCGGGTTCGGCGACCTTTAAGTTTGATTCAGGTTCGAATTTTCCAATGAAGTTCGAATGAGGTTCAATATTAGGTTCATTTTTTTTTACAGAAACGAGTAGGATTTTATATTAAAAAAAAAGAGAACGGAAAACCCTCAAAATTACAGAAAATCAGCCTTCAAAGGAGTTCATGGTTGTCTTGAAAGTTTGAACCAGAAGTGTTCATACAGTGGTGCGCCTCAAAAAAGATTTGACTAGTTCTGCTACTATTGCAATCAAAATGGTGACAATAAAGCCTGATAAATTGTCCTAAAAGTAGACTACATTTGTAAAATATTCAAAGAAAAATCAGAAATGCCAGGGGACCTGGTCTTCCAGCTTTCCTCTATATTGGTTGGATGTGGAAACATCCCCCATCTCTTTGTCCTGGTTCAATATTAGGTTCGTTAACATACATACTTTCAAAATTTAAATATTTTATAAAGTTATCCAATATATTTTTATATTCTATAAATAATAAATCATTTTTAATACATTTAAATAAATAAAAAATTTAATATTTACCATACATAGACTAAAATATTTAATATATAATACAATAACAACTTATGTAATATAATTTATTTATAATTAATAGTTAATGTATAATATATAAAAATAAAAATAAAAAACATTTACTATTTACTCTACACTATAAAAACCTATGCTTTTGATACAAACATTATAATTTATATCCAATCAATAGCTTGAAAAAAATAAATGTAATCGAGACTTGGAATTCCCGTTGGCACAAAGTTAAAGTTCAATGTAGTCTAAAGCCATTTGATTGCACCCGTCCGCACACGGAACAATTGTGGCCCGTGGGCTAACGCGCTGGGATAACTATCGGAACAGTCGAAGCCCGTGGGATAACTCGCCGGAATAACTCGTTGGAACAGTTGTGGCCCGTGGGATTACTCACAACACAGTCGTGTCTCCTGGGATAAATCGTCGGGATACCGTGGCATAGACAAAGTGAAGCACAATCCAGACTGCAGACAGAGGATTGCCCTCCGCCGCGGCCTACCAGCAAATTCATCTAAAATGTCCTAGAAAATTCTCTGATACAGAAACCACAGTACATCGACTTCCTTCAAGAAGAAAACCTGGAAAACTGTGTAGTTAGAACCCGCAAATTTCATGACCGAACCCCAAGCTGAACATCAACGAATTTTGTTTTTATTGAGGATCATCGAATTTCGAACTTAAAGGTTGAAATTCGGCGAACGCTGTGACATAGCCTAGGAAGGCCTAGCAAAGGCAAGAAGTATAATCTTGGGTTTATGTTATTCTCTTGGAAGATACGCTACCCTTGCTAGGGTTTCTTGTGAAGGAGGGTGAACCTCGCTTGTACTCAGGTTCATCTTCATGATTGGTATTGTTTTTGTATTGGATTGATTTCTTCTAAGAAAAGTTTGTTGGGTTTTCTCCCTATTGGATTTCCCAAGATAAAATATTTGTCTCTCTTGTGCATGGTTAGCTTTCAATGATCATTGTTTTTTATTTCTGCTGCAAATGAATGATGTTATAATTGTGGGATGAAATGAATGATGAATAAAAGTTGAAAGAGATGAAAATTATACTGCTAAGTTAAAATTCAACAGTATCATATGCCTAACAAGTAAAACAATGCTCATAAGATGATGCACTCCTTCTAACTGATGACTAAGGTAATAACAAAAAAGGCATAGATGACTAAGGTAATAAGGAAATTAATGAACACTTGATTACTTGATGGAATGGGAACCCATCAACTTAGGGTCTCCTAAGTTTGAAGTGTTAAAATTGTACATTCTAATTCATGGATTAATTTAAGTTTATAACCTTGTTATTTAAGGTTTTTGTGTGATTAACTAAAGTCAATGAAGAAATAGAACTAATCACACTAATTAACCAAAGTAATTAAGGTTTGCACTTTGCACTAATTTAAAAATCACTTAAAGAGAGAGCAAAAGGCACAAGAGTCTCTCATATTAACTGAAGATTATCAAGGATGAGGGGCTCCTAGGTGGAACGCCCTAGGGTATTTGAAGACACTACACATAGGAGATGTTTTGTCATGATCAAATTATTAAAGCCTTGTAGAGCACTAGCCTAACTTGGACTTTAATGGAGAAATTTAATAGATGATTATTGATCCACACACACATGGAAAATTATTACACTTTTGGAGGGGTGTCCTAACTTTGGGTGCAGTTATCTTTTGACATAGTGCCTAGAATTTTGCCAGATCAATGACATTAGAATCAAAGTGGTTGTGGGATTTCTGAAAAGTTGTTATAACAAAAATCTGATAAATATTGAAGAAGTTAGCAATTTCAAAACTGCCACCTTCAACCCTCAACCCTTTTTTGGACTACTCAATTGAAGGAGCACCCCACCTTAGATGCTTGAGCACTTTGATGATTTCAATAGAGTATCTTTAATAAATTCTCAGTGTAGAACACTTGGTCAATCACTAAAAGGAGAGGTGTGCCCTCTTTCGTAGAGCCATTTTGGAGCTGGTCGCTAACTAATTGCATTGTTTATTAATTGTTGAAACTCTCTCATGGAATTAGTTACTTGTAACAAGCAAATCTAACCACTTTGGCTATTACTGGAGAGTTTGCTGACAGAATTGTGATTCTAGAAGACAGAATCATTGTTTTATTGTAAAGGAAGTTGACCTACACTCTCTATATAAAGAGTAGCCCTTCCTCATCCATTTTCATGGTTGGATCATTGAGAGATTTTCTTTCCTTGGAGCTTAATGGATATATTTTTCTTGGAGCATATGTGAAGTGTAAGGGTTTTTTCCTATCAATGTGTGTCTTCTGTTTAATTTCTAAATGTTGTTGGTGATTCGTAGAATTGCTAGAACTTGCTTTTTTGAGCAATATGAGAAAGCTATATATACCATAATGGAAGTGTTCTATGTGAGGAATATCTCCCTCTATTTCCCTTTGATGTCTTATATGTTATGCATGATTGTACTAGCTTGCTCCTATCATCTTCTAGAGTTGTTGCTTGTAATACTTCATTGTATATGCCACACCAAATTAACAATCTTTTGATGTGGCACCTTTTAGGCCCTCCTAGTCTATTTTCTACATTCATTTGTCAGCATGTTAGGCATGTTAGGGCTTCAAAGCCCCAAGCATCCCCGAGCCATCTCCAATCCTCCAAACTTGAACCCAAGCTTCCACATGCCATCTACGGCTTGAATCCCTCCTCCATGATGCAGAATACTCCACATCCCCTAACATAACCTAAGGGAGGCATATATGGAAGTAAATGTATATGATATGATCCTGAGGGGGGCATATATGGAGGTAAATATATGTAGCAATATACGTAATAGTGCCAGCCTAATAAAGGGGCCACATGTGCAATGAGTTCGAATATATATATAGAAGACATTTAGTCATTATTGAGGAAAAATGTGAATTGAATGTATGAATGTATTTGGAGGAGGTTCTCCTACTGATGTACTGGGGTACCCCTTAACTAACCGGATATAAAACTGAAATTTTGACCCAATACAATATAACAATTCTGATTATAAAAGAAGGATGCTCTAGCATGTAAATGATCGAGAGCTTGAGCATGGATACCCATATTACATATACCACATTCACATTATCATTCCTTGTTACATCATTATATAGCATCATTACACTAGTTATGATGGTTTAACCACTAACCATAATATATAAAAGTCATAACAGAAACATCATCAACCACTAAAATTGATGCCTACTAACATAAAAATACATTATATAAAAGCTACAATAATACTGAGTTGGAGCACCATGATTCTCGTCTAACAGTGTTTCTATAGTATGCCCAATTTGCAATTTGGTTACTTTTTATGCTCTTGGGCAGTTTTGAAAAGTTACTAGGGCTTTATTGCCTATGCTTTTCTAGCTAGTGGCCACTGCCATGTGACCCACTTTTTTGTACAAAATACCCAATAAGTACATAATTGATTCTATCAATCGTCAAAGGAAACATTTTATAAAGAAACAATAATAATGTAAACAATGTATCTAGTCATATTGTACCTAAATTTTTCTAAAAGCCTCTAATCTCTGTACTGGATATCATATCAGTATCTGTAACCATAGTCAAAGGAAACATTTTATACAGAAACAATAATAATGTAAACAATGTATCTAGTCATATTGTATCTAAATTTTTATAAAAGCCTCTAATCTCTGTAGTGGATATCATATCAGTATCTGTAACCATATCTATTTCATGCAACTTGGGCTCATGATATTGGCGTTGATAAATTATGCATTAATATTACAAAGTTCTGTGTAATTGCTTTATAATGCAAGGGGTAAATTATATCATGGCATTTAAGAAACCATATAAGCAGCTCCAATCTTTATGCTTGCATTTTGCATCCACTATTCAAAATACTACTTAAAAGGTTGTGTTATTAGACTCTGTTGCATATATTGATATTTGAGTTTTTGTTAATAGCGTGACCTATAAAGAATGGCATGGTCATCAGGCAAGTAATAGTTTGACAGCTATGGCAGTTTCCTCACAACTTTATACTCTAATATTGTGTAACATAAACTCTGCCATAATGCTCATCTATGCTTTTCTGCAATTACCAACTATATGGTTACAAATTACAGTGCCAGAACATGAACAGGATTGAAAGCATGTGTTTCTCATCCTTTTACTTGCTAACAATAATGAACAGGATTGAATGTGCTTCTATGATAGAATTTATGATTTTCCTAACCTATTAAAACTTGATAAGGTATATAAGCTTAGCCTGCCACATAGAGACATCTGATTTATATCCTCAAACAGTTCAGTGAAATCATTTATTCCTGCTGCCAACTGATTTTGTTTGATTGTTTCCAGCATATAACAAAAAATGCATCAATTTTGTTTTCAAAGTATAAGAAAAGAAGCATCAATTCTATTGAACACATGTCAAACTGTTCAATCCTAACTGATAGCAAGACCTCCGGTGAATAAGAAAAAACAAAATTCCCACTAGGAAATAACTAACGATTCAAATAAGACATTGTTTTCACTGATACTAGTCGAATGCCAATGGTGTATTTATGGAATTTAAAACAGAATTCCACATGAATTGAGATATTTGGACCAATAATTCCCTACAAACCTTAACTCCTTTCTTAGGTTTAAAGAAAAATGGTGCATCCTTGTTCCATGGCCAACCTAGCTCAAAACAATTACGGGACCTGCACAGGAATTATTGAATTGATATGTTAGTGTTGCATATGAGTTACATTATGTAAGCAAGAGGCTTTGTAAAACCAGTCTTACCAAAAATACTCATTGAAATCATCATAGTTCCGCCATGCAGAATGTGGTTGTTTACCATTATCACAAATTGCTGCCTCCTGCATCGTAAATAAACAAAAAGAACTAAAATTGACCATCAGAGCATTCTTGAGGTGTACATTAAGCTTCCTGCATAGTCAACATAAACTAAAATTGACTACAGGATAATCCTTTCTACTGTACATTATCACCATTAGTAGATATCAAATAGTCCAGCTTCTTAAAGAGCATCAACAAAAGTTTCAAGTTCACACAGTAAAATCATTAAACAAATAACCCAATCTTTCCAGTAGTAAAAGAGATAAAGATAAGAAGATGAGATAATTTTATTAATATTCAATGAATTACTACAAAAGTAGGTCAATGGAAATAAAAAAGTACAATCCGTGTAATAGAAGGTGGGACTGCAAGAGCAGCTCCTAGAGCAAAGTTTGCCATCAATAGGAGATAGATCTAAGAACTATGAAACAAGCTGTAAAAAAGTCTAAGAAACTAGTCCAAGAAAAAGAGAAATCCATAGCTTCAAAATCTTCTTAATATTCAATGAATAGGAATAGTGTCTGTTACCCCTCTTTCAGCAAGGAGTAAATGATGATCAGTTGTCCTTAGATGAGATCTTTGGTTGCACTATAGATCGGTGGTCCGAGATTTATCCAGCAGCATCAAATGGTCCAGAGTCCATGATATGCCTAGCCAGAGACAGTGCATCACCCTAGTGTTGTGTTATCTCTAACCTTCATCTTTACTTAGCATGTTTTCTAGCATGATGGTATGTTAGCCTGAGATATTACAATTGCACTTTCATACTGACTCGCACACACTTTGATCATTTATTTGTCTTAGTCTAACCTTGGTGTTTCTCTTTTAACTTAACAAGTGTTTTATTCAATGTATACCTTGGTGAACTAAGTTATGCAATTTCATCCATGAAACGAACAGTATTCGTTTCTCAATAGCTTAATTGCTGAATGTCCAATTTAAGTAGGAGAACAGGTTATAATCCATAAAGGACAAGTATATAATAAATGTATAAAATATGAGATGATATGATACACATACCATGTGATAGTGTACTTATAGCATTCACTGGTCAGAATGGTAAGTCATGTCCTTTCAATAGGTCATGTCTTTTAGATAAGATGTGTCCTTTCATTAATCATTAATCATTAATCAATAATTATTAATTATTATTATTATTATCATTAGTATTTATTGTAATTATTATTTTATTGTTATTTATTATTATTATTGTGTATGTTACATTGCCTTCCCATTTAAAAATGGTTTGTCCTCAAAGCATACAAAATTTATGTCTTCATTTTGGCTTGTAATGCCTTCTCAAGGTCCTTCATCTTATGTTCATAATTGTTGAGGACACAAGGCAATATGATCTTCTGAGTATTCGAATTGTGTAAGGGTCAAACCACCCTAATTCGATCTTATGTGATTTTGTTTGGCAATGACTTCTTTGATAATAGGATTCCATACTTCTTGTCAATAGATGTTAGATTTTCATATAATTATAGCAGTATAATCTAATTTCATATAAACAATAGGATCACTAGAAGAAGGACAAAGTACAGAAACAATGAACACGAGAATTTATCCTGGGAAACCCAACAGGGAGAAAACCCAGCAACCTTTGTAAGAGATGATCAATTCTGATAACAGAGTACAAGAACAAGAGAGAGAAAATGGAAAATCTCTCCAAATGAAAACCCCAAAAATACTTCTTCTTGCTGCAAATGCGAACTTCTCCTCTACTAGTGTGAACTAGCGTGTTATGAGTGAGTAACCAAATGAGGCACTTGTCCTCTCTATTTATACACTTGCAAAACTGGCTTTTTCCCTAACTGGACCGACTTGTCTGACTGACAGGGCCGACTTGACTTAGGGACAAATAAAATAATGTTTATTAATTCTTTTCTTTGTGTAATTTATCCCCAAGGTTTACATTGATTCTTTCAAGGGTTTTACATGCTTACATCAATATATTCTCCCATAGGAGGTACAATAAAATAAAATAAGAATGACTTCCGAAGTTGCACTAATTCCAACACTCCCTCTCAACAATGAAGGTATTCTTGGACACGGTCATCATCAGCATCACGATCATTTGCATCTCATCTGTACATCACATCTATCTCGATCATCTCTATACATACTAAAGGTTGTCAACACAGTCTCAGTCCGTCGAGAGGTGTCATCATGCATCTTCTCCACTCAGTCCATCGGTGGATCCATACATCAACTCAGCAACTCTACACAATCCATCGGAGAGTACATCAAGCATCATCTCATCCCAGTCCATCGGAAATCAACACAGTGTGCATCCGCTCAGCTCGGTCCTTCGAGGAACATGCACCAACTCAACCAGTCCTTCGGTGAGTCCAAGAGTAGTGCATCCCAGTGTGCATCGGCCTCTCCATCCCATCTCAAGATGTCTGATAGATCTCCTTACTCTATCCCAGATTGATCTGGAGAATGCAATGGCCTCTCCATCCTATATGGATGTCCAAGAGCTTCACACGACGATTTGCTACTTGTCTGTCTCTACTGCCGATGGGATCCTCCCATACCCAGCTGAGAACCTGGACGAGCAGAGGTACAAGCTTCACACGACCATCTACTACGTGTCTGTCTCTACTGTCGATGCAATCCTCCCATACCTGGATGAGAACCTGGACGAGTAGAGGTACCTATGTGGATACAAGCTTCACAGGACCATCAACAACATGTTCGTCTCTACTGTCGATGGGATCCTCCCATACCTGGATGAATAGAGGTACCTATGTGGAAGCAAGGTAAACATCTGTTTCCATGTCATCTTTCCCTCTCAAGGAGGGGCACGTTCTCTTCCACTCCAAGTCTTCCATGAAAGTATTCAAACTTTATCCTAGGAAGAGGCTTGGTAAGAACATCTGTAGTCTGGTCATCTCTCGGAACATATTGTAACTCGACCGCACCTTTATGCACCATATCACGAATGTAGTGATACTGAATCTCTATATGCTTCGACTTGTCATGGAATACAAGATTCACTAACATCTGTATACAGCTCTGGTTATCATAGTGAATCCCAGTTGACTCTAGAATCTGGCCAAACAATCCCGCAAGGAGTTTCCAAAGCCATACAGTTTCCCAAGATGTTGTACTAGCAACCATATACTCGGCCTCTGCAGTGCGAAGTGCTACTGAGGTTTGCTTCCTGCTGCACCAGGAAATCACTGCAGAACCCAAGCTGAAGCAACACTCGGAGGTGCTCTTCCTATCTGCAGCACATCCGGCCCAATCTGAGTCTGTAAAACCTTGCAATCTCAAGTCATATTCTGAAGCATATCTCAGGCCATATCCCACAGTGCCACGCAAGTACCTGAGCACATGTTTTGCAGCAACCAAGTGAATCTGTCTCGGTTCGCACATGAGTTGGCTGAGAGCATTCACGGCAAAACATATATCTAGTCTAGTGTTCGTCAGGTACATCAAAGATCCAATCAGCTAGCGATACATAGTGGGATCAATCAAATCTGAATCTGAAGCAGAGTCCCTCAACTTCTTCAGATTTAAATCCATTGGTGTGGCCATGGACTTGCAGTCCCACATTCTGAATCTCTTCAGAATACCAATGGTGTATTTTCCTTGACTTTGGAAAATCTCCTTCTGCCTCTGCCATACTTCTTTCCATGGACAACAAACCCTTTTGGTTGTTCAATATACACTTCTTCCTCGATAACATCATTGAGGAAGGCGGTCTTGACATCCATCTAATGCAACTTCCATCCCATAGTTGAAGCTATAGCAATGATCGATCTGATGGAATTATATCGAGCCACGAGAGCAAATGTCTCATCATAATCAACTCCCTCTTTCTGATAGAATCCTCTGGCAACAAATCTAGTCTTTTGTTTTTCAACACTGCCATCTGCTCCATGCTTGATTTTGTAAAGCCACTTGGAAGTCACTACTGACTTCCCCTCAGGTCTCGATACAACCTGCCACACATCATTCTTCATGATGGATTGGTATTCTTCCATCATGGCATCCTTCCAAACTTGGTGTCTAGATGCTTCTTCATAGGTGGTAGGTTCTGAGTCAATGATGTGACTCATCAATGCTACATAACTCGAGAACCTCTGAGGTCTCTTACTTTCTTGAAAAGTACCATCTCTAGCTTCATGCCCCTCTGCATCGTGCCATGTCTTTTGTTCCCATCTAGGCCTCTTCCGACCTATCGCAATATCTATGGGAGCATCAACTAGCTCAACTTGATCAATGGGATCGATCGGTTCATCCTTCTTTGCTAGCTCCCTCTGAACTACCGGAGGGGGAGATGATCTCATCTCCTTTGGTTCTAGCATCTCCTCATCATCGATCTCCATATCAGATCCTCTGCCCTTCCTGATAGCCATCTCTTCTTCAAAGGACATATCCCTGCTGACTTCAATCTACCTTGATCCTGGAATGTAAATTATGTAGGCCTTTAAAGACTCACTGTATCCCACGAAAGTTCCCTGCTTGCATGAAGGTTCTAAGTCCATCCTCTTCTCCTTGGGCACATGAATGTAGACTGGACAGCCAAAGATACGAAGGTGGCCCACTTCTGGTTTCACTCCTATGAAAGCTTCTTCCAGAGTCATGTTCTTCAAGATTTTATGAGGGCATATGTTTTGTACATAGATAGTTGTTATGGATGATTCTGCCCACAAGAACATCGATAGACTCTGGTCATGTATCATGGCTTTGGCTGCCTCCACAATTGTTCTATTCTTTCTTTCTGCAACCCCATTTTGTTGAGGGTTATAGGGAACTGTGAGCTCCCTCCTAATTCCTGCTTCCTTGCAGAAATCATTGAAATCTATAGAGGTATATTCTCCACCATTATCTGATCTCAAGATCTTAATCCTCTTTCCCGACATATTCTCGACTTGTGCTTTGAATTCTTTGAATTTGTTGAGCACTTCCTCAGATTCCTTGGTCTTGGGAAAGTATATCCAAGTCTTCCATGAGTAGTCATCAATAACTGTCACATAGTAATAATAGCCACCCAGTGAAGCAACAGTCATGGGTCTGCACAAGTCAGAGTGCACTAGATCCAAATTCCTTTAGATTTGCTTTCACTATTCAGGAAGGATCCCTTGGCATTCTTGCCAAGTGCACATCCTCTACATATTCCATCATGGTCTACATGAAGTACTGGTAGACCTGTCACTATATTTCTTAACACTGGGAGAGCTTTATAGTTTAGATGAGCTAATATTTTGTGCCATAGCTCACCCATGCTGGAAGAATCATGAACTAGTGCTTGAGTTGGTGGAGTGCTCAATCAGTACAAGCTCTCCTCTCTTACACCAATTATCTTTGTTGTATTCATGCTTGAGTCCTTGCGCCAAGCAAAGACTTTCCCATCTGAAAATGCAACTTTATATCCCTTGTCCTCCAAAGCAGACATGGAGACAAGATTTCTTTTCATGCCAGGTACATAAAGCACATCACTCAAGTGTAATGTGTCACTAGACTCTAACTGAAGGGAGGTAGCCCCAGATCCCTTTACAGTGTAGTTAGCATCATCGCCAAGTACAACACGGAGATGGGATTCTTTCTCAACTATTTCTGATAAATTTTCTTTATAACCAGTCATATGCCTCGAAGCACCACTATCTATTAGCCATGTATCACTAGTGGTGGGAACAGTACATGATAAAGCTGATATGAAGAAGAATTATGTTCGATCTTCATTCCTTTACTTCTTATGATGATGGTCTTCTTCTACATCAACAGTTGAGGCTTCATGCTTCCTTTTGTTTGAGCTTGGACAATTGCTGGCATAATGGCCATAAGTTTTGCACCTAAAGCATTGTATATTTGAGAGATCCTTCTTCTTTTTATTCTGATTTGGAGGAGGGCTTGATCTCCTACCTTGGTTCTTGTGATTATGAAGCCTTCTTCCTTTTCCCTTTCCTTTCTTAGAATGGGCCATGAATGCTTGATTCTCCTCCGGTTGAGTGCCATGAAGTTTTTGTCTTGCTACAATCCTCGTCTCTTCTTAAGTGCAATCTTCCCATAACCTGTCAAATTTGGGCAACTTGGTTCAACCACTTATGCTTTGAATGAATGACTCCCAAGATGGTGGAAGACCATTTAGAGTAGTAATGTGAAATGTAGAAAGTTCGTTTCTTAAGTGAACTTCCAACGCAAATAAGACAAAGGCTCCATAAATGGAATAAAAAATATAATTGATAAGATATTCGATGATTGATTACAATTACATTGGTAGGGATTTTTATAAGCCTTATCATTCCTTTTCAAATGAAGGGGCACATCTCTCACTTTTCCTAATTAATTAAATAATTAATTCTATTTATTAATTACTAATATTAATATATATGAATATTAATAATTAATATTGCTTAATGATATTAGCTTTTATTATGTTGTATTTTTTTATATAATATTGCCTTCCCCTTAGAGAAGCTTTGTCCTCAAAGCATATTGAAGGCAAGGCGTACGTCTGATGTCTTGCTTGTAATGTCATCTCTCAATCCTTCCTTTTGGTCCTTGCGACACTTGACGAAATGAGATGATACGAGTTACGAATTCCAAAGAAAAAATGTCACATCGTTTGTGATGTGATCCATCCGAGATCTATCCTCATCGGAGCTGATTGTTGATCACCTTGTTGGATAAATCTTCTCGTTTTCTGCTTAGGTTGTAGATTTTGTGTACTTTCGCCTCTGAAATCATAACTCCTCTGTTTATGTTCATTTTGACCCTGTCGTTGGTTAAAATGCTTTTTATAATTTGGGTGTCGATAAGGAGTTCTTGTTGTTTGTTTTTCTGCTGAATTGACTTCTTTTTGAACTGTGATGGAGACCGAATTTGTATTTGTTTCTTCTTCCTCAACCTGAATTTGTTTTCCGGAGAATCTGGATGCTTCCTTCTGGATTTGAACTAATTTGTTCTCTAATAGATTGTTATTACTCTGAATCTTCTTGAACTTTTCTTCTTGCGATTTTTTGTCCTCTTAACTTCTTGATTTGTTCCTCTAGTTCTTGATTAAGATTCCTGAAGCCATGGTTTTCTTCTTGCTTTTCTAGTATTCTTCTTTCGAAATCTTCATTAGAGTGTTCTGTTTTCCGACTATTTTTCAATTTTTTTTATTTTCGTAAGTAATGTCTTGTTATGATTTCTTAATCAAAATAGTTCTTCGGTATTGCTTGCTAATTTGCCATTGATTTTCACCATTTCTAACTTGTGCTTCTCTTTAGTGTCGTCATACTTTTGCTCGAGTTCTTCCTTCTGTTGCTGATGTTGACATATCGCTGATTCTTGACTTTTTAGCTTTCTCTTGACTTGCGCCAATTCATCATCTTTGTCCATGATGAGCTGGTGATTCTATATGGTGATTCTTCGTTATCTTCGAACTTTTTTATTTTGTCTTCAAGATCTTGATCATGATTTTTTAATCAAGATATTTCTTCATTCTTACCTGATAACATTTTCTCGATATCTTCATTAGCTTTTTCCAGCTTTTGATTTTGATCTTTTAAGCGATGATTCTCTTGTTCTATCAACTTATGAAGAATGATCTGCTTACTCATCTCGGATTGTAGATTTTTATTGTTTTCCTTGTAGTATCCTAATTCGCCTTCCAATCTCTATGATTGCAATTGTGAGTTACCTTGATCATCTTTCATAATAAAATATTTACCACATATTGGACAGAAGCGATTTCAATCTTAAAAAATGTCGGATATTGGAATTCCATTTCGCAGTAATGACACTTAGTCCAAAATTTGGATTTATATATGGAATCAATAATTTCTTCAAAAAAATGACTTTTTCAATATCTTCCGAGACTTTATTTCCGCTCTTTTAATATCTTCTTTGACTTGGTCTTCTTTGATGATAACTTGGTCTCGACTTCTTTGACGATAATTAGTCTTCGTTGACTTGACTTCTTCGACGAGCCTTCCTTTGACTTTGACTTCTTTGATGATAGCTTGGTCTTCCTTGACTTGAAAGTCGTCTTTGACTTTATCCTTTTTTTTTCAACAATAGGTGGCACAGAGATATAATAATCCTTGATGTATTGCTTCCTTAACTATTGAAAGTATAATATTGATAATAAGTATTATTAAAAATAATAATATTTTTATACAATATTCAATAGTTTTTTTTAATTTTAAAAATATAATATTATCATTATATTTTTGCCAAAACCAATTGACTCCTTTTTAAATATCATAAGTTTATCACTTAGTTCTATACCTTCTAAATTTTCTAAATATAGTGAGAAATACATTGGTGTAGATGATTTGTGAATCGTGATTATTATGTTATGTTACATCATTACATGTATGATGTATGATTTCTGATTTATTATGTTCATGTAATGACATATATTATCAATGCATTGCTATGTATAAGGTTTCAATGATTTATGTTTCACTTTTCCACATATTTTAATTTTAGTATTTTGGGCAAGGTCCCCTATGTCGAACACCCTGATGTCCCTTATGATGTTCCCTAGTGTTTGGGGTTTGCTTCCACACATCCCCCATATGTGTTTCCCTGCCCCCACATCACCACATTGCGGAAACTAGGTGGAACATTCCTTAAGATTAATAGAACGAAAATTAGAAGGCATCTAAGTGATCAAAAGGGTTATGTAAATATAAATAAGATTTATAATTTTATTAATGTCCAACAAATGGCCACAATAGTTGTATACACTAGTATAACTAAACACATTCACAGTAAATTTGAGCAAACACAATAAACAGGCAATTTGAACATATGCACATAGACAAGTATATTCCATTCTCGTATGTGAATGGCACACACACCCAACTTCTGTAGAATTAAATATCTCAAAGCTAATCAAAAACTACTGCAGGAAAGAAATACCGCTGCCAGAGTTTCATATAATGGCATGATGACTTGCTGAAGAAAGGAAACTCCAGCATCACCAATGCAACTCTTGGCCGGTTGTGCTGATTCTTGTCTCAAAATATCTTCCAGCTCTCTTGACATCTGCACAATAATCCACGCTTAGGACCTAAAATTAAAAATGAAGAATATATGACACTGCATTGAAGAAACCTCTACATGTTGATGTGTAAGAAACATATCAAAATAAAACATAATCATATAAAAGGAAGAAAAACTGGATTTGGTTGGATCCATCGAGTAACCAATAAACAGTATATTAATGGATTCAAAAATAAATAAACTTTAGAAAAGACATTATGACTTGATCTGTTTCAAGATACAAGTTCAGATTACATAAAGTATGCCCCAAGAACATCATTTCCCTCATTAGTCCAAGAAGACCATACAGTGCTAATACTCATTTATTCACATTGAAAAGTGAGGTCACTGATGAGTACCTTAGAAATTTTAAGCATGCTAAATTTCAGGAATGGAGTCACTGAGCTACCATGTATATTTGAACCTCAGTAAAACCAAATAAAAATCTGGAATGTCTCTCTGAACAGTAGTTTTCTAATATTGTTGTTGAATGAATTATTATAAAAACGGCAATGCTTTTGAAATTTGATTACTAATCAACCCTTTATACTGCCAAACTAGCCAACCCTTTCAAGATGAATCACTATTTATATTATCTACTAAATTTGATTTCAGCAAAGCCAGAAATGACAAAGCATTGAAGATGGTATATTTGAAAGATTGTATAGAGCAATACATGGCATCTACATTTCATACATGTACTCTAGTATGCCATGGAAATGTGACCCCTCCAAAATTTTGGGAACGGAGAAATGCAGTATATAAAAAATACAAAACATATAAATATTACAAAAAATATATTTTTCTATATGAATTTACGTTATAATGAAAATTTGATAAAATGAACAAGTAATTCAGTGTCTTTTGGTGTGTTTCGTTACCAAAGGATGCCTTCGTTTCAAGTCTTGGCACACTGGGTTTTGAACTAAGGCCACGATAGGTCATTATAGAATCGTGTCCTCAATGTTGAAATCCTGAAAATTGTTAAGTTTGTTGAATTCTAAATGGGATATGAAATTTTACTCCCCAAATAAAGTCCGATGAGGCTGGAACCACTCTCAAATATCTCGAAACTATTGATGATAATGTTGTGATAATGTTAAATTTTAAAAAATTTAAATAAAAGGGTAGAAAGGGAAAGATAAAGAAGATTGTCAACTTTTACATTAAGAACTGTGTTACCAGGATACGGATACAGATCCAAATTCGGATCTGGATCCGGATCCAAATTTGCCAGATTTTTTAAAAGCCAGGATCCGGATACAACAGGGAAATGGCAAGTACAAAAATATATGAAAATATTTTTATAATCAATATAAAAAAACAGAGTGATGAATCAAAACTATTCACGTAACACAAGAGTAGAACTATAAGTTATTGCCAAAAAGAGAGTTTTCATGCATATTACTATTAGGCATTCATTTACCATAACTGAAAATTTGATAAGTTATAATCATGATTGATATTGATAATTTTGAAGATCATCTCAGGATGAACATGATGTAGGTTATAACAGCGTTTTTGTGAGCCACATCCACATGTCTGTATTAGCAGTGAATAAAGTGGTTTTGTTGAAGGCTATGGCAGGACTAAATAACAATGCGGGTGAAGTGAGCAATTGTTAATTTTTTAGTGCAGCTGCGAGACCCATTCTCAGAGAGAATGGTACCCTAGTCAGTTAACTAGGGTTCCTGGTCAAGTTAACCAAGCAGAGTAAAGAATAAGACCCTAGAAGGTACCCTAGGGCCCTCGGCTGTCTCATGGGGTTCTTGGTCGAGGACCAAGTAGGTTGATGCCATGGCAAAGTCCCTAGCATGTGGCTAGGGCCCCTATTTGTCTCTAGGGTATTCTGGTCTGGAACCAGTCAGTTTCTTGGTCATGTGGACCAAGCAGATCCTGCAGGTTGAAACAGAGACATCCTGGTCTAGGACCAGGCAAATTCTTGGTCAAGGACCAAGTAGGTGCTGCAGATGGTTGATCAACATTCAGTCTGGGATTGAAAGCTCAACTTGAGGCTGAGGACCACCTGGTCATGGACCAGAGGTTGATCAACATGACTCAGTCTGGGACTGAAGCTCAACCGTGGGCTGAGAGCCATTCCTTGACAATGGAGACACTTGGTCAGTTACCAAGATGATGATGTGTGATGTCCTCTTCTCCTAGGTTTTCGAGATGGTTGAGTTAGATGGTCTTCTCAAGGGACTGGCCACCCCTTGATGAAGCCACTAACATTTGACCTGAGGAGCAGTCTAGAGGACCACATGATCACATCATCCGTGTGAACCCTTCCTTATACAATGATGATGAACTTTCAGGTAGTGTATGGAACACTTGTACATTTGAGAGAGAGATGATTGGTTGTAAGTTGTAACCCCACCTTGGTTGTTCACCCTTAGTCTTTCCACCTTGTAGATTATTATTGGTCTTGTGGTACCTTGTCTTTGACTTGTGGTTAATAGGGCCATTTACCCACTTTGAGTTATCTTTTGATTTTTACCACTTTTGATGTTTTTGGTCCTATGGATACTATGGTTATTTGACCACCTTGTGGTTTACCCTTGGTTCTAAGGGTCTTGGGTCATGTACCCTCATTTATGTTATTATGGGTCATGTACCCACACCTATGTTATTTTTTGTCATTGTACCCTCACCTAAATGACCCTAGTACCCTTCTTATATTTTGCTTTTCAAATGGGACCCTTTTATCTTTTATCTTTTATTTTTTTATTTTTTTTTATTTTTATATTTTATATTTTTATATTTTATTTTATTTTTTTTATTTTTATATTTTTATTTTTATCTTTTATTTTTATGTTTTATTCTTTTTATTTTTTTATCTTTTTATCTTTTGATATCTTCCCTAAATCTCTGGAATCCTAATTTAAACAATTAAATTAATGATCTTTTTAGAAGATCAAAATCCTATATATTGGAGTCTTTTCTCACTCATTATACATCTTCATCTCTTAGTGTTTTGTCTAAGATTTGATCTGCTGTAAGGTTGACTTCCTGAGATTTTTTTGTCTTGTGACTGACTTCCTGAGATCCGATCTGCTGTGTGGATGATTTGCTGAGATCTGATCTGTTGTGTGGATGATTGGCTGAGATCTGATCTGCTGTGTTGATGTTTGGTTGAGATCTGATATGCTGTGTTGATGATTTGCTGAGATCTGATCTGTTGTGTTGATGATTTGCTGAGATCTGATCTGCTGTGTTGATTGACTGTTGAAGCTCAGTCGTGACTCAGTTACCCTTGAAGCTCAGCCGTAACTCCTTCTTTGACTTCGGTCTGAGTGCTGAAGGTTTATTTGAGGCTCGTCCTGTTTGCTACTGCTTGTTTGGCTCAGCTGTGACTTTGATAAGGCTTGTTCAGCTTGCTTGAGGATAGCCATGGTAATGTGGATCTGATCCACCTGTTTGTGGACTGCCTAGGGTTTGACCTGTTGGCCGGTTATCTTCTTTTAAGAAGGTCATGAGGCCTGAGAATCCTATCTAGTCTGCTGAGCACATCCTATTGATAACCGTGACCCCTGTTGGTTAGATTCTTTGAGTTGAGATCTCTTTAGGGCCAGATCTCTACTGTTGAAATTTTATATGCTGAGATTTTATCTGTGGACTATATTTTTTATCTAGTCTACTTGTTTGTGGTCAAACTTTTGTGCTGAGAATTACTTAGATTAGTTCTATTGTTCTGAGTCTTGTTTGACTGTCACTGTGTTCTGAATGTCACTTATCTTGAATACTATAACCTGTCATCTCTCTCTCTGGTTTGTACATACCCTCTTGTAGGGTCAATTAGTTCCTAGAGTTGACTGGCCTCTCTGAGGCAGTCTTTTCTGAAAGTAACTCTTCTGAGTATTTTTACAGTAAGGGTTTCACACCCAGGTAAGTATATTCAACTATATTTCTCTTAT
This sequence comes from Larix kaempferi, assembly GCA_027924585.1. NCBI lineage: Eukaryota > Viridiplantae > Streptophyta > Pinopsida > Pinales > Pinaceae > Larix > Larix kaempferi. The sequence goes on along the minus strand of BSBM01000074.1, from coordinate 6,221,576 downwards.
TGTTATATGATCAATTTGTTTATTTTATTACATGTTACTGAAGATTACTTTAACACAGTGATCTAACTGGTAGTGTTAAATGACTGAAAATTACTTTAACACAGTGACCTATCTGATAGTGTTAAAGGTGTGAAGTTGAAAGAGATGAAAATTATGTTATGTTGGAGATTACTACTACGCTATTTCATATTCAATTTTCGTAATTGTTTATTAAAGGTATTTTTTGCATTAAAGTATATTGAATTGTTATTCTTTTGCATATAACCCTAACTTGATGAAAAATTAACAACAACAACATAGCACATAAGGATAGATCAGCCCTTGACAACAGACCTTGACCATAAAGATAGATTGAATAAAAACCTTGAGAGCATACCTTGATAGATCAGAGTTCGAGAGTAGATCTTCACACAAGGATGGATCATATCTTGAGCAAGTATGAGGTTTAGAGTTTTAGCCTTTAGCTGTTCGGCACAATGTTTTAAAACTCGGACTCGGAATCAGCCATGACTCGGACTGATTTGAATTTAATGGCTCAGTTTTGAATCCAAATACATAATCAACAAGGCTCTAAATGGTCTATAGAGTCCAAAAAACAATATGCTATGCATAAGCCACAAGATGAACATGATCAATCATCAAAATCATTGCCTATATTGGGATCCTATTCATCAATAGCACCCTATGCCCCCTTCCTCTAGGCTCTAGCCCTTGCCTCTGCCTTGAATCTCGAAATTGATCCTAGAAGGACATCAGTCAACACCATACAATTTTGATGAAACTTCTTAATCCAAGCGTTAAAATAAGGTAGAATTACAAGTTTATCATGCTTAATGAGTGATTTTTCTTGACTGAAGGGTACATTTTTATTAAGGTCATGACAAAGGAGTTCAACAAGCAACACCACCAACATCAAGGTACATAGAGAGGTTAATGTGCTTGATTAAATGCCAATCCCTTACCCTCATACATGATAAAATCCAATGGCAATGTTGCAATCTTGAAATCCTAAAAACTGTTAAGTTTGTTGAATTCTGAATGGGATCTAAAATTCTACTTTTTGCATATGTAGTCCGATCAGGTTGGAACCACTCTCAAACATCCTAAAACAATTAATGGTAATGTTAAAAATTTAAGTAAAAGTCCTTTTACTTTAAGAATTTAACATTTCCATTTAAGCTCGAGTTCGAGTCACCGTTTTTGGAACACTGGTTCAACATTTTGGAAATCTTCTCATTAAAAATACAATTTTGGGGGGGGTCAGTGGGTCACAAAAGCCTTGGAAGCTAACTCACATGACACGAGAACATGGGACACGGAGGACACGAAAATACGAGTATTCGACACGAGACACAACAACTCTGGAAACAGGACACGAGGGACACGTTATATATATATATATTAAAAAAACTAGAAGTCTATACATCAATTTAAATGATAATATCATTCAATTGAAATTTGGCAATGATGAATCAATAATAAAATGATCAATAAACATTGAATCATGAGGTTTGAGTTTGAACAATAAACTGCATATTCCATATTTGATATTTGATATTTCTCATTAAACCATCAAAATCAAAATGTATTACATAGATATCGAGAGAATGCCACTGGAAAATACAAAATAGAGTAGATACTACTACAGTCTAGTATCTACAGCACTACTAGATGCAAAATGAAAATACTAAATAGCCACTGGGAAGATATTTGTTCGTTCTCTGTTCGTTGCTATTACACAGGGCCGTGGGCGTAGCTGTTGCGTGTGCTCTATTCGTGTGCCTCTGCCCTGGACTGCTCTACGTTGTGTTGAATGTCCAAATGTGCCTCTGCCCTGAGCTATTTGTTGCTGCAACAATTGTTGTAGCTGCTATGTGGCTTCAACAAATCGGCAGTGGCAACTCCCACAACGACGGCACCCTCACAACCTCACTTCTCCACCGACAACCTCTTAGCAAACAGTCATGAGTCACGACCTCTCAGCAACAGTCAAGAGTCATGACCTCTATTCTCCACGGGCACAAAACCTCTCTCAAATCGGCAACAACGAATGGGCCGGAAAAGGGGAAAGCCCGTTTTTTTATCCGCGGGAGTGAACTGTTTTGACAAGACACGTGTCGTATGTTGTCCTGATTTCTGGACACGTAAAATTTTGTGTCGGACTCATATTAGGGCACGTGTCGTGTCCGACACGTGGAATACGTGACACGAACCCTGTTTTGAAGTGTCATGTTACTTAGCTTGGAAGTTTCAAGATCTTTTCGGAAAAATTTGAATTCCTTTGATTTTGCACAAGATCTGCTTCCTAGGATGAGGATCTATTTCCTTCTTTCGAGGATCCATCTCCATCATGGATCCTAGGCAGATCCAGATTTGGTAACACAGATTAAGAATTTAATATTATCATTCCTTTTTGCAAGCTAATTTAATACTATCATTCATTCCTTCAAGCTTACTTGCTAGGGTGGGCCCCTGAGACCATTTTCCAATTCAAAACATCTACTAAGGAGACTGAAATGTGTGGGTTTCAAGGTGAAATACCTCATCACATTTCAACTGGCATTTCCAAATCAATATATGTCCCTTGAAAATTTTCGCCACATTTCTACATTGTACTATATGCATTTTCGATGTATCAAGGTGTTCAAGTGATCAAAGAAAGGGGGTTCTAGGCATTTCCTACAACTTATTCCAAAGTAATATTATTCCTATTAAGCTCTGTCACTTATATGATTGATGATGCAATAAGCTACCAATTCAAGTCCAAACTTATGCTTTATTTCATTAATGATGTTGGAACCATGCATCCCTAATGCACCTTTACATCATGTCTCATTATATATATATATACAACCCCAAGTGGCCATCGTGGTTTGACCTCCTAATCCCTAACTTTAACATATAATTTTTTATTGGTCATAGAACAAACATATCAAGTGACATAACTATTAATGACGTCTGAAAACACTTTATTAAGTGTTACCACTGTAACAACATTGAGGCAAAACCCCCTATACTGAGTTGTTTATTGTTAAAATTATATGCTACTAAAGACTAAATTCTAACTTCATGAGCATTTAATACATTTTCACAATAGCAGCATAACTAGGATCTCTGAAAGATACACAATCACAAGGTACACAACAATATATCTTGGAAAACCCTCAAGGGGAAGAAAACCCAGCAAGAACTTCCTCAATATAGATAACCAAAGTACAATGCCCAAAATAGGTCTCACAAATAATAGAGACAAACCCAAACTCTAGAGCCAAGCCAATCCTCCTCCTCCTTCACAAGCTTCTCTCTCTCCTCTAATGCGCAATGCATGAATGAGTGAATGGTACAAATGAAAGGAAGTCACTCTCTATTTATACTTTCCTTTTCACTTGACTTTTAACCCAGCTAGGTCGGCCTCACTTTAACTGACTGGGATGACCTCTCCTAGAAAGACTCAAATAATATTATATTACATTATTTAGGCAACGACCCGACTTACAAAGGAGGTTTTACCTCGTGACTTTTACTTGACCAAATATAATAATGACATCTCTGAACGGAGGTAAAACATCCTTGACGGAGTTACAATAATAAAGCAAAAGTAGAATATTCTTTGAAGTTACATTAATTTAACACTCCCCCTTAACAAGAAGGGTATTCTACTGACAACAACAACAACAGCATGTGTAACTCTACACAGCATCATCGGAGGGAGGAGGGGCATCATAAACATCATCTGGAACATTGGTTGGTATATCTATAAATCATGCGAAGTTCTTCAACAACATCATAATCTTCAGTATAGAGCTGAAGTATAATCATCTTCAGTACTGGAGCATCCTCATCTTCAGCACTGGAGCATCATCTTCTACAGCACTGGAGCATCCTCATCTTCAACACTGGATCATCATCTTCTTCAGCACTGCAGCATCCTCATCTTCAGCACTGGATCATCATCTTCTTCAGCACTGGAGCATCCTCATCTTCAGCACTGGATCATCATCTTCTTCAGCACTGGAGCATCCTCATCTTCAGCACTGGAATATCTACAACACTAGAGCATCCTCATCTTCAACACTGGAACATCTGCAGCATCCTCATCTTCAGCACTAGAACATCTACAGCATTGGAGCATCCTCATCTTCAGCACTAGAACATCTACAGCATTGGAGCATCCTCATCTTCAGCACTGGAACATCTGCAGCACTGGAGCATCCTCATCTTCAGTACTGGAACATCATCTTCTGCAGCACTGGAATATCATCACCTACAGCACACATGATCCTTTCGGAATTACGGGATCTTGGACAGTCCTTCCTTTCAGAATTACGAGACCCAGTCCAACAACTCTGGTGATCCTTCCTTTTGGAACTAGGGATCATGGACAATCCTTCCTTTCGGAACTCGGGATTTAGTCCAACAACTCTGGTGATCCTTCCTTTGGGAACTAGGGATCATGGACAATCCTTCCTTTCAGAACTCAGGATTCAATCCAACAACTCTGGTGATCCTTCCTTTCGGAACTAGGGATCATGGACAATCCTTCCTTTCGGAACTTGGGATTCAGTCCAACAACTCTGGTGATCCTTCCTTTCGGAACTAGGGATCATGGACAATCCTTCCTTTCGGAACTCGGGATTCAGTCCAACAACTCTGGTGATCCTTCCTTTCGGAACTAGGGATCATGGACAATCCTTCCTTTCGGAACTCGAGATTCAGTCCAACAACTCTGGTGATCCTTCCTTTTGGAACTAGGGATCATGGACAATCCTTCCTTTCGGAACTCAGGATTCAGTCCAACAACTCTAGTGATCCTTCCTTTCGGAACTCGAGATTCAGTCCAACACTCTTAGACAATCCTTCCTTTCGGAACTAGGGATTCAGTCTAAGGATCAACATTTAAGACTATCCTTCCTTTCGGAATTACGGGATCATTGTCTAGGGATGATCAATCCACTGCACCACAATATCATTATCACTACTCCCCCTTTCGAGGGAAGTCCTTACGAACTACACCAAGCTTGTCACGGAAATGCTCAAACTTCACACGAGATAGAGACTTAGTCAATGTTAGATTTTCACAATTTAATTCAAGATTATCTAGGATCTTATCTAAGAGAATAACATGCACAGCATTCAAACACAAGAGACAAGAGACTCAAAGAATTTCATCGGGGAAACCATAAAGGAGAAAACCCCGCAACTTCCTTAGGATAGAATGAGCAACAATACAATAAACCCCAAAAGTAGAAATGGTCTTCAGAAGCTTCTCTCTTCTCCACTTGTGCAAACTTGTCCTTCTCCTCACTTATCGAACTTGATGAGTGAGTGAATGAGCAAATAGAGAGGAGCACCCTCTCTATTTATACTTTTACTTTCACTTGACCTTATCCCCAAATAGGTCGGCCCCTAGGTGTAACTGACTGGGCCGACTTCTCTAGGAGAGTCTAATAACCCAATGATGACTAAACTCTGGGGTCTAAATCCCTAACATACAAAGGAGGGTTAACCTCAATGACTTTACATGACTCAAGTACAATAATGACTCCCGAATGGAGGAATAAACATCTCCGTCGGAGGTAAAATAATAAAATACAAATACAACATAAAATATACAAGTGAATATCTTCCAAAGTTACAATTACATTAACAGTCAACACATTTGCAACCTGCTCATCAGTGCTCACATATTGGAGCTTTATAGCTCCCTTCTGCACCATATCACAAATGTAGAAATACCGTATTTCTATGTGCTTCGACTTACCATGGAACACACGGTTCTCTGTCATCTTTATACAACTCTGGTTATCACATAGAATCACTATGGTATCCAACTCCAAATCAAATAGACCTGATAACAACTTTCAAAGCCATATGGCTTCACAACTGGCAGAACAGGTTGCAATATATTATGCTTCTGCAGTGCTGAGAACAACACTAGACTACCTCCTACTTAGCCATGAGATCATGGATGACCCCAGACTGTAACATCCTCCTGAAGTGCTCTTCCTGTCTGAGACACTTCCTGCCCAATCTGAATCTATGTAACCAAACAGTCTGAAGTCATGATCTCTAGTATAACTGAGACCATAGTCTATTGTACCGTTTAGGTACCTCATCACATGCTTTGTAGCTACAAGGTGAACATGTCTAGGCTCAACCAGAGACTGACTCAAGGTGTTCACAGCAAAGCATATATCTGACCTGGTATTCGTCAGATACATCAATGACCCAATAATATCCTTGTATAGTGTCACATCCACCAATTCTGACGAAGCATCAGATAGTAACTTCAAATTTGTATCCATGGGTGTGGCCATGGCTTTACACTCCAACATATCAAATCTTTTCAAGATTTCTACTGCATACTTCCCTTGGTTAAGGAAGATTCACTCTGGGCTCTGCCATACTTCGAGACCTAGAAAATAATGCATCAAGCCAAGGTCTTTCATCTCGAATTCTGCAGCGAGCTTCTTCTTGCACTCTGAAATTTGCTTCTCATTTCCTGTCAAGAATAAGTCATTCGCATATAGTAATAAGACAGGTTCATCATCCATAACCTTGAAGTAAAGGTTAAGATCAGCTTTACTCTTGGTAAAGCCCAAGCTTGTCAAAAAACTATCAATTCTTCCATACGAAGCTCTTGGAGCTTGCTTCAACCCATACAGAGCCTTCTTTAGTTTGCAGACATGCGTCTCTTTGTCTTCAACCTCAAATCCTTGTGGTTGTTCTATGTACATTTCCTCTTCAATGGCACCATTCAGGAAAGTTGTTTTCACATCCATCTAGTGTAACTTCCACTTCATCGTGGCTGCAAGTACCATGAATCCATGATGGTTCTAATTGAAGTGGACCTTGCTACTGGTGCAAATGTTTCTTCATAGTTGATTCCTTCCTTTTGGGAGAATCCACGAGCCACAAATCTAGCTTTGTATTTTTCAATACTTCCATCCGCTGCATGTTTTATCTTGTATATCCATTTGGAAGATACCACACTTTAGCTTATGGTTTGGGAACTATGTCCCATACATCATTCTTCATTATAGATTGGTATTCTTTTGTTATAGCTTCTACCCATTCTTTCTTTTGAATGGCTTCTTCAAAACAAGTAGGTTCTTTGTCTACAAGATCACACATCAAAGCCACATAACTGGAAAATGGCTTTGGCTTCTTGCTTTCTCTTGAGGAGCCTTCTAGAGCTCCATACTTTTCTGCATCTTGAATAATTTCAAGAGCCCAAGTTGGCTTTCTCTTGCGAGAAATAGTCATGGGTGCAGGTTCTTGGAGCTCTAACATATCATAATCTTTCGGAGTCTCACCATCAAGACAGGGTGCAACCTCTGCAACTCTAGGAGCTTCATCTTCTTCATATATTTCTTCATGGTGGCACTTTCTGGATTTCTTAAGAGCTGCATCTTCATCAAATGTTACATCCCTGCTAATCTCCATGTGATGATAGCATGGTATATAGATCCTGAAGGCCTTGGAGACCTCACAGTATCCAACAAAGATTCATTTCTTTCTGGAAGGATCCAACTTGGTTCTTCTCTTTTGGAATATGAACAAAAACTGGACAACCAAATATCTTGAGATGACTTACCTCTAGTTTCTTTCCTGTGAACATCTCTTCAGGGGTTTTGAACCCAAGTGCACTATGGGATGTTCTATTTTGTACATATACAGTTGTCCTTGCTGCTTCAGCCCATAGATGCATAGGGAGTGGTAAGTTCCCTCTTAATCCCAACATCCTTGCAAAAGGCTTCAAAATCCTTAGAGGTATATTCTCCTCCATTATCTGACCTGAGTGTCTTGATCTTTCTTTCTGAAATATTCTCTATCAAGGCTTTGAATTCCTTGAACTTTCTGAATACTTCATCTTTTTCCTTCAACAGGTAAACCCAAGTCTTCTAGAATAATCATCAATGAATGTGACATAATATACATACCCACTTAACAATGTTGAAGGAATTGGTCCACATACATCTAAATGAATAAGTTCCAATATTCCTTCTGTCTTCGTGTTGCTCTTCAAAAATGGATTCTTTATGCTCTTTCCCTTTGCACATCCTTTGCATATTCCTTCATGATCAATCTTTAGATCTGGTAATCCTGTTACTACCTTGCTTACATGAGGTAAGGCTTTGTAGCTTATGTGAGCATGCCCTCTATGCCATAGTTCACATGGACTTGCAGTATCATGAATCAAGGCTGCTTCTGAATGTCCTTTTAGTTTGTATAGACCTCCTTCTTCTATTCCAATAACAACTGCATCTTCTATAGATTTTCTATAAAACATATTCTTCTACTTCTTCCCTTGCTAACTTCCTGGGACCTTCTTCTTCTTCTTCTTCTTCAACTAGGTGAGCATGATGTCTTTTGTTGCTCTTCTTCTGGTATTCTTCTTTTCTTTCCGGACAATCTTTGGCAATATGTCCCATCTTATCACAACAGAAACATTGATAAGAAGAAAAGTCTCTTCACTTGTAGTTTCCTTTCTTATACTTTTGAAACTTCTTAGGAGGATGAAACTCCTTGAAATGAGGTTTTTCCTTTCCTCTTCTAATATGGGTAGCTAGAGCTTGATCATCATCTCTGAGTAATGCTTCTCAATTTGCCACTCTAGCCTCCCCTTGGATACATTCTTCCCATACAGCTTCAAATAGTAGACTTTCCTTTCTTGCACACATTATCTGGATAAAAGAGTCCCAAGGTCTAGTAAGACTATTGAGAGCAGTCATCACTAATTCATCTTCGTCAAGCTTGTCTCCAATTGCTTCTAGTTGTTCTTTGAATTGAGAAACCCTAGTAAAGTAATCTTGGATAGATTCACCTGGATTCATCTTCGTGCTTTTGAGTTGGGTTCTCAAATTCATCTTTCGATTTATGTTTCTCCCTTCATACATTCTTGATAGGGCATCAAACATCTCCTTTGGGGTTTTCTTAGAAGAAACTTGAGGAATCCAATGATCCTTGATTCGTGCTATGATCCTCTTGGCTCTAATCATATCCTTCTTATGCTTTTCTTTAGCTTCAGATTCTGCGGGTTCTGGTACAACTTCTTTAATAAACTTTGAAAGATCATTCTCTTCTAAAATGAGTCCAATCCTATACTTCCAAGCACGGAAGTTCTCTATGCTTTCCAACTTGTCATCAAGCTTAATGCTTGGGGCCATCTTATCCCAAAAAGCAGAGAATAACCAAAAAAAAATTAAAGTTTCTCAAAAGTAAAAACTGAACTCACCAAAAGATGCGCTTGACTGAGGCGAGTATGCTGGTACACTTGCTTTCTGAAGATTCCAAAATTTCACCCTTGAAATTTGACTTGCGAAATTCTGGTCTGCAGTTTCTGGCTTTCTCTGGTTTTCTGGTTTTTCTAGTCCCGATTCAAACTAGGGTTTGACTTTCTGGAAGATTCACCCACTGAAAAATTTGGATCTTGGAGAGGCAAACTTCCCTATGCCAATTGCACTCAAAAATTCCACTTTTGTAAGAAGCCCTAATTTTTATGCTTGGAGAGAGAAAGAGAGATTTACCTTATGAAAGTTGTTCTTTTCAGGCAAGCTCTTAAACCATGTTAAGATTATATGCTACTAAAGACTAAATTCCAACTTCATGAGCATTTAATACATTTTCACAATAGCAGCATAACTAGGATCTCTGAAAGATACACAATCACAAGGTACACAACAATATATCTTGGGAAACCCTCAAGGGAAAGAAAACCCAGCAAGAACTTCCTCAATATAGATAACCAAAGTACAATGCCCAAAATAGGTCTCACAAATAAAAGAGACAAACCCAAACTCTAGAGCCAAGCCAATCCTCCTCCTCTTTCACAGACTTCTCTCTCTACTCTAATGCGCAATGTATGAATGAATGAATGGTACAAATGACAGGAAGTCACTCTCTATTTATACTTTACTTTTCACTTGACTTTTAACCCAGCTAGGTCGGCCTCACTTTAACTCACTGGGCCGACCTCTCCTAGAAAGACTCAAATAATATTATATTGCATTCTTTAGGGTACGAATGACCCGACTTACAAAGGAGGTTTTACCTCATGACTTTTACTTGACCAAATATAATAATGACATCTCCAAACGGAGGTAAAACATCCCCGACGGAGTTACAATAATAGAGTACAAGTAGAATATTCTTTGAAGTTACATTAATTTAACATTTATCACCAGTATGTTCCACATCCTGATCATCGCTGCCCTCTCATGTACATTTTAAAGGGTAGAGCCACCAAGGGCCCTACCATCGTGCAGGTAGGTGCACAAGCAAAAGGAGCAGAAGAATAGATTTTCATGTATCAATAATTTCAGGGCAAGTATCATATTCAATTTCAATTAGATTGTGATCATGGTAAACAACAAATTGCTAGTTTACTACCTTCCAGCAAAGCAACCAAAAGTTTTCCCAGTGGTTTTATATGTCATATACACATACAATTCATCAGATCTATATTGCAAAATAAGGTGGTTATGTTGCTTCCAGTGTTTGATAGCTCAACAAGCTAACTCATAACTCATAAGCCTTCTGTAACTTTACCTTGGCCTTGCTTGATTAGATGGTCATGAGCCTCCCTTTTTCATTTTGAAACTCTCTGCAATCAGCCTAAAGCTATGTTTAACATGTACCAGATGATTAATAATCATTTGATTATTATCTCATCGTAAGTGTCACAGCTACAAATTTTAGGTCATTTGCCATGTTATCAAAGATTTTAAGTAACCCTGTGTGTAAGTTTTTGCAGCTCGACATTTCAAGTGAGTTGCGTCACCCATCATCAGAGAGGTGAGAGAAACACCAAGTTACTGTTGAGACTCAAAAATAATTGCTTGAGAGTAAGTCATGTTGAGTACCTATACCCTTTTTAAGCATCTCTGGCTAGCATGAATGAAAATAAATGAGTTCAGTGTATTGTAAGGTTGTTAAAAACTTAAAACATACATGAATTTGTTTCTAAGGAAAATTTGGTCTAAAGCAGTCTCCTTACATGATGAAAAATGTAACAGATGCACTCAGGCAAAAAGCGAACATTGCCGGCTTCTCCCCAAATCAAGTAGTATAGACAAACTAAAATCAGTTTTTCTTTCTGCAATGCTTCCAGGCTGAGAACAACAATGTTAGAAGTTAAGGTCATGTCCATCATTCAGCTAGAAATAGGAAAACCAGAACAGAATAACAACATAAACAGTTAATGATATACTTATTCCAAACAGGCATGCCCAAATAGCTGCACCATTTCATGTAATTATCAAGAGACTTCCCAAACACCGTGCGGATTGCTTCTTCATCCATCTTCTGCAATGAAAGCACTAGTTTCAGTAAATGTGGAACTGAGCATAGATCAGAGAACTGTGTTTTATGAAGCAGCATAAAAATAAGAGAAGCTCTTAGCTCCTGGTATTCAAAATCAGAATTTAAGAATATATGTTCCCAAGTATTTTTCAGATGCCAAGCAGTAAATACAGTCAGTAATAACTTTTCTAAATTTCTAGTCTAAATTAAATGTTCCTTCAATTCCATCCTTCTGGAAAGGCAAAATGAGTTAAAAACTAGATGACAATGAATATACTCTCAATTTGTGCATTGAAACACTGAAACTGAAAATACTTACATAGAGGATTTCAATAGAAGTTTCTCTAAATATCTCGTCAAATATGACATAGATGCCTTCTTGCATATGCAATCAAATCATCAAATGCTAGAGCATATGAGCAGGAACATAAATTTTACTGAGGCAATAAGACATCCACATGGAAAAATTTATAGCTACAAATTATACAACTATGAGAAGGTAAGTGGGAAATATCAAAGTTGCCAAGGCATTGTAACTAATACTAATAGTTTCTCGAGTAGACTAAGGATGGAGGATTTTAAATTTAGGGTACCACAAAGTGTATTTTACTACAATTGGTTACCACCCCAACTCTCACCTCAGGTGTTAAAGTCCCAACCGCCAAATGAAAGCCTAAGTGTAACTTAAAGGGGCTTCCCAAACCTCAGTAACCTGGAGGCTCAAGGTGATAAGAAAAGTTAGCCTTAACAAAACAACAGTTGTAGAATAGTAAAGTACAAACGGAATTAGGAAATGAGATGATGGAAGACCGGGACCAGTGCCTATCAAATCTTGGGCAAAATGGAGTCAAGAAATATCAATCTATTGAGGGCAGTTTTTTGAATGATTAAGGAAGAAAGAGCTGCTAACAGCATGCCACAATCAGGCTTAATAATGCTGAAAATTAATGCAGAAATGTAATCTTGAAGAGCCCTAATGGTGCCACTCTTAAACAAGGTTATGAAGGTGCTGTCCTACATTGAAATACTAATTCCAGTAACAATCATTAGATAGATGCAAAATTAATATATGCAGAAATACAACAGCAAAAAGCATAAGAGGGAGAACCTCCTCACATTACACCCATCCAAATGGCAAATGTTCCATTACAAAGCAACAAGTTCTTTACAAAGAATTTCTACAATTAACCAACAACATTTAAAAAATGAAAACTTTAAGCCTCACATATGATAGAAATAATACCTTCGACTTTACATTAAACCTTCCAATGAGATATAAAATGAAGCCCATGAGGACAAACTACTTCAATCATCAATCTCCTTCACCATCCCCTTGTTACGATGGAGAGAGATACCCTTCAAATAGAGGTCACTCCATAAAGAAATCTAGAAATATGTGCAAGGAAATAACCTCCAAGGTAGCACGTGTAGCCTCAAGTAGTACATGTGGGCCTCCATCATGTGAAATTTTCCATCGAATGCATAATTGTGCGAAAGGTGTGCAACGTGGCCTCCAAAAGTAATATGTTTCCATCAAGAGTTTGCTCTTGGACCAAGTCAACAATGATAATATTCCTCAATGTACCATGTGTGCTCTTCAAAGGGAGTCACTCCATCAACAAATTTATGAATAAGTGTGCAAAGGAACCTTCATAGGTGGAGCGCTTCACGCCCTTGACTAGTCAACTATCTTGGGATACCCAAAACACTCAAAATAGAAATATTTCCTCTCCAACATGTAACCAACTCATCTTCAAGGTGTCTGACCAAGTCAAACCCGCCAAATAATAATAAAATATGCTCCAAGGTGGTTACAACTTCTCAAATAATATGCAAGTGAATAGATCCAAGAAAGAGGGAGTCAACAACTAGATGAGGGTCCTCAATCCACATCCAAATGTTAAACTAACTCCATAGAGAAGGGTATGACCCCATCAATCAAGCAATAATAATAAAATAATGTGTGAACTGCCTCAACATGTGTGCCAATGAAGGGATGTGCACCAATGAAGCACCACTCGCCCAAGACTCGCGAGTACTCGCGAATCTGGGCGAGTCAACCTCCAAGCCGCGTAATCGTGCAAGACTCGTCGTTGACTTGGTAACTCGCAGGGACTCAGGAAACTCGCAAAGACTCATCAAACTTGCAGCTACTCGGCACGGACTCGGCTAGCAAAAATTAATAGGATTCAATTTGAGTAGAAATATTTCATAGCAGCTTGATAAGATAAACTGTGACGGTTCATTCTAGGGGAAATTGCATGTTTATTACACATATTTTGTCTAAGGTTAGCCGGTTCCGTGGACAGATGAAGCACTTTGACGTGCACCCAAAAGAAATGGCTTCTTATCCTTATTTTCGGTTTAAACTATACGCCCACAATCTTGCATTAGGTCTTTGGAATCGATGCAATGAAGGTGGCATTTAATGCATCTAACGTCTTCCAACTCTATTGAGTTGCGCACAGAGTGAATTCCAGCTCGTCGCTTCCTGATATTTGGATTCTTCTCCATATAGCCAGAAAAAAGGTGGGAAAAATGCAATATTATATATTTTATTCCTAATGGACTCCGTGGAGAAATATGATCCAGAGGGGCTAATTCAAAGCCCTCGGGTAAAATTTATGACATTTAAATAAAAAATGGTATTTCTATTTTTAGATTAATTATTATAATAATTATATTACTAAATAAATATGAATATTTTGATATTTATTAGAAATATTATTTTATTAAAGAATTTTTTTAATTTAAAGAGATAAGATATTATATTATTAAGAACAAACTTTATATTTATCATTTAAAAGTTAATTTATAAAAATTCTATCATAAAAAACTATATATATATATATATATATATATATATATATATATATATAATTTTAAAAATAAAATTTTATATATAATTTTATGATCATTATTTAAATTTTTGCATATAAAATTGATTATGTTATGTCGTATTATCATAGTTAACGAGATAATGCTATGAATTATTGCATAGATTGTAGTTTTATAACTTCTATGGATTAGAAATGTCATTAACTTCTTTTTTGTGCCCAAAATTTACCATATTTTAAGTTTTTTCCTATTTGTCAAGTATTGCCTGTTAAAAATTGAAAAATGATAGCAGTAGCAGACTGTAAAATAAAAAATGCAGAGGTGGCTAACTGTAAATACACAAAAAAATGGAACACATCAGTTTTCACGGGGAAACCTTTCAAGGACAAAAACCCCAAAGCAATATAATAATAATTTATCTCAAATGAGATGTCTGAGTTTTACAACAGCAGGCTAACAAGCCTCTCCAACAATTTAGAATTGTTTCATTTACCAAGAAGAACCCTGTTCTGCTGTAGCTGAAGCAGTCTCAACCTTGTACAACCATCCTGTACATGTCACTGTTCACTGATGTCTGTTGTGGCCTTTTCCAGGGACTGTAGTGACTTGTAGATGTATTGTAATGGCTGCCAAAAAGTTATGGACAGACCCTGAATAAAAACTCAGTTGTACTGAACCATGAGCCAGCGATAGAACCCAGCAGTAACAGTAGTGTGGAGAGAACTCAGCAGCAACAATAATATGGAGATATCCCAGCAGTATGGAGATGAACCAGCAGTATGAGTAGTATGGTGATAACCCAGCAGTAAGAAATCACCTTTGACAGGGCCCGAGTATGCACAGCAGCCAGCAGTAAGAAGATCACCCTTGACAGGGCTCGGGTATGCACAGCAGCAAGTATATATAACCCAGCATTACATCACCAAACTGTCTTCTATCATCACCGAACTGTTTTCTATCATCACCGAACTGTCTTCTATCATCACCGAACTGTTTTCAGAGATGTCGTCCGAAACACACGAATTGATGTTGTAATGATGAGTTTACTTTTTGTATTTATAGTGGAATAATTCCACACAAAATAAATGAGGCCGACTTGCATTCATTAGCCATTAAATTTTTATTTTAATCATTGAGGCCGACCTTCCAATAAATATATATATAACATATATATTTTAATTTCTTCACACCATTCATCATTTTAATTTTGTCTTTTCCTTTAATAATCAGTTGACCCAAAATAAATAAATAAATACATATTTATTTTTCTTCTTCTAACTGGTGGGTTCATGGACCAAGCCAAGTGGTGCTTGGGTTCTATGGTTCTCCAATAAATCATCCAGGTGTTCTTCAAGGTCTTCATGTCCACTCCAAGCGCATCATCATCAGGAGATAAATTAATTGCTTTACTTCACCCTCATGTTGCCACCAAGTCCAAGTGGAGGAGTACACCACTTGCCCAGACCCGGTCTAGGGCTTACAGTGAAATCCTGGTAATTGACCAGGTACCTCCATTCTCCCAGAGAATGGCTCTCAGCCCCAGGCTGAGCTTCCAGTCCCAGACTGGATCAATATCCTGGTAACTGACCAGGTGCCTCCATTCTCCCAAAGAATGGATCTCAGCCCCAGGCTGAGTTCCCAGTCCCAGACTGGGTCAATATCCTGGTAACTGACCAGGTGCCTCCATTCTCCCAGAGAATGGCTCTCAGCCCCAGGCTGAGCTCCCAGTCCCAGACTGGGTCAATATCCTGGTAATTGACCAGGTGCCTCCATTCTCCCAGAGAATGGCTCTCAGCCCCAGGTTGAGTTCCCAGTCCCAGACTGGGTCAATATCCTGGTAACTGACCAAGTGCCTCCATTCTCCCAAAGAATGGCACTCGATGCTGCTCAGGAAAAATCAACACTCCCTCTCAGCGAGAGGGTCATTCTCTGCAATACCAAGCTTGTCTCGAAAGTGCACAAGCTTTGTCAACGACAGGGGCTTGGTCAATATGTCAGCAATCTGCTCATCTGTACGAATGTACTGGAGCTTCATGGCACCTCGCTGTACCATATCTCTGATGAAGTGGTACTTCATCTCAATGTGTTTTGACCTGTCGTGAAATACAGGGTTCTCTGAAAGCTTAATGCAACTCTGATTATCGCAATGGATAACAGTTGGTTCAAGCTTTCCACCAAACAGGTCAGAGAGAAGCTTTCTAAGCCAAACTGCTTCTCTGCAGGCATCACTGGCAGCAATATACTCAGCTTCAGCTGTGCTCTGAGCTATGGAACCCTGTTTTCTGCTGGACCATGAGATCATGGCTGATCCCAAACTGAAACAGTACCCTGATGTGCTTTTCCGGTCCATTGCACTGCCAGCCCAATCGGAGTCAGCATATCCAAGTAGCATTACCCCACTGTTGGAGGTATATCTGAGCCCATATGTAATAGTACCTCGCAAATATCTGAGCACATGTTTGGCAGCTATCCAATGTATGTGCTTCGGCTCAGACATGAACTGACTCAATGCATTCACTGTATAACAGATATCTGGTCTCGTATGCACTAGATACATCAAGGATCCAATAAGTTGGCGATACTGAGTAGGATCCACTGCCTGTGAAGAAGTAGCTGAGTCACGTAACTTCTTCAGATTTGATGTCATGGGTACACTCATGGGTTTGCAGTCATGCATCCCAAACCTCTACAAGATATCAACTGTATACTTTCCTTGAGACAGAAAGATCTCATCTAGCTTCTACCAGACCTCTAAACCAAGGAAATAGTGCATGAGTCCCAGATCCTTCATTTCAAATTCTGAAGTAAGCTCCCTCTTGCACTGAGCTATCAGTTGTTCCTCTCCAGTGAGGAACAGATCATCCACATATAGGACTAATATCAAGACATGGTTCTGAACAACCTTAAAGTAGAGGTTGGGATCAGCAGTGCTCTTGGAGAATCCCAAACTGTGAAGGTAACCATCAATCCTGGCATACCAGACCCTTGGGGCCTGTTTGAGTCCATACAAAGCTTTCTTTAGTTTGCACACATGAGACTGCATTTCATGTGTCACAAAACCTTCAGGTTGCTCAATGTAGACCTCTTCAACTTCTCCATTAAGAAAAGCTGTCTTTACATCCATTTGATGGAGTTTCCATCCAAAGACAGCAGCGAGAGAGATAATAGTTCTGATGGTGGTATACCTGGCAACAGGAGCAAATGTTTCATCATAGTCTATGCCTTCCTTTTGTGAGAAACCACGTGCCACAAATCTTGCTTTATATTTCTCAATGCTGCCATCAGCAGCATGCTTGATTTTATAGAGCCATTTGGAAGTTACCACAGACTTCCCTTTCGATCGAGGAACAATTTCCCACACATCATTTTTCATTATGGAATTATATTCTTCTGTCATGGCATCAATCCATACCTGATGAGACTCTGCTTCTTTGAATGTAGAAAGCTCTGCATCAATGAGCTTACTCATAAGACTTGAGTATTTCTGGGGCTTCTTGCTTTCTCTGAATGTCCCAGATGGAGCTTTATGCTTCTCTGCTTCTTGCAATATTTCTCTTGCCCAAGTAGGTCTTCTCTTGGATGGAGGAGCTTCAAGTAGTTCTTCAGTTTGTCTTTCTGGTTCTGAGTAAGCATGAGGATCATCTTCTTCCTCCCTCTGATTTTCTGAATGAGGAGAGTTTGGAATGTCAGAAAGACATCCTTCTGGATCTTTTGGAAGCTCTTTGGAGTGGCAGAAAACAGCTTCCTCATGAAATATCACATCTCTGCTGATTTCAATGTATCTTTGACCAGGAACATAGATACGGTAGGCTTTTGAATTTTCACTGTACCCAACAAATGTGCCTTTCTTTCCGGAAGGCTCCAGCTTTAATCTCTTTTCTTTTGGCACATGGATGTAGACTGGAGTGCCAAAGATTCTCATGTGGTCAACTGCAGGTTTCTTTCCTGTAAAGACTTCTTCTGGAGTCTTTTCTCCCAAAATGGCATGAGGACTTCTGTTTTGAATATAGACGGCTGTACTAGTAGCCTCAGCCCATAGAGACAAGGGAAGATCTAGATCACACAACATGGCTTTAGCAGCCTCACAGACTGTTCTGTTCTTCTTTTCTGCAACCCCGTTCTGTTGGGGGTTGTAAGGTACAGTCAACTCCCTCTTGATCCCTGCTTCTTGGCAAAAATCATCAAAATCATTTGATTCAAACTCACCTCCATTGTCTGACCTCAAGATGCGAATGTGTCTTCCTGTCTGATTTTCAATCAGCGCCTTGAACTCCTTGAACTTATCAAAAGTTTCACTCTTAGCCTTTAGAAAGTAAATCCAAGATTTACGAGAGTAATCATCAATGAACAGTACATAGTATAAGCAACCACTTAAGGAAGGTGAAGACATGGGTCCACAAATGTCAGAGTGAATCAAATCCAAAATACCTTTTGATCTGCTGTGACTTTTGGAAAAAGACTTCTTGGTATTTTTACCAAGGGCACAACCTTTGCAAATACCACTATGTTCATTAGAAAACTCAGGCATACCTGTAACCATCTTTTGAAGACCAGGGAGAGCTGCATAATGAAGGTGCCCAAACCTGCGATGCCATAGCTCACAAGGGTTGATAGTGTTGTGAACCAATGCTTGAGTAGAATGCCCAGATGCCTTGTAAAGGCCTCCCTCTCGAACTCCAATCAATTCTGCTGCACTTAACATTTCATTCTTTGACCAAAGCAAAACCTTTTTGTCCATGAATATAACTCTGTAGCCTTTGTCTTCTAAGCCAGCAACAGAAAGAAGATTTTTCTTCAAACCTGGAACATATAATATGTCTTCAATGTGGAACATGGTCCCTGAATCAAGTTGAAATGAGACTGAACCCACTCCCTCTATTTTGTAGGTGGAGTCATCTCCAAGTTCTACTTGAGTGTCAAACTTCTTCTTTCTGTAGCTTGTAAGGGCTTCACGGGAACCTGTCATATGTTTTGAGGCTCCACTGTCCACCAACCAAGAATTTGAGCTGTTGGTGATGGACCCTGCTAGGGCAGAAATCAAATAGTATTCTTTTCTTGATTCTTCTTGCTTGGAAGACTTTGTATTTTTCTTCTTCTTTGGTTCTTCTTCTTCAGCTGTAGATGCTTGGAATTTTCTTTTGGGCCTTCTCTGTGGCAGCCTACAGTCCCTAGCATAATGTCCCATTTTGAAACAATTAAAACATTTAACTTGTGACATATCAAATTGCCTACCTTGTGGCTTGTTCTCTTTCTTCTTGGGATGGAAAGGCTTCTTGAATTGCCTCTTGGTTTTAGCTGCTAGTGCAAGATTCCCTTCTTTAGGACCCTTAGTTCTGCTCTGTACTCTGCCTTCTTCTTCTAAACAGTCATGCCAAAGTCTCTCAAAATCTGGCTGAGTCTCACGCCCACTGACAGAAGCTAAGAAAGTTTCCCAAGAACTTGGAAGACCATCAAAAACAGTTTGTACAAGATCATCATCATCTACTGTAACCCCAATAGCAGAAAGTTGATCTCTTACCTGAGCAATCTTTGTGAAGAAGGAGGCCACTCCTTCATCTTTTTCCATCTTCAATGTACGAAGTCTATTTTTCAAGACTCTCTTTTGACTGGGTGCTTTCTTCTCGTACAAATTTGTCAAGGTGTCAAAACACTCCTTGGCTGTCTTCAGTGGTGTTATGGCAGGCATTATATTTTCCTTCACTGAGTCATAGATAATCCTCCTAGCCTTGGCTTGCTTCTTTTTGAATGCTGCCCTTCCTGTGTTTGACGTGGGTTCTTCTACAACATTGATGACCAAATCATCAAGGTCATTTTCTTCCAAGGTGGCCATAATTCTTGCTTTCCATGAGTTAAAGTTTGTTGAGCCCTCAAGCCTGTCCTCTGGTCTGAAAGAGGTAGAAGAAGCCATCTCTAGTCTGTCTGTGCTGTCCCAAGGTCTATGTAAGACACAGTCAACTGCTTAAGTACTGTGTGCTTTACAAGCAAAGCTCTGATACCATGTTAAAAATTGAAAAATGATAGCAGTAGCAGACTGTAAAATAAAAAATGCAGAGATGGCTAACTGTAAATACACATAAAAAT
The DNA here is from genome assembly GCA_027924585.1 of Larix kaempferi. Lineage (NCBI taxonomy): Eukaryota > Viridiplantae > Streptophyta > Pinopsida > Pinales > Pinaceae > Larix > Larix kaempferi. The sequence goes on along the minus strand of BSBM01000074.1, from coordinate 6,201,353 downwards.
GGAACACAGCAGTTTTCACGGGGAAACCTTTCAAGGACAAAAACCCCCAAGCAATATAATAATAATTTATCTCAAATGAGATGTCTGAGTTTTACAACAGCAGGCTAACAAGCCTCTCCAACAATTTAGAATTGTTTCATTTACCAAGAAGAACCCTGTTCTGCTGTAGCTGAAGCAGTCTCAACCTTGTACAACCATCCTGTACATGTCACTGTTCACTGATGTATGTTGTGGCCTTTTCCAGGGACTGTAGTGACTTGTAGATGTATTGTAATGGCTGCCAAAAAGTTACGGACGGACCCTGAATAAAAACTCAGTTGTACTGAAACATGAGCCAGCGATAGAACCCAGCAGTAACAGTAGTGTGGAGAGAACTCAGCAGCAACAGTAACATGGAGATATCCCAGCAGTATGGAGATGACCCAGCAGTATGAGTAGTATAGTGATAACCCAGCAGTAAGAAATCACCCTTGACAGGGCCCGAGTATGCACAGCAGCCAGCAGTAAGAAGATCGCCCTTGACAGGGCTCGGGTATGCACAGCAGCAAGTATATATAACCCAGCATTACATCACCAAACTGTCTTCTATCATCACCGAACTGTTTTTTATCATCACCGAACTGTCTTCTATCATCACCGAACTGTTTTCAGAGATGTCCTCCAAAACACACGAATTGATGTTGTAATGATGAGTTTACTTTTTGTATTTATAGTGGAATAATTCCACACAAAATAAATGAGGCCGACTTGCATTCATTAGCCATTAAATTTTTATTTTAATCATTGAGGCCAACCTTCCAATAAATATATATATAACATATATATTTTAATTTCTTCACACCATTCATCATTTTAATTTTGTCTTTTCCTTTAATAATGAGTTGACCCAAAATAAATAAATAAATACATATTTATTTTTCTTCTTCTAATTGGTGGGTTCATGGACCAAGCCAAGTGGTGCTTGGGTTCTATGGTTCTCCAATAAATCATCCAGGTGTTCTTCAAGGTCTTCATGTCCACTCCAAGCGCATCATCATCAGGAGATAAATTAATTGTTTTACTTCACCCTCCTGTTGCCACCAAGTCCAAGTGGAGGAGTACACCACTTGCCCAGACCCGGTCTAGGGCTTACAGTGAAATCCTGGTAACTGACCAGGTACCTCCATTCTCCCAGAGAATGGCTCTCAGCCCCAGGCTGAGTTCCCAGTCCCAGACTGGGTCAATATCCTGGTAACTAACCAGGTGCCTCCATTCTCCCAGAGAATGGCTCTCAGCCCCAGGCTCAGTTCCCAGTCCCAGACTGGGTCAATATCCTGGTAACTGACCAGGTGCCTCCATTCTCCCAGAGAATGGCTCTCAGCCCCAGGCTGAGTTCCCAGTCCCAGACTGGGTCAATATCCTGGTAACTGACCAGGTGCCTCCATTCTCCCAGAGAATGGCTCTCAGCCCCAGGCTGAGTTCCCAGTCCCAGACTGGGTCAATATCCTGGTAACTGACCAGGTGCCTCCATTCTCCCAGAGAATGGCACTCGATGCTGCTCAGGAAAAATCAACATTGCCGAGTATGTCCCGAGTCTTTCCCGAATCGATGAGTCATATGCCAGCCGAGTCTTTGCCGAGTCTGAGTCGTGCAACATTGATGTGCACAACTTAGAAGTTAGGGATGAAACAAATCAAATGTATTAATATAAGGCTCAACCTAGATTGAAACTTAGGGCAACACCGCCATGACAATAATACATCAAATATACATCAAAATGCTTAGAAAGGCTAGATGACCATAGGAACTCATGAAATTATCACATGGAAAATCCCCTATCACTAAAACATGTGAAGAAATATAAATCAAAAGGGGTATTGAACATCATCAAATAAATAACCCCAAGGTGATGTTCTAGTAACATTATAACATTAATGTCACCTAAGAAGCTCCCCATCAAGGAAGAATGTGTCACAATAGGAACCAAGTGCAAAGGAGGAGCGCTCAACCAAGCATGATAGTCCATATCACCTTGCAATAGTATTACTCCCTCCCTTTTTTGGAAACTAATATTGTATTTATATACATTATTGATTTAGAGTCTAGAGTAATCTCAACCATACATCTCACTGAGAGATTAGGATTTCAGCTCAAGTATAAAGGTAGGTCAAGATAGTGGGCTTATTACACACCGACACACAAAAACAGTGTTTGTCAGATGGTGATTGAGTTCATCAATTAAGCAGGTTTAGAGCGCGGGAGAGGAGCTGCAGTCGGAAAGCAGGTAGAAGACAGCAGCCAGATTTTGTACAGGTGAGTCCATACAGTCATGCAGATTCCATAAAAACATACAGTTGTACGGAATAGTCCATACAGCCATATGGATAGGGCCGTAGAGCAGGCCAGCCGGCAGCAAGCGTTTTTTCTCGTTTTCAGCAGGCAGGTTTTTCTTAGTGGTTGTGGAGATCTGTTTTTTGGGTGTACCATAGAGCTGTTAGTTTGACAGCTTGTTGAGGTTTCCTTGTAAACTTTGATTGTTTAATGAAAAGCTAATTTGAAGGAGTAATTACCAATGTATTGTGTTTATGCTTCTGGTATTTACTTTCCAGCTATATGTGTGATTGTTGCTATGTTAATAATTTAATTTTTTCAATTAAATAACAGCCTTGTTTGGTTGAGAACATGAGTACAGCAATCACCTAGGGTTTGGAATTTTCACAGATATGTGTGTATTTGTCATTTTGTATCCAGCCACTCTAAAAATTTGTCGCATATGTTTCTCCCACATTTTGGTATCTATTTCCATTTCAGTGCAACTTAGTCTCATAGGGATGAACAATACTAATTAATTACAAATGATGAGATCTCTAATTAAAATTGTCGGTATAATAACAATAATAGGGTCATCACACTATTTGAAGGCATATCCAGGGATCTCATCCCAATAATATTTTAAGGGCAAAAAATGAAAGTGTCAAGGTAGGTATATTAATATTATGCTAAATAATACCAGTTATTTCCCCATTTCTTCTGATCTCTCATGTGATGCAAAAGTTAAGACCTTAGTCAAATTATATAATGTGATCTCTAATTAATATTGCTGTTACAATAACAATAATAGAGGAGGTGTGCTCCCGCACGGGGGTGGCTCATTGGCGATTAGATTGATATGAAGTCACATGTTGTAAACAGAGGTCACGAGTTCAAATCACACCCAGGCTTAACCGTGTCCCATGGTAGCGGGATTGGATCCCTGGACCCCATGTCACGCAACTACCAGCCCAGTCTCCAGTTGCCGATTCCCCTAGTCCAAAAATAAAATAGAGGTGTGCTATTTGAAGGCATATGCATAATGCAAGTATCTAATCACAATAATATAATATATTAGAAGGCCACAAAACAAAAGTGTCAATGTAGGTATATTACTATTACACTCAATAATATCACTACTTTTCCCAACTCTTCCTCTCACTCATGTCATGCATGAGTTAAAATCCTAGTCAAATTTGATAGGAAATAGAAAATAGTCACTTGATGAAAAGAACAAAACATACTTCCTAGCATAAGGACAACAATATGACAATTACATGCCAACAGTCAAATGTGAAACAATTCAAAACATTATTAACAACTAAAAGTGAAGGTGACTGCTGCAGGCTAATCACACCACATACCACATACTACGTGAAACAACGTGTCCTGATTTACTTTCAGATGATAATGTAGTAATAAAAAATAAAAAAACTTGACAAAAACCACAAATGGTCATTCAGTAGCAATAAGCCATGCTTTTCTAACTGCATAAAATTGAAAGAATCAGTTTTAGTCTCTAAGTGATAAAATTTACATGAGAATCTATTCAAGCAAGTTACCGGTTCAACTTCATCAGGGATACGAAGGCGAGCTTGTGCATTTGAAAGCAAGAGAACAATATGTTCGCGCTGGTTGCTCACATTGTCATTCTGTATTTTCAAAAACAATCCCAATCAGCATACATGTGTTTTGATACTAGAGAGAAGCTATGACTAGGTTATGAAAAACACCTGCACAAATCACTAATAAAGTATAGACTATGAAATAGAAATAAATCCTTATTTATTGTGCCCTATTACTGAAACATACACAGTGTCATGCTTAATTGACAGTTTTCTGACCATATAAGAATTATAAGACTCAAATTTACAATTATTTCTGGATGTGTTGACCAACCATAAACTACACCAAAGCATTTTGAGCTAGGGTATCTCATCCCCAAGCAGACCCCAGACTGACTTACAATGAAGGACATTATAGGGAATAGACAGATTTGATATGAGCTAATATTTGATATATTGGCTTCTTCTGCACTGTTAGTGTTTAAGCAACATTGGGGCTGATTTCTGTCAGCCTTTGGACTTAGAAAGGACCACTTTCCAGAACAAATTAAGAAATACAAATGCACTGAAAATCTTAAGCTCAGTCCTAATATTTCTTATTTCTTATCTATGGTAAATGTGTCACAAATATGGCAAACACAATTTCTAGTTTTAATCACTGATTCATGATAGGTCAATCTGACAAAGTTAACATCCCAACATGTGGAAGAAACGGCACACATGCATACTGAAAATGCATCATCATGAAGGCTTAGGAAGCAAGCATTAAGGTGACATGTGATTGGACACTACTATGGAACATGGTTATGATAATGGTGATAATGTATACGATTTTATGTATGGGTTTAGCTTGTGCATTTATGTGGATGGAATAATGAATTAAAAAAGGAATGGACATTACTTTGACCAGGAATATCAAGCTGAATATAAAATAACGAATTCATTAACACTGTTAGATCAATGTCATGGGAACGGAATTACTCTACTTATTTCACAAGTTATAGGGTAGATTATAAGAGATATCAAAGTTATGTCTTGTGCTCTGCATTATATTGGGTTAGGACTGCATCATATTGAAGCGACCACTCTAGGCTAGGTCCTATAGTGTGTTGCTAATATCATACAGCATTGACCACACTGTACAGTCAGTATCCAAAGTTTGGATATATAATGGGTCCCTAAAGGCAAGTTACTCGGTACAGATAGCATTAGATCATTATGTCAGGCAACCTTGAGCTCAAGTTGGATACATTTGCATGATACCTAATATATGCTATCATCTCCTGTCTTATCTGAATCCAGTGCAGAAGGAAGCACTTAGCACATCTATATCCTACGCACCATGTATACAAAAATATCTAATGAAGTATAATTGTTTTAAAATTGAAAGTAAAAAAAAAACATGAAATTGAACAAGTTACTCATTTAGGGTTGGAAATATTTTATGCAAGTACAAACCTGGAATCCAAAAATATATTGTAGAAGATCAAGAATATCCATGCTCCTTCCCTGAGGCACAGAATAATCATCCGGCAACCTTGGCCAATCTCTAGAATAACTTAATGCCGAAATTGCAGCCTTCACCTGTATTCAAGTTTGTGAATCGCCATAACAAGGATGCATTTTGGTAGCACTAAGGCTCTTGATAACATTGAATCTAAAATTCTTAGTCTATTCTCCTACCAACTCAAATGCACACCATATGAATAACAGGCCGCTAAAATTTACTTTATATAAAAATCTCTCCTTTGCATGCATCTGAGAGTTTAAGAAAATGACTTTCGTTGACTATATAAATATGAACACCCTAGGTAATATTCTAAAGCACTAAACACTGCCAATGCCTGGCACTAGATATGTGTGTTGACTGCATACACATTATAAGTATTCACAAAATAGATGTCATTTGTCCAACTAGATATAATTACCTCTGGAAAAGAGGTAATAGCATTAGCAACCACAGGTGCATCTAATGGTACAATGTTATAAGCAACCGCTCCTTCAGTCATCGCTGCATCTGATTCCATTACTTTTTTGAACTGGTGAATAGAAATGGCAGATTGTGAGCTATTTTAAAACATGCTAAAGAGTCAAGACTAGATTTGTCATTTCATTCACATATGGATAACAAATAAACTATATACAATGTCAACTTAGTTAAATAAAAGCAACAAACTTAAATATAAACAATGGATATATAAATGCAGCTACCTAATCAGATCAAAAATTGCATCACATGGAAAAATGGTGTGAGCCATGCAGTGCATCCTTTATTGTGTGGGCACTGAGAGAATTTTACTACAAGTATTTCTCAAAAATTAATTCAAAACAACTGTACCTCTTCAGGAATCAAATTGGATGCATCTTCAGGAGCCTCTTCCCTTGTAAGTGCCTCCACAACCTCCCCTAGAACCTTTAAAGTTGCATACAATCTCTTCATTTTAAGAGTTCTTCGCTCCAACCTGAAATAACCTATCAATTAGCAAACTCCCTACAACATTGATACAAAAGCATCAATTTTCAGGAGCAAATTTTGTAAACCAAGACCAGGCAAATTGCTGAGAGCTTATTCACAAAATCAAACACATAGAGCTAAATATTCATCTCTCGATCAGCTCACAACACCAGCAACAGACATAAATTTACCGTTTGCAAGTTTGTAGAATGGTTTGTTTACAAGTTCCCTGTATATCTCGATATGGAAGGTGCTCTGAAAGGAATTTACAGTGGGGGGCTTTTGCCTGCAGCTTCACAAGTAGTGCTGCTGGAAGGTCATTATGACAGCAGACCCATACTTTCAAAAGAAAGAAAGACGCAACAACTCCCTTGACAATAAGCACATTCTTCAGAAAGGATCAACATTTTGTTGAGTTAGAGGTACACTAAAAGGATAGCGCACTGTGAATTAAACCAGATTCCAAGAATTTGATAATGCAAACACAAAATAGCACAGCGTGCTCGAAACTACAACACTCCGAGCGTTGGAGAAATTGGATTTGAACAAGTAACCATATGCTTATTGGAGGAATTCATGCATATCCATACTTGAAATGGTAATGACAACAATTCAGAGAACTCCGTGCATGCGGATGTAATGAAAGCCTCTCCCACAATCCAACAAGGACCAATATATTTAGTCCAGACTCCAAATCACTGATATATTTTCCTCCCTACTTCTGTGACAACAGATGCCCCATGCTATAGGAAGCTTATAATTTTCAAAAGCAACCTTAGAAGTGTTATAAACATGATAATAGATATAAATGAAATACTAATAATCATAATTAATAATTATTTAACATTTAATGAAGAGTCACAGGTCACACTTATTCACTCTCATGACCAGTCAATGCCTATAAAGGTATACCATCGTGAAAGCATTGTAATCAATCTATCATTCATTCATTATCAAATATATTTCTATATATTCAATCTATTGCAGAATACTTCCGTGTTAATAGTGCTTCCATTACATTGGTATCAGAGCAAAATTCGGGTTAATTTCCACATAACATCCACATTCTTGTTCCGTACAATTGCTGATTGCTATCGGTACATCAATTTCTACCACATTAATTGTACGAACCATTGTACAGCCACTTTGTAAATTCGACCATACGGCACTGGTTCATTCAGCCACCAAGCCACTTTCATTTCAGTACATCGTATGTGCTGCCGTCATTGCAAAACCTCACCTGTACACCATTCTACACACTGCTTTCCATATAGCTGCCTTTATAGTTTATCCATTCTGTGTTCCATACACATCAGAGATCAATCTATCATATTGTGTACAACCTTTTAAATGTCCATTGACCTTTTCTGTATGGGTGTGTCACAAGATCGCATCCCCCCTCAATCTTTTAGTTAATTGTTTACTTTTAACCCTGACATATAATCCAAGTCGAGTTGGATTATAAAGTTAACAAAAAATTAATCAATTACCTTCTACCAAAAATGATTTTTGGAAAATTACCTTTTTTTAATTTCAAGCGGGACCCACAAAAAGTCATTACCAAAATGGGTATTTATGAAGAAGCGTTGACAGAAGGTAATCGTTATGATAAAATAATAGAAAAGACGTCTAAAACATTTAGAGATGGTCTTAACAAGATAATGGAAACACTTAGAGACAGTCTTAACAAGATAATGGAAACACTTAAATACAGTCTTAACAAGATAACAGAAGAGTCTGAGTCTCAATGGCAAATGCTATTAAGATTAAGAAACGATGATAAGGATGAAACGACGAGGATAATTAATGAGCATAAAGAAAGGGTTGGCCAACCATTAAAAGATGAGATGAGTCAACGAACGAACCAGTTACCTACAAAGATTCACCATTAAGACCGAATTCTCGACCCCAGAAAACGAAATCATGGTAGCATGCAACTCAAATTCCGATTGTGACAAAACACCACCAAAAGCATCAGTAGCAACAATCTCATGTACACTACTAAATGAGAATAAGGGTGATGAATCTAAACAAGCAACTATTTCTCGAAAGAAACAAACACAAAACACACCTAAGTAGTATATTCCGCCTCATCTCAAGAAGACTAATAAGTAGGTTTCCAGAGAACCCACAGTAATCATTTTGCATCAACATTTTGAATCCTCAACCGGATCCATCATCAAGACAAAGAGTCCAAGACTAATAAGATTCAAGTTCCATTAAAAGGGGAAAGCAATTTTATAGCACCACTTGCAATGAAGTCCAGGAAACTGCAATCCAAAAAGCATCAAAGGTTCATTTGCAACAAACAAGTCCAAAGACTTCAACATATGATGCACATCTCAGAAAGGAGCCTTGCTAGCGCTCAAAGAAAGAAGAAAGTTGAGCCCCTACCACCAGACAAACACAAAGATGATGCCACTAATATAACATGTGTAGCCTAAGAACATCCTATTTATAATGATTTGAGGACAAAGCATTCTTTAAGAGGGTGGCAATGTTATAAACATAATAATAGATATAAATGAAATACTAATAATCATAATTAATAATTATTTAACATTTAACATTTAATGAAGAGTCATAGGCCACACCTATTCACTCTTACGACCAGTCAATGCCTATAAAGGTATACCTTCATGAGAGCATTGTAATCAATTTATCATTCAGTCATTATCAAATATACTTATATTAATTCAATCTATTGCAGAATACTTCTGTGTTAATAGCGCTTCTGTTACAGGAAGAGACCTATAGCTACTAAAAATTAGAAGGTTGACAAATACTTCACTGCAATCCTAAAGTCTGACTAAAGTTATTTGATCAAGTTTTTCTATATATAGGTGACCAATTGGTAGTCAGCAAGTGTGTTGTCCTAACCATATATCAAATACTGGGCTGATATGAACTCAATACCAACCATGCAAAAAGATACACAGAAATAATAAAAGCATGCAAGTATGAGAAGAGGATTGCAAAAACTCTACACATCTTGTACATATAGACTCTAGATAAGATAAGATAAGATAATTTTATTAATGTCCAACTAATGACCACAAAAGTAGGTCAATGGGACTGCTGAGTACAATGATGTCATTGACTCATTACAATGCGGGAGTACCAAACAGTCTCCTATAAAAGGCAGAAGATAGGAAAAGAAAAGAGAGGAGAGTAAGTAAATTAGAACAAAGCATGAAATCTATGCTACGTCATGGAAAACATGAGAAACCCTCGACCCCGGGCATGGGAAACTACATGGGGGTGGAGATGTCGATGTCTTAGAGTATAAAATTGAGGGGAGAGTGATCAAAGTTGACCAAGTCTCCAATAAAATACAATAAACTGAGAGATTGATCAAATTAGACCAAGTCACCCAAAAGAGATAAAGATGAAGTACAAATATAATAAATGTTCACATGTTTACCAGACTAAGCCTCATCAATTCCTCCCTGTTGAAAGGAATTGTCCCTGATTTCTGCTGGAGATGGGGAAAGTGTTGCTCAAATGCTCACCTAGAAAACTACTTGACCTAAGTGGGCAAAGTGCCTTTACAGCCCACCCGGTAAGTGGTGTTGTAATGTTGCCCAGTGGATTTGGTGCAGACAACAAGAAGAGTACCTTCATGCAGGGAAGTTTGAGAATTTGGAGGTGTAGCATCGATATGTGACTAGAATAGATTCCTCAAAGTGAGGTGGCTCATACAACTTCAACTTGAAAACATTCACCACATTATGGATCCCAAGCTAAGGTGTGAGGTCCATCTTGAAGGAGGCATTAGGTTCCAATTGATATTGTGAGGACTCCAACTGGGTATGATTTACTGGTGTTGGCTTTTGAAGTCGGTCACCATCCTGAAAATGTCAAACAACTTGATGACAATCATGAACTTCCCTATACTTGGCCTGTGTTTGTTAAAGGATGTCATGAACCCTGTTATGGATCTTGGCCAAGTTATGAACAAAAGAAGAGGCTTTGCCTTGTTCCTCCCAATAGTGGGATTTGGATGGAGATGGGGAGCAACTAGGATCTCATTGTATTTGCTCCTTTTTGTCTTCAGTGCTAGGGTACTTGAGGAGATTCACAATAACACTAGGGTTGGGGTCTTTACCTAAGAAGACATGGGAAGATAGTGATTGAGAGAAACCCTGGAGGTGCAAAGGGAGCACTTGTTCTTATAGTTCTTGTGAGAGAAGAAGACTAGGGTTTTGTGGCATTTGCAAACCTAGTGCTACTTAGATAAAATAAGATAAGATAATTTTATTAATGTCCAGCTAATGACCACAGAAGGAGGTCAATGGGACTACTAAGTACAATGATGTCATTACAAAGCAAGAGTACCAAATGGTCTCCTATAAAAGGCAAAAGGCACAAAAGGAACGTAAAGTAGAACAGAGCATGAAGTATATGCTAGGTCATGAAGAACATGAAAAACCCTGAACCCTGAGCGCAGGAGACCGCATGGGGGGGAGGTGTACAAGAGAAAAAGATCCAAGATCAAGAAGATCTAGAAGTAATAAGGTAGGTATATCCTGAGATAAACCCATCTCTCTTAACATCCAAAGTTGAATGAAGAAAACTCCAAATAGTATGTTGTCCAAAGGAAGCGCTGGTGGAAGACATGGATTTGTTACAGTTAGGGTTTTAAACAAAAAATTAAATAATGCAGATGTATACAGTAAAACAATACTATAGAAGTAAAATCATAAAAATAGAACAGCAGCAGTAAAGAAAATCTAATTAACAAAACAAAATAGATCTGATAACATATCTCATGGGGAGGACCTTCCCTATACTCAGATTTGACTTTCAGATCAGATCTTGCCTCGCAGAGGCAAGTCAACAAATGGAACAAATAACTGACCCTTACCTGAGGGTATGCACATACCTAAGAGAGAGAGAGAGAGAGAGAGAGAGAGAGAGAGAGAGAGAGTTGAAGAATAGGATTAAACAGTTACAGTAGAAGGTGTAGAGGCCTAAAGAAGGTATGGCACAGTCAAGGACAGCCCAAATCATCAATAGAGGCAGACAACAAATGCTGCAACTTCAAGAAAGCACTCATCTAGTCAACGCTAGGCTAGGGGATACAGTGCTTCCCCAAAACAAACCTTTATCAGCAGAATGTAGCCTCACAACAGACCTCAGCAACAGCCACAAGGAGACCCCAACAGCTCACGGCACCTTCAAAATAGACCCTAGAGTGGACGGCAGCCTTCAAGGGAACCTCAACAGTGTACGGAAACCCCAAGACAACCCTCAACAAGCAGCAGCAGCCCCCAGGAAGTCCATGCAGGCCCAAAACAGTAGACGACAGCCCTAAAACAGTGAATGGTAGCCCTAGATCAAACCTCATCAGAGGGCGGCAGCTACAACAAGTCAACACAGCCCCAAATCAGACCTTAAACACCAAGCGGCTGCCACAGGACAGACCTAAACAGTGGGAAACAACCTTAACAAGTCAACTCTTAGCCCTAAAACAGTCCTTAACCAGCATACGCAGCCACTAGATAGTCTTCAAGCAGCAGATGGCAACCATAGCAAAATCATGGTTCATGTGTGTGGAAGGAGGGAAGAAAAAATCAGCTGTTAGAACCCTCAGATATAACAGTGTTGTGTGAAGGAGAGTCCAAACCAAGTGAACGCCAAAGCATAAAGTGCCTTGAAACCCTAGACATCACCCAAGGCAAGTGTGTTGAAAACCCTAGATCAGTTGTCTCAAAAATCAGAGTTGAGTTACCTCTTCAAGATGATTTAGTAATGAAAGGCTAGGCTTGAATTTATAATCCTCTCAATGACCCCTAGAAGGTTCCACCTTCTATTTGGTCATTAACTTTACGGTTACTTAAACAAGGTCAAGACGCCCTACCTTTTAGGAAGGATTCCCACATATAAAATAGAAATTAATGTTAAGACGTCTTACGAGAGGGTAACAAGGACAAGACAAAGGGTTAAGTTACCACACTCAAAAGGGAGGCGCTAGCACATAGGACCAACAAGGGAGGGGTCAACGCAAGACTAAGCCAACACAAGGCTAACCACAAGTCAACAAGAGATGTCACAACATGGTGGGAAAACAACCCTTTTAACCACAAGACAAAAGGTGTAACAACAAGGTGGGAGGACAACCCTTCTAACCCTCTCACTCAGTGTATGTGGTCCACAAGTGCCCCATACAATAATTGAAAGTTTTATCATCACCATATAAGCAAGGTCCAAACTGGATGATGTGATCCTTTGATCTTCTTGACTACTCCTAAGGACAAATGCTAGTGACACCATCAAGGGGTGGCCAATCCCTTGAGGAAACAACCTAGCTCAGCCATCTCAAATACCTAGGAGAGGAGGGCATCACATATCATCATCTTGGTTAACTGACCAAGATTCACATGGTTAACTAACCAGGTACCCTAGATAACTGCTAGGGTTATAAACTGATTGGTCCCAGACCAAGAATCTCTCTGGTGTAACTGACCAGGAGGCCCTAGTGATTAGCTAGGGGCTTTTTCCATGGCTCATACTGCTTGGTCTCAGACCAAGATCCCTAGATAACTGTTAGGGGCCCTAGGTACCTGCTAGGGACTTACACTGCCTGGTTAACTGACCAGGAAACCTAGTTAACTTACTAGCGTGCCATCCTCCTAGAAAATGGCTCTCGCAACTGCATTATCTTTAACACTCCCTCGCAGCAAGAGAGGCATTCTCAGTAACACTAAGCTTGTCTCGGAAGTACACAAACTTCGTCGTGGATAGAGGCTTAGTCAACACATCGATAAACTGTTCTTCTGACAAAACATACTGATTTATCTACACCATGTCCCTGACATAGTAATACTTTCTTTCGATGTGTTTCAACCTGTCATAGAATACAAGATTTTCTAAGAGCTTCAAATAGCTATGGATGTCAACAAGAAGCTTGATCTTATATATCCACTTGGAAATTACAACTGACTTCCCTTGTTGTCTGAGAACCACTTTCCACACGTCATTTTCCATTATTAACTGGAGTTCTTCTATCATAGCACCTTTCCAAACCTGATGTTTGGTTGCTTCCTCATAAGTGGAGGATTCTGAATCAGTGGCGTGGCTCAACTGAGATATCAAATCGGAGCATCCTTGAAGCCTCTCAATAGGCTCCTTAAAGGAATCAACTGAAGACTCCCTCTGCTCATCTGAAACCCATACCCTAAAACCCACTTTCTATAGTTTTCAAGTCATTTATTTTTCACTTATGTCAAAATTTCCAAAAAAGTGAAAAAGTGGAGAAAAAAACCAAAAAAAGTCAAAAAATCATAAAAATTAAATCCCATTTTTTGGGGGATTGGAGGTCTGAAATTTTTCAGCACTGTTGTAGGAGCGTAAGAGGCTGAATTGTAAGGTTTATGGGCATCCCAAATTGTGGGCATGACTCACCCACATAAGCTCCACGTGGGGCTCCACGTGTGGCATCTTTTGCAGCTGGTTTTAAGGCTTTGTATTGGGCTGCATTTTGGCAGCATGTAAGAGGGAGATGGCAGCCCCTATCTCTCCATCCTTCACTCTCCCATTTGTCACCCATTCCACCTTCTTCTCCTCAACTTGGGTGCCTTTCCTCTTGGAGTTTTTCTTTATAAGCAAGTTCATTCTCATTGTTTTCTCATGAGAAGGTGGAACCTCTGCTCTTAAGTGTTGTAATCTTTTTCATTTGTTAATGAATAAAGGCTTTGGAGGCAAATCTATGTGTGGATCTTTGTTGTGTGGATGACCATGTTCTAGTTTTTTTACATGAGGTAATTTGTGTCTTTACAATTTTATTTGCACTTGTTTGTTGATCAAGATCTAGCTTTGGAAGGAGATGTTTATCTTAGTAAGGTGAAATAGTGTGATTTTATCCATTATTTTTCTGTTGGTTATCATAGAGAAGTGAGATTTCAAAGTTATTTTTGTTTAAATACTTGTATCTAACTCTCTATTTTAGTCTACACTAGTTGCACTTGATCTTGCTTGTGTGAGTTGTCTTTTGTGTCTACAAGTTGCCAATCTAAAGGGTTTGTGGAGCTTGCTTGCATCCACTTGTCTTCAGAAATGATCCAAGGAGAACTAGTCCCATTGATCCCCACTCTTGAGGACCCCATTGCACAAGTTCAAAGCGTTACTTCTTCTTCCTTCTCATCACCAAAAATTTCAAAATTTTCTTGGTTACCTCGGTTTGCGTATTTCAGATCTTACTCTTTTTGCAATATCATAAGTAGATCTGATTTGTTTATTAGATCTTAAGTTGTTTCTCAAAGTAAAAATTTAATCTAGATCTAATAGAAGCATATTTCTTGTTAAAGTTTGAATTTTTGCACATTTTAAAAGCTTGAGCAAGTAGTATGTCTTACTGATTTTAAAGGTTCATTTGGCTAATATAAGAGCTTAGAATTTGCAGCTCTTTGAGTGTGCAAAGATCCTAAGAAGACAAGCCTCACAGCTTGTCTCACTTAGTTCATTTTTAGCATTTTTACTTAGTTTTTTGCCTTAGATTTTTTTGGGTTTTTTGTAGGTGACCCAAACACACTCTTAAAGTGTTTTGGGCTATCTTTTACTAACGTTTGCTTGCTGGTTTGCAGCAATTCATGAACAGGTAGGAGGAGATGCTGGTCAAATTTTGAAGATACGAGCCATTCGGAACACCTAGAACCATATTTTCTCAAACCGGATACTTTCTCCTTCTTGTATTGTAAGCCACTGAGTCATTTTTACAAGACTGGGGCACTTCTAAAATACATTGTAACAAAGTATTACACGAGAGCAAGTGGGTTAACCAGCGCCCACACCCCATCCCCCCAGGAGAGAACTATGTCGACTCATTTTTCATGGCGTGCAATTTTTTAGCTGAGATTTTCTTTTCAGTACTTTAATAAAATTAACTAGGTCGTTGGTCCGTTCCATTGGCGGGCCACGAGTTCACTCAGGACTTAGTTTTCTTCATTTTTTTACAATTTTTCACTTCTTTTTACTACAATTCAAAACACCCCCTTGCTTTCTCGAAGTAAGGTTTCAGGATAAGGGCTTGCTCGAGTACTAGCCCGAAAAGAGACTCTTGGGGTTTAAAAAAGTAAAATATTGGTTCAAAAAATACTTAAAATTTAACAAGGCTTTTCCCCGTATGCTCTAGGATCACTGCAACTCAGTCTGAACATGTTGATCACACCAGAAAGGGAATAAGTGACTAGTAATAGGATTAACACATCCCAATAAACCACCTATTTGCGAAAATCCGGCGCAAACGCTTATTTGACTGTGGTGGGCAAATTTCACAAAAGATGCGGGAACCACTGGGTAGTTGACCTCGGGAAACCGTTAGACTATACCCGCGTTTGGTATAGTGTTGAACACCTCCCAGAGACTCCGATCCAACCCACATGTCTGAGTGAGAAGCCACCTGGTTAAATTTCTGACATATTCCCAGTACCTTGCGGTATATTGGGAATCCCCCAACCATAATAAAAAGATTTATTACCACATTAATAATAAAATTAACCAAGAACAATTGCACAACATTGTTATTTTCCAAGCACTTTATTTCTGACTCCATTTATCAGCACTGGTCTCATTATTTACACTTTTATGATGATGGATGTTTATATTTTCAAAATGACAATGATGTTGATGAACAAATGAATGATCTTTTCTTTACATGTTGCATTGCTCTTGTGTTCAAAAAATATTCTAACTCCTAGATTAGTTGTTTTATCTTTCTTAGATTAAACACCTTAGTTTATTTTTTACTTTTTAGGGTCCACCCCCCTTGGCTTCGCTAGGAGTAAGCCTAGACGAAGGAGTCGAGTTTCAGGTGACAGCACTCGACTCTAGCTTGCCCCCAAGGCCACACCAGCAGCTTGAATATTTTTTCCGCGTTTTCCAAGGTGTGATTCCAGGCGACAAAGGTGGCAACAATAAGATTTTTTAAGGTGAGGGAAAGATGGACGGTTGTGTGAAAGGAAAAACAAAGGTGTAGATGGAGAAATTTGCATTCTTTGTGAAACCAACAATTCATGGGACAAGAACTAGGGGTAGAGGTGTGGGTGCTTCTCCACCTCCCTTGGGGTCATAGAAAGGATCTTGTTTTTTAGTGTGGTTGTACCTAGGAATGAGAAATGGGGACGAAAAGGGGCAACCCCAAAAATGAGTGGTGTAAGAATCTAAACAGTCCCTGTCAAAAGAAAACAGTGGTGTGAGATGGGCATGGTTACAAGGGGAAAGCAAAGACAAAGTAATGTTGGATGTGCAAGAGTAAGTCATATTTGGCTAGGGAAAAATCAACCACACTTGCTCCACCATTGATGAGGAAGCATGTTAAACCCCTCGAGCCAGGGTAGCAAGAGAGACCATTCAATAGCAGTTAATCTTGGGATTCCCTAAGCTATAAAATGTACTTCTTGTAGGTTGTTAGTGGCCCAATCCCATTGTCATAAGTCTTGTAAATGCCCAATGTCACAAGGTCAATCATTTCAAGATAGTGCATGCTCAAATATGTCATAACGACACCTATGAGTTCCTAGTACGGGCATTGAAGTCCCCTAAAAGAATAACCTCCTCGAGAGTGTAGTAGTGGAAAATATTTGCATAAAGGTCAAGAAAAGGTCCATCCTCGAAGGAAATAGTAGACTACAATGTTAATATCTTGACATAGGGGGTGCTCCTAGAAAATCGAATCTCAAAACGAATCTAGTGTGCTCGTCCGGGGCTACCATGGAACCACTGCCCTATAGAGAGTCATGAATGAGGCATGGAACTCCACCAAAGCCTCTAACTATGTCAAAATGGCATGCCTATTATTAGCAAGACCAAGTTCAGTGATACCCATGGATCCCTTGTGGTGCCCACACGGGGCTCATGTGTCTCTTTGATAAAGAGGTCTCAAGGCCCATAACTTCACAAAGCATACCTAGATAAGATAATTTTATTAATGCACAACCAATGACCATAAAGTAGGTCAATGGGACTGCTAAGTACAATGATGTCATTACAAAGTAGGAGTGCCGAAAGGTCTCCTATAAAAGGAAAAAGGCAATAACTAAATTAAAGTGAAGTAGAATAAAGCATCAGGTCTATGATAAGGAATGAAAAACCCCTCAACCCCAAGCACAAGAAACCGCACGGGGGTGGAGATGTGTAGGAGGAAGAGATCCAAGAGCAGGAGAATCCAAAAGTAATGAGGTAGATCTATCATGGAATAGATCCATCTCTCCTAACATCCAAGGGCAAATGAAGGAAACTCATAATAGTATGATGTCTAGAGGAAGAATTAGTGGAAGGTCAGTGGTGCATCTGGAAGAGGTAGCTCACCGCTAAGGTATAGGGGATCTCGTCTACCTCCTAAGGAAAGATCTCGTCAAGTCATGCTACAGAGATCCTGAGGGATAGACGAAGGTCCCATGGGTCCGCACTCATCTGGATTGCAAGGAGGTGTTGATATTAGTCGATCGCTTAGTGCCCCTTCTTGAGGGTAGCACTATGAAAAAGGAACTAATCCACTGGGTAGAATCTGGTTGAGTAGAAGCCTAAGGAATATGGGCTCCCATCTTAAGGGTCACCTACATGTAGTAAACCAAGCATTTTTGGTTCGGGTCACTAAAGAAGCTAGTGAGGATATGGGGCCCCCCTGAAAAGGCAATGGAACATCCCTCTAATCTTGTAGTAGATGGGGCAGTGGAAGATGAAGTGCTCCTCTGTCTCAACCTCCTTAAGATGGCATAGTTAGCAAATCTTGTCAAAACGGTCAATCTGGTGGTCCATCTCAACCCGAGGTCTTGAAGTCAATGAGAATCCACTCTGAACTAGCCTCAAAGGCAATGCCTACAATGGAAAAGGGTGTACTGAGGTCGAATAATGAATTAGTCTCTTAGCTCCA
Organism: Larix kaempferi; assembly: GCA_027924585.1. Taxonomy (NCBI): domain Eukaryota; kingdom Viridiplantae; phylum Streptophyta; class Pinopsida; order Pinales; family Pinaceae; genus Larix; species Larix kaempferi. The sequence continues at coordinate 6,183,172 of BSBM01000074.1, read as the reverse complement.
AGAAGTGCTCACCATAGAAGGCCATCTTTGGGCATAACCTGCCCTGAGGGTTAACCCACCCAAGTGATTTGGATAAGCTACATGCAAATGTCATCTCCGATGATCATGTTCAACTCATGCCTAATAGGTAGAAGGTGGTCAGGTGCATCCAAGGAATATCTAAACAGAGGGAGATGATCCATCTGAATGCCTATGGACTCCAAAAGATCCAAGACCCCCACAAGCCAACCTTAAGCTCGGCACAAAGGGTTAGAGGAGGCAATAGTCTCTACAGAACAATATGCCAAGTATGGGTACCGGTCCCACCTTTTCGTCGAGTCAACAAAGCTCTAGATGCAAAGCAAAAAAGAGACCAAACTAAACATTGTCTCAATTCAGAAGGGTCGGGCACCAAAATTTCGTAGGATGATGTGTTGAGTGACCATCTGCTTGCATCTAATGATGCGCCATAATAGAAGGGTTTGGACTCTCTCAGATGAGATCCAATCAGAGTCAAGTAAACAAGGATCCCAAATCTCTAAGCCACAAAGAACAATGGGCCATGCAAGGGATTCCATGAGGGGCATCTTGTACAAGATGTCCTAACTCCTGAAAGTTGTGTCGAGACTCGAAAGCACTATCTCTCAAGGAAGGCTAAAGATCCGTAGTCCTTGTTGACCTGAGGTTGAAGGGCATGTCGCAAACTAAAGCGAGGTCCTAGGAATTGCACCCCCAGTATGTGTAGGTGTTGGTGATCTCAATCGCCTCCCCTATGAGGAATAAATGAAGGTCCGATAAGTCTTCTTCGTCCCATTAAAGACCAAAATGCTTTTACAGTTCATTGACCAACTTTAACTCAATCAACATGAGTCAAACTTAGTCAAACCGGAAATTAACTATTAGTCAAAGTGCTTTTCAACTAATTCAAACTCAAGTAAAAATGCAAAAGGTCGTTTGACCATTGATATCTATCAAACTCATGATTTGGCAAGTCAAACAAGCATTTTGTTGTGTCAAACATGCATTTTAGCAAGTCAAATATGTGTCATGCTTAACTAGAAAAAATAAATAGGAAATTCAATGTAAAAATTTGTTTGACAACTAGAAAGTAATGGAACAATGTTGCTCAATAGATATTAGGGAGCTGGAAATGTACTTGCAAAAATGCTCCATGAAAGACAAAGGGAAAAAGAAACACCAAGAAAAAGCAACAATATTACATAAACAACTTAAACCTGGATGGAGAAATCAAAACTCAAGAATTCTTAAGATTAAACATCCCATGGAGATAAGAGCATTGGCACAAATCAAAACTACTTGCATTGATTACAATACAAGAGAGGAAAATGTAAGGAATCCAAGGTGGAAAAGGAGTGTTGGAGACCAAGCAAGCCTTCCGGGTCCATTATGAGGCATAGTATTACCATAATTGCTCCTCCCCCTTGCCCGCAATCTCGCTCCCAAAACACACTTCAATCAAAAGCATTGTGGGACCACTCCCAAGAACATGTTCATGAAATGAACCTCTTTTGGGAGCATTCCCAAACAAGCCCTCTAGCTCAAAAAAAAACATCCCCTTGTCTAATGTAGCACTCGCGCTCTACATTTTGCTCCAATGATAGTCTTCTCCCACTCCATAGACACTCTCGCTATAAATGTTCCATCATAAAGGATATATAATGAAAAGATGGAATGGACAATCCCATGTAGAGTCCATTTCTAAGCAAAAAGGGGTTATCTACAAGAATACATGTAGAATGTAATAAGATGCGAACGAGGACAATGTGATGTGATGTGTCATGACATTCAGGATAATCCAACATGTTGATTTGACAAGTTGTATAGCTTCCAATTATAAGTGACTATGGCTCTTAGTCTGAGTTTGTTTCTATTAGAGGAAATCCTAGAAGGGGCTAGCCCTAGGCATGGCCCATGGGTTTCCACCTAGTTACTTACACATTTTTGTTACTATAAAATGAAATATATAGATTCTAATCTCTATGTTGAGATTGTGGTGTGTGCTTTTGCTATGTATGAAATATGTATTAATGAGGTTACAAGTTTGTAACATTAGTTGAAAGAAGTGGGTGGCAAGTGTGGGAGGAGTCATTATAGACTCCAAACAAAATCAAGAAACAACCTATGCATCGGAAATAGGAATTGCTTCAAATGACAAAGCAAAAGTTCTAGTGATATTTAAAGGCATTTTAATTCTCAAAGCTCATAGGGGCAAGGAAAGCAACAATGATGGGAGATTCTATGATAGTCTTCAAGCAGTACAATTTAAATCCCCCCTTCCCAACCTCTCCTAGCTCATTTAGTGAATAGGACTCTACAGGAGGTAAAAACATTTGATCAGATTGAATTCTTCCATGTCCTCCCATTTCAAAACTCTATGGCAGATCACCAAGCAAATTTGGGAGTGGGACTCAACCTTGGAAATGGCATTTTAAATGAGGGCTCTTTTACCTTCCTATCCTCAACAAGCATTGATATGAAGAGTGATACTATAAGTGCCTTGGTGAACATTCCAAGCATGAATAGATAGCCACTTAAGTTTTGGCAGTGTCTAGTTATCACACCTCCCTCGATTAGACAAGCATTTAAGTTTCGACAGCTTTAGTTATCAAACCTCCCTTTTCTCCAATGCGGGAACCATATGGCAATACAAATGGGCATTCAATGCGGGCTTATGGGATGCGACAAGCGTTTCCTTTGGATTTTGAATGGTAGTCGGCCATGTTTTCTTCTTTGTTTATAGTAGCCTAATGCTCTCAAGGTAGCCCCTCTCCCTCAGCTCTTAATTGACATCTCAGCTTTTTCGTATTTCTTATGTGTGCTACAAGTGCTTTGGTTTTCTCAATGATTGGATTTAGCATCAACAGGTAGGCATTTTGCATGCTTGGGTCAATGCTTTGGGACTCTAACAATTTGGTGTTTGGGTGCAACTTTGTCTTTCTTGTAAGTGTAAGAGGGATGTCACATTGTCAATGCATTAAGAGGTGCTCCGTCATCTATGAACTAGGGGAGTCCAAAAAATGTCTCAAATGATGTATGAAGGATATTGGAGAAGCATAGTGTGGAATTGTTAAAGCCAGGATTAGATGGGAGTGATGGCAAGCCGAATTTGATCAAAAATCCTAGCAAACTATTATAGCTAGAGATAACTATGCTATTGACATAGCCAGTCATTTTGTAGAGCTCAAGAATTGGCAAAAAGAAGCAGATGCTTTCATGGGTACACAACGTAATCAAGAGTTGGAAAGTTCTATTCAATTGGATAAGGTGAAGCAACTAATGGATCATGTTGTAGCACAAGGCATATCCAAAAAAGTGTGGTGAACCCTTTCTCAATCAAATTCTTCCCCTGCAGTAGAATCCTCCTAGACTTCTCAAGACCCTCCTCTTTCAAATCTGGAACTGGAATAAGTAAGTGCGCTGCAAACAATTGAAGGCAAGGAGAAAAATAGCAAGGCTCCTCTTGAGAAGGTTGAAAAAAAGCGTCAGATTCAAGCTACCCATCAGAGGCCAAGTACTCATTTTTTCTTTCCTATAAGTTTGTTATGCCTTTAGAGTAATATGTTTGCTACAGCAATGTGAAAAGTAAATATAGAATAGGTATTTTTTTATTTTTAGACCTCTTAGGCAAAACTTGTATCAATTGTATTTTTAAAATGATGGATTCGCCCCCCACTATGTATTTTGTCCTAACTATTTGGTTTGTCCATGGCCTTTTTATACAAATTATAACCATTATTATTAAAAAACATTTGAAAGAAGAAAAGGAAATTCATAACCTTCTACCTACATATCATGTTTAGCCCAAGGGGTTAGCTTAACTGGTTATAGCCAATGTTGTTGAGCAGCTAGTTTTGTGCCAACATATTCCTAGTTTGAATCCCCATGGTTAAGGCACACTAGTCTATGTCGAAGGGTTTACTAGGGATGCCATCCACTAATGTGGAGAAGCATCCTCTGCATTTCGCCACAATGTTTTCCATGGAAAAATAAATAAAACCGTGTTCAAAATCCGTGGCACACAAAATCTGTTTAGCCTTTGTGGAAGGAAGAACAAACAAACCACCGAAATCATTAAGAAGATTAAAGGAACCAATCATTGATAATTTAAAGGCTTGGGGTTTTTTTTATGGTTCTTGCCAAGGGAAGCCGAGAAATTGTGGTGCAGATGCAATCCTATATGTATCATCCAGAAGATTCTTTAACATTAAATATGGGGCAAAGGGGGGCACAAATAACCGAGCAGAAATTTTTGCGTTGTGGTTACTATTGAGGACAATTGCAGACAAGGGAATACAACAACTTCAGAGTCTAGGAGATTCTGGGTTGGCCGTATATTGGTTCAAAGGGGAAGCTCAAATTAATATCATTGCAGTTGCTCATCTACAGCGTAGCATTGTAGAGTTGAAAACCTCTTTGGTTTGGGTTTCCATAGAGCACATATATAGAGAGTTTAACTCCAAGGCTGACGCATTGTCAAAGGAAGCAGTATCTTTACTTGAAGGATTAATGGTGTGCCAGGAAGTTAGAGGGGATATAGTCCTCTCAACACTCTCTACCAACTTACTTTAATTTATGACTAAAGGTCACAGCACTTGGAGCAGTGGATTCAGCGCCCGATGTGTTTAAGTTGGAATTGGGATGATAGGGAGGTTTTCAAAAAAAAAATATCTTAGTTAGGCAGAATCTGAAGTACAATTACACTGTTGTGGGAAATAGTCTGAATGTAATTCCTCATATGTGGAAGATAATTCTGAATTGTAATTCAGGGGCAGATAGACTGAGAATGGGGGTGACTTCATATGTATATGAGCAGTTAGGCTCAGTGATGTATGTCTTGATTTCTCACCAGAAATAACAAATATGAGCTTTTTTCTTGGAAAAAAAAAAAGATTAATCATTAGCAAAGAGAGTTTTAAGTAAACCAAATTCTCGACCAACATGACTAAGATAGTCTAGCAAGGACCTCCAACTAGAAAATTAAATCGTCTTGAAGGGCCTAAGAAATTATTTTTGCTGTGTTTAAAAGGAGGTGCCATGATGGGTGTTCTAGTAAAAAAATAAACAGCATAACCATAACTTTAATTTAAATATAATGGCATGACCATAACTTTAAATTAAATATGTTGAGTCGTCAACTATTCACTGGGATTCTACCCAACAACTGCAATGTTTCCCTATGAAAGCTCCTATGTCATCAAACCACTACAGTGTTTGGCAACATAGCTTTCACAAATTGTGAACACTTCATTTGCAAAAAGGTGTTGGAGCACCTACAATCTACATCCTATTATTTGCTTTATAGTTTTGTAAGTTTGTACATGGCAAACTAATAGATGGTTGTTGTAGTAAAGATTAATCTACTATAACATTTCTAACTTAATAATAATGTACCAAGATAATAAGATAAGATAAGATAATTTTATTAATGTCCAACAAATGATCACAAAAGTAGGTCAATGGGACTGTGCAGTACCATGATAACAATACAAAGGGGGAGCCCAAAAGTAGCTCCTATAAAATCTAAAAGCATAACTCAAACCTAACTCTAAATCCATAAATGGAACCGTTCTCAAAGAAAATATATAAAGAGAGATATGGAGAGAGCTGATCCAAGAAAGGAAAAGGTATAAAGGGAGTAGATCCGAGAGCTATGATGAAAAAAATTGCGAAACTGTCACTATCATGGGGCATTGGAAACACTGAAAGCATCGGGAGTATCTCTCCTACCATCTAAGGCCGATTGGAGGAAGCTCAAAATTGTACTCTGTATTGAGGAAGAACTAGAAGAGGTGGAAGAGGAACTGCAATGGGTAGTGTGTCGCTGCTTGGAGGAGGGAGCGTATTGCCGCATCCTGGATGAAGTCGTCCAACTACCGTGATGGGGCCGAGACTGTCCCCACCACTAGTGTTGGGCGGAGGTGGAGGTGGATTGTCGTGTCTTAACTGAGCAGTCATGGTCAATGCCCCCATCTATCTATCACTTGGTGACTCTTGAGGAAGGAAACGCCAAAAAGAACGAGGTGATACTCTAAGTGAAGATTACACGATTTGAACACATATACAACTAAAAACATCAAAATACAACCAAACAAATCAAATAATGTATATATATGGAATTTTGCATTTTTTAATATATATATATATATATACACACTCCCAAGATGCTTCACTCCTGAGGTCTTTCGGGAAATGGCACTACAAGCATTCCCACTTTGCACTGTGGCAACAATAGTGACTCAATGAGGTATATAGCCATATCAAAGAATGGTTGACACTAGAAAACAACAATTGGGAAGGAGCATTCCAAGAGAACCACAAAGAAGCCACCACCAAAAAAGCAACAAGGATGATTTGCATCAAACATGATGTTAAGATCTAACCCAATTGAAGAAGATGACCCACTTTTAGGGGTCGAATCCAGCTTAGTAAAGTTACACTCGCCGATATCCACATGAGGAATATTATCTCTTCCTAGCATTTCTCTTTCTTTCATTTGTAAGAGAAATGTTCCATGATATTAAATTATACATGATGTTGAGAGCCAACCTAATCAGAATAGATGACCCACCTTTGGGGTTCAAATCCATGAGTAACATTACACTTATCAATATCCAAATATGGAAAATCATAACTTACTTGGGTTTCTCTTTCTTTCATTCATTTGTAAAATAAATGTTGCATTGATTTACATCAGAAATGATGTGGAGCAAACCCAATCAATATAGATGACCCACCTTGGGGGATCAAATCCATGAGTAACGTTACACTTATTGATCTCCACATATGGAATATTATCTCTTCCTCACATTTCTTGTTCTTTCTTTCATTCATAAAGAATTCACATGATATGTAAGCTACTCCATCCCATAGGCCACTTGACCTCGTGGACATTTTAATAAAATTCTTTTCTATTATGCAACTTTGTATCGTGTGTGTGTGCGCATATTAACACCCATTACATAAATTTCGCTCTTAAAATCCTTCATGCATGTCAACAAAACAAGCTTCCCAAGCCTCAAAGGAAGAAAGCTAGCACATTGAAGCAAGCTAGAATGCTTCTGCAAGAAGCTCAATAAAATCTCCACCTCCAACAAGACACATACCCTAGCTTGGGATGAAGTCTAAGTGTTTCAGATGCTGTCAGGTAATCTTCAAAACCAAACTCTAAAAAGTTTTAGAGGACAAACATGACTCCAAGTAAAGGTGATACATGACTCCAGAGCCTCACGAAAAAGGACTCTGTTATATACCCAGTTACTGACTAAATTTAATAAGTTGCAGCAGACAATTTCATATTTCGAAACCAAAGTAGTCAGTTCCAAACAAAATCTATAATCTCAAGGAGAGCAGCAATCTGAGTAGAAATCTCTCTGTCAAAATGGGATGCCAAGGGCCAAAACAAGGGGTTTATAGCTGCCAATTCTTATAAATCTAATTAGCTCAAAGAACCCCAAAACACAGTAGCTCAAACTCATTCAAAAAAATAAAACCTTGATTTTCTGAAGAAATACCTAAAAAAAGCATCAAATTTCCTCTTTAAATCATATCTTTATGGGTTCAAATTCTCTTCAAATCTTTAACACCACCACCTCCTCCAAGGAAACTGAAGCAAACTGAAACAAACTATAGCCTCGGGATTTCAAATCACAAAATGCAAGAAAACCTTGTTCTCGGTAGTTGTTGCAGACCAGAAAAGACCCTAAATGGGCAAGCAACAAAGATCACAAATCTGAAAGACTCGCAATTCACAAAAAAATAAAGAAAATCATATGCTAAATGCCATTCTAAGTTATATTTTTTTGTTTCCAACTCTTTCATCATATAAGCTTTAATGTAGCAGAAGCTGCACCAAAGGTTTGGTTGTGACAACAGCTTAGTGTGTTTATCTTGGCTATAAGAATGAATATCAATGTTAATAACAGTACCCTGACACATGCACACCTCGTTGTTGCATCTTTATTTTCAGATTGACAGCTAGGTGATTGTATTCAAAACCAGCTATGTGAAATATTGACTGCATGCAGTTTGAAATGGACAAGATAGCCTGCTTCCATTTTACAGAAAATTCCTGTAACTTACATTAAAAATCACTCTATCCTTAAAACCACAAAAGAAAGAAAACAATGGCATTTTCATATGATACATACTCTTGAAGATCACCACTGAAAGTCCCTGACTCCTGTAATTTCAGCTCCTCCTCCTGAAGTTCATCCAGTCTATGCTTTTCTCTATAGCGCTTGTAGAACTCTTGTATGCGGGCAATATCTTGGCTTCGATCAATTTGTCCACCATCCTTTTTTGCAAGCCTTTGCTGCAGAACAACCAAATCAAGGAAACATTTTTTAAACCAAATAGAAATCAACAAGCCTTGCAACAAAATGTAACCAACAAAGATGCAAACAACTATCTGGAAGGAAATGACATCAAATAATACAAAGAAGGAAACAAAGAGAAAACATGAACTTGAGTAAAAATATACAGTAAATCTACACTGAACAAAACCTTGATGAAAAAATGAAATTGCACTGAACATACCTTGATGACTGACATCAATCCTGTCTTGAATTGCAGCACGCCTCTTCCTTCACTATTTGGATCCAGATTTTGTGCCAAAGAATATGCATGCTCACACACTACAAGCCCATTACTAAAACCACTTAGAACCCTTTAGCTTCTTCCAAATTCAAATGTCTCAAAGGTAAGCACTCTTCTGCTTCCTCATTTGGCAGTATATTCAATGCAATAAATAAGGAATAGCTTCTAGATAAACTCATAAAAATCTCATGAAACTAGTCTAGACTCTAGCCAGAGCAAGGATGAATTCTCTGAAACAAAAGTACCACAAGATTACACTGCAGAAATCCAAGGATCATGAAGTGAGGTTGCCAATTGCACAAAGGAAACAGAAGGATGCAGATGAGGAAGCAACAAAATTGGAATTGGAAACGAACTGTTGGAATTCAACTACATGTTAGTATTGTGATCTTCGGTACTTGCCGTAATTTTGTACTCAATTTCCTATATATCTTTTATTATGTACAGATGATTAATGATAAATGAGGGTTGTATTTTTCATTCTGATGAATTATGAAACTGTTGCATTTTGTGGCATTATTTGGTTACACTAGATTAGCTTTGTATCATATCTGTTTTGTTACATAAAATGCTTAATGAATGCATAGTGCATAATATGTTGAATTGTTTGTGTGAATTGCCCTAAACAAGCTAAGGTTGGTTATCAATGTTGAAATAAGGTCGTAAGCTTCACTTTCAGCCATGGCCAACCATATAGTATAATATCAATTATATATGTAATTTTGGCTAAGATCAACCTACTCAACGTCGGCTCATCAACCCTCTTGGAGAAAGCACCCTACCCCTTGAGTTTTGTATATATACACCAACTCTCATTTGAATTACTCACTCAAGTGAATCATTCATTCATTTAAAGTGATTTGCCTAAGGGCACCATAAGTATTGAGCTCTCTTATGCTTGTCTATGTTTCTCTCTCTTCGCACACTTGTACTTGGATTTTTCTCTCCTAGGGCTGTAATCCTTTTGGCTAATCTATCGCAGCCCTAGTGCCGGTATACTTTCTCTTATTGCAAAACTATGTTTTGTGGTTATTCCATTTGATTCCCTCTATTTATTGTCAATCTCAACATGGTATCAAAGCAGGTATGAATCTCCCTTAGTCAATTAAGCAAGCTGATCCAAAGAATTTTTGGCTAGTAGCATCACCTAGGGACTGCAGAACTAGGGCTTTCGGATCATCCAGGGTTTAAAACGCTCTTTCAAGACAGTGCTCCTCTTCATTCTGCAGAAAATAGCATATTGTGGATTTCTTTTTAAGGAATTGATACCTCTTCGGTCTATCAAGGTTAATTTCTGAGGACTTCATTTCATACAAAGGCTTCTTTGTGCTGCTGTTAAGCCTAATGGCTATTTCCCCAATTGAATGGGCTGAACTATCATATTCAGGCAGATCAAATGACTACCCTTCTTCAAAGAAAGATGAAGCTCTAGAGCTGATCATCCTATATGTCGAGCCAGATCTGATTCATTATACCAAGAACAATAAAGGTGCACAGGAAATCTGGGATATTTTCAAGACTCTCTTTGGAATAGTGAATATCACTCAGGTCAACCAACTCAAAACCATGGTTTCCAATCTCTAGATGGGTGACTTTGACAGCATTGAGAAGTATATTGCAAGGTTTAAAAATCCAAAGGCTAACATCATTACATCAAAAGGAAAGGCAAAACCAGATCTAGACTATGTAAGTATTGTTTTGAATAAACTTTCTCCAACATCCAAATCCTTTCCTATCATATGTTATAGAATCCCTCTGCTTGTAAAGGGTTACACAACTCCTCTCGACGAGGTTTGTGATAATCTTATCAGGCATCAAGTCAAAACAAGGAATATGGGAAAATTACCACCCCCCCAAGATCAAGCCTATCCAAATGCTACCTCAACTCCTAAGCATGAGCGCAAGTATGTTAGGGGGGGAAAGTCAAAATCTTCCAAGAAGAAACTCATATGCAAGTATTATCATAAGGAGGGCCATTCCTTCAAATCTTACATCTTTTGTCTTAAAAAAATTGAAGACTTGCAAGACAAACAGTCAGCAAAAAGGATCTTTTTGACAATATTGTTGGATCTTCTCACAGTGGACATTTAACTGTGCACTCGGCATATTGATTCTCCTTTTCTTCACAAGAATGAAATGTTGATTCTAGAGCTACCAGGTATATGACCAAACATCAGCACCTTCTCATTAATTATTGAAAGCAGCATGGTGAAGAGAAAGTAATTATTGGTGATAACTCAGCCTTATCGGTTTCAGGTTGTGGTGATGTTATCATTGACACTACCAAGTTTGCAGATGTCCTTCATGTTCCATGGGTTGGACAAAATCTTCTTCTATTTACTGCATCTCACAAACGCCAACAAAACTGAGTGAAAAAAGTGGAATTTTTTGCCAGAGCAATGAGTTGCAAAGGATATAATTGATGGTTTTAAAGTGGTCACCTAGGGATATTGTGGTGAATCCAATCATATGTACAAATTGGGGAAGATTCCTTCCTTAGAATAAAAAGGGATTGTTGCTATGGTAACAAATGCTGATGAAACCACCATGCTAGAGCATCAACACCTATGTCACACCAAATTTCAATCTTTTCCATATATGAGCCATCTCCATATGGCAGATAACCTTCCACAAATTGAACAACCTAGTGATCTTTGTGAAGAGTGTGTGTTAGGGAAACACCATCAAGAGACCTTTAGGAAGAACAAAGTGAGGCGATCTTCTTAGCCTCTTGTGTTGATTCACAGTGATTCACCATTCTCTTGAGAAAGCTAAGTACTTCACATTCATTGATGACTTTTCCCACTTCCTTTGGATATACAGTATTCAATCCAAAGATCAAGTGTTTGGAAAATTCAAAGAATTTAAATCTTTGGTAGTGTATCAGGATTGATGGTGGAGAGAATATAAAGCCAATGCCTTCCAATTATTTCTCATTTTTAATGGCATCTCTTAGAAATAAACTATTTCCTACACTCAACAACAAAATGGAGATGTTGAATGGAAGAATAGAGCGATTATGGATATAGCCCAATCCATACTTCACCACAAGAAAATAGCACATAAATTCTAAGGAGAAACAGTTATCTGTGTGGCCTACATCATCAACCGAACACCTACTCGTGTTGTTCGGGGTATGACCCCATAAGAGAAAATGGACACAAACCTTCATTTTTGCATTTCATAATGATCCATACTTCTAAGGAAATGTGAACCATATAAGAATTGGAAAAACAATACTACACTTTAGGAGGCTATGACGAAGTTTTCCAAGGATATCATCTTTATGATCCTTCCACCCAAGGGTAACTAAATGAAGAGAGGCTCACTTTGATGAAGTTCCTACTCACAGTCCACCAGATCCCTCCCAATACTTGTTTCAGATGATTGTTCTATAAATGATTCCCATGATGTTTAGGTGGATCTTTCTCCTTCACATAATGACAATAGTCCTATCCCTGCCTCTACAAGTGATTCCCCAAGCACTTCTCCTACAATAATTGGGCAGACAAATGTGGTTGACGAGAACCATGGTCATGACTCATTTGGCTCCAACCCTACAAAAGTCTCTTCTCCTATATAGGGTTTTGCTTCCAACATTCCTCCCATTGATGAACAATACAATGATGTTGAGTACGACATCTTGAGTGTTGAATCTTATCCAACTATTCTTCCTCGAGCTAGGACAAAGCCTATGCCTAAGTGAGCCATATCCACATTGGCGGATGTTGTTGATTTTCTTGCAGGTCCATCGAAGCACATAAAGAGCCCCCTCCACCACACACCCTCCTCTCCAACATTAGCGATACACCTATTGAACTAAAGCTCCATCCACATTTGTCACTCTAGAGTATGGTCTTTGCTACCAAAGACATTGTTGGACTCATGAGGGAGAGATATGGTAATCATGGGGGAGTGGTATGCAATGCCTTCTCTATTTGGCCTCTATTCAACATTAAGAGGGGATGTAAATCTTGTGATGTAATGACTTCTCCCTATAAACCGATGTTTACATTAAGGGGGGATGTTGAACTTAAGGTTGTAATCTTCATTTTCGGCCACAACTAACCATATATTTTAACCATATCTAGTCAATGTTAGCTCATAACCCCTCTTGGGGAAAGCGTCCTACCCCTTAAGTTGTGTTTATATTCACAAACTCTCATTTGTCTTACTCAGTCAAGTGAATCATTCATTATTTTATAAAAGTGATTTTCCAAAGGGCACCAAAGCATTGTGCTCTCTCATGCTTGGTTATGTTTCTCTCTCTAGCACACATTCTCTTTGGTATAATTTTCTCTTATTGTAGAATTAGGGTTTTGTGGTGATTTCATTCAATTCTCTCTATTGTTTTGGAATTTCAACAAGTTATGAAAGGTCAACACTTTGGTTTTATTGCTAAAGCACAAAGTACTATAAAATGATCAAGTGTTGTAACTTGTAATTTAGCAAAAAATGGAAGTCCTAGGAACCCATTGGGCTTGAAACCCTTTGAAGTTAATGGAGCATCCCTGACTAGCACTACCTAGCAAGATTTGAACTCTCATCCAATTTTGGCAAATTTTGATACTTTCGCAACAACATTTTTTCTAGGACAAGGAATGCCTCCTCCATCATCCTCACCATCTACATCCCCTTCACCTCCTTTCCCACATGACAATAACCCTATGGAAAAACAATTACCATCCATAAATCCATCTACTATGAGCTCTATGTAACTCCATACATTCTAAGGTATAGTTGTGATGGAGCTTTTCATATGAGTTGATCAACAAATCCAAGAAGATGAACAAAAGTTATGCAAATCTATTATGCACTTATGGAATCCCACATTATTGTGTTAACTTGAAAGAGACAAATGTTACATAATATACAACAAACACTAATTTATGAAGTGATTTCTGGGATGAATAAAAATAAACAATGTTGTTTGATTTTTCCTTGAAGGATTTAAAGCTCACAAAGATTATGTGGAGACCAAGGTGGTAGAGCCCACTAAACATAAAAAGATGGCCAAGACAAAGCAAGTCTTTCTTGACTCTATGAAGGATCACTTGATCCTTCATATTGCCAAAGAAACAACAAGAAAGGAGATGTTTGATGCTCTAGTCACTATATATTAAAGTGAGCACTAAGAACATCAATCGAAATATGTTGTTGTAGAATAAACTTAGAGTCTCACGAATGAGAAAGATAAACAGCATAGCCACCTACTTGATGAAGATTACTGAACTTCAAGATCAACATGTAGCAATCAAGGAAGAGATCAATAGTGAAGAGTTAGTACCCATAGCCTAAAATGGTTCTCTTCTTCTTGGTAGTGTTTTGTCAGAAGGGTTTGTGCCCAAGAAAAGACTTGATCTAGGAGGAGCCAAAATTGGAGAGTGTTGTAGGCATGAAGTAGGAGCAAAAACTTACTGTCGTCAACAAGATGAAGAAGGGCAACAGGGGAGGACCTGAGAAGGGTCAAAATGGGAAGAAAGTGGATTCATGTTCCTCTAATCAAGGAAAGGAGGAGTTCAGCCACATCAAGTGTTTCAAGTGTCAAAAGTCTAGTCACTATGCTAATGTCATGAGAAGAAGGAAAAGGACAAGCAGCAATAGTAAAAGCAATTTGCAAGGAGTGCAAAAGCATCACATAAAGTGGATGACATTTCATCCAAGCTGGAGACACACTTCTCCATGCTCTCATGCATTTCATCTAACACCATGTCTGTTGTCAAGTGGTATGTGGATATGAAGCCCCCAAAAATATAACCTCTAACAAAAAGGCCTTCAACAAACTTTGAGAGTAGGTGGCAAGCATACAAGTGGACTTGGTGATGATGTCATATATCCAATAGGAAAAGTGGTGCCATTGAGTGATATCCTTGAGCTAATGGTGTTTTATATGTACTTGGTTTAACTAAAAACCTCCTTTTAGTTTCAATGATGACAAATCTGGAATATAGTGTTGAATTTGATGATCTAGAAAAGATGCTTGGATCCTATTCAAGTTTTGGCTAGAGGTGTTCAAGAGGGTGGTTTGTATAGGTTGTAGGAAGATCCTATGAGAGCCCTAATGCATGACAATGAAAACTTAAGTGAGCTTTGGCACAAGAGGCTAGGTCACTTCACTATGGAGTGCTGCCAATCTTGAAAGACATGGTGCAAGGATTGTTGGACTTCAAAAATTGAGAAGAACAAAGAGTGCAAGGGTTGTGCACTCAACAAGCATGTGAAAATTGTTTTTCCTAGTAGAGAGGATAGGTCAAAAGAAATTATTGACCTATCCACTTAGATGTAAATGGATGCATGACTTCAACCTCCTTATCAAGTAACATTTATTATCTTTCACTCATTGATGATACCTCTAAGAAGTCTTGTATTTACTTCATGAAGACCAAGGATGAGATCTTCAAGAGGTTTCAAGAGTTTAAGGTTCTTGTAAGAAAAAGAGAAGATTAAAGAGTTAAAGTCTAACAATGGAGGGGAGTATACCTCCAAGGAGTTTGACACTTTTTTCAGGCAAGCAGGAATCAAGAAGGAGATAATGATGCCCTACAAGCATTAGCAAAATGGGGTTGTGGAGTGGAACACATCCAGCATAGAGACAGCCATGATTCATGATCTAGATCTACCCATGTGTCTCTAGGCAAAAGCATGTCTTACAGCTGTCTATATTCTTAACATGTGTCCTCACAGAGTTTTGAAGGACGAGACACTATAGGAGGCATTCACAAGCAAGAAGCCTCAAATAGCACATCTTCATGTTTTTGGTTGTCATGTTCATATTCCTAATGAAAAAAGGACTAAGCTAGAACCTTCTAGTTTGAAGGGTATCTTCGTCGGTTACAATGAGACCTCTAAAGCTTATAGAGACTACATTTCATCTCAAAGAAAGGTCGTTGTGTGTACAGATATCAAGTTTGATGAGGATGCATGGTCCTCCAAGTCTCGATAACCTCTAGCAGACGCTAAGGAGGTAGAGAAGCTTACTGCCCCAAAGGCTAATCCATAGATTTCAGAAAAAATCAAATTCAGATCAGCAAGCTCCTTTACCATCCAGTTCAATCAACAAGCCTAGTTGGCTTACCCAAACATTACAAGATTCACAAGAGCAAGTTAGAGCTCCTAAGACTTCATTTCAAGTAAGCTATCCTCCCAAGAAATTTCTGAATTATCTAACACTAACGTCTTCCATCATTGATGTAGATCCTTTTGGTTTTAAGGAGGTCACAATTCAATAGATTTGGCAAGGTGCCATGGTAAATGAGGACAACTCCATCATGAAGAATGATTTGTGGTAAATTGAGCCTAGACCAAAGGAGAAGTCAGCGATTGACCATAGGTGGTTGCATGGGTTAAGCATGCAGTAGATGCAAGCATAGAGAAATTCAAAGTTCAATTTGTGGCTAGAGGTTTCTCCCAAAAAGAGGGAGTTGACTATGTGGAGACTTTTGCTCTTGTTGCCAAGTATACTCCCATCAAATTCATTATGTCTTTAGTATCGGTATTTGGTTGGCATTTATATCAAATGGATGTGAAGGAAGCATTTCTTAATGGTGGTTGCATGGGTTAAGCATGCAGTAAATGCAAGCATAGAGAAATTCAAATCTCGGTTTGTGGCTAGAGGTTTCTCCCAAAAAGAGGGAGTTGACTATGTGGAGACTTTTGCTCTTCTTGCCAAGTATACTCCCATCAAATTCATTATGTCATTAGCATCGGTATTTGGTTGGCATTTATATCAAATGGATGTGAAGGAAGCATTTCTTAATGGTTTGATTGAGGAGGTGTACATAAATCAATGAAGAGGCTTTGAGGAGCATGGGTGTGAGACCCATGTTTGCAGGTAGCAGGTTGAAGAAGGCCCTTTATGGGTTGAAGCATGCACCATGTGCATGGTACTCCAGAATCAATGAGTCTATTTCAAATTTGGGTTTTACTAGAACAGATGCAAATTCCAATGTTTACTATTTGTTTGATTATTCCAATATGCTTGTTTTTAGTCTTGTATGTAGACAATCTTATACTTACATGAAATTCAGATAAACTTATAGCATGGTGCAAGGCAAAGTTGGTGAGAGAATTTGATATCAAGGGCATCAACTTGATGCACTGCTTTTTGGGACTAGAGGTGTGGCAAAGTTCAGGCAAGGCCTTCATTGGATAGGGTAATTATGCACTTGATATTTTAAAGAGATGTCAAATGATAGATTGTAAGCCCATGGCCACTCCTATGGTAGTAAATCGGAAGTAATTTGTTGATTTCGATTCAGATTTAATCGACCCATCTATCTACAGACAGTTGATAGGTTTCCTAATGTAACTAGTAAATACCAGACCTAACACTTGTTTTCTAGCCACCGCCTTGAGCTAGTATATGTTGAAGCCCAAGCAAGTTCATTGGATTTTTGCAAAACATATGCTTCAATACTTGAAGGCCAAAGTTTGTTTTGGTAGATCTATTGGTGATGACAGTTTGTGCTACATGGGATTTACAAATTCTGATTGGATAGGTGGTGCCAATGACCAAAGCAGCACTTCATGTTATTGTTTCAGTTTGGATTCAAGTAGAGTTTCCTGGTTGAGCAGGAAGAAGGCTTCAGTGGCACTTAGTTCAGCAGAGGCACAAGACATGGCAGCTAACACTGCTAGTTGTGACACCATTTGGCTTCACAAGTTACTATCAAAGTTGACAAATTAGACTTTGGACATGTTACAACAAAATCTAGCACCCACAAAGTGTACAGTCCCAAGCACAAAGGTGTTAGTTTTGTGCAACTCAGGAAGGCTACCCAATTTCACTTCAATAGCATTTCCTCTCACTTTAGGCTAGCTCCTCTCTAGCACAAAGAGGGTATCCCGTATCCCTAAGGTCAGTCTAAGTCCAATATTTATGGTATGAAGTGAAGAGTCTTTTGGGACTTGGATCAGTTTGTAATCTCATTCAAGTTGTTTGGTCAAGATAAGGTGCAACTTTACAAATCCATGTATAAGTCTAATATAGGCGAGTGTGATTGGAAGTGTAAAGACTTGATAAAATTCTAATTTATTTGATGTCAAAGATAGTTGGAATGTTCAGATTTATGTGAAGTGTTTGAGTAAATTTGAGATACAAAATGAAGTAAAATGCTCAAAGGCAAATCTGAAAATTAAAATTTATGAACTAAATTACTTGCTAGAAATGCATAAATGTTAAACAAAAATAAAAATTAAATTTTCAGAAAGCAAATATGATGAACAGAGTTTAATTTAAGATCTGGAAATGAAGTATTTCAGACTCTAATACATTCTGGAAATTAAAATTTATGAATTAAGTTGACTGATAAAAAGTGTTGAACACTAAAAATAGAAATCAAATCTAATTTCCGGAATGCAAATCTAATCTTAAAGAGTATAATTTGGATGTAGAAATGATGGCTTTAGACTTTAATGAAATTCTGGAAATGAAAATTTCAGAATTAAACCAAATGCTGGAAATGAAAGAAGCTTAACATAGAAACTAAAATAAATTTCCAGAATGCAGAAATTTTGATTTAGTCTAGTTTAAGGTGTTAATAATAGTTCCTAGACAAAAGTGCGCTGCTGAAAATAAAATTTCTGAAATAACTAGATCATTGAAATTGCACAATATTTAAAAGAGAAATTTACAATTGAATTTTCAGCAAGCATAAAATAAAAATTAGTCTAATTTATGATTAAGAAAGATGATCATACACTAAAATATGTATTTCTAGAAATCAATTCTTTTGAAGTTTGAACTAAATAAAACAAAAAAAGAAATACAATTTCCAAAATACAAAGAAATTTAAAATTGCTAATTTTTTTTACTTTTAGGATGGTGAGAAAGGGTGCACTAGTGCCTAAAGTTTCGTTGGGCTAATGGAGTCAACAACCCTTCATGCAACAGAGCAAAATGTCACTAGTATCATAGGATCTAAGGGCTACCTATGTGCATGTTACAAAAATCCTAAGAGCCAAAATTAAATCAAATGAAAAGAGCAAGGAAATAACTCCTAAGATGTCAATTTCATAACAAGGCTAAGGTGTGTTTGCCTAAGCTTTTCTTAAATCTAGCTACTACTAGATTTGTAAGAAACTAGAGCAAGACAATACTAAACAAACACAAGAATTCAGAGTGGGTTCCACACCTAAATAAGCTCCACCGTTTGGAGTAATGTCTCACTTTGAATTGTCCGGGATTCAGAAGTTAAAGAAATAATCCTATCTACTAATAGTAGTCAAACTGGTGTATTACCCAATCATGCTTCACTTGTGGAAGCTGTAGATATAGGAGTTATGAAAATACATCTCAATGGGCGGTGGTCAAATATGGCTTTGATAGCCTGATTCACCAGAGTAGCCTTGACCCTAGCTCCTTGCTTGCACTTTTATGAGCTTTAATCTCCAACAATGCTTCAAATACTAACTCTTCATCATCAAGGTGAAACATAATGTGAACAAGACCTATTCCAAGTGCATGTGGACTTCTAGTGGAGCACACCACCTAGAAACTTGCACCAAGAAGATAAGGATGAAAAGGTAAGTGGACATGTGGATAAGGTTAGGTGAATGAATGAGTGTGTGAATGGATGTAAGTGGTCAAAAGGGTTAGGAGGCATGCATAACTAACCCTTCAATAAGCGTGTGAGCTCAACAACTGCCTAAACATATGTACCAAAGGAGATAAGACTGAGAGATGGTCAACATAGGTGGCACATGTGAGAGTGAACATGACCAAAAAGGTACCCAACGAATTAGATGCATGGGAAACCACTACCAAATATTACTTTTTTATTCAAATTGCCTCAACATGCGTGCCAAAGAGGGAGCGCTACCAAAATATTAAAAGATTAAAACATGTTCCCTAGTGAAAGATTAAAATATTTTAAGATGAAATGTAGGGAATGAGGCCTCAACGAAGGTTTATAATTATAACATATGAACATTAATAGGCGTAGCACTCAACCTAAGGTTTGAGCTTAATTAATCAATAGAGAAAATATCCCAAAACACTTTGGTATGTTCACAAATAGAAAAGGTGAAATAGTGAAATGTAGCAAATAAAAGGTTGATTATGAAGGGAAAACTCTATGAAAGTGGATAAAATGATTCATGCACCCCCTAAGAATGGGAATATGATGGAATATGGGCGTGATACAAGTTATGCATAGGTACAAAGTGGGAAAATGATGAAATATAAAAGTTACCTAGGTACAACGCTGGAAAGGTGACAAAAGTGAGTGATAAGGCAAAACACTAGGAAAGTACATCACCATGCTAGAGAACACAAACAACTAAGAAAATACATGAACCCACCCTGCAACAACCAAGTGAGAGTAGTGATCATGAGCAAGGAGAAATAACAAGGAGATCTCTCCAACAATAATCCAACATGAAAAGAATGCCTCATCAAGATGAAAGATACATGAAGTAGAACTAAAGCAAACTCCACCAATGGTACAACTACAAACATAGTCAATCCATGCTAATGAGAGTATAAAAGGGCATGGTAAACTAATTGTGAAAGTCTCCACGAATACCACATAAAAGGGTGGCAACAAGGAATACAATGTGCACAATGACAATGCCCATGATCTGAAACTGGACCATATAAGTCCATAGGTGTTGTCCTCTTAGGTGTCATAAAATATGGTCCTCTAACAACCCATACAAAATATGATGTAACAAACACTAACTGCAAATACCCATCAATGTGATGACAATCACAATGTAAAATTAAATCCTAATACAATATGAGGTGTAACAGGACACTACCGCAGTTCAGTGTGACAATCAAAGTTGTATCAAACTCTATGAGAATATAGTGTTTCATGATCAATCCAAGCATACTGAAATTAAGTACCACTTCCATCGGAGACAAGGTTAAAAAGGGAGCAGTAGTTCTTCAGTACATTCCTACAGATCAATAGGTTGCAGATATCTTAAACAAGGCCCTAGCAAAGGGGAAGTTCAAGATGTTCAAGGAGAGGCTTGGTGTGGTGGAGAACACTTTCCTCACTAAAAGGGATTGTTACCTTTACTTGTGTGAAGCTCGGACAATGTTCTAGCTACAACACTATCCATCTTCCAGCAAAGTTCCATATAGTAGTGTTGTACAGAAACACACCCAACTTTAGCAAAGGCATACACCATTAATGAGGACACACTAGTATTTACATAGGAGAGAAAGATAAGGGGTGCATGCATGTGCCATCTTCAATCCATTTCCAATTTTAGATGTTTTTCTATATTCAGCAGTTCAGTCCTAAATCTGTTTTTGCTTTATTTAGTTATGCACAAGCTAGACAGCACAGTTCCCTAAGTTAGTAAGGGTGCTCGTGCATGTGGATACCCAGCTTAGGTAAGGGCATAGATTTCTAGGAGGGTGCACTTTATTTTTGTCTCAGCCATCCATGCGAACTAGCTGCACTAGGGTTAGAGTTCACTATGCCAGTTAAGGCACTATTGTGCATGCATCTAGAATCTAGATTCATTGTACCTGTCTTCCTAGTCTATAAAGGAGAAGCAAGGTGCAACTATTTGTGGTTCAAGTGTCAAGATTTTATAGAAAGTCAGTGATGCTGTTTTCAGTGTTCAGAATAGTGTGTTTGTTGTTTCAATTATCCACAGTATGTGTTGTGGGTTAAAGTATTCTATAGAAGAAATTTTGATTGGTGTTTTTAGTTTTAGCAATATATAATTTTAGGTTAGATGCTAGAGTGCAGAATCCACTCACCATGGTCTACTTTGTTACAAACCTTCCTCTCCCAATGGCCCTCTCTCTATTTGCTTGTATGATTCTCTCTACTGTCTTGATAAGGCCAACATTTGTATTCTTGCTTTCTTCTGTTTTGGGAACACCCTATATCATCTTTTTTGCCAATAATTTATTGCCCACTCCTCTCTGGCTGGCAGGCAAGACTGTAAGCAATTATCACAAGATCACAATTATCATGAGATCTCTTGTGCAAACCAAACCACCATTAATGATCTTGAAAACATATACCACTAACAAAAACCCCTACGTTAACGCCCTTAGAGCAAATGTTCAGACTTCTTCCTCACTGAGCCAATTAAGCAAGTGCTCCAACTTTCCCACCACAAGACTGAAGCAAGCAGACAAATATATCTGAATGGAAAGCTCACATGAGGAATGTTCTACAAAAAGGTAGAGTTCCTCAATATTCTACAATAGATTCAATGGCACTTTGAGAAGACTGTCTTCTCAAAAGATATCTAATGTCTCAACCAGTGGAGTGGCAATGGTAAAAAAAGAAGAAGATTCTTGTGCAGATTCAAACACAGACCCGGAAGAAATATGGAGACAATATCCTGGCACCACCACTGACAAGAATAACATCTTTACGGTTGCATGCAGCCACATTAAGCAAATGCTTGCTGGTTTTAGTCCAAACTTAAAGAAAATAACTTGGACTTTCAACTGAAAGCCATTGATACCTCAAAACAGTGACTTCAAACAACCCTGACAAAGTTAGGACTAAAGGCCACCACACCCCTTCCAATGTCTGCAAGGAAAAGTTTGGGAAACATAAGAGTTTGCCACAAGAATTTCTCACCATGGTTTCTTTTGCTGCCACAAATATTACCTGTCTAAAAAGGGATTTGGCTACCTACATCCATCCCAAAGATGCCTTCACATGCAGCAATGGTAAAGACAAAGAAATATATGTCCACTTACCAAACAAGTACCTCATATGTTGTCACTGCCATACACTGCTCTCCAAGTTGTAATTACCTAAATCCTCTTTTTTCACTCAGCCCAAGAGGCATGTTTCTTGTTTTGATGGTTGATCTCCCCATTAGAGTGATTGATGAGGCTATAGGTCTTTTTCGGGCCTTTTTGGATTAGATGTTGATAAAGTTAGTTAGAAATTGCAATATCTCAATGGCTTACAGAATTCTGTACACTATTCATGCAAGCTGCCAAGCATCTGCTATTTTAGATTAATCTCAATTTGAACAATGACCTTTGCTACAATATGCACCAATCTGGTAACAAAAGCAGATCGATGTATATATTTTGTGTGGAATATTTTAATATAAAATCTTTTTTCCTACAATAAAAAGGCCTTACTGTCAAGACTCAAGAGTATGCATTATATTTTTAAATGTTATTTAGCAAAAAGTTTATCGGGGCTGTTTTTAACTGTCAAACATGAATCATTGAATAATTACCTACAACACATTTGCCAATGATAAACGTAAATAACTGTCCATCTACCGTGATGGGCAACCTTTACGCCAAGGCACATAGAAATTTTCTGCCTTTAATGAATAGGCATCCCCCAACAAGTTACGAACTTTGAGATTTTATATTATTTTGCAATCCGCTCTCATTATATATGGACTATTTATTGTACAATTATTTAATTTTATTTTTCGTTTGAAATATCCACCCATATTGTACTAATGTGTTGGATCATATTGTAGCACTTTTAAATAGCTATAGCTTTTACACCTAGCTCTCTTCATTCAATAGGCTTTGCCTACTTGTTTTTTTTTTGTTGCAGCAATTTCATGTTTTTTGTTCTTAGTTTTAATTGAGAGATGCATTATGCACTTCCCTCGTGCTACTATTGCTTGCTCTACTCTTCAGTCCCATTGAAAATAATAATATAATTCAATTTATAAGATTGTTTTTGGGACATGAGGTGTCATTGTTTATTTTGTGTTGTGGGGAGTTTGTCTCACAAACAAGGGAGTCTCATACATCAATTTGATGTATGGTTAAGCTATAACCTCAAAATTAGATTATTATTATTATTATTATTATTATTATTATTATATCAAGACTCTTTGTTATTAGTGTCCTTAATTCCTTACTTTTAAGTTGTTACCAGTGGTTGGAATGAAATGTTCTCAAGTGTTTTTTGTTTGGAGTGTGTGTTGTGTGCACGGGCTGGGCAGGTACATGTTAAGATGGGGTATCTTAGAATTGGAAATTGTTCATGTTGCAATTTGTTTTTGTGGCACACTCTGCATTTTGATTTTCTGAAGTGTTTTAGTAGCTAACCGCCCGGCCATCCAATCTTGTAGTGTGTATTGTTTAAGCTGTTGTTTATTTCGGTACACCATTTGCTTTTCAGCTGATCCCTCTAAGTAGGTGAGATGGTCGTATGATTATTTATTGGTTTCTCCTTTAAAATAGCTTTTATTTATTAACATGGAGACTTGCACAGAAGGACATATTGTTCATGATTTCTGGATTACCAACCGATGAATTTTTCCTCCAACGTCTTTCAAGTGAACTTTTCACTCATCATCGAGGTCAACCAACTATAGAGGAAATCTAAGGGGGTAACAAGGAAAATTTTGAGGTTACCCCACAGTGAGACAGTGGTTATTTTGCTACTACCATTTGATTGATTGCAGTGAATTGTTGTTATTGATGAGAATATTGTTATAAAGTATCATCTTAAGTTTTAACATACTTAAACTAATTTAGCAATTTAGCTTGTAACACATATGTTGTAATCCGTGCAAGCAACAGTTCAGTAATCTTTTAAGGAATAGCAAGAATAGCAAAGGATATGTTACCTAATGCAGAGGATTTACAAAGTAGCATGCAGTTAATATCAACTTTGACCAATGCCCAATAGATGGACAACTGCCATTTTTCACAAAACATCAACCACCAATAAAGCAATTGAGAGAAAGAAGAAGACGGGTATTGTCCGAAATACTTACAAATGCGAGCAACATTGGGATCTTCGTCCTGAATTTCATCTGCGGCCTTGAGAATGGCATCGATGTTGGCAGCGTTCAAGGAAGAAGGGACAGCACTAGAAAGCCCACTATTGATTCTGCCCGGCTTTTGGCTACTTCGCTGCTGCCTCTGCAGGGCCGAGCGAACCAGTCGCTCCCAGTTCGTCTCTGCCCTCGACATCTCGAGTACTTCTAGTGTGTCGATCTACTCAAAACATGGACTCTAATTATAGCTTCAATTGAACTCAATACCTATGACGTTTGTGCTCTCTGTATTTGATAAGGTGAAGAGATCCCAGGAAGGAAGAGGACTTGACTGTTTGAGTGAAAAAGCAAAACAGAAAGGGTTTCACTTATAGATTATATATAATAATAAAATAGTGAGGGCTAATTAGCTGAAGAGAGCAGAGGAAAATGGGTGCGGAGAATGTAAAAAACTGGGGATTGGGATGGAGACGGAGAAAGCTTCTACTTTTGCTTTCAGTTTTTAAATCAATAAAATACAATACAGTACATAGCACAAAAGGTAAAGTATATCTACCAATTGTTTGATAGAATCTTTCAGCCAACTCAAACCCAGTTACTGTCAGTAATGTACTAAATCGACTGCCAAATCCTCCATAAATTATTCCGCTAATTAAAAGGCGAAAGCTGAAGCCTGCGTATGCTCCAGCTAAGGGAAGATTTAAAACTTCAGACGCTTATCATAAAACCCTTGGAGACATTCAGGCATCTTCCCGGCCAAAACTAGCAGAGGCTTTTTTATTTGTGGGGACTCCAACGTATTGTCTGAAAGTCAAAACTTACAAGCCCTCCAAACCGAGATTCAAGCGAGCTGCAAGTCACGACTCCAAAGTTTATATTCGACAGAAAAGCCCATTGCCGTGTCAGCGTTATACGCGCAGAGCTCAAATTCCTACGCGCAAAACCATCAAAATAATTGTATCCTTCAACTTCTTGCCCAGTCGTGTTGCTTCACTGACGGCTTCATTGGTGGACGTTTCCACGTGGCATTATAAAAGAGAAACCCCTTAAATTACTTTAAACTGAAGAAACAAACTAGTGTTATAATATATCAATTTGATGCTATATTTATTAGTGAACTTTTATTAACAAGACCCACATGGGGTAATGTCCCATTTTAAATGCAAAAAATGTTTTGATGCTATATTAGTGAATTTTTATTAACAAGACCCACATGGGGTAATGTCCCCCTTTAAATGCAAAAAATGTTTTTTTTCGAATTTGTAAAAAATTTCAAGAGGTCCCTAGTTTTGTAGTGCGAATAATTAGTGACTAGTGTATTCAATGTCAAAAAAAATATAGATATACATGTAACAATGAAGCTATGATGCAATGCATGCGGGACAAATTATCCACCATGCAAAAGAACTCTTTGTTGGTGAAGAAAATGTCTTTAACAATTTCAAATATTTGGCAAAAATACTTGTAAGAGGAAAGCCATAGTTATAAACTGAATACAAAATAGAAGTAGCTTGAAAACATTCTAAATGTATAAGCAATGCAATGAAAACCTGAATCATGCAAAGATTTTAGTTTAGTAGGAACTTTGAAGTATGTTGTGTCTTTAAGGTATTTCTTCTCAATTGCATCATTCCTGGTCATTTTATTTGGAATTATTTGGCTTTAAACTTTAAAACTCTGCCTTCTAGTGTTGGAAAAAATAGTATATGAAAAATAGGACATAGACAAATAACATCGCATGGTAGATATATCTGGTGTTGTGAGCTAATATGGCACAAGTACAAAATCATAGCAATTTGAATAAAAGTATTGTGTCTCTAAAAGCATTGCATTATAGAATGATGGGACTAGCAAGTATTGTTAGGCATGTAAAAGCAAAACTTCAACCGATCTATAATTGAGATATGTATAGTCCACAGATGCGGGTGACGATTGCACATGTCCAACCCACGCAGTAGATCGGTATAGCCACGTGTTGGAAGATGGAGGAGCCGATCGGGAAAATTAATCCCCCCTTTGGAATCGCCCATCTGCTATAATATTGCATTGGAGGCAGATGTGTGTAAGAGGTTCCCGTCATTACCTGAGGAGGAGGGTGTACGGTTACTATGGTCGCACTCATACTGGGTACGACAGGAGGATAATGGAAAATCAAGGGCGATTGGAAGTAGATACGGAGTGCAAAGGGACTTGCGAAAAAATGATTGCTATAGTTATGAGGAGGGGTGGCATGACGGGGTTTATTATGCAAGCGTGGTAGAGTCTGCCCATGTGACAATTTGCCTAGTTTTGGTGTCTGTTGTTTTCTTGCGGAAGGTCGAGAGGGGTGAATATTCTCTAGAGGCAAGGTTTGTGAGTTTCAGGAATATGGCACTAAGAGGGAAGTGCGCGAGGAGGGAGGATAAGGGGAAAGGAAAGGTGGCCACTCCGAGGGTCACCAGGGAGCAAAAAAGAGCTCGACAAGCAGCCCGCTTCTTTAAGAACATAATCCCTGCGGATATTCAAGAGGAGACAGAAGGCATTGAACGTGAGTTGTGGGATCAAGCAAGGGAGATGAAGCCAGATGCATAGTTAGACGACCTTGCAGATTGGGTGCAAGATCCAGGATCGACTCATGGGAGGCTAGCGGCTTATGACCGAATCACTACTGCTTACTAGGTTATGAAGGGCCTAATGGCCCATATTCTGATGGAAAGAGAAAATAAGGAAGATGGGGACCTGGAACCGGTTCGCTCCTAGAAAGACCATAATGCAAACCGTCGCTTAATGCACCACAAAATTGATGTAATGGCCGGCAAGATGGGGATTTCCTTCCTCCCTTGTTCGAATCAGTGAGTTTCGAGTGGTGCACCTTCAATAGGGGGACTCGCAAGGAGTATGGTCGTGCGACCATCTATGCCTCGTTGTAGCAACTTCAACAGGCTCTAGGCTCGGCTTCTCATCTCCCTTAGGAACCGTAAGTCCGTATGTCTTCGATGGCTTGTTATGTTGGGGTTGGGGAGGTCATTGTAGTTTGTCTATAATAGTTTTTGTATCAGAGGCATATAGTGTTTCTTGTTATCTATGTCTATACGAGACTTGGTAGGAAAGTATTTTACCAGTTAAAGTTAGTACGGGGACAATTTGAGTATTAGATGTTGCACAGTTATGGTAGTAAGGTCAAGAAAGTCTTTTTGGATCTATGGTCTGGACATGTAAGGCAGACAGCTATATCTCTTTTTTAATTATATAATATAAAAAGGCTTACTTATAAAAAAAATTGAGATATGTATAGTTATGATAGCATAGTGAGTAATGCCAACCGAACATGATGTTGTTATTTACATATTGCGCTAACAGTGAGAAGGCAAATGGCAATAAGCCCGAGTATAATGTGTCAAGCAATCGTATTCTAAAAACATGTAGAGAAATTCCAGGCGTTGGCTTGTAGGATTCCTTGTTCTATGTTATCTGACATAACCGGTAACGAGCAAAACCAAGAAGATTTTTCCCCTATTTTTTATAGACTCCCATGCCAAGTTTGTTGAGCCAATCGAATTTGTGTGGTGCCCGTGTGTTTAAGTGAAATCCATATATGCACGTTAAAATTGTCAAGCATACCTTTCGACCCATGGCTAAACATGAACTCTATATTGGGACAAAAGAAGAAAGCCTAAAAAACTGGATTTGGAGGGCAGCTGAAAAGATTTTTTTTAATTAACATGAATTTTGGAATCCCCATAAAAATCACATTTTCAATAATAAGTTGGTTCAATTAACAAAAATTGTATATTAGACAAACATCGCGGATTGTTTGTGAGTTAAAATCATAAATCATATCCATAGGCTAAGATGGACTTAGAGCTAACTCCAGCTTGCGCAAGCACCGTTGTAGATGTGCGGTAGAGCAAGGCATTATAGATATATAGCCGATTAATTGAATAGTAGTCATCATAAAGAATTGCTTGATTATTTGCATGAGTTTCATAATGGGACAATTTTGATGGAAAAAAATCCCAAATTGATGCGCATAGCAAGGAGAGTGTGTGGTTGAGCAATTTGCACTTGGTGCATTTGTTTGAATTTGAAAATCTGGAATGTTGTTATAGGCATCTTTTTGATGAGGGGAAACATTGAGCGAATAACTAGGTATATGGTTAGCATTTTCAACTTACATGAAAGACTAATTCTCTATAGGAAAAGCATATAAGACAACTTCAAGCATGCTTAATTACAAAGGTTGTTGGGATGTGGTATAAAGGGAATCGTGAATTTTCAAAGCCCGTAATGTTTATCACAAGGACCATGAAACACCAAAGGCACAAGTCTCAAAACATTGCATCGTGGTTTGAAAAAATTCATTGACAAACTAAGCCTATACCTAGCTAGCTAGACAAACTGCCATAAATCCCATAGACATTTCACCAATTGTAAGCAATAGACAATATCACCTATTTCCAGTGGATATCTTTTTCTATTAAAATTCATGGCTATACGCACAAGCAAAAGAGATTTTAGTTTTTAGCCTAAGTAAAGGAATCAGTGCCAGTGATTTACAACACATAAAAAAAATGGAGACTTTAGAGTGCAAAACCATATGCTATCGTGGAATCATAGATAAACCGTCTAAGTAGCAAAAACAAATCACAAAATCTAAGCACCATAAATTCTATACATTACAAATTTGTTAAACTAACAATTAGATTCCAAGTGCAAGGAAAGCAACCAACACCATATCTACAACACATCAAAAAAATGAAGACTGGATGATGGAAACCAAGTGTTGTTGTTGAACCAGTTGCAAATATGTCAAGTGGAAAAAATGAACCATGAAATCTAAGCACCATAAATCCTACAGTACAATTTTGTTAAATTACTAATTATATTACAAGTGCAAGCAAAGCAACTAGCATCATGGTTGTTGAATCAAATGTAGATCATTCAAGTGTTAAAAATGAGTCACAAAATCTAAGCTAGTTGTCAGCAATCCAAGCTACTTGCAATGCAATATAGTTGTGAGATGTTGCTTTCAAGACCATGATTTAGAAAACACAAGATCTAGGAGCATATTAATTGTAAAGGGGCAATTTGACATTGGTTACCTGGAAGGCGTTTTTTCAATCGATTGTTGATGCTTTAATTTGTTTTCCCTTTTTTTCCTTTTTTCGTTTTTGCAAAAAATATGGAAATATCAATTATTGCTAATTTTTGTGATAGGATAGGGTCTTGGTCACATGCAATATGGTCACTTGACACCATGTACAATGGAAAAACTAGAAAGCATCCTAAGCATTGGCATAAATGGATCACACACACACACACATGTTAGATTTGATTTATTCATAATTATCAAATGTCTCTATAGATGTAGACAAGGAAAGCATAAAATATTTTTAACTGGTGAAATGTGCTATCTTTTAGAAGTGAAAATATGTAGATTGTAATCCTAGAAAAAAGGAATGAAAATGTTGTGTACACTTGTCAAAGGAATCGAAAGACAAGTTGCATAGCGTTCAATCCAATAGGGATCGAAGATATTGAACATAATATCATTGGTTTGCATATTAGTCCAAAAATATAAAGCACAGAGCAAATGTTGGTTGTTGTTTTAGTTGTTTGCAATATAAAGCCATTGGTTTCCATGTATGATAACAACTTTATTTTTAATATGTTTTGTGAGATCTCTATGTTGAAATCACCAGTAATCATAGTCTAGTTATTTTGTTGCGCATCTGTTAGGATGGAATCCAAAAAGCTAAAAAGATTATCAAGTCGATCATGTGGTCTATTGTAAATATTTGATGGCTTGAAATCGACATCGTTGACTTTGAATTGAGTGACAATTGCCTTGGTGTACTTTGTTGCATGACTTTATGAGTTAGCAATATCTATGTTTTTTTTTTTTCAGACGTGAGACAATGCCATTTATGGAGAATGTTGTTAGACAATTGTCTTCTTCTGTAAAAATAGTTTGTTTGGGAACTAAGTTTGTATGAGTCTCTTGGAGACATATAATGTCTACATGCATTAGTTCAGTGTCATTGATGATATTTTCTATGTGCAATAGCAGGCTCCGTGTGTTCAATGAATATATGAGCAAATAATTGGACTTTGTTATGGAATGGAGTACATATTCAAATTGTCAATGGGCATCATATTGAAGTCTATTTATTTCAGTGGCAAGTTTATGGGAAACCGAGAAATTATTTTGTTCTAGTTTATTCACGAGATAAAGACGCTCCATATTTTTGACACGAGAAAGATGCAGTACAGACAATTCCATGTCGACTAATTCCTTTAGGTCCAAATGCCAATTTGTCCATCGTAAGGCCTTGTGCCCTATGTATTGTCTGCTCACATGTCAATTGGACATGGAACTGTCCTCAATTGCAAGTCTTTCTATTTCCAAGTGTCATATACACAAAGATTCTTTTGACAAGTGTCAAATTGTGCATGATCTCGGGTGTATATAGATGGTGCATAGTAGCTCACTAGGCAAGCCCAATTGTTGGATTTGCAAACTCTATCCATACAATATCAATTTTTCCTTGAAGTTTTGAAACACGGGAGATGTAAAGGAGCGATGGCATAGCTATGGTTTGCTACAATGGGTGATAGGGTTTCTCTTTCCAAGTTTTATCTGTGATTTTTTAGCTAGTTCATAGTATGCAGGAGGTGTATGGTCATCTTGTAGATTTTTCTGTTGACTCCCTCCAAGAGTCAGATATTTTTTATTATGATAATGAGGTGTACTCATCAAACCCTCCCACGTCGCTTTATGAAGGTCCCACTTTGGACTCTATCATCATATCCAGTTGGTGGTTGAGGGCGCACGAGTAGTTGGATTTGTGTCATTAGACATATGCTAATCCACCCATCCCTGCAAAGATGGGAGTTAATTTGGATTGCGGTTTATTTACCTTTTTCAACTCATTCTCTAACCCTATGGGGCTTCTGCTGGCAGCTATTTTGGGATCCGACCACTCATAGGAACACTCCTTATTATTGTCCCTGGTGGCTTCTAGATCGGATACGTGTAATGATGAAGTTGTACGTTATTACCATGCTCCGCTCTAGGCTCATTCGAATTTTTGGTCGACGACTTTGGATAGATCTGGCCTCTCATACGATCTTTTGAATTCGCACTCCAAACCCTCACTCCCCTCTTCAAACGATGATGAGGATCATACTCGTTCTTGCAATAATGTCGCATATGATATATCTCCTTAGGGTTTGGAAGCTCGATCAACGAGTCTTATTGGTAGTAGAATGGATCTCGCAGACCTTGAAGCCTACTTCGAGAAGAAGGGTTCTTCGTCATCTAACAAGAAGAAGAAGAAAATCTTGGGCTTCAGAGGGTTTGGGATCGCGTTGGTGATTGGAAAAGATATTCCAATGATGGATATTGCTAGACTCTTGGGGAAATTTTTAATTGGGAAATTATGTGGTAGAAGTGTCTCGTAGATTGAATTAAATCCTTGGATTAAGGAGAATTGGATGCCCTTGTTTTCTAATTTGTCGGACCTTTCCTCTCCTGGATGGTGAGGGGATGGATAGGATTTGGGTTTAAAGACCCAGTTGAAGCTAAGAAAAATTTGCATTGAGTATGGATTTTGCGTAAAAACACCTTGTTCTAAAGCATTGGCATCTCTTATTTGACCCTCAGAAGGACACATTGGAATCTTTCTCAATTTGGGTTAAACTTCCTTGCTTACCTTTGGAATTTTGGTCTCATAAAGGTATGAAGGCGATAGGGGATGCAGTTGGTAAGTTTGTGGTTGTTTATGCATACCTTTTCTCCTCTTAGAAGAGATCGGTGGTGTGCATTTTGATTGAGATTGATGCTTGTAAAGGACTCTTTGAATCCATTGACTTGGTGGCGGGGAATATTATATTCACCCAATTGTTAGACTACCCAAACATCCCTTTTTGTTGTGCTCGATGCCACCTCTATGGCCACGTGGTTACGAATTGTTCCTTGTCTTTTAAAAAATGGATCTGGTAGCGGAAAGAGTTTTCTGTAGTTGACGAGTATTTTTCTCATTATTTGGTGGAGCGTGAGGAGACCGTTGGTGGGGAAAAGAAGGTGGTAGGTCCAATGCCTGCAAACAAATTTGAAATTATTCGAGATCTAATTCTTCCCTCGGAGGCCATGGCTCCAGAGGCCCCTTCTTATACGGATCTAGACTTTCTCACAGAATTTGATTTATCGCTTAGTCAATTTGATAAGCTGGCATTTTTATGGCAAAGCAGTGTGGAAGAGCTTCCGGTAGCAGCCCCCCAACTTCCTTGGTTAAATTTGTTGCGTCAGCATTAGAATACCCTATGGTATCTGGTGGGATTTCCTAGTTCCTCTTGTTGTTGCATATGGAAAGGATCATTCATCTTCTAAGGAGGATTTGGTGATTGGCCTCTCTAGTGGTTCGATTCAATCAGGTCCGTATATTCCTTCTCTTTCCTCGAACCATGGAAGTTTGGGTTCTTAAGGGGGTACTCGAGGATTGTATCTTATACAGTCGTGGAACAGAGGGATCCCCAAGAAAGGGGCCTGGGCATGGATGAACCCGTGTCTTCTATCCTAACAAAGGTTGGTAGGAAGTCCTATATGTCTTATGCTCTGGAGAAAGCCATAAGAGAAATCTCGCAAGGTAGGCAGTTAAGTATCCTGGGTCCTTAAAGCAAGAAATGCCCCTTCATGGGTTCCTATGAATATTGTCTCCATAAATGTTCATGGCTTGAGGGGGCAAGCCAAATTATCTGCCCTCAAGAGGTTAATGGTGGCGGAAAAACTGGATATTTTTGCTTCTTCAGGAAACAATGTTGCATGGAGACATGGCAATCACTAAGCTGGAAAAAAAAAATTCTCATTGGTCCTTTTTGGCCATAGATGCAAATGGAAGATCAAGTGGTTTGGTCTCTGGATTCTCGCGATCCCTTTAGGCCAAAAAATCATTTGCATGTGAGTCAGTTCTGGGAGCAGAATCTTTTTGTGAGGATTTGGATAGGCCCTTTCTTATTTTCAATATATATGCCCCCTATGACAATAAACTATATTTATGGTCTTCATTATTGGCAAGAAGATGTGTTCAGTCGAACAATATTATCACGTGTGGGGACTTAAACTTGACCCTCTCTGGTGATGAAATTTGGGGGGTTGCAACTCAGGTGGATTCTTCAGCTCCTAGTCTTAGAGATTTGTTTGATGAAAAAGGTTGGGTGGATGTCAAGCAGGGGTTATTTAACCTACTTGGATCAATAAGCATGTCGAGGAACAAGGTATTTCTAAACGTCTTGTTCGATTATTTATGCATGAAAATTTCTTGTTTGATTCCAATATATTCCATTCTTGGGTTAGTTCATCATGTTTCTTGGATCATTTTCCTGTCTTCTTGGAATTAGGAAGGGATGAAGCTAAACCAGGATCTCCTTTTAAGTACAATTCCTCTTGGTCGTCTGACCCATATGTTTAGTGGATAGTAAAGGAGTAATGGGTTCCTGCAAATGATGGGGTTGGATCCAAAGATAGTCTTCAATTTTTTGCCTCTCTTCATACACTAAAAGAAGCATTAATTCAATGGAACCAGGACAAATGAAAATCCAGGGAGGAAAAACTCATGGAGATGAAGGCCGTCTAACATCTCTCTATGCATCCTCTTCTGTTAGTTTTCCTTCAGAGGATGTTAGGCATGAATTGACTTCTTTAGAACAACTCAAATCTAATTTTATTCATGATGTCGAGATGGAATGGAGACTAAAGAGTAGAGCTTTGTGGCTTGAGGCAGGGGATCAAAATACAAAGTTTTTTCAAAACTTTGCAAAGCATCGCCGGATTTCAAATTCTATTTGGGAGATTTAAAATGATGAAGGTCAATCAGTTAAAGGGTTCCACAATATATCAGGGCTTGATGTGAATCACTTCAAGGATTTACATTCGGATCCATGGAATCAAGAAATTGACAATATGCTTCGGGTTATTGGAAAATTCCCTCAAATGGTTGACCAAGAGGAGAATGAAGAACTTTACCAGCCAGTATCCTTGGAAGATCTCTTGGTTGTTCTCAAACTTTTCGAACGTGACAAAAGTCCAGTCTAGATGGTTGGCCCCTTGAATTTTTTGTTGACTTTTATGAGCTCTTAGGGGATGATCTCTTGAAGGTGGCTGAAGAGATTAGGATATCTGGTTCCATTCCTATTTCTCTAAATTCCACCTTTATAGCCTTAATTCCTAAAAAGGATCACCCGACATCTTTTGTGGATCTCAGTCCTATCTCTCTTTGTAGTGGAGTATATAAAATCATAGCCAAGATCATTGTTGTTCGCATAAAAATATCATTAAAGCTATCATTTCCAGGTATATTTCTTAGGAATAGTTTGGCTTTCTTAATGGTCATCTTATCCATGAGGCGGTTGGCTCTGCTCAGGAAGAGCTTCATTCCATCAAAATTTAAAATCAAAGAGTCACAACTTTAAAACTCGACCTCTCGAAGGCTTATAACAAATCTTCCTGGCTATATCACACTTGTTCTATTTCAAATTGGCTTTAGCTTGGAGCTGACTAATTGGATAATGGAATGTGTGGTCTCCTCCAATTTTGCAGTCTTAATCAATGGATCAGCGTTAGACTTCTTAAAATCTTCTCGTGGTCTACAACAAGGATTCCCTCTGTCTCCCTATCTCTTTTTATTGGTGGTTGAAGGTCTAAGCATACTTTTTCTCTTTGAACGTTTAATGCATAATTTGTCAGGGGTGCCTTTTAATGGTAGTGAAAACCCAACCCATCTCATGTTCATTGATGATATCTTCCTCTTCTGCTTCCAATATGTGGTGGAATGTCAATGTTTGGTGAGCTCTCTTTCCCTTTTCTATAGGGCTTCAAGTATGGAAATCAATGAGAGAAAAGCATCACTGTATCTCCTTCAGAACCAATGGGATCAGAGGCGTTTTTGGTGAAGGTTTTTTCTATTTGAATGCTACAAGATGGAAGAGGGTGTTCAATACTTAGGATTCATCCTCAAACCTAACAAATATGGTAAGCAATACTGGGCATGGCTAATATCAAAGGTGGAGGCCAGAATCAATTTGTGGTGCAACAAATGGATCTCTAGAGTGGGTAGATTGGTGCTAATTAAATCGACCGTGGAAGCGATTCCGGTTTATTGGCATCTTCTTGCGCACATTCCAAAAGCCACTTTAGATAAAATCTATAAACTATGCTACAATTATTTATGGAAAAATAGTAAGGAATATCAAGGTTTCCATCTAGTAAGTTGGAAGGACTTGGTTGCACCTAAATCAATAGGTGGTTGGGGTATAAAGAATATATTTCATTTTAATAAAGTCCTTGCTGCAAAATCCCTTTGAAATTTCTTAACCAAATATTGTTTTTAGAAGGATATTCTTTGTGCTAAATACATTAGTCTTGGCTCAATGGCGAATTGGGTGGAAAAAAGGAACAAGTCCACTCAACTAGTCTCTAACCAATGGAAGACCCTTTCCAATGTTTTTCCTATTTTAGCGCCTTTCTTGGCATGAAAGGTGGGAAATGGGAAATCGGTCCAAGTAGGTGTTGACATTGTGATGGGGAGTCAAGGAATATCTTTTCTCCTGGAGGACTTGATCAAACACTTTCAGTCTATTGGTAAGGTTTGTTTGGACAAATTTACTAAACCTTCATAATCTACCATTTGGAAACAAGGTTGGTTATAAACAGAAGATCTTGGGTTAGTTAAGGAATGGCGAGGGAGTTGGGATAACTTCGTGCATATGTTACGTCAGGCACACATCTAGATTGCAAAAGAGCTTGATTCTCTAAAAGGGATCTTCAATTCCTCTCGGGGTATATAATCTGCATAATTGGAATATGAGTTGTGTTTTATTAGTAACTCTGAGAAGATTAAATGGTGGTGGAATTATGTTTGGAAAATTGTGGCCCCAACCAAAAACATTTTACATTTTTGGTTATGTTTATCAAACTAAGTTTTAACATGGTATAGATTGCATAAGTTTAATTTTAGTGGCCCAAGAATCTGTTCTCTATGCAGGGAGGCTGATGAATCTAATGGCCACGTCTTTCTTTTTTGTTCGTTCCCCAGATCAATTTGGAAAGAAGTTGAATGCTGTTTGAATATTTCAAATCTTTGGTTTGCTTCCTTAATTGAACTTTACTTTAAACATTTTTGTTCAAACCCATATCTAAAATGCCTTAGAGCTCTTCCTTTGCTAGTGTCGTGGGGCATATGGCTTGCAAGGAACAAAGTTGTTTTCGATGGTTCTATTTTCCCCTCTTTCCAGGTTTTAGCCCAAGCTTTGTCTCTTTTTCAACATTTTCAAACTCATTCCAAGTCTGGATATGTCAAAACGATCGAACCTCTAGTTATTCAGAAGGATTGCCCTTGATCTTTCTTTTACGGGGCTAGTCGAGAGGAAAATCAAATCAATGCTTTTGGTTTTGTGATTTATCTCTCAAAGGAACATTATTTGACAGGGAAAGGCGCATTAGGTGTTGGTACCAACAATTATGCCGAACTCAAAGGATTATGTTTCCTGTTGCAACAAGCATCACTTCGAGGCATCTCAAGACTACAAGTCTTTGGTGATTTTAGGTTGGTTATCAATTAGATGTAGGGAGACATCGATATAAAAAATATTGGACTTATTTACTTGGATGATCAATTGAAGCATATTAGTGGTACATTTCTCTCTATTAAGTATAAGCACATCTCCAAGGAATTGAACTTTGTTGCTGACAATCTTTCCAAACATAACTTAACCTTGAATCCTTGTTTTCTCAGTGTTGAAGAATTCCATGGAGGCACCTTAGTCTCCTCTCATATGCCCCCTTTTTGATCTACCTCCCGATCTAGGGCCAATTTAAGTTGTATTTTTACATTCTAGTGGACTTATGTTGTCTCTATGTATTTATCATTTTGAATGGTCTATAACTTTGTTGATTAATTTTGCTTGCATAATGCCCTTGGAACTGAAGAAAATATTTTCTGAATTTATTAATGGAAATACATTTTTTTCATGGAAAAAATATATATCAATTGTTCCTTATGTATATTATTCGAAAATGCCTTCTGCACCATTTACTAATCCATCTTCAATTGCATAATTTCCTCCGACCAATTCAACGAACATGTTTTTTTTTCCAGCACAAACACATAAGGCAAATGCATGGTTCTATGTCCAGGTGTGTGTTTTTCAATTGAATCATTTTTTCTATCATGTGCTAATAGCGTAAACGCCTCTAACTGCACAATAGATAGCATTTTTATATTGTGTTCTCGAACATCCTTCTTATTGTGGTAAAGATAAGGAAATGTTGGATCCTCTGGTGGCTGGTTGTGGCAATGTTTGTTTAGAAAGTTAATACCATTTTATGTTTGAGAGCATGTTCTAATTCTGTTTAAAATAGACACAAATACCATTTTGCCTCATTACCCTTTTTAGTTTAAAAAACCTAATGTAATTTGGCCAAAAGCTATATGGAATTTTCGGTTGTTGAAATGTTGGTTGTTCAAAAATCCAAGAATCATGGACAGGTTGTGCTTGGCAAAGGTTCCCATTGAATATGATGTCTAAACCTCCAAATAGTCTTGTTGGAGTTGCATGATTTCTCGTAGCCTTATTTCTATGTTGTATAGTGTTCGAGAATTGATTAATGATACCATTTATATGAGCAATAGTCAATTTATCCATATTATTTTGTTAATAGGTCCAATGTATTTGAATTCGGTGGGAGCATTTTTTATGAATTTAGAGGGATCCATAGAGTTGAGTGAACTGTGATCCCATTTGCATTGTATGCGGCTTTTCTAATGCATGGGACTATAATTTTTTTTTCAAAGGGTAACTTTGGATATCTTTGTCATAAAAGTGCAACAAGCCATCGCAAATTGTTCTTGAAGTAAATGTTTTTCATGTGCCTACACCTCTAGTCAAGAACAAATAGACTAGTGTGGCTAGGTTGTTCTTTTTTTCTCATTATGATTTCTTTGGTTATTGATTGTTGTTCTTCATTGAGTTTTTTTTTCTAATTTCATGTGCTCAACTATGTCTTGAACAAATGGTTCTTCAGCCAATTTGATAGGAGTGTTATTCTGCATTTGTTGAAATGGCATTTTGTGCATCCGGTCACGTTGAATGTCACACTTTTCAAACACAAGGGCATTGGATTCGTTTTCTACTAGTGCACTACATGCAAATATTTCTTTAGCTTTAGAGCCAAAATTTCCAGGTGCAATTTCCATATTGCTCCATTTTGTTTCTATGTTTGCTATGAATCTTCGTTCAAGATTATCAATTTTTGTTGTTTCTAAGACATATATGTTTCACACCATGATTGCCATTTTCCTTTTAGCAAATCACCAATGTTTCTGTGTGGGAAATATAGCATCATTTTTTCCCTGCAAAAGTTTTCTGGGTTTTTTTCTTGGTTGTAACGAAGAATGAACTCATCTCTAATGATGTTGAGCTCTAATAGAAACATTTTGAAAGACATGTTTCTATGGTATTCTCTATGTTCCAATAGGGAAAGTTGTTTTGTTTTTTCATTTGTGTTATTGACACTGTTCCAGTGGATCCAAGATAACCATTTTATCTATTGGAGGAAATGGAAAATTGAATCTATAGTTGGAGTGTTAATGTTTTTGCAAGTTTTAAGATGGTGGTGAGTTTGGGTCTGAAGAAGGTTTTTGTCAAGCAGCGATGAATAAGAAGATATATACCAATCAAGAAATTCAGTAATCTCGTCATTAGAATTCTGTGCTTAGACTGGTGCTTTTTGGATCCAAAATAATCCATGTTCATGTTCATTACCCCTATTATGGAATTCAGTTGTAAAGAAAAAGTCTTTTAGTTCTCCAAACAACGTGTTGTTATTCAAGATTAGAGACCTTAATGCTATTACCTTATGTCTATAGTAGCAACTACAAAGTATTGGGTGTTTTCTAAACAAAAAATCAATATTTTAGTCATAAGTATTGTTGGAAGGCTTCTTTGGATCTTGTTTTTCAATTTGTTGTAGTGCATTGCATAGTGGAGTCCAAATATTTTCAGTACTAGCAAAAGTTACAAAGAATGTAGGAGGACCAAGTTGTCGTATCATTGCAAAAATATATATTTTTATTTCTTAAAATAGTGAGGTGATGTTCATATTGTTTCCATAAGTAATGTCTTTGTGGTGGGAGGGCATCAATGTGTGTCCATGATGTGTATCTTGAATAGCTTAATCCCTTTTCAAAATAGCATATTCTAAGATTTCTTTTAAGGGTTTACGCTATTCGTGATAATATTAAGGTTATTTTTTTAAGTAGTTTTTGTTTAAGTGGTTTTGAAAATGTTTTATTTTTTAAGAATTCATCTTTGAAGATAATATTTGAAAATGTGAACAATTATTTGTAATATTTTATATAATGTGATTAATTTATTAATTGTTTTAGTATCATAAAAATTTATCAAACTTTTTTTTTTAATTATAACTTATTTTTAAAAAGTAGGGATTGTGTTGCATGCAGTTCTTTTTTAAAGAGACAACTTTAAACCAAAAAACATCTTTTATATATTTATTCAAAAATAAAAAATTTAGACTTCCATTACTATTTCTTTAAAACTCAATCATTTTTTTTATAATATTCTCCATAAACATAAACATGTAAATGTGCTTTATTTCTATATTAATATTCTTTAAAATAATATATATATCTTATAGCAAAATCTCAATTCTAATCCAAGGAGACATTAGCCAATTTCCACGCATTGAAAAGAAAGAAAAAAAGAAAAATCTCCATTTATAAATCTGCTTCTTAAAAGATAGTATCTTTTTTATTACTTATATATATTATTTTTTATTTTTAAATATTTTTATTTTCCATTTTTTAACCATTCCAAAACTATATTACTTAAATAAGATTATTTTTCATTTTTCTTTAAACAAAAAATTCTTAATTTAATTCATCATTTTATACTATTAAATTAAAGATAATTTTCTTTTTTCATTTTAGTTTATTTTTTAGCTTTCAATTGTAATATTAATAATATTTATATTTAATTTAAACTTATGATCTTCCAAAACACTTTTCCTTAAATTGTACACATTAAGCACATTTGAATAAATATACTTTAAACTTCAATAATTTATTAAGCACATTTGAATAAATATACAATAAACTTCAATAATTTATCAAGAAATATGTTGATAACCACATAAACCATTCCAAAAAAGTTGGAAATGATTAAAATTAAATGAGTTTTGTCAAGGGAATATCCGAGATGTTCTTTAGATAGAGATCAAGATTAAGATCATCTATGTAACCATTCAAAGTAATGAAGTGCCAACTTATATCATGAAATGCCTTCCTATAAATTTGGTCACATGTTTCTTTAATGGGAAGGGACACTTCATGCACTATATTTGAATAAATATACTTTAAACTTTAGTAATTTATCGTGAAATATGAAGAGAACCACATAAACCATTCCAAAGAAGTTGGAAATGATTAAAAACAAGTGAGTTCTTCCAAGGGAATATCCGAGATATCCTCTGGAAACAGATCAAGATTGAGATAATCTATGGAACCATCCAAGGTAATGAAGTGCCAACTTATATTACCAAATGCGTACAGATAAATTGGGTCACATGTTTCTTTAATCCATGGTTGTGGAAGGGACAGTTCATGCAGTATATTTTCACTGTGCATAATGGCCATCAAATGCTTGAATGTACGAAGATACTTTGTGGTTGAAACTCTTTTCTTGAGCATCTCAAAACTGGTGCCTAAAATAATAATCTTATTCAAATTGGCAGGCGTCCAATTTGCCATTAATACATTCTGAAAGAGAGGCAGTGGGGCGCGAGGCATGAAAAACAGGGTGGGTCTGTCAACTGTCCGCCTGCCATATTCATTCACAGAGAGAAAAGTGCAGTCGAAAAGCTCGAGAACTTGCTGCTCTATCAGATCCAGGTCTGGATCATACACCACAATATCATTTACCCATTCGCATTTTTCTCTTAGCAAAATCGCAAAAGCTAATTGGTTGAGACAGTGATCCGGGTTACTGCGACGCTGCTCAGGGTCTATCTTTCCAATGCCATAGAGCACGACTTGTAATTGTGCGTCCTCTGTGTCTGGGCCTGCCACTCGTTTAATTCTTGCCATCATTTCTGGGTTTTCTAGTTGTTTCATCGCTTCTTCAAAGAAATAAGATTTCTCCAACTTTTCTTTAGTCAACAGTACATTCCGGACCATTAATGTATATAATCTAGTAATCTCCGGAGTAATCTCAATATTTGGTAAAGCAGAGGCAATCTCCATAATTGCGCATCCAAATTTATGGCAAACGAAAAAGATGTAAAGATCAATAACCCAAGAAAACTGTGGAGTCAATAAGCTAGAAATCCTTGATGCTGTGGATGGATATGAACGTGGACATTATATGTATTTATATATCTTTTGGCAATGTTGAACAATGATAACGTTGTGTCGTTTCATGGACGTGCATGTGAGATTTAAGATGGATGGTGCACCGACAGCAACAGGCATTAACACATTTTTATTATAGTAAAAATGGGAAAATACAAATCAAGACAGTTGGTGTTGTTTATTTAATAAATAATGTAAGCCATGCAACTCAAAGTAGTCCTCCCATGCAACTCAAATTAGTCCTCCCATAGGGGCAAGGGAGTATTTAAAGAGAGTATCTTCATTTGAACCACAATTCCTTTCTCATTGGAAGCAGACTTTTGTCTTTTGCAACAGCGTCCCATGCAGTTATCATTCTGGTTTCTACATAGTGGGCATACAGGATCTTGTATTTATTTAAGGCCTCGGCCATGTAAAGCCCAAGCGCCTCAGGATCTGACTCACTGGATTCATTAAATTGTGCAAATGAAGAGAGCCGTACGCCCACTAGCTCTGCTTCAATTTCATTAGCCACTGCTTCAACAACCTCCAGAGAAAACCTGCACCGGTTCTCAAGTGTCCCACCATACTGATCGGTCCTGTTATTTACGCCATCTTTCATAAATTGGTCGAGAATATATCCATGGGCACAATGAATTTCAACACCATCAAAACCTGCCACAAAGCCACCAAAACTATGAATGGAAGAAGGTAGCACTACCCTATTTACTTGACGGAAAAACTATTTTGATGTAATGACAATTGAATCTGTTATATTCAGTGCCATTAACATTGGAAAAAAATAGAGTTCTTCCATTGGATAAGAAAAACCCTGTGATCTATTAAGAAATAAAGTTTGAGTTCTTGCTTATATAAAAACAGCTCCTGTGGCCTATGTACTATGTGTGCAAATAGCTAAACGCTGAATTTACGATTTCTGACAAACTCATCCGCTTTGATAGCATTCCTGGCAGCAAGACGAAAATCATTAACAATATGTGGAATCTCCTCAGTTTTTAGAGCTCGAGGAGAGGCAAAATCTGCAAAATCCTTGCGGTTGGATAGTACAATCTGTCCTGATATTATCCGATGATGAAACAGGAAACTCACCATTGGGTTGGTAATCTGCATTCCATAAACCCACTAAGTTATCCCTATTCAAAGAAACTGATTGCCATATTACATACTACAAAATAACATATTACATAGTACAACACAAATCTGCCAAGTGGTTACATGGAAAGTATTTATGGATTGA
The DNA here is from genome assembly GCA_027924585.1 of Larix kaempferi. NCBI lineage: Eukaryota > Viridiplantae > Streptophyta > Pinopsida > Pinales > Pinaceae > Larix > Larix kaempferi. The sequence goes on along the minus strand of BSBM01000074.1, from coordinate 6,140,242 downwards.
TACTTACCATCATTGGAAGCCCTTTGAAAATGGGTTTCCATGCCTCCACCTGCTCCTCTATCCATATTCCAGGCGTATTCAGGTACCTGTCGATTGCACACCTCCTCATCGTCATCATCATTAGGGATTCTAATAACAAGCATTTGGTTTATTCCAGGTATCAATATTGATATTGGGTATCTTAGAGATAGCATGTTACCATACCCCTAGGCAGAGTCAGAGACGCCAGTAGCTTTTGCAATGAAAAGACCTCCAAGATTGGTTCTTTTGAACCACAACCTAGTCCTTAGATATTTAAAGAGAGTATCTTCATTTTTCATCACTTTCGAGAGGTTGTCTTGTTCTAAGGACACCGTAATAACTTTCCACCTTCTTTGTTGAATCTCTTTGATAGCCTTCTCTTACACCTTCTATAGATAGGATCCTACACACATAAGCATTAACAAACTCTATCTCACAACATAGGATCCCCTTTCCTCAATATTAGTGTATCCCTACTTACTCGTTATGTTTCCCTTACCTATATCCCTAGACCCTACTCTAGAAGATAATCCCACCAACTGCCAGTAGAACTAGAACTACAACTTTCTTCAAAGGAGACACCACCCAAGATTTTACCTCCACTAGAGCAAGATAAACTTTTGGATGGGTAGGGTTCACTACTCATTTTTTTGGCCAATTCCTATCCTTAGGGATACTAGGTAATTCAATAGGGGATGCCCTTCCTATTTAAGAATAACACCATCAAATTGAAAAATAGAATTTGCATAGGACCTACCTTCATTGACATTGTCTTGTTTAGGTTGCTTCCAAGACATCTCCATAAGACTAGAATCCACAACATCCATAGTCCATAGTGTTGGACTTTTGCAGTCCGTCTCGTTAATCAACCCCTCATTCTCTAAATTTTGAGATTCTCCACCACTAGATGCCTCCTGTTGCAAAACCACATCACTTGAAATCTTCTAACAACGATCACTCACTCTAGAACTCATGCCTTCATACTTCTCCATAGACTCAATCCCACCCTTAACTTCTTGCATCTTTTTCTTCCAAATCTTCCTAACAAAAGGGATAATATAGACCATTGGAATATTCCCATATTGATGACATCTAGCACATCAAAAGGGCACATTTATAACTATTTACAATTCTTTGACCAAACCTTTGCTAACCTCTAGCTCCACTAGAACTCTGTGCTTTATAAAAAAGACACTAGATTTGGAAGAGGATTCAACAATCTACAAGTATCATGTGCCCTAACAGATTGCCAATATCCTCAATAAGATATTCAAAACAAAAATATATTTTTAAACCTAGCAACATGACCCACATAGGAATTTTCAAGAGCCTTTCTAACCTAGGATCAAAACACAAATGCCACATATTTAGAGAAAGAAAAGACGACCCCCAAAACTAGGAACCTTCAAGGATAGATGAAGCCTCCTTTTACAAGAAAAATATAAATTTCCAAGCCAATCTTGCATCAAGATAAGAAATGAAGAACCATACCTTATCACTAGAGCCCACACCATTTGCATCCATGAATTGAGAGACTCCTCCAAGATCTAGATCCTCACGAACTTGCCAACTAGAACCTTCCTTGTAAACTCAATCGTTTTCTCCACTTAGACATATTCCCCAATAACCATTCTAATTCTTATCTCTTTTTTCTTTTCCTTCCTAATCTTCTTTTCTCACTTATCCCTAGAAATGCCTACATCACCTCTATCATACATATTTTTCCCTCCATTGACACTTTAAAAATCCAATAAGAACCAATGAATGCCCCTCATTGAATAAGATCTAAGAATTCCACCTAAACCTTTCTTCTGGTAATGTACCTAAGAATGGATTGAGTTCTTTGGATTTTCCAAGATCCTTAATGACTGGCCATGTGAACAATACAAGATTTCTACAGTCCATCTAGACTGAATACATCCTCCAATGCCAAAAGCTTCGAACCTCAAGCCGTGATCCTTCCCTTTAGAAAATCCTTATATGAATTGTTTAACATATTGTCACTGTTATGATCTCTGACAAGATGTGTGGTTGGATATTACATGGTAACAAGACCCAATTTTGCCTTGGATCCTAAAGTTCCAAATATAGCATTTGACAAAACCTTTGACACACCATGGTCCATAAACCCTAGAGACCCTTCTAAATGTTGCAAACCTGAATATTTAAATATAACCACCCTTTTCATTGGATCATTTGATGAATCAACAAGTTGAATATTCTCCTCCTCCTGAATTGAATAGGATTTCAACACTACCTTGTGACACATCGAATATCAAGTAATGTACATATAAGCAAACAACCAATCATTCATTATTACTATTTGACTTAGCATAAAGATTCAACTCACTTGTTTTTTTGTTGAAACTATTTTTATGAAGGCAATGATCTGTTCTTCCATACTAATTCATTGGAGATTGCTTATTTCCATATAGACCCTTCTTCAACTTTGGAAACCTAGTGCTTTTGACATGTGATTTCATAACCCAGTCACTAATCCACAAACACCTCCTCATCAATGAAAACATTTTAACACATTAATTTGATTTCTAACTGAAAAATGTTTTCCTGGATTGGGAATCAACACAATATTTTGTGGGAGTGTGTGATCTAACATGTATTGATAAATGAATAGGGAAAGGATGTGAGTTATGACTGTGTGAAGAGGCTCTTCCCCTAAGCCATATACCCCCATCATAACATTGGGTTTTCTATATGGCCCTACAACTTCTCCTTATGATGGAATCTAACTACCCTCAAGTAAAATGCCTCAAGTGTTAGAAGTATCACCTAGTTATGGATTTCAACTTGCTTATGGACTTCATTGGATGTGTTGATACAACCCCATGCTTTGTGTTATCATGTATCCAACCCCCTTTTTTTCCACTTTCGAAGAGATGGGGTACATTTTTTTGTCTTTAAATTGGGTTAGATTCCTTTGAATTTCTCACTGCATCTACCTTCAAAGTATAATTTCATTATGTGGGTTGGAGACCACACATAACCCTATCGAAAATTCATTGGGCCTATCAAATAAACACAAATACACACACATAGACACACACATCAGGCCATCATAATTTATTTGAACACCATTCCTATTCAACTCTTTTGAAAATTTAGCTCAATTAGGACTCCTGGAAGGAATTTCATTTAGTTTTTTTTTGAATTAGGATGAAGGAAGGATAGTGCATAGATATAGAGATGGTTTGCATTTCCATGAGGTTTTAATTCCTATTAGGATGGAGCCTCTTACATTCCTCATGTTTTTACATAATCTCCATGTTCTCACACTATGGAAGGTAGACTTACCCAAGAAGCATCGCATACATTCAATGATTGGAGGTTGATGTTTCAATAGAACACATGACAATAAAAAAAGGTATAAGTTACGAAACTTAGGCAACTTAGGATTATTCATAACCCCATCGGGCTTCCTTTCTTCTTCTCCTCTAGTGGACTCATAGCCCCTCTCATGCTCTTTCTCATAGTATCTTTAGCCTATATATTAATTTCGAATTAATATTTACATATCTTGAGAGTACCATGGCAAGTCCCAGATTCATTATTCACACATGATCCCAACAAAACATCTCTTACTATCAACACAAATCTTGTGCTACTAACTGAGTTCAAAACATTAAAGACTTACATAATAAAACCCAAACAGCCAACATAACCGAACCACAACCCTTTACAAACATAGGCCTTATCTACATGGTATCAGAGCTGTAGGGATGTTAAACTAGTCAGTATTCTAGTGTTTGTCTATGGGGATCAAGCTATTGCAAGTTAAAGAATATCATTTGCAGCCATCAAATAGCTCACTTGTAGCCATGGAACTATCTCCCCAATAGATTCTAACCCCCATGAAATATTATGAATGGAAATCAAGAGTAGAGATACTATTTAGGATGAAGGGGTTCTACCAAATCAAAATGGACACTGAGGTAGAACCAAATTCAATGGTTGAAAAGTTTAAATACTTGAATAGAATGGATGAAGCATTATAGCTGCTTTGATATTCTATTTCTTTGGACCTACTCTATCACATTGTATCCAAGAAGACTCCAAATGAAGTTTGGATCATGCTGTCCACCCTCTTTGGAACACAAGATGAAATTGCGGGCCATCAATTGGAGGTGGAACTAATGAACTTGAGACCAAGTGATTTTGGCTCTATTCAAGAGTTTTTCACCAAGTTCAATTTAGTTCTATTGCATCTCAATATGTGTAAGATCAATAAGGATGACACACAAATGGTACTCTCTTTTCTCTCCAATAAAGGTCCTAATTATAATGTCAATGTTTATGCTTTTCATTCTACTAGATTGGCTCTTGGAGCCTCCTTCATAATGCCTACTTTGGATGTATTTGTTTCCTCCCTTATTCAATATTAAGATAAGCTCTAAAAAATGAGTCTACAAATACCTCAAAGGAGCATGCACTTGCAACAAATGAGGGGAAGAAGGGTGCAAGCAAGCAAAATCCCCCACACAAGGGAAAAAAGGAGCAAAAACCAAGGGTTTCTGTCATGTCCCAAATTTGGCATTGGGTCACAATGGCCTAATCACATTGGCCCTATTCATTAGAGTTTGTCAAATTGATGCCAAAGGTCAAATAATTGCCAAGGAGGAAAATTACTAGTTTCCTAGGTTTGGGGTGGAAGCTTTGGGATTTGGAATAATGGGGATAATAAATGATGTTTGAACATTAGAATGGCATAAATATTTAATAAAGGAGCTAAATAAATATATACAAGTGAAAATCAAAGTGGCATTTGATCATGAAGACACATGGAGGAAGTGGGACCCACATATGGCTAGATTTCCCCACTACACTTGGCATCATTTTCTCACCAATTAAAATTCAAGGTAAATGGTAGCATACTTGGGAGAGTCCAAAAGGTATTATTCATTGCATGACTCATCCAAGGTCGAAATATAGAGGAAGAGTAACTCCCATGGAAGAGGAAGAGGCAATTTTGAGCTAGCGAGACACTTGGGCTAGATTCCCTAGCTCTATGACAACAATGATGAAGATGCTATGACACCTATGACACAAATCAGACCTGAAGGCTGACATATGACATATATGACATGTTAGGGCTAAAAATAGATTCCAAGAGGGCGCTCAAGGGTGTTAGGGCAGCTAATATGCTTCCACATGTGATTTGGTGGAAGTGGGAGACTAGGAATTGTTGTACAAGTGGCGTTCTTTGGAATCTCTTCCCAACTTGAGTTGGCATGAGTCGCTTGGAAGGAATTCGACCCATGGAGGACATTAGAAGTTTATAAATGTCAATAAAAAAGAATGAAACCAGCTTTTGATCATTTGTAGAATTTGCAATTGCATTTGTGAAGAGGGAGAGCTAGTGGATGACTAGTTTCTTGCCTTAGCCAATTTCGAGGGTGAAAGATTCCCATCCAAGTTGGTAATTGGAAAGGCCATTCAAACCTTTCATTTGGAGCTTTAGTGGAGTCTTTATTTGCAGGTGTAAGCTATAGGGCAGCTCATGGTTTCTTCTATTGCAGCTCACTCCTTCAACCATTTCCAGTTTTGATGGCATATTCTTGATCCTTGAGGGAGGGCGTTTTTGGTGAGCTATTGTACTCTTTGGGGGAGCTTCTAATGACCCATTTCTTTTGTAATATGAAGTAAATACTCTGTTCTTTATCTCCAGAAAGTTTCAGGTCGAAATTCCAAGTAGAAATGTATAAATCTCATTTTTAATGGAAGAACAATGCCATTTCCCCACTACCTTGTTGTGAACCAATGTATTGATGATGATTTCGAATGAATGGATGATTATCTAATGAATTTTTGATTAATGGACTGCCATGGATGTATTTACAAGTTTCATGTACTGTACCTGAGCATTTGAAGTATTTTTACTCAGTTTAATTGCATTGGAAGAAGAAATAGTGCCATTTCCCCAAGGGTCGAATTGGTGATTTTTACAGTTGAATGGGAGAGGGTTGGAACAGATATAATAATCAATTAATGATGCAAATGAAACCTTAATAACATCCTTAATACATTCCATACCTCTGTTTAGAAATTTGAGTGGCTTTGGAGGCATTTGGGAAGCCATTTTCAGTACTTACCCCAGGGGGATTTGAACCCCAAATTACTAGTAAAATTGCATACTTGGTCCAGAATCTTAAGAGAGTTTGCATAGGTATTTTGGTGGCCATATATCATCCCTGAACATCATATTCAAGTCCTAATATCATTCATACACCTTCCTTGAAGATTTGAAGGCATTTGGAGTCAATTCGAGACCTAGAGACCAATACTAGTCAAAGGCAAATTACTAGTAAAGTTCCCTACATTGGCCAGAATTGAAAGAGTATTTGCAGAAGTATTTTAAAGGTCCAAATGCATCCCTAAAACACATATTTATGTTCTAATCTCATTCATATACCTTCTCAGAATATTTGGGATCATTTGGGGCAAATTTGGGACCTAGAGATCAAAACTAGTCAAAGGTCGAACTAGGGAAAAAAAAGTGGAAAATTGCCATTTTAATAAAATTCCTAACAAGGGACATTACAGTTTCTCATGAATATTTTGACTTTGATGATGACAATATCAAATAGGAGAAGCCATGGTTTGCTTACTATAATAAATGCCCACACGAATAAGAATATTGTAGGTACAAAAATTTCTTTCAAGAAAATATAGAGGAGGAGGAGTGCAATAAGCAAGCTACCACACTGGAAAATGCTAGTTGCATGCATGCACTTTCAACAGTTTCTACTCCATACACCTTGATTCATAATCTTCACAACATATGTCCTACGAGGAAATATTCACATCCATTGAGCCTTTCACACACCCTACCACAGTGGGAAATGCATTGGTTTTGATTCACCACTCAGATGATGAAGACCCTTTTACAACCCCAGAAGAAGAGGTGATCAACAATTTTTTACTGTACATTGGAGAACTTGTCCCAAATTAGGTTCTCATTAAAGAAGACCTCCAAAGTGTGTCTTCATACTCTGAATTTGTCCCAAATCAGGTTCGCATTGAATAAGGCCTCCATACTATCTCTTCACACTAGGAATCTACAAGTTTTGCTCCTACATTTCACCAAATTCTGTCCAAAAGCTTCAAGGGGTTTCCTCCATTTGAAGTAAGGAGTGGTCAAGAAACATCATTTGAGCACTTCAAAGTTTTTGGATCTCATGAATGGGCCCACATGCATTCCAATAGAAGGAGGAGTTCACAAAAGCTTGCAGGGATCTTCACAAATCCCTTCATTTGGAAGTATATCATCAAGTTCCGAATTGCCTTGAAATTGAAGGCTCATTCTCAGCAGGATATTTAGCCTTCTCTTTTACATTCTCTTTTATGGTTTTTTTTTCATGTGTTTTTTTCCCTCTCACTCAATTTTTAGATATATTTTTTTGTACATGGGTACCTAACATGGCTGCAAATTGTTGGGACTCATATTTTTTCATTTAGTTCACCTAATCAGGCTTATGGGGGGGTGTCATAGGAAAATAACCATATCAATAGCATAATTATCCTATCTAGTGACTTAGACCATGACTTCATGTCTCTATTGGGACAAACCTCATTCAATTTGACCGCTCGAGTCACCCTAGGTTTGTATTCCTTGATTTGGGGGCGCCTTCCTCGATTTAGGGAACTTTTCTCTAATTTTAGGAGTGTATGATTCAATGGTTAGTTAAGGACTAGATGCGCTCCACTAATTTAGTTCCTAACTGACCCTTGATGAGCCTATTTAGTCATTAGCTCCCCAATTGAGCCATTTTGGGGATATGCATTCTTTAGTCAGAACTAGTGCTCAGTGAGTCATACATCAGTTAAACTTAGTATAGGAGAGTGTGCATGGATAACTAAAGGTGTTTGGCTCTAGTTAAGCATCACTAGCACCTCATGGTACATGATCAATTCGAATTGCCTCCCACCCTAATTTAAGTTGCCTTGCCTATATAGTATAACTCACTTCATTCATTCCAAATAATGTAATATAACATTTCCTCATGCTATTTGTTCTATATATTTTGTGTAATGATTTATGCTTTCACATTTATTACATGAATTGTTGATTATTGATCTATTTATCACAATATATCTCTCTTGTATTAGTTCCTAGATCTATATGCTCAATTCTACAACAACCTCTTGGTTTTGTGATGGGTTCCAGTCTTGTTTATCGACTGGAGAAATTTTTGTATGGTTTGAAACAAGTCCCTCAATCAAGTTATGAGAAGATTGATCGTTTCTTTATCAATATTGGCTTCAAACATTGTGAATCTAACCAAAACATTTATGTATTGCATGGCCATGGTGATACTTTGATTGTGGCATTGTATGTTGAAAATTTAGTCATAACTCATAACTGGAAGCAATGTCGACTTAATTTTGTGTCTAAAGAAAAAACTCATGGATACCTTTGAAATGATCGACCTTGGTCTTTTTCATTTCTTTTGGGAATTCAAATACTCCAAAAGAATGATGGTATCTTTATTTTTCAACCCAAATATTCTTTGGATCTTTTGAAATGATTCAAAATGGATGATTATAAGTCTTGTGCTACACCTTATCAATCGGAGGTTAAATTGTCTAAGAATTGAGACTCTCTTCGAGTCGATGCCATTCTTTATTAACAATTGGTTGATAACTTGATTTACTTAACTCAGAGTTTACCTCAAATTTCCTTTTCCCTTAGTGTGGTTTCTCAGTTCATGCAGGATACCAGAGAAAGCCACTGGAAAGTTGCAAAGTCAATTGCTTGATGCATTAAGGGTACTTATCAATTTTATATAAAATATTTTCAGAATTTAGAACCACTGGTTGGATTTACTGATTCCAATTGGGTTGGTGACTGGAAATCACCTTCTAACTATGTGTTTCAACTTAGTTCCAGGCCTTTGGTTTGGTCATGTAAGAAACAAAAGGTAGTCTCTCTTCGACTACATAAGCATAATATTGTGGAGTTGTCAATGCAGGTACATAGGTAGTTTGGATTTGTCGGCATTTAGGCGAGCTTGGATTTCTCATTCGGGCCTTGGCTATTCTTTACTGTGACAGTAAAAGTGCAATATAGGTTGTTGATAATCTTGTTGCACACAACAAAATGAAGTATGTTGAACTTCATGCCCACTACTTGACTTAATTAATACATGACAATGTTGTAGCTCTTGTTTATTGTAGGACATATGATCAGGTTGTTAATATCTTTATGAAGCCTTTACCATAAGCTAAGTTTGTGAAACTTCAGGCTATGCTTAGGCTTCGGGAAACTACAATTATGGGGGTGTTCATAGAACATAATTCCACCTCCTGAATATCCATAGTGTTGTACTAATAGAGGGTGTTGGAACCAAATGTTATGAAGGTTCATCACACCTATGGATCTTCTTGAGATAGTCAGTCAAAAGACTCCAATCGATTTGCTGGGAATTCGACTGAAGGATCGACTAAGTGGTCGATGAAGCACTGGTTGGATTGACTAAAGCAATCAACTAATATACAAGACATTGCAGTGTTTCAAGAAATGGTTAGAATTGACACCGAGTGGAACCGACAACCCTTATTTGTGGACTAGAACGCCCTCAATTCAAGGAAGTTTGTTGTATCTGGAGACTATAAAAGAATGACCCTATGAGTTGTATTGATATCAAATATATGTTGAATTTAGTGAAAGATAATGCATTTTGATGTTCTAATCATAATGTTTGTGCTTAAGTGTTGTAAATGATGTCTTTAAACACCGCCACTTTCTTGGAATATTGGTAATAAGTGCATATGCATTTTCAGAATGGTTAATTAGTTAACCAACATAAATCCATTTTAAACCTGGATCTATCAAGCACCGAGAGGGATCCAATTTCTTAAAGTGTAATTCTTTTTATCTTGAGTTTTAACACGTTGAGAAAAAATTACATCTCCAGAAATTTGATCCATCTCGGTGCTTGAAAAGCACTCAGTTTAAGATGGATCTATGATGGTTTTAATTTTTATTTTATAGGCCGACATAGATTTTTTAAATTACTTTTAGTTTGGTTTTAATTTTTTATTTTTGGTAGTGTCCTCCTCTAGAGCACATAGAGAGTCCTTTCCCAATGAAGGTAGGAAGGGGTTGCTTAACTTGCTGCATAAAGTGCAATTAACCCCACACTGAGAAGTACCATTAGCTAGTACTTCTCATTGAAAATGGGTTGTTGCACCCCATGAGAGTTTGAAAATAGATAGCAATAACATTATCTTAATTCCAACTTTTAATACATGTATAGTTGGTTACAATAGTTTGTCAAACAAAGTTATTGTACTATATTCTTTCATACCTATATATCATCTTTAATGTTGATTCACATTTATAGATAATATTGAGATAGAGCTTTAATTTTGATGCGCCTTATCTCCACAAAAAGGCCAAGAATTGTATGGATACATTCCACAAAACAAGAATGCATACAATTAGGAAGGGGATAAGTATGGGTAAAAAAGAAGGGAGGTAATTAAGATAGAGGCAATTATGACATGAACTTGATGCAAAAACATCATGGAAAAATCCAACATGCAACAAATAATATTCAAAGAGTTCTGATGCAAAGTAGCAACGCTACAACCCCATGCTTTGGATTAAAAACTTTATTTACTTGGTTTCCATCCTATAGCACCCCCCACTTATATATATATATATATATATATATATATATATATATATATATATATATAATCGTCTCACAAAATAAGGATGGAGATTAGGAAAGGGATAAAAAGGACGGGATGTTGATAAGAAATATAGGGATGAACCTAAATGTGATTGTGAAGCCAATTTGTTCAAGGAAGCTTTTTGTTGATCATTGTAAATATACCATCATAGATCCATCTTAAATCCCGATGTATCAAGTGGGATCCAATTTCTTGATTTGTATTTTTTTTATCGTAATTTTTTTACACATGCAATTTTATTTATTTATGAACATACATGAATTTTTTAATTTTTTTTTTTTCAAAGAAAAAAAAGCGTAATTTCATTCATCATTAGAGATCAAAATTACATTCTGTATTCACTGTGACAGTGAATTATCTTAGGCCTATAGAGCATAGGTATCATGATGAGACTCTTACGTCTGCTTTCAATTACAAAGTATCAAAAAACATTTCTGTTTTCCACAAAAAAAAGAAGTTCAGTCCCACCGGACTAATTTGCTGTTACATTTTCAACTGTAAACGCCGAAACAGTGACATTAATTTCATATAAATATAAAAAGCATACTGTTATATATTCAACAAGTATTCTAGATCAGTCTATAAATGATCTGTGGTAATATGCAGAGCTCTGTCCATCCCTTACTTCAGTAATTATCCAGGTACCGTTTGCCAAATCGCAGCCCATCTTTGGATAAGCAGCAATTTTATGTAATGAAAGGTCTGAGCATGCTCTCAGTTCTCTGTCCTTCCAGATCTTCAACTACTTTCCAAGTGCCAAAAGCCATGTTCTGCCCTTCTTTGGATGCCTGGTCCGCTTTTTGGTTATTTTCCCTGTATACATGCCGGCATATGAAAGTGTCAAAAGATTGTTTAAGCCTCTGTACAGTGTGAAGAATATTTACAAGTCTAACAACTCTGCAATCCTGTGTTTGATTGGTCCAGTTTATAGTATTCATGGAGTCGCCAAATACCGCCAGTCTATTAATGCCTCTCGCAGCAGCAAAGATAAGCAGCAGTTTCAAACTCATAACTTCAGCATAATTGTTTGAACCCATACCCAGTCCCATGGTGATAATATAGAAGTGTGAATCCGTTAAATATAAGACAGCGCCCCCACCACAGACCTCATTGCTAGCAGCTCCGTCGAAAAACCCCCACGGGTAGGTTCTGTCGATCTCCACTTCCATAATTCGTCTCTGATGAGAAGCCCTTATATGTTCGGGATAAGCCATGTAGAGACCCACCGTCATAGTGCCAATAACCTCAGGTGTGTAAGGTTTATCCTGGAATATAGCCCCGTTCCTAGCCAACCATATCCCCCAAATGATAAGTAAAGGTAGGACCTTCAGTTTCTGAGTGCGCGCCCAGCTCCACCAGCGCTCCCAAGCTTCGCTAACAGTGTTACCATCCCAACGACAATCTAAGTTCAGCAATCTTGTACATTCATGCCAGACCGCCGCCGTGAATGGACACTTGATGAAGAGATGTGTAATAGTTTCCATATCCATCTTACACAAGGCACACCACCCCGGGCCCTGAAAGCATCTCTTCTGCAAAATATCCCAAGTCGGAACCCGATTTTCCAAAGCACACCACATGAAGATTCTGTTTTTCGATGGGCAATTTAGTTTCCATAATGATCTCCACCACCAGGCCCCATCCCGAGCAGCCTCACCAGCACTAAGTACATTATAACCCGTCTTAGGTGTATAAATCCCCGCCGGATCAAGTTCCCAGATCAATACATCCTCCTCCTCCGTGAGATGTATACCTGCCCGATTCAAACCATGAATGTAATTACCCAGGAAACCAGCCTCCGGTTCCCCCAAGCCCAACATCTCCGCAGTTTTCCAGTATTGAATCCACGGTTCATCAGGACGCTGATCAGCCAGATGATTAAGAGTGTAGATACCCCGATTTTTCAGCGTATGGATAACATGAGCAGGCAAAATATGTAGTTGTTCACTCCCATTCCATGGATCTCTGCCAATTCTAACCTTTTCTCCGTTGCCAACATCCCAAGCCAGAAAATTTTCCACCAATGTGAAAGACTTAACCACAGCCTTCCATATCACCGAACCCCCAGCATGTGTTTTCCGAGGGCTCCTAATCCAATCCTCCAGTGTAGTATCAGATAAATATTTACAAATAATAACCCTGGTCCAGAGACTATTCGTCTTGATAAGTCGCCAGCCTCCCTTAGCTGCCAATGCCTGGGAGAATAGAAAAATATTCTTTAATCCCCAGCCCCCAAGACCTTTAGGAACAGCAATCCGCTTCCAATTGACCCAGGGTGTGACCTGACCATCCTTCTTACCACTCCACAGGAATCTAAAGCAAATCCGCCTGATCTGTTCCAGGATTCCTTTGGGTATCCATGACAGGGACATCCAATATACAGGGATGGCTTCTAAGACAGCCTTAACCAGAACCAGCCTACCAGCACGCGACATCCACTTATGACTCCAAACGTTCAATCTTTTTTCCACCTTGCCAATTAGCCACCTCCAATCCTTCTTAAGATAAGTATTTGCTTTAAGTGTGAATCCCAGATATTTTAACCCTTCATCAAGAGTAGAAACCTTAAAAGGAAAGTATTCAACTAGTGCCCGTTCCTCCTCCTGTCGAAGCAGATGAGTAGTAAGGGTAGACTTATCAGCATTAATGTCCATCCCTGTTGCCAAAGAGTACAAATCCAGGATCTCCTTCAAGGTCCGAGTATCCCTTCGATCTCCTGAACAGAAGATGATGATATCGTCCACAAATAAGAGATGAGTAACAAATAACCGATCCCCAATGTTAATGCCCCGGAACCTCCCCTGTAATTTAGCATCAATAATAGCCCTGCTCAAGCCTTCAGCCACCAGCAGAAAGAGAAGTGGGGAGAGCGGACAGCCTTGTCTAAGGCCTCTTTCCGCATGGAAAAAAGAGGTGGCAGCACCATTCAGTAACACAGAAAAAGAAACAGTAGTTATGCATGACATGATCCATCTAATAAAATCAATACCATAACCCAAGTGGGTTAGAAGGAGCCGGATGTATATCCAACTCACCTTATCGTATGCTTTGGACAGATCGATTTTAAGAATAGCACCTTTGATGTGACGAGTCTTCATGCTGTGCATTCCTTCCTGTGCCACCCCTATAGCCTCATGTATCTGTCGACCCTCAAGAAAGCCAAACTGTTCAGCTGTGATATGTTCTGAAAGTGAAACCTTGAGTCTCCGAGCAATGACCTTCAACACAATCTTGTAAATGCAATTGCACAAAGAAATAGGTCTGAATTCAGAGAGGGTAACCGGGTTATCGTTCTTAGGTATGAGGGCTATAATGGTAGAGTTGAAACAGGCAGGAAGCCTCCCATTCATTCGTGAATCCTCAACCACCTGCAGTAGATCCAGTCCCACAATCTCATACAGCTCAATAAAAAATTCCACAGACCAGCCATCCGGCCCAGGGCTCTTGTCTTTCTGAAAGCTGCCAAGAACCTCCTTCAGCTCCTCCTCAGTAACAGGTCTCATCAAACGCCTATTGTCTTCCTCCTCAGCAAAACGAGGGAAAAGTTGGGCAATCCTAATAACTTCTGCAATGGAGGCCTGTGCAGGAGCCTTGAACAGTTGCTGAAAATGACCCACCCCACATCTAGCTTTGCCTTCAAAGTCAAAATGTTCATTACCATCTGCATCTTTCAGGCTCCAAATAGTATTGACCGCCTTCCTCCCCCTAGCATATGCATGAAAAAATTTAGTATTCTCATCCCCACATTCCAGCCAGACCGCCCTGCTCTTGAGTCTCCAGGTTTCCTCCTTTTCCATCAATAGTTTATTTCTGAGACCTTCCATCCTGGCCAATTCAGCCTTAGTTTCCTCGGTCAGAAAGCCCCCACCATCCCCCTCATAAATCTGTAGAAGTTCAGCCTCAATAGATTTCAGTTCAACTTCATCTCTAATTTTCTTATCAAAGGCCCATTTTTTAACAGCTCCTTTTAACCTTTGAATATTCTCAGCGAACTGGAAAGCCCCAGTATGAGCATGTTCCACATCAAACGCCCGCCAAATGGCCTGAAAGAGCTCTTTAAAAGAATCATCTCTAAGCCAATTCTTGTTAAATTTAAGAGAGCTAGGTGGATTATCAGGTCCATGCCTGATCTCAATAAAGATAGGGAAATGGTCAGAATCCCCACCGTTCCCTACCCACTGTCGGATTTGAAAAAATCTGTCCACCATCTGTTCAGCCACTAAGAAACGATCAAGTCTTTTTGCCACCTGAGCCTCACCACTCCTGTTGTTCCTCCACGAGGGTTTCAGCTTGATAGGTTCAATATCCAGTAAGTTTTTAAGAACCAATTTCTGTTGAAAATACCCAGCCATAGGATCCACAAGTGCCCGAGGTCGCCAAACTTCTAAAGTTCCCAACGTGAAGTTTAGGTCACCTCCCACCACAACCGATTCACCTTCAAATAAGGGATCCTGCAGCAAAGAATCCCAGAAAAGGGCCCTATTTACATAAGGCCCGTAGATATTAACCACAGTGATGCAAGTGCCCAAGTCAACAGAGAGAAATTCAGCTCCTAACACAGAAACCCTTCCCCAAGCATTAACCAGTTTAATCGCACAATTTCTCCAGCCCACCGCTAACCCCCCAGAGCAACCCCTCGCATCCAGGGTCAAGAAAGACCATCCTGCCAACCACAGTTCCAATTTCTCCTTGATGATAGTACCTAAACCTAAAGTCTCTTGTAACAGAATCACATCAGGATGTTCAAGAGTAAGCACCCTCATGAAGGCTGATTTCTTTTTAGGCCCAGCCAGACCCCGGCAATTGAAGGACATAATCTTCATAACCGCACCTTCGACCGGGCATTCACTGCTCTAAGTGCCCTTTCAATTGAAACCTGTTTCCCATCCCGGAGATCCAAACGGGCCCTGCTCTGTGCCTTAGATAAGTGGGATCTCCGGCCCCTGCCCCTCCGGGCCATCACCACCGTCTTACCCAAACCCCCCCCAGAAATTTTTGTGCAGGAACGGAGATTGTACCCAGAAGCAGAAGATTCTGGTGAAGACCCTGGTGAAGGGGGCTCAGGTGTTAAGAAACCAGGATCCGGTCCCAAAGAAGTCAATATGTTCTCCAGAGGAGTCGTTGACAAAGTAGTGTTGGGTACAACAGGTTCGACCACCGGACAGATACAATTCCCATAAGAGGGCGCAACAATAGAAAGAGGAGTAGTCTCAGGCAGACCCGACAAAGTTAAATTCTTCAAACCAGCAACCCAATCAAACCCGACCACAGAACACCGATTGATAAAAAGATGTACAGAAGGTGTAAAAGAGAGAGAAGAAATACCCGGCAAGATAGGTCCCGGCACTGCATCCACATCTGTCGGAACAGGGCCATGAAAATCCTCAATTGTATCGCTGAGGTCTCCAGCAAGAATGTCCGGTGCCTCAACCGAGTCCGGTCCAGCAGTAACCGAAACACCCAAATCCAGGTCCCCATCCACCTCCATCCGTTTAGTCACCAGCTCGTTGTGCATCAAAACCGTGGGTTCAACCCTAGTCTCCAACCCCGAAGGGTTACTCATCCCCTCGTCCATGGCGCGAGCCGAAAGCTGACATGCAGACTCCGGGTGTCCATACACATGACACCGTCGACACCGAAAGGGTAAATTCTCATAATCCAGCATTTGGGTGTTAACAACTGGCCCCCATTCCAGATTGATATGCTCCGGCAGCCCCTCCCGCACATTCAAATTGACCAGTATACGTGCAACCTGCTTGTAGTGTGTCTTCAAGAAGGAGAGGTCGGCTTCCAGAAAATTCCCCAAAATATCCCCAATCTGACGGAAGTGGCGGATATCCCAGAAATGAAGCGGAAGTCCCGGTAGTCTTACCCATACCGGAGACGAATCGATTCTCTCCCGGCTCGCATCGAACAGGGGGTGCCAAGGCTTCAATAGAACCGGCTTCTGTTTAAGGTGCCAATTCCTGTTCAATATTTTGTGCATATCATCCTTATCACGGAGTACCACCGCAAACCAGCCACGGAGGAGCATGTCCACCTCAGGAGTGTATCCCAGAACCCCGCTCCACTGTGTTTCCACCCATGCCATCACCGTGGGCCGAGCAAAAATCCTGCCCAAAACCCTCCCAACCAGCGTTACACAAGACATCTCAAGGACACGTTCCCAAGCAATGTCCTCGCCTACCGCATAGCTTCCCACCGTGCGGGTTCTGACCCAACTCCTCTTCCTTCGCCGGCTTGAACCTTTACTAGCAGCCCCAGTCCCCAACACGTTCCCAGCACAATCCTGCTGATACCCTGCACCCGACACAGGACTACCACACCCCCGTAGTTCATGAAGAGCCAAAGGCACACGTAAATCTCCTACAGTTTCCCCAATAACCGTCCCAGCCAGTTGTTCAACCTGACGGGCAACACCAGTATCGGCAAGCTCATTACAACCTTCCACATCTACCAAACCCTCCTGAAACCCTGGCACCGGATAACCCAGGTTCTCAGCAAAATAAACATCCGCCGCTCTCCAGTCCGGGCTCCCCAAGAGCGCTTCAGGTAAGCCAAACGGTTCCAAACAGTCCGACAGTAGGTACCCAGGGACGCAAGGCGAATATACCGGTGACGAAACTCCAATATCCGGGCTCACCAGCCCCACCCCGGTCGCTGCAGTGTCGCCAGGCCCCAGCTGAGGGTAGACCTCCAAACCCCTCCTCATCACACCATCTGGCGCCCCCCTGTCAACAGATGCCTCCATCTGTCCACCTTCACATGTATCCAAATCCATAACCTACACCAAAACCAAAGCCCAAGATCCACCAGAAACCTTCAAGACCCCACAACGCCGGCACACACCTCAGAACCCTGACGCCTCCTCAGAAAGCAACAGCGAATCTCGAAAAAAAAAAACCTCAGGTAATCTCCCACGGCCATCGTAATCTAAGAAAAACCGGCAGGTCGACAAGGACGTGTATGAGTTCGTCAACTCCACAGTCCAGCGGTCGATAGCTCACAGCTACCAGCCTCCGCACCAAACCCTACCAACATGAATTTTTTAATTACTTTTCATTTGCTTTTAGTTTTCATTTTATGAGTCCACATGAATTTTCCAATTACTTTTTATTTTTGGTAATGTAACGTTACTTTTTTGTAACATGACAACATCTCTCCTCTCGATGCAATTATATGTTGGTGGATTTAATAATTTTTGCATAGGAAAGTAAAAAAGTATCACTTGCAAGAGCAAATTAAGTCAACAAACACAAAGAACTTGAGTTGTTTTAAATGACTTTCCAATTAACTATATACTTAAAATATAACTAGCACAACAACTTAACTTGTGGCTAGTGAACACAAATAGGTCACAAGTTAAGTGTTGCACGAACTGCTTGTTATCCATGCATCCACTACCAATTATTCATGCATCACATATGAGTTATCCATGCATATGCATCAACTACTAGTTATCCATGCATAACTACCAGTTATATATATATATATATATATATATTTGTTTAATTAGAATTTGGAACAGTGCCATAAAATCAATCTGGACAGTACACTTGTCTCATCCTTGTGCAATCTAGAAAAAAGCATAGGCGCTAGTCCATCACTAATTCTAAACTAGCACATCCACTTAACATCAATAGGTCACAAGTTAAGTTCCATGAACAAATGAAGTGTCATGAACAAGTTATTTGTTACTTGTTCTCCATACTTAGTTGTAATCACTTGTTGTCTAGACCTCAACTACCTATTACCTTCTTTAGTTAAATGGGTTGTCTGTCACTACCTGTTATTCACTCCCTGTTATCCATGCATGATCTATGAGTTAAATGGTTAGTATATATATATATATATATATTTTATAATTATTTATTTTGAATTTTGAAAGATGACCATAAAATCAGTCTAGACAGTACACTTGCCCCCATCCTCCTTCAATCAAGGGAAAGCATAGATGGTAGCCCACCCCAAATTCTAAGATATAAACACCTATCGGTGTAAATATAAACACTTATCGGCGTAATAGAAGGAATAATTCAATTTTACATCTAAATGATATTCAAAGCTACTCAAAGCAATTCAATAATAATGGAACTGTCTAAAAATTCAACGATTTAGCCTCGACATGGGGCTTTTCACTAGAATCCGGTGTTTTTTTAACAAAATCTTATTTAACTGTGTTTTAATGGCGATTTTGATGGAAGAAACAGATTGAAAACCATAAAAAACACCTAGGGGGGAGAATGCTTTTAGTTAACTATGTTCTTCATAAGATTCTTGTATTTTGGTTTTCCTTGTTCATCATTTCTGAGGCTGTGGTCTCAGTTATTAGAAGGAAGCTATTTCATTTCTCATGGGCTGAGAAATTCGAATTATCAAAATTCCACCTGGTTTCTTGGGAAAAAATTTCAAAACCATTGCTTTTAGGAGGGCAGGGTATAAAAAATTTAAGTTGGTTTAATCGGGCATTATGTGCCAAGATATTTTGGTGAAGTATCTTTGATAATGGTATGTGGGGAAAGACGACGAAGGGGAAATATCTAAAAAGCTATGCTTTGGATCATTGGTTGCGGTCCCCATCAAAAATTTCTCAGAATGCTTCCACGGTTTGGCGGAGTTTGGTGAAATCCTTTCCAATTATAAACCATTCTATTTGTTGGCCTGTGCGACGTGGTACTCAAATTTACTTGGGCATAGATCTTATTATTGGTATGTCTGAATACTCCACATTTTCTAATGATCTTATTGCAAAATTACATAGAAGAAATATCATGGTCCTACGGCAGGTGGTGAGAAGATTGGATCCGGGCGACCACTATTGGCTATCTGTCGAGGATCTAAATTTGTTGGGACCTATTGTAGCAGAGTGGGATAAATTTGTGACAAAATTAAACCATTATGGTATTATTCTCTCAAATTCTAAAGATAAATTGGTGTGGCATTTTAATAAGCAGGATGGTTATGACAGTGCGAAACTAGCATATAATCTTATTATGGAGGAGGAGATTGATGACAACTCAAGTTGGTGGAAAAAATATTTATGGTGTTGGAATCTCCTGGTTAAAATAAAATGTTTTATTTGGTTGTGCTTCCATATAAAGATCCTAACTTGGGATTCTATGCAAAAAGGGGGTATTTTGGGACTTGGTGTTTGCATTCTCTGCAAAAGAAATTTGGAATCGGCGAAACATATATTTGTACGTTGTTCTTTATTTCAGGATGTTTGGAATGAATTGGAAATGATTTTTCATTTCAGCGAGAAATGGGATCAACCCATCCTTGAGTACAATATGATTATATGGTTTGGTAAGAGGAGATCTTATAAAGCCTTACCATTTTTCACTCATTGGGAAGTTTGGAAGGTTGGAAATAAGTTTATTTTTCAGGATTATAAACAAAAAGTGATTCAAGTCTGTATCAAGATTGTTGTTTCTCTGTCATAATTCTATAAGGATAGTCGGTTTGTCACTCCTAGATCTATTTCAAATCGGGTATTTGATGAAGAAAAGCATGTTTGGGTTCTTCGATGGGGCTATGAAACAAGAGATGTGTGGAGATGGAATGATAATTCAAGTTAATGAAGACCAACTGATAAAATTATGGATGGGTGCTAGAAAGGGCGCAAATACTAGAGCAAAACTACTAGTAGTGTGTGGCCTTTTATGGTATGCAACAAAAGTTGGTTTTCAAAATATTCAGATAGCTGGGGACTCTAAATGTATCATTGATTGGGATAGAGGTGTATCATCTTTACACTCTTTAGTGTTGGGCCATTGGATGGATTGTGTGAGGAGTTTGATAACTGAACCTTCAACCACATTTCGTTCTAGCATATATTCAGGGAACACAATGAAGCAACTGATAGTCTTTCCAAGAGTGCCATTGGTGAAATGGATGGCAGAATTTATTTTTTTAATTTTATTTATTTATTTATTTTTTCAGTGTGAAAAAAATGATGTTTTACTTTTTTAATGAAACTAGTAATGCGAATAGCAATTAAACGATGCATCTCTTGTGCATGTTAACAATATTAGTTTCTATCCGTTTCATTGATTAATTTTCCACCTGTGCAAAGGCGTTACAATTTGAGGGAAAAGCACAATCCCTAAATGCCATGGAACTCCTAGAAAACGTTTTCGATCTTCATACCAACTTGGTCAGAGGGTTTTCCATTGAATTTACGTTAATTATTTCAAATAACTATGGGTGTCGGTTGGATTTAAACATGCGCCTAACTTAATTCAGTAAATATGAATTCTCCATTCATGGAGACGACAAAGAATATTCGGGCATCCTTGAAATTTGGCCATCCATTTATAAAAAATTAAAAAATCATCAACCCAGCCTCCACCCCCAAAGTTGAAATAATACGCCTATCGACGTAATTATGTGGTTGCTTCTCCACTAGGTAGCGAAGTAGCTTTTTGATATTCTCATTACTTAATAAATCCATGGTTTAGATGACTTCGTTCTTTTACGTTACCTTATATTAGTTATAGGGATTTGTGTAATGTTTAAATTTTTAATTTAATTTTAGTGTCTATGAAAATTCATTTTCTCTTTTTAGAAAATAAAAATAAAGCACAAGACTATCATTCATATATATATATGATTTTTCAGAAGTAGATATACAAGTTGAAAAATTCAACTTGGTGAGTTCAATTTTTTTTACACCAAGTCTTGTTATAATTTTTTTTTTGAAAATTTAGGGGGATTGGGTTGTTCTAAATTTCATAATATTATTATTTGATAAAGTTATTTTGAAATATTTCAAAAAATATAATGTTACTTGAAATTATAATTTTATTAATATTATAAGGCTATTTGAAATTAATGTCTTTATTAATTAATGTTTGAAACATTTGATAATAGTATTGGATATTAATAACATTAGACTTGCATAATTGAGAAGAGTCATAGGAGATAGATGGATGATAGAAATACTATGCAATTTCTAACGACCCTCCCTGCCTTGAATTGCAATAACTCATGGCTCCAAAACGAACAAGGAAGGCACCTGCCCCGCCTGAGGCTGATACTCTAGTAGAGAAAGCTATTTTATGCTCCTTGGGTGAAGTATCTAGTCTACTCAAGGAATGGGTATCAAGTCAAAGTCAAAATCAAAATCGAAACATGGGCCAAAAATTGGACCAAAGCCAAGATAGGGAACTTGATCAAAAACAGAAACAAGACCGTGATTGACCATCCTCCTCGAAAGAAGGAAAGGCACCACTTTATATCATGAAGGAAATTCACAAATCTAATTTTCCAGAGTTTATGGGCACCCAGGAAGGGCAAGCAGCAGAATCCTAGTTAATTGGAGTTAAATGATCCCTTAGTTTTAAGGATTATACCACTAGTGAGAAGGCACAGATAGCTATGAGCCTTCTACTGGAGGATGTGTTTTATGGTGGGTAAATGAGGAGAGTAAACTTCATATAGGGCCATCACAAGCCACATGGGAGCTCTTTGAAGAAGCCTTTAGGACCTGTTTCTTGTCTGATGAGTATAAGCACCAACATAGGGCAATTTTCCATGCGGTACAACAGAGGGGGAGATTAATAGAAGAATATGAAGCAAAATTCTACTCTCTAGTGCACCACATTGACTACATGGCGGATGATAGCATGCAAGCTGAGAGATTCCTACATGGGTTGGACTTAGAGATTCACACGGAAGTATCCATGTGGAAACCCACTACCATGGCTCAGACCTCCATCATATCTAGGCAGGTAAAGAAGAAGATTGACATGGGAAAGCAAGCTCAAGCACAGGCACCCAAGGGAAGATTTGTACCTTATAGTGCAAGGCAGGTTGGAGGTAGAAGATTCAACTATCGAGGAGGTCACTCTGGGGTGGCTAGAGTGGCAAGTATTTCAGCTGCCACCACCCCTTTAGAATCCCCTTGTGGCAGGGGGGAAAATTTGACCCACAGAAAGGGCATGGCAGCAACCGAGGCAGAGGTCGAGGTGTTCGAGGAAGCTCAAACTACGTAGCTCCGGTAGGAATTAAATGTTATGAATGTCAGGTTCCTCATTACAAATGCGATTTCCCAAATATACTGGAAAGGGAAGGACAAAACAGGGTAGGAACTCAAGGAGTTCAGTCCCAGGGTCGACACCGAATTCATGCTACGGTCAACCATCACCAAGAAGAGCACCAAGCTACAGTGATGGAGTCTCCAGGTATGATAAAAAAAATTCCATTGACTATTCTCATAGACCCAGGGGCTACTAATAGCTTCATTTCTCCTTTCGCACTACACAAATGTGGGTTGGCATCCCGAGCTCAAACTGATTTTGACCAGGTAGAGATGGCTTCGGGACGAAAAATATTCAGTATGGCTTTTGGTAAAGAACTGTATAGTTAAAATAGGGAACATTTGTACTAAGATGAGTTTGTATAGCACTACCATAGGGGCTTATGACATAATAGTGGGAATGGATTGGTTGGAATCTCACTGAGCCTTGGTGGATTGCTATGAGAAGAAGGTCTTTTGCATTGATGACCTCAACAAACCAGTAGTGATTGAAGCGATTAAATGCGATGTTTCCCTACGTCTCAGCGCAACAACCAAGGTAAAGAAGTGTATAAGGAAAGGATGCAGAATCTATACTGTAGAAGCTGTTGACATCAACCCAAACCCAAACTTGCAAAATCACCCAATCCTCTCTGAATTTGCAGATGAGTTCCCTCTTGAACTACCCAGATTACCCTCCATTCGAGAATTTGACTTCACCATTTCCTTAAAACCCAGTACCGAACCCCTATCCAAGACACTCTATTGGATGACTGTGCCAAAACTCAAGGAACTCATCGATCAAGGAATGATTCGGCCTAGTGTTTCACCTTGGGGGGCACCAGTAATTTTC
The DNA here is from genome assembly GCA_027924585.1 of Larix kaempferi. NCBI lineage: Eukaryota > Viridiplantae > Streptophyta > Pinopsida > Pinales > Pinaceae > Larix > Larix kaempferi. The sequence goes on along the minus strand of BSBM01000074.1, from coordinate 6,116,633 downwards.
GTTAAGAAGAAGGATGGCACCCTTCGTTTGTGCATTGATTATCGAGATTTGAATAGAGCCACCATCAAGAATCGGTATCCCATGCCTCGCATCGACGACTTGTTCGAACAATTGAGAGGTGCATCCGTATTCTCCAAGATTGAACTTCGATTAGGATATCATCAATTAAGGATCAAGGAAGAATACATTCCAAAAACAACTTTTCGTACGACCACTACAAATTTGAGGTCGTACCCTTTGGATTATCGAATGCAACAACAACATTCACGAATTTAATGAACAACATGTTCCATAAATATCTAGATCACTTTGTACAAGTGTTCCTTGATGATATTTTGATCTACTCCCGCAATGAACGAGAGAACCAGAGCACTTAAGACTCATGCTTCAATCCCATAGAGAACATAAACTATTCGAGAAATTGTCCAAATGCTCCTTCTTCCAGAAAGAGATCTAGTATCTAGGGCACATAATCGATGGCGACAAAATCTCAGTAGACCCAGGGTAGATTAACACTATATTAAGTTTCATTAAGGCTTTCACAGGTTGCAGTTATCAAGGGGGATTGGATACCTGTGTATAGTTTAAGTTCTCGACGCGTTTCGGACTACATAGTTGTAAGTTTTGATGTAACCCAACTCTACACAAAAATCCCTCTGGAAGAAGCAATCAAGGTGGTGGAGGAGATAACTAGTAAAGATATAACCAACCTAGTAAGAAGTTGTTTAAAATCTACCTATTTTACCTTTCGTGGAGAAATATACGAGCAAACCAGTGGCGTCGCAATGGGTTCCCCCCTTTCACCAGTGATAACCAACCTATACATGGAACACTTTGAGAAAAAAGCCTTAGATTCTTACCCACTTAAACCAAAAGAATGGAAACGATTTGTGGATGATACCAATTTCTTTTGGCCACATGGCAGGGAGAAATTAGATGACTTCCTTAGGCACATGAACAATCAATCTCAACACATAAAATTTACCATGGAAATCCAGGAAAACAACTCCCTTCCTTTTCTTGATGTTCTGATCACTAAGAAAGAAGACGGTTCCTTAGCCCACCAGGTGTATCGTAAGAAAACCCATACAGACACATACTTACATGCCAACTCACACCATCACCCTTCACAAAAACTAGGAATATTACACACACTCGCCACACGAGCTGTCAGAATCTCCGATAAAGAACACCTTGATGAGGAATTGAAACACCTTGAGATAACCCTCCAAAACAATGGTTATGATAGAAAAGATATCAACAAAGCTTTCAGAAGGGCAAGAAGTATGGAAACTAAAAATCGTAATAATGAACAAGAAGACCTAGGAAGAACTTTTCTCCCATATATCCAGGGTACAACTGACAAAATTGCCAAAGTTTTGAAGAAGAAGAAGATCAAGACAATATTTTGCCCTCCTAACTCCCTAAGAAATTTGCTAGACAAGGCAAAAGACCCCATCAACCCAAAACTAAGAAAAGGTGTTTATTCGTTTCCATGCTCATGTGAAGACGTATACATAGGTGAGACAGGACGCTCAATTCAGACAAGGTTAAAGGAGCATTGTGCTGATGTTACTCATGGAAGAATTAAGAAATCAGCAGTAGCTGAGCACTCATCAAAGACTAACCACCATGTATGCATTGAAGAAGCAAGAGTCTTAGCAATTGAGGAGAATTACAACAAGAGACGCATACGTGAAGCAATTGAGATTGAGAAACACCCAAGAAACTTCAATAGGGATGATGGCCTTACCCTTTGTGACTCATGGAAACCGATCATTCACTCCCTACAAAACATTAAATGAAAATAAAAATTAAAAATTAAAAAGTTTTAAAAATTTAGTTTAAAAATTTAATTTTAAGTTTAAGAAATCTTTAAAAAAAATTTTAAAAAAAATTTAAAATTAAAAATTTTCATAAAAAATTTTCTTTAAAATTTCTTTACTTTAAACTTAATACTATAAGATTGTAGAAAAATTAAAATTAAAGTAAATATTATTTCATAAACGATATCTTTTGGTCAATAATACAACATTTAACTATTAAACTATAAATATTCTAATAACATAACTAAAGTATAAGATATAGGGTAACATTTTTAAAAATAATATTAACAAACTTTTAATTATTTATCGAGTATAGTTTAATATTAAGAACATAATTAAATTGTTATTTTACAACACAACAAAACGCAACATTTAATTAAAATTAGGATTAAAAAAATAATTAAATAAAAATTAAAAAGATAATTTACATATATACATTAGTTATCATTGAGTATTTACTTCGATACATTTAATTAATAAATTGTATTTGTACATTGACACATTAATGAATTAAAGTCGGCTCTCAAAATTTAAACTGAAGATCATAACACAACAATATAAATAATATAAAAATTCGTGCAGCTTTTAATTGAGATATGTTTTCTCCTGAAGATGGACTCAACTATGCAGTCCGAAACGCGTCGAGAACTTAAACTATACACAGGTATCCAATCCCCCTTGATAACTATATTAAGTTGGCTGACCCCTAGAAATGCCAAGGAAGTTTGCAGCTTTATGGGATTGGCAGGATATTATAGGAGGTTCGTAGAAGGGTTCTCTAAAATCACAGGACCTATCACCAACTTATAGAAAAAGGCGGTCAAATTTGAATGGACAAGTAACTGCGAAGAAGCCTTTAATGAGTTGAAGAAACGTCTAGCCAGTGTCTCAATCCTCAAGGTTCTGGACATGGATAAGGATTTTTGTGGTTTACATGGATGCATCAGTAGAAGGTTTAGGCGCAGTCTTAATGAAAGAAGAGGGACTCATCACTTATGCTTCTCGCAGACTCAAAAGCCATGATATCAATTATGCCACTCACGATCTAGAATTGGCTGTGGTGGTGATGGATCTCAAGTTGTGGAGGCATTACTTAGTGGGACGCTAGTTCGAGCTAAAAACAGATAATCAAAGCCTTGAATACATATTCACCCAAAATGATCTTAATGTTAACAATCAAATTAACACCCTTAGTCATGTGACAGAAGAAGCACATTTCTACTATGCGCCCGCAACATGAAGACATGACACAAGTTCATTCAGAGACGAATCCTCTCTGAGAAATGCATTAAAATGCATTAATTGTGCTTAAAATCATTCTAAGTGGTGCAAAAAGCTTAAAAACTATTGAAAAATGGGTTTTTAGTTGAAAATAATCTAAAATAAAGAAAATGAGGAATCCCACATTTAGAAGAAAAGCCTAAGGCTCATTGCACAATGCTATATAAGAAAGGCATGGGAGGCATTGTAAAACACACAAAGGAAGAGCAAAGACATGCTAGAGAGATTCTGAAGGAGGAGAAAGAGCTCAAATTCTTCAAAAGCAAGGGTGAAGGAAGGGAAGCTCATGGCAATGGAGGAGGGATTCACACCTAGGTCCATGGTAAGGATGTATTTCTTCATTGTTCTAATATGAATGGATTCAAGTTTCTACCATCTATGAGTTTGAATTTTGCTTATCATGTATGAATTTAATTCTCATGTGGCTTTCGATCTTAATGAGTTTTGATGAATGAATATACATCTTTGAAAACTTGTGATAATATTTTCATGTTGCTGACGTAGGAACTCACCTTTTCTTAGTAAAATAGTTGAACTAGTGTAGACACAACCCTGCACTAATCACTGTTATCACTTAATGCATGCCAGAGACGTTGGAGTGAACTGTTTAGTGAGTATGACTTTATAATCTCCTTTATAAAGGGGAAGGAGAACAAGGTAGCGGATGCGCTAAGTAGAAGACCTTGGATACATGCTTTGGTATCATCCATAATGGATCTTAAAGATAAGATTAAAGTACATCTAGTAAATTACCCTTGGTACCATCAAATTCAAGCTGCACAGTCAAAGGGGAAGTCAACCTCCCCAAGGTTTGAAGGGTACTCATTGGAAGGGGATGGACTCCATAGGTTCAGGGGAAAGGTGTATGTACCAACCACTGGCGAAGTTCAAAAGATAGTAATGGATGAAGCACATCACGCACCATACTAAGCTAACCCAGGAGTTAAAAAAATGTATGAAGGTCTAAAAAGGGAATTCTTCTGGCCTGCGATGAAGAAGGATATAACACATTATGTGGCACATTGTTGAGAATGCCAACAAGTTAAGGCCGAACACCATCACCCAGCAGGACTTATTCAACCTCATGAGATACCTGAAACTAAGTGGGAAGTGATATGTATGGACTTCGTTACTGGTCTACCAAGAATCCCACAAAGGCATGATTGCATTATGATTGTAGTGGACAAACTGACTAAGAGTGCTCATTTTATTCCAGTAAAAAAACACCTTTGATGCACCTTATATCGCTCAGGTTTTTCTCCGAGAAATAGCTCGTTTACACGGAATCCCTCATAAAATTGTTTCTGATAGAGATTCTCGATTCACCTCTAGGTTTTGGAAAAGCCTCCAAGAGTCCCTGGGTACTAAATTAAATTTTAGCACTGCATATCATCCAAAAACTGATGGTCAGACAAAGAGAGTTAACCAAGTAATGGAAGATATGTTGAGAATGTATGTCATGGACCAATAGAGTCAGTGGGAGAGGTATCTCCCATTGGTGGAGTTTGGTTACAATAACAGTTACCACAACTCCCTTGGTGCTTCATGTATGAAGTTTTTTATGGTAGGCCTTCTCGAACCCCTCTTAGCCGGGATAGTCTAGAGAACCATGTGAAAATCCTCACAGCAGATCTAAGAGATGATGTATACCTCACAAGAGTAATTATGATTAAGCATGAAGATAGAAGAAGAGTGGTCAATTCAGTGTAATGAGCAACATAATAATAATACAGCAGAACTTGGATAGAAGCAAAAATACTTCACACACACTGATTAATTAATCACAATATGGACAAATAAGTAGTACAATGCATGAGGATTCGAATGCCAAGGTGGCAATTCGAATTAGCCTTCATGGAGTGATCAAAATATCACTAGAGTGTCATCGGAGCACAACTAGAAGTCTATCTCATCATCGATGGAGTCATCAATGCACAAGTAACTGTCAACCATCAATCAAACTGAGTCTAACTCAGTGTGGTAGGTGTAACTGATTGTAACTGGCACATGGAGACACTAATTGAATGAAGGAGGCTCAATGGAGGGCGCATGAGGAGTTAACTGAAGTCAGAATGGGTAGTCAAGTCTCACTGGAGGTCCATCGGAGTGATACAGTCATTTGAGAGTCAGTCTAGCCTTAAATCAAGGAAAGAACTAAAGATAACTAAATGGTAGGTAAGGAAGGGCGCCTTTCTCATGCAGTAGGTGAAAGGAGGGCCCACTAAGCACTAGGAGGGCTGAAACTGAGTGGAAAGAAGCTCCGGGGGCTAGCTAACTGAGGGCTAGGTGCTGGGATTGATGACTAGGATGCATGCAAACCCTAAATAATGCATGCAAACCCTAAAAATGCATGCATGACCTAAAATGCAAATAATGGAAATGCTGATAGGTCTAGGATGGAGTATAGGAATATCCTAACACCCCCCCTTAATCCATCCTGGGCCCTGGTAACTGAGACCAAAGGTCACCCAATACAATGAATAATAATAACAGTCAATAAACCAAGGAAATGGGGAAAACCTCATGGGAAAAATACCCCCCCTCAAAATAGACTGTAAGGCACACACAAAAATAAATGCTCCAAACTCAAGCACGTGTGATGCTTGGTCATATGTCTGGAGGTATCTTCTTCTTGGGAAGAAGTGGATCATGCTCAGAAAGCATGTGCTTGTACTTGCTCTTCAGATCAAATGTGATGAGAACACATCCAAAAGTATGAGGATGATCCTTGAACCTGTGATTCAAATCAGTTGAGGTAGGATCAAATCTATGAATGTGTAGATAGTCTTTTGTCTTCTCCTTCGAACCATCATGGGTGAGATTATGCCAAAAAGAACCATCACATGATTGCTTGAAATCCAAATCTGATTTAAGACTTGAAGAATAGTTTCTTGAGATCTCCTTTGAACCAGTAGGGGTGAGATCAAAACCATCATATGCACGAGAATTTATCCCAAGTAGTGATTGCTTAGAATCCAAATTAGATCCAAGACTTGAATCATTGTTTCTTGAGATCTCCTTTGAACCATTAGAGGTGAGATCAAAACCAATAAGTGCATGAGAAATTATCCCAAGCGAATGGCAATGGCCATAATCTTCAATAACCTTCTGAAAGCATGAAATAATGATCATATAGTAGTAAATAAGTGGTGATTGATCAGGGAGAGCGAATGCATTACCTCCAATGGCTGATTTTACCTCCAAAACATTCATGTGATCATGATGCAAACCAACAAACTCTGGTGCAAGAGATGATTTAGGACCTTCTGCAATTTCTAGAGTGTGAGTTGGCACAGAATTCGAAATAGAAGAAATTTGGAGCATGGGTGTAGAATCTGCAAGTTCTTCTTCTTTGTGGACAACTTCAATATGAGATATGTTTGATACTGATTCATGATCAATGAGATCATCAAGGAGGGCGAATGCATCACTTTGCTTGCTCTCGAAGGGGTTTGGACCAATCCCTTCATTATGTCTGCCAAATCTTTCATCCAGGTGGGCCCATAGCTGTTTTGGAGTTTCAACATCATCAAGGTATTGGTATATCATGTATTCAGGCAAAGTAAACATCATTGTTGCATAAAATCTGTCACCTTTATTTAACCAGTCAATCTCTTCTTCAGAGGATTCAAACTCTCTTTCAAAACAATGATCAAAGAGATCATTTTTCTTCAAATATGCTATCATTTTCGGTTTCCATTCATCATAGTTGAATGGAGAAAGAAGATCATAGTTGAATGGAGAAAGAGGAGGGATTTCTTCTGAAGACATGGAAGCTGTAGAAGACCTGCAAAAAATAATAGAAATACCTGCAACTGCCACTGCTGCAAAAATGCAGAAACTGCTGCACTCAAAATCTTGATAATAACCTGAAATCTGCCATAGATTTTTCAGAATTACTTGCTGTTGTCTTTTCATGTAAATTTCTGTACTCTTCATCAGTTTTAATCCCTTCGAAAATTTGATTTTCTAAATCTGTTGTGTATGTACTCATGGCTGAAATAAAATTTAACTTTGCATTACGACTTAAAGCATCAACAACCTTGTTCTCTTTACCCTTTATATGCTGAATTTCAAAATCATATTCACTTAGAAAGGTTAGCCATCTAGCTTGTCTAGCATTCAAGTTCATTTGATCTAGTAAATACTTCAGCCCCATGTTATTTGTCATCAAAGTAAATTTTCTTCCAATAAGATGGTGACGCCACATTTTTAAGGCATATATTACTGCTAATAATTCCAAATCATATGTAGAATAACTTTTCTCATGTATTTTCAGCTTTCGAGACTCATATGAAACAACATGTCCCTCTTGTGTTAGGACTCCACCGAGTCTATCATTACATGAGTCGGTGCATACTATAAAATCTTTATTAGGATCTGCAATTTTCAGAATAGGTGTTGTAGTTAGTAATTCCTTCAACTTCTTAAAACTGTCTGCACACTTTTGATCCCATACAAAATTCTTCCCCTTCTTCGGTAAGGAGGTTATGGGGTTTGCAATCTTCGAAAAACCTTCTATGAAATTTCTATAATATCCTGTAATCCCCATAAACGATCGTACGTCCCACACATCCTTAGGAACCGACCATTCATTAATGGCTTTTATCTTATCGGGATCAACCGAAATTCCTTACAGATTATGTGACCTAAATACTGAATCTTATCCTTGTAAAAGTCACACGTACTAAACTTAGCATATAAACAATGATCTCTTAGAACTTATAAAATAATACGCAGGTGTTCGTCATGTTCTTCCTTACTTTTAGAATATACTAGAATGTCATCTATGAATACAATGACGAACTTATCCAAATACTTGTGCAGAATATTATTCATTAAGCACATAAATATTGTCGGGGCATTAGTCAACCCAAATGGCATGACCACGAACTCATAATGTCCATAACGAGTTCTAAAGGCTGTTTTAAAAATATCCTCATCCTTCACATGAACTTGATGATATCCCGACCCTAAATCAATCTTCGAAAATATCGTTGCTCCACGCAGCTGATCAAATAGATCATCGATGCGAGGCAACGGATATTGATTCTTGATTGTCTTCTTGTTCAGTTGGCGATAATCTATGCAAAGCCTTAAAGTGCCATCCTTCTTCTTAACAAAAATAACAGGTGCTCCCCAAGGAGACAAGCTGGGTCTTATATAGTTTTTATCAATCAGTTCCTTCAACTGTGATTTTAATTGATTTAATTCCAATATGTTCATCCTATATGGAGCTTTGGAGTTTGGTACCACAACCAGTATCAACTCAATGGTAAAATCTAGATCCCTCTTCGGGGGTAATCCTGGAATCTCTTCTGGAAAAACATCCAGGAATTCTTTTAGGACATTTATATCTTCTAGTTTCAGTTTGTCCTCTTTTGTAATTGACTCCTCATGTACTACATTCACCGCGAACATCTTACATTCTTTTCTAACTGCTCTTTTTACTTGCATAGCTGAAATCTGTCGAAGTGATGTCTTTCTAGGAATACCCTTCACTTCTACTGTTTCTCCTTCATCATTTAGACAGGTAAAACTTTTCTCATAACAATTCAAAATAACATGATGTGCTTCTAACCAGTCCATTCCAATTAAGATGTCATAGGATCCTAAAGGTAAAACATTTAGCTTGGTTCGTGTCTTTAACTGATTCATAGATAAAACACAACTTTCAAAAAAATCAGACACTTTTCTTTTTGTTCATGTTGCTAGTCTAACTAACCAAGATTTATTAAATTTTTCTGTTTTCAGATTAAAATTTTCTACAATATTTGGATATATATAACTCAGGCTAGTAGCTGGATCAATCAAAATAGAAACAGGGTGGTTTTGTAGCATACCTTCAACCTCTACCATAGAGACTTGATGCTCCGCTTGCCTGTTTTCTAGAGATGCATTAATTCAAGGCATCTCTCTTGTCAAGTCTCCCACAGTAGGTTCAGCTTGTATGGAGTGAATATTATTAGTTGTCCACTTCTTATTGGGACAATTTGAAGCATAATGAGGACCTTGAGACTCAAAACATTTTATAGGTGTCCTCTGGTCATTAGCTTTGGTAACATTGGGTGTATTTCTAGGAGCTGTAAAATTCTGCTGTTGATTATTTCTGGGACTATTTCCTTGGAAATTTCGATTTGGAAAGTTTTTCTTTTGAAAACCAGAATTTCTATTGAACCTGAAATTCTTCTTCTTCAGCTCAAAGTTGTTGGGTTTATTATTTTTCCAGTTAGATATCCCTTCTCTTTTTCAGTTCTATTCATAGCAGAAAGTTGCTTTCCTCATGGCTTCTTCTAAGGTCTTTGGATTGTCATACTCTATTCTGTCCTTGATGTTGAAAGGTAGACAACTCAGAAACCTTTGAATCTTTGGTTTCTCATCCACAAGGTATGGCACATACCTTAGCAAATTCATAAATTTGTTGTTCAACTCTTTCATGTTCATGGTTCCCAGTCTTAAATCATAAAATTCCTTGGCCTTTTCTTCGTAATATTGTTCAGATATGAACTTCTTCTTGAAGTACCGTTTAAAAGTGCTGCAATTCACATCCTTGTCCTTGATTCCCTTCACTCTTTTGATGTCCTGCCACCAAATGTCTGTCTTCCCGATCAGGTTGTATATGGCCATCTTTGCTTTCAATGATTCTAAATAATCATAAATTTGAAAGTATTTCTTCATGCCGGACAACCATGCTTCAACTGTCTCTCCTTTCTCAGTTTCACCATTGAAGGTTGGGGGTTTGATCTTCTTGAACTCCCCAGAAATCTGCTCATACTGTTTATGGCTTTTTCCTTTTGGTTTGTAATCCCCTTCGCTGCTATCACTTGAATAATTATGTTTCTTTTTACATATCTCAATGGCAGCTCCTGATGATGTTGAACTGCTATTCTCATCATCAGTTTTCACTTTCTTATCCTTGTTCCGATGAGGTAAGTCTTCAATCTTGGAGGTATTTTCAACCCTTCTATCATATTCATCAGTTGGGAACTGATCGAACAGTACTTGGTTCAGTTCTTCTTGTGCCTTCAGAATTCTCTCATTATCCTGTTTAATAGATCTTATTTCTGCTTTCAACTCCTGAAATGCACGTAACAATTCTGATGAATTGTCATTCAATTCACCATGGACTTCTTCTTCATAATGCTGTCCAGTGCTATTTTTGGTATGACTGGTCGGTCGAAATCTGTCCTCCACGTGTTCATCTGATCCTTCCATACCTGTAATTTAGAAAACAATTTTATGTATAACAAAATAATTTAACTTGAATTAGTAAATATTTTGCTGTCATAAATTTTTTGTTGTTGCATGTTCTTTGGACCTTTTCAGGCCAAGAGTTCGAACATGAGCTCTGATACCACATGTAACATCCCAAAAATTCGTAAAATTTAAAATTTTTGATAATATTAATAATATGATAATTAAGTATGCAAAAGTAATTAACTGTTTGATTTGTTTATTTTAACGATAGCAATTCATCTATCTGTTGTTTATTAATTTTTTAAATACGATTACGTTCCTTAACGAGATGTTTGTTAAGATCGCTACTTAAAGTCTAATTATTTTGTTTGTACTAACCGTTCACGCCTCTTCTGACGATGAAGGGTTCCTATGGAACCCCGTGGCTTACTTAGCTGCATGGCTAAAGTTATTACACTTGACGTAGGTTACAAGTAAAGATAATTCCAGCCTTTGAAGTTATTTAAAGTTTACCAGCGTATATTCAACCAACAGTAATTTTATTTGAATATTATTTCAGGGTGAGATCCTAGCTTTTATTATGACCTCTGTTGGACAGCTTCAACATGATATTATTAATTTGAATTATATTTCTTATGGCGTTTCCAAACGATAGATACATACTTGAAACTTAGATTCTAATTCTGCGATCAAATGATAATTTTAAAATACTATACTGGTTACGATAGAAGTTATCTAGTTTATCCCAAACTTAACATGAGCTTGTTAAAGTCACAAAGAGGTACTATTTGATTTACATTACTGTGTAGCTAACATTTTGCTATGGATACCATAGATTATCGCAATCACTCTAATAATATTTTGTGTAGAAAGTAATATAAATCTAACACTATCAAGACTTATTGTAAGTATTAGTGTTACCATGTACATTTGATATTTTACACATGTAGACAAGAATGAATTAGCATTCATAATTATGAATTTATACAACATTCATATATATACGAAATTATATAATCATCTATGTACATGAAACTTTATAATGATTCTACCCATATCATGTAACTGCTTATGATCTAGGTTACAATTCATATCATTTGTTGTTATAATTCTAATGTTATACAAACATTCTAGGGTTAACATTGATATACAATAATTAATTGCATCAACACCTATACTATGTAACAATTCTAATATTAAATCAACCTATATATATACAAAACATAATGCAATGATATTTGAATTACTTTGGAGTTAGGGTACGAGCTTATTACAACAAAACCTAACACTTATATAAATATGAACTATACGATGATCCTATCATTAAACAAGTGGTATTTATATATATATATATTATAATGCAAATATATACGAACTGGTTGGAGTTATGGTCACGAGGTAAAGTATTGGAAACTAACGTTTATTATGTGCAGGTTGGAAAAAATACAAAATTAATGAGCATTAACTGATATCCTGGGTGGAATGCTCGGTGGCATCCAACCTAGCTTGAGGCATGTGAAAATTTCTTGGATACTGCGTTACCACACATGTGATAGCGTTAACTCTCTCTTATCCAAAAACCTTGTATTCATTGTTATGTTTGTGATTTTGGAAGTGAGACTGACGGGCCGCGAGGTCTTAGGGTTTCGAGGTGGTCGTTCAAGGTTCCGATACCACAACCTTGGTACATTTTAATGGTGATAACCTGAACCTTGAAATGCATGGGTCTTCAACCTCGGCCTTCCAACGATAATTATTGATCCAGATCTTGATATCCACAGGTAACAGATCCGTCATTGCTTGCAATGGTTATTTTAAACTTGTAAGTTTTGGGTTTTATAATAATTACGAATCTAATTGTTGGCTATAACTGACCTAGAGGTTTTCTTATAAGACCCAGTTTCTTCGTGGTTTCCTTTTGACCAACAAAACCCCTTCGCACCGGCCCTTTCGGAAACAACCCTACGAGCAGGTTGAGTTCTCACCCGAGGTGTATCTATGGGGTACTGCAGAATCAGGTTTCCACAGTAAGTGATTAGTTGCTTGGACATATGTACTGTGCAGCGTAACAGGGGTTATGTGCTACGAGGGGGGACTGCGCAACGATGGACAACCCTGCAGTCCACACCACTATGTTCTTCTACCGCGAGACTTCTACTGAAACTGCAAACTATACAGTTCAACTTTATACTGGACTAGAAAATGCTTAAGGCTCTGAATTGAGTATCACTCATCCACTCATTCAACTACCCAGCCGATTATCCATCTAATTGTTATGCATTTGTTTTATTGCGTATAGGGAAGTACTTAAGTGATCTCTTAACACTTAACCGATTAACTGACTCACTGTTCTCAAACATAAGCTAAATGTTTACCATTCATCTATTCATGCAGAACTTAACATATCATCTCCATACCTCTTCTGATGCAAAATGCATACAACAGTTCTCTCATAATAGCATGCAAGGAAACATCTAGACATTCATTTATCGGAAACACAGATAATCATTCATCCATAAAACACAACTGCACAACACGATATTTAACGTGGTTCATTCCCCCGGATGGGAAGCTACGTCCACAAGAACGGTTGGTAATATATATCTTTAAAAGGGATGGGGACAACCGTTCTTAGTTTGCGCACTCAACTGCAGACTCTCCTTCCTCTCAGATAGGTCTATGCGCACCTTCCTCTCAGACAACCGTGCATTGGCCACCTTCCTGATTTGCTCGTGCCCGCCGCTCGACACTCCTGGAGCATCTTTCCAAAATTAGACCACTACTAGTCCATCCGGTACCTGTACCCGATCCTTGTCCAGCACTCCGCTTTGCTGGCTCCATGTGGCCTGACTGCTTCGCATCACTGCTTCCTCGCAGCGCTGGTCTTCGCGGTACTTCCAAAATTTGGATGCTGCGCACAACTTCACAGCATGGTCAAAACTTGGATGCTGCACACAACTTCGCAGCACCCTCAACACTTAGACAAAATTTCTCCTGCTTATGAAAAGTGTTACCAAAAATTTGTCCCAACTTGGGCCCAACATGCCCCTAACACTTACATGTGGCTTGTCCCTGAGCCACTTGCTGCTTCGGTCGTCTTGCTCAGCTCCGCGACCAGTGGAACTAATTTGGCCGCGAACTCGTTATATGTGCCGAACAACTATACCACTGCTTCTCTGGTATCTTGTTCAACCTGTTTTATCGTCTCAAGCAGTGCTTGAGTTATCTCTTCTCCAATCTGTCCTTGTACCTGCTCCTGGTTGTCACGCAGTTCTTTCAGCTTGTCTTCTATTTGCTGTGATACCCCCATGGCATCCTCCCGGAGTTGCTACGACTGATTATCCATCTCAGTCTCTTTTTCTCTTAATGCCTGGACTTCCTTCTTCAAGCCTGATATTTCTTTATACCTCGACAGCCTCTCCCTGGGTGGCAGAGCCTTGACCTCTGTGTCCAACTTTTCTGGCGTGGCCTGCTTTTCTTTTACCGCGGTCTTCACCTGCAGTAGCCCTTGATCCTCTTCAAGGGCAGTGAATGCCTTTGAAACCTTCTCCAAGAGATCTTGGCACTTAACCATCTCACTTGTTATGCTCTGCGCAACGACACTCACTGCTTGCTCTCTTAACTGCTGCTCAGTTAATGGCGTCTGCGTATTCAGTTTTTCCCTCAAGGTGGCAAGATCGGCCTCATAGAGGATGTTCTTATCCTGCATCTCCATCTTCAAAGATCTCACCTTTTCTCCGATCCTCAGAACTGTGTCTGAAGGATCATCCTGGAGTTCTAGATATTCAATATCTTGCGCAACAGTGGATATGGTAGTCTCCAATTGTTTCCGGCGGTCTTGTTCATTGCGTAGCTGCATTTCTGCACGCAACTTGAGCTGCCTGTTTGCTGCATGCAGCTCCGCTTGTGACTTCATGGACTCTACTGTTCGTTCATGCATCTCTTCAACGATCTGCGTGTGCAAAAAGTGTAATCCTGGCAAAGGGATCTTGGCCAGGTCGAACTCTACCCGCTCAACGCCCTTTGTGTCCAGGACGATCTGTTCTGCCATTGGTAACGCTATGGTCAATGGGTCCAGATGAACAACCCTGGTCTTTGAAGGAAGCGTTATGGATAGCTGCGACAGTGTTTGCTGCGAGGTTCCTGTCGACCTCCCTTCGGCTCCTGCGTCATGCGGCAAGGTTATGCTCTTCTGGACATTGTCCATTTTCTTCATAAAACCTTGTAGTGCGAGTCTAGTCTTTTGCAGGTCATCCTAGATGACCTTGTCCTTCTTATCTTTTTCTGTCATTATATCCCCCATCTGTTCTGAGACCCTTTTTGCAATCATATCGAAGTCGTCTTCGTTCAGCATTGTCTCAGATTGAGTCTTTGTGGCCTTCATCTTCTTCCGTGCCTTCGGCTTCTACGAGGTCTCAGGCTCTTTCCGCTTTCCTGTTTCTTCCACAATCGGGCATGACAACGGGATTGGCTCGTCTTCTTTAGAGTTTGTCTCAACATCCATGATTTCAACACGGAAGTTGGCCAGCCAGTCCTTCATGAGTATTTCAATGTCCTCCTCATACATATGGTAGTTACCAGGGTACCATTCTGGCTTCGTCATTCTTGCTTTGGGTGAAATAAAGATACATCGCATGTCTGCCATAAAATCAATAATGCGAATATACTTTGACGTTACCTGCTTTGTAATGCGCGACGTATGGGTGATCGCCTGGCGCAGCTGGGTGTAATACTGATAGAATACCTCAGCTGTCACGTGCTGCCGCTCTGCATTCAGATTTTCCCAAAGGTTGGCATAGCAGAATCCTCTGGGATTGTTGGTTTCTGTAATTACACTGGCATATTTTTTCGGTTCTTTCCATCCTAAGAATGCAATAAGGATAATCAACCACGTGAAGTGGAATTGACCTCCATTCTCCTGGGTGTCATTGAGTTCATCCAGGAACTCATTAAGAAGATATTGACACCAATTGAATTGGGTGCCTTCAGCCGCTGTGGCACCAAGTAGTACTGCGCCCACAGGCACCTCCGGAGGCCTAGCTGTTCTGAGGATTTTCCTGCGAGCAACTATGTGACAAATCTTGTCGCTCTATCTTCAATTTCTTTTGTGGGAAAACCTCTTTTCCCTTTCACCAATGCATGGATTTTCTTCATCTTCTCAATAACTTCTTTTTCCTTACTCTTCCCTTGGAAGAACTACTTGGGATCCTTACCGCGCTTGCTCAACCCTGTGATGCAGTGGATTAAATAAATGTTGACATCGACATTTCTATCGAGCCATAGATATCCTTGGTGGATTCGTGCCATCAACATGCGAACCACTACATTAAGTTCTGGTGAACGATCAAAATGAGGTAGTCGGAGCAGGTTCAGCAATCCGGACTCCACTACTGACGTCAACCAACTTTCGGCGACCAAGTTAAAAGTTCCCTTGGCATCCTTCTTCCAACACATGTACTGGTCAGGCTGGAACTGTGGGTACTTTGGCTCGTGGGGTTCTTCCTTCTGCACTCCTAGGAGGTCAAAGTCCTCCCACTTATAGTCTGGGATCTTTCCGAGCAGGTTCTTGGCAACCTCTACATGTTTTGAAATCAGTGACAATGGGATTTCATATCTAGCATTCTTGGCCAATTTAAATACTGGGGCATCCAATGCTCGTGGTGGTATATACTCCGGTGTTAACTTCAAGGGTTCCTTTTGAAAGACCGGCGATCTCGTCGTCGTCTGGCCCGTCTTTGGATTTTTGCTTCGTGGTCCAACTGTGGCTTTCCCTTTGTCCTGCATGGATAGATTATGTCGAGGTGACCTTCTGGACGCTTGACCGGGTTCGAGTATAGTCTGCTTGACAGGGGTTTTCATTAACTCTGCAATCCCCCCGTGTTGAAAGATTCAGATTGCCTCTTGAAGTGTAATATCTTCTTCTTTGTTTGGTGATTTGGGCATTCACTGGCGAGAGAAGGAAATGGTTTTAGGAATATGACTAAGGATTTCTAATGCAAGAGTGAACGCATGAAAATTCTAAGTGTCTGGTAACGCCCGCGAGTCCTTATACGACGTTATTTATAGGCGCAGCTGAGCCCCTCCGCGCCTTCCAACGGCTAGATGAGCATTTAATGAGGTGTCCGTTGTCGAATTTGAGCGAACCCTTCAGTCCCTTCCATCGTCAGCGTGTTCAGAACGGCTATCTTTTCGTTAAATGCTAAAGCGGTTCATTGCAAGGGTCATATAATGACTATTTTTCTCAAAAGTTTTGTAACAGTTATTTTTCTGAGTCTTGCGCCGAGTTGTGCGACAAGCCATCTGCGATCCTGCGTAGTTACTTCGCAGTGCCAAACTTTTTCAACTGCGCGGTTTCAAATTTTTTTTTTTTCCTTTGCGCAGCTTCAGCAGTGCTGCGCGGTACATACATTGTTCTCCTTATCATACATGTACAGACTCCTTTACATTTCTAGTGTCCAATTTCAATTGTACTTGACACTTAGAACTTTCTTCCTCTACTTGTTACTCAGGATTCTGCGAAGCAGGACTCTCTTGATACAGCTTTAATATGCTTCCATTTATCAAAGTTGGTAGGGTATCGCTAGCTAAATTGGCTAATTGGACTGCACCGGTGTCAGTAACATGTATCACAGTATATGGACCAAGCCAATGCATCTTAAATTTACCGGGAAACTTCATGAACTTGCTATCATACAAGAGGACTAGGTCACCTACCTGAAAGTACTTGCTCTTTATATGGCGATCATGCCATGCTTTCTCACGGTCTTTTTGAACTTGTTGGTGGAAGCCGGAAATGAAGCAATCTTCCTCCAACCCAACAAGGTGTAGCAACCTTTCTTTTAGTGCTGCGCGGTCTTCCAGCCCTGTGAACGCAATGATCCTTAAACTAGGGACAATAAATTCCATTGGCATTATAGATTCCTGCCCATAAGCCAACTGAAAAGGTGTATGACCTGTCAATTTCTTGCATGTAGTCCTGTATGCCCATAACACAGAGGAGATGCACAGATCCCAATCATCTCTATTTACGTTGCAGACCTTAGTGAGTGCGTTCTCCAGTATTTTATTGAAAGCCTCAATAGTGCCATTTTCCTGTGGATGATATGGAGTACTGCGTTGATGACGAATGTGGAATTCCTTTGTAAGTGCCTCAATGGTCTTGTTAAAAAAGTAAGTACCTTAGTCACTCATCAAAATCTTCGGACTGCCAAATCTTGACAATATTTCTTCAAAAATGAAGTGCGCAGCAGTACTGGCGCTGCAGTCCTTTACTGGCTTTGCTTTCGCCCATCTGGTGAGGTAATCAGTAGCAGTAATAATGTACCTCGCACCAGTTCTTTTTCCTGGTGGGTTTATAGGACCCACAAAATCAATTGCCCATTTCTCAAACTCCTGCAAGGTCAACTGTGGGTTTAATGGCATCTCATCTCTTTGCGAAGGTTTCCCTGTCCTCTGACAGACATCACAATTCCTGCAGTGTTCTTTGGAATCTTTGTGGATCGTGGACCACCATAGCCCTGTGCGCAAAATCTTCTGTGCGGTAGCCCTTCCTGCATAGTGACCTCCCGCGATAACTGAATGCGCGTCTGCTAGAATAAACGGTTTCTCATGATCTAGTACGCATCTGCGTAGGACTTCATCAGGTCCGAGTTTGTATAACTGACCTGCAATTATAGTGAAGTCTGTGGCGCGCACCACTAGCTGCTTCTTCTGCTGGACAGATAATTCCTGTGGTGCCAGCCCTGTTGTCAAAAAATTAATGATATCCTTGTAATAATCATTGACAATCTGTATAGTAAACAACTGCACATCAGGCAGACTGTCTTCAATATTCGTCGGCTCTTCTCCTGACTCAATCCTAGAGAGGTGGTCAGGTCCCAAGTTCATCCTGCTGGGCTTAACAACAATCTCAAAATCATACTCCTGGAATAGCAACAGCCATCTGGATATGCGCCCCCCTAACACTGGCTTATTGACCAAGTATTTTAGCGCAGAATGGTCAGTGAACATAAGGAAGTGCGCACCAAGCAAGTAATGTCTGAATTTTGTAGGGCATATAACATTGCAAGGCCTTCCCTCTCGGTAGTAGTATAGTTCTTTTCTGATGTTGAGAGCTTCCTGCTCGAGAATGCAATAGGGTGTTCAATACCTCCTTCTCCTAGTTGAGCTAGTACGATTCCCAGGGCAATGCATGATGCATCAACATGGACATGGAATGGCTTCGTCCAGTCTGGAAAGACTAGAATCGGCGCAGTCACCATCTTTTCTTTTAGTGTATCAAAACCCTGTTCGCATTCCGCGTTCCAAATGAACAGTGCATCTTTCTTTAGCAACTTTTCCATTGCTGCGGTTATCTACCGCAACCCTTTATAAATTTCCTGTAGTATCCAATATGGCCTAAGGTAGAGCGCAACATCTTAACATAATTTGGTGTTGGCAAATTCACAATAATGGCAATCTTTGCAGGGTCCACCATCAATCCCTTCTTACAAACAATGTGCCCGAGTAGAATCCCATAAGGAACACAAAAAATACACTTCTTTAGATTTAAAGAAATCTGATGCTGTCGGCACTTCTCAAGCATCATTCTGAGGTTCACACAATGGTTCTTCAATAGACCAAACACAGTCCAATCATCAAAATAGGCTTCGAGAAACTTATGCATAAACTCTTTGAATGTTGCGACGACCACTCTGGAAAATATGGCAGCTGCGTTCTTCAGGCCAAAAGGCATTACTGTGTACTGGAATGACCCCCATTCTGTAGCAAAAGTCGTCTTATGTCTGTCTGCGGGGTCAATCCTTATCTGATGATACCCCGAAAAATCATCAGTGAAAGAATAGGCCTCATTCCCTCCAACATTATCAAGCACTTCATCTGTAAAAGGAGTAGGTAATGGGTCGTGCATGGAAGCATCATTCAGTTTTCTGAGATCCACACAAATCCTGATCTCACCTTTTGTTTTCTTGTCTTGAACGGCCATGGGGATAATCCACTCAGACTCTTCAATAGATTCAATGATTCCTGCTTCAATCATCTTATCTAGCTCTGTGCGTACTCTTTCTTTATAACATGGATTTAGTCTGTACGGTCTCTGCTTCATGGGATTTGCACCTGGCTTCAAAGGTATTTTCATGACCCCTAGGTCTCCCAGAATTCCTTTCATTTCTGTAAATTTTGTCGGAAACAGCTCCTGATACTCATGCAGAGTGTCTGTGATCTCTGCAACAGTCTGATTGTCCCAATAGTCTCCGATTGCTGCGAACTTCGGTTCTTCGCTTGTGCCAATATTCACCTTTTGTGTTTTTACTGGTCCGCTCATATCTGGGATTTCTAACAGAGGTCCTTCTACGTCGCGCGCACCCTCCGATTCTGGTATATTTATGTTGCGCGGAGCATCGCCATCGTCTTCATTTCTATCATTGATGTCTTCATCTAGGTTGTAACACTCGATGATGTGTTCTTCGTGTTCCTTCCATTCTGACTGTAGGTGCGCAGGAACGCTACCTGCCCCAAAGAATTCCTCCAATGTCATATTTATGCAAGGACAGTATTCCCTGAATATGTGTTCCTTAATTATTTGCAATGCGTCATGGATCAGTGGGTTCTCGTCCTTGAAGCTGAAGTCCCTCTGGAAGTTCGCAGTCAACATTTCCCAATCAGTGGTTTCCCTGCGCAACTCCAGGTCTAGGTACCATTTCTTTCGAATGTCGTCCTCCAGGGTATGCATGAACAGGTGCACCCATTCTTCATGTGGCCTTTCTGCCCATGCCTTTGAACAGACTTCAATGTGTTGACTAGGATCTGTCTGTCCATTAAACTTCTCAAAGGGTAAGGTAACCCTTCTAGCAAATCGGATCTGCATCTTAATTCTGCATTGATCCCAAGTGGTCAATGTCTGCTTGTGTGCATTCCACCATCTGGCGGGTGTGTCGCGCAGTGCCATATCCAATGCTGGTAATCTGTGATCATCTGCAATAGCTACAATATATTCCTGGATGAAATTGTAAACATTAGCAGAACCATCATATGTGGGAATTGGAATTACCTCCTTTCCAATCCAGCGCAGTGATTTCGTAACCTGTGCGCACCTTCTTGCTGATACTTCATGCATTAGGCTTTGCCAATTCTCTAGCCCTGCCTCCGAATCAGAGACACAGGAGCTGTCACATCTCCATCCGAGTGTACCATCTGCAGTAGGATTAATGTAATCTTCCTGGTTCGCTGTGAGTTGGTATAATCTGTCTAAGTCTTGAGCCTTGGATTCCTCCTGAATCGGCTCGCTGTATCTGTCACCATATGTAGGATCCAATGGTGCGATGACCCTAAGATGCTTTCCTTCAAATATCATCTTCTTTGTCTTCAGATTTGTGATAGCCAAGTTATCAATAGCCCAGTCAATTCCTAGCAGTGCAGGAAAAGGTTGACTATCATCCACACTCTCGATAAATTCAAAGTCTGCATGACTTTGGACTCCATCGATGTCGACTATCACGTCAGCTAACCGGCCAAAAGGTATGACTTTCTCTTGGTTAGCCATCCTGAGCTGGATAGGTGACCATGACAACTTTGGTCGACCCATCTGCTGCCATGTCTGCTTAGTCAAGACATTTACTTCAGATCCCAAGTCAAGGATGACTTCATCCATTTCAAAATCTCCAATCTGCGTATTAAGCCTCATTTCTCGGCCTGTTCTTTTATGCTTCCTTATGTGACGTACTGCGCTATCAGAAGTATCTGTTTCGGTCTGTGGTTCATATTGGTTTATGAGCTTCTACAGCTCTACGATGGCATTTTCACTTTTGAGTAGCTTCATGCAGCTTCTCAGGAACTGTGCAACGGAAGTGCTGACATCCGTCGCAGTGCTTGTTTTATCATAAGCTGCTAGCATGTCTTCAACATGCGGTGCTTCACTGCGCAATGGGATCCTCCGTGATTTTGTTACTGGTTCTCTGAAGGTATCCCGCGCGTCGATAAAGACTTCCTTGTTCTTTCATAGGTCGAGAGCAGGTATTTTTCTTGGAGCTTTCCTTATCCATACTGTCTCAAGAGGGGTCTGCTTTGTGTGAGCCTCCCCTGACGTAGAAGATTCTGCTCCCCTATCGCGGCCTGTCTCAGCGCCACTGCGCGTGACCACATTGATGCTCAGGTTTACTAGTCTGCTCTCCACTACGATCCACTTGACGTTCATGTTTGGTGCATCCGTCCGTATTCTTTTCTGCATTTCCACCTCTAGTACTGGGCAATCTTCAATAACATGCTCAAATTATTTACAATAATTGCACGTAGTGCATGGGTTAACACAATCTCTAGATACATGACCTAGCCGCGGCCTCTTCCCTGTGCCGGGTCAGCATTTCTTCCTCTGCTGCGGTATCCAGCACCACGACCTTTGTATCCTCCTTGGTCATATTGTGCATTCTCTTGTTTTGCCTGGTTATCTTCTTGTACACGGTACAAGCCAGCGCCTCTCATTGAGTCCATATCTCGTTTTCTCTCATTCATTAGCTCATATGCGCGACAGCTGGATTCATCATGTCCAATTGATTTACATAAAGTGCAGTATAAATTTTTAGGTGTTTTTACATACTTCTGTATAAGATAGCAGTCTTCAGGTCTGTGTCCTGTGGTTCTACAAATTTCACACCATGGGGCCTGATTCTGATTTATTGGATTGGGCGCACCACTATTAAGATAGTCGCGGAATAACAGGCAATGCTCTCGGTCATGGCCTTCTCCTTTACAACTTGTACACCAGACCTCATGTCTAGGTTCATACCTTTGTTCTTTGCCATTCTTCATGCTTTGTAGTTCTAGTGTCAAGGTGGTCATCTGGTTTTGGATCTGAGACATCCCATAACTAGTCTCACCAATCGGCGAATCCTCTAGCTTCATTGTGATCTCCAAGGCCTCTGCCTGCGATGTAACCTTCTGCTGCATCAATGGTAATCGAATATGGGGCAACAACGCAGCAATGAACCATTCCTTGTGTTGTTCCAGAGATATAACAAAGCTTACTTGGTCTAATAGGGTCTTGAACTTCTGATCAAACTCCCAAACCATTTCAGTTGGTTTCTGCTTTATTTCTTTCAACTCGGTTATACACTGAGATTCAGATTTGGGTTTCTTAAATTCTGCCACAAGCGCAGCTTTAATTTCTGCGAGGGTTCTCGGTTGTGTGTTAGAGTACTTCATGAACCAATGTAAAGCTCTGTCCCTGAAAGTGGTGATGAGCTGTGCTCTCTTCACTGCATCATCCTGGATTTGTCTTACACTCCATACGGCTTCGCAAAGGAACCAATGCTGGTCAGGGTCTTCTAGGCCAGTTCCTTTGAATATCGGGAGCTTCATATCTATGTTTTCCATTGCCGTATTAGGTGGTGGGGCACCCGGATTAGTGCGTGGCTGTTGTAAAGGGCTCTGTGCAATGAAAACAAATGGGCTTATCGGGATAGACATACTGGGTTGAGTATTCTGCGGGGTGGGATGCGTAGCGGGTGGGTTTTGAGATAAAGGTGGTGCGATCTCTGCAGCCGGTGGGTTCTCAGGGGTAAATGGTGGTGCAACTTTGTTGTCAAGGTCACAAGGAATCTCGGTATCTATGTGGAGTGCAGGGCCTCCAAGATTCTTATTAAATTTATATCTCTTGCCACTTCTAAGATTATGGGTATCTTCGTCAGAATCACTATATATACTGTTTACCATGACAAACTTAAGAATATTAATGCATTCTTAAAACACCTTTCTCAGCTAACAACATCTTATTATATAGACTGAGATTGTTCAACAACTTACCTTGGAATCCTCCAAAAAAGTATGCTTCTGCTTGGCTGTAGGATTTGAGTGTGTCTACAACAAATTCTGTTACGAAGCCTTCTAGCATATGATTGACCCAAAAACCAACTGTGCGTGTCAACGGGCTGTTTATTGCTTTGAGCTGCGCTATGAGCTCAGGAGTCCACTTTGTAGGAACTCCTCCTTGAAAACAGGTTTTCTTTTCTACGAGCAGCGAGATCCACGCGTGCAGCTCGTTTGGAAATGATGCCCAGAAAATCTCATGAATATCTTTCCACAGATATATTTTCGACCACTATGTGTCACATAGACGCAGATGTCTATTCTCTTTCCTTGCAAAGTCTCTTATGGTCTTGTCCTACCAAGCTTGGATTTCTGTCTTTTCAGGATTCCAATTGTCAGAGCCTTCTGGGAACTGGTATTCTTCGTCACTCATTACGGTTGCAACTCATCATGGATTCTAGCGCGACAATGGAACCATTTGTTGGCTATAACTGACCCAGAGGTTTTCTTATAAGACCCAGGTTCTTCGTGGTTTCCCTTTGACCAACAAAACCCCTTCGCACCGGCCCTTTTGGCAACAACCTGTGAGCAGGTAGAGGTCTCACCCGAGGTGTATCTATGGGGTACTGTGGAATCAGGTTTCCACAGTAAGTGACTAGTTGCTTGGAT
The DNA here is from genome assembly GCA_027924585.1 of Larix kaempferi. NCBI lineage: Eukaryota > Viridiplantae > Streptophyta > Pinopsida > Pinales > Pinaceae > Larix > Larix kaempferi. Next base: position 6,092,862 of record BSBM01000074.1, on the reverse strand, counting down.
AGACGTACTGCGTAGCGCAATAGGGGGTATGTGCTGCGAGGGGGGACTGCGCAGTGATGGACAACGCTGTGGTCCGCACTACTATGTTCTTCTACCATGGGACTTCTACTGAAACTGCGAACTATATAGTTCAACTTTATACTGGACTACCTTGAAAATGCTTAAGGCTCTGAATTGAGTATCACTCATCCACTCATTCAACTACCTAGCCGATTATCCATCTAATTGTTATGCATTTGTTCTATTGCGTATAGGGAAGTACTTAAGTGATCTCTTAACACTTAACCGATTAACTGACTCACTGTTCTCAAACATAAGCTAAATGTTTACCATTCATCTATTCATGCATAACTTAACATATCATCTCCATACCTCTTCTGATGGCAAACGCATACAACAGTTCTCTCATAACAACATGCAAGGAAACATCTAGACATTCATTTACAGGAATTCATCCATAAAACACAACTGCACAACACGATATTTAACGTGGTTCACTCCCTCGGATGGGAAGCTACGTCCACAAGAACGGTTGGTAATATATATCTTTAAAAGGGACATTCTTAGTTTGCGCACTCAGCTGCAGACTCTCCTTCCTCTCAGATAGGTCTCTGCGCACACAGCTGCAGAGCGTTTACAATCTTCTCAACTCAAAAGAGATTTTACAATACAACATCCAGAACTCAGAAATGTAACAACAAAAAGTAACCCCAAAATGTAACCCCATCCCATACAAAATTGTCTTCTTAAATAGACCATGCCCGAAGGTCATGTCTTTACAATGCCGAAGACCTCATCCCAAAAACCCTTAGGGTTTACAAAACTGTGCCGGTTTCCCTAAACCGGCTTGTTGGCATTTGGTAGCGTCTGCTTCATCGTGGCGGTTCTCCACGTCTTCACTATGTCGCTATCGACCTTCCTGTCGCACACGTGCCAACAGGTCACTTCATTGAACCGTTCATCTCTAACGGTCTCGCCCACTAGGCATGCCAAGCCGTCACTTTCCCTGAGCTGTCCTTTCCTTAACAAACTCGTGCATTGGCCGCCTTCCTGATTTGCTCGTGCTTGCCGCTCGACACTCCTGGAGCATCTTTCCAAAATTAGACCACTACTGGTCCATCCGGTACCTGTACCTGATCGTTGTCCAACACTCCACTTTGCTGTCTCCACGTGGCCTGACTGCTTCGCAGCACTGGTCTTCGCGATACTTCCAAAATTCGGATGTTGCGCACAACTTCACAGCATGGTCAAAACTTGGATGCCGCGCACAACTTCGCAGCACCCTCAACACTTAGACAAAATTACTCCTTCTTATCAAAAGTGTTACCAAAACTTTGTCCCAACTTGGGCCCAACACTAACTGAGGTTTTATGGCACATTTTGCAGGGTTTGGTGGTCTCTTAGCTACGTTTCTTGTGGAGGATGAACACCGAGGACTCCAATGTCCTGGAAAGTCTTGGGTTCATCCATGTGCCCTGGATTTGTCGGAAGATGATTTTTTTTTCTTCTCTGATGTAATTTTATATTAGGTCTTAAGCCGTGGGAAAAAGAATGTATAGTCCGAGTTTGAGGCTTCAAGCCTTCGTTGTAACCGGTTATTTTGAGCATTTAGCAGACTTGCTGTTTGTACAGCCTGTGCATGCTTCTGTTCGGTGGTTAGTAAGCCATTTTGACAAATAATATTAATACTGGTTTTGATATTGTATTCACTGTGTTGTTTTTAATGTATTCGATACTATTGTTGTTATAACCATTATGGTTCGATACCTGGTTTGGGTGAGTGAAGCACTCGAACCATTCTTGTAATGATAGTTTTTGATATAATCTAGGCGAGTGTGACTCGAGCCCGTGAATTGATATAAGGAATGTTTTTTTCTTTATTTATTTAAATAAAGTTTTTGATAGGTTGCTTTAGGTTTGGGTTTGAACAACGTTGATAATGCTTAAAATTTAGCTTCGGGCAGGGCTGCTAGAACCCTTGCGTATGCAGACTTGATTCATGCCTTGATTGCCAAACCCTTAGGGTTTATCGCAGCATTTCTGTGTTGGTTAAAAATAATGCTTAGTTTGATATTAATGAACCTAAACCACGACTTGGTTCTGTGCATGATGATTATACTTCTGCTGTGTGATTTCTATTTATCAAGAAATATTTTAAAGGTTACTACAGTTATATTTTAATTGCAATCTAAAATGTATTATGAACTGTTAAGATCATTTTTATTTATTAGGTTTACAAGGTTACCGAGTTATTATATTGTATGTTACTATAATAATAGAACAATGTTTCGATAGCAAAAACTATAAGAAGTCTATGGACTCTGCTTCTAGCCAGCATAGGTTATTTACAACTACTTGAGAGTGAAAACTTAGGGTTATTGTTTGACTTAGGAAACAATACATAATTATGAATACCATATACTGAATCAATTATCATTTCATTCTGCATCTTTTAATTATCCTATTTAATTCTCCACCTCCTGTACTAGAGTACGACATCTCTGATGTGTGGAAAAATACAAGAAAGTAATTTATTTATTCAAAAACATAACAATTCTAACCTATCCTAACTTAATAGAATATACAGTTCAGCTAAACAATTTAGTCAATAAGTCTTCTTTATCAAACCAGGAAAAAGGGTTAGAGGTTTAATAATACAACTTCGTTCATTCAACTGAAAATAAACAAGACAGAACAGTAGAACCTGATGAATGTAGGAGAAACAAACAACCCAAGGAGCCTGTTCCACCCAACCTACTCCTGAAGACATCCAAATTACTTTCCTTAGGACGCCCGAGCCTATTCACTGAACCACTAGGAAGAAGAATCTGTAGAAGCTTTAGGTCATCAACTTGCAGCAACAATGTAGATCATCCAGTCATATAGACTTAGTAGTCAAAGAGACCTGCACCAACACCTCTGGTTTCCTTCTTAGAATAATTTCAGCAGACTCATAATGCACTTCCACTTAGCCTCCCTATTCGAATCTCTCAGTGATCACCTGATACACTTGAGGAATTATTTCTGCAGAAAAATAATTATGGAGCTCCCTGCTCAATTCGAATTGCCTTCTCTAGCCTGCCTAGGCCTTTTTAGTGGTTAACCTGGTCATTAATGAGCTAACCGCTCTGTTCCACCCACCTGGGGGATAGTGCCACAAATTTAGGGTTAGTTGTCCCATAACCAATAGCTAGTGGTGGAGTGAAAACGCTGACACCTGTCCAATGCCTTCTAACAACTTCCATTCCTCCTAGTGGGCCAGTGAACACTCATTCAATAGTTCCCTTGGTGTTTGTCTCTTGTTTTAATTTATTAAATAATAATAATATGTCATTACAATCATCCTTGACCAAATTTGGTCATAATTACAAAACTTTTTAATTATAATTTAAGATAATTTTTTTTCAATAAAATAAATAGTCTCAAAATTTGGGTAGGTGACAAGTTGTCAGCACCCCTGGACGTGCTGCACAACCTCCACCTATGGTTACATTTGGCGTGATCCAAACCACCTTCATAAGTGCTAATAAATTCATCAACAACCTCCAACGGCTGTTGCCTTGAATCCTGCATCTCTGAATTTGCTACAGTAATCGGTCCCATCTAACCAAATCCAATATTATGTAAATGACACCCATTCTTTTTGAATGAGTTGTAAATCAACCCAAAGCAGTGTTGAATGAACAATGTGTCATGTTTGTGATCATCACTCACATAAAAATTGTACTCTTTAATCACTTTGCATGACCTAGGAGTGTTATCCCTACCATCAATGATCGCCTGAGCATGTCTCTACAAAACCTGTATGAATATTGACACCTTTTAAGAGTGATAGTACTCACTTTGTTTCTTAGTTCGGGGAGCAAATGTGTAGTTATTGGCGAAGTCTACCACTGATAAGATTGCGCTCAGTTCAAACACCTCACGAGAATTCTTGAATTCGACATCTTGCAACCTAGACTTGTGAGAGTGTTTGATATATTTATAAATATGATTTTGGAATTTCTCCATGAACTCTGGAATAGGAATTTTGTCCTCAAGCAAGTTGATCCTTTTAGATGGTGCAGTTGAAGAAGATGATGCAACCATGGAAACATACTCATATATTTTCCATGTAACTGTGACATCTGATAGTCCAGAGTGTGCTAGATCGAATGAGAAATGTGTATAGAACAATTCCAAGTTACCACATTCAGGGCATCTTCTTCCGCCTACACATATATTGTTGAAAACACATCCTCAACATTCCTTTTTCATAGTATAGTAGAAACAAAATGTCACACCGTGGGAGGATCTAGTTCACCCCACCAGTTCCTTTTGCAAAAGTCTTAAATGTGTCATAATAGAGTTGAAATTCAACATGGTATCGACAACAATAGGTGTCGTGAATTATGTTCGGTTTAATATACCATGGTTTTATCTAGTCAAACATGCTGATTGAGATCTCGACTCTGGGATTGGATTCTTGAAATTCCTTAAACAATGCAACTCCTATCATCTCCATAACATGCTTATAATGCTCAACATAAATCCCTCTGGATAAATGTTTCTGTAGGACGTGCTTTCTATTTGGTATAACAAGTGAATGGTTGTCTCAAAACTCTACCACCTTCTCTCTAACACATTTAGAAATCCTGTCATTATAGTGTTGCTTGCAAATAAGAGACCAACAAGCGGCTTCATTGTCTTAATTTATCTGAACCTTGAATTTAGTATATTTGTGCAATGTTTTTCTCGTAACATGGACCAAGTTTGACATTGTTGCCAACATTTGAATTCTTGAGCTTGTCCGTGCCACAACAGTAGTTGTAATTGCATTGTGAGCATATCGGATATCAAGTTTTCTTGATTTCTGAATGAAGATAACGTTTTGTGATGTTTTTTGCTAGAGTTTAATGTGCCATTAAACCTTTAGCATCTTTAAAACCCAACGTGTTTGTGGCATCTTTTTGTATTTTATGTTTTAGCAATTCATGTAGGATTTGAGCTTGTGTGATAACTAAGTGTTGTTCAAAATGCACCTTGATAATGTTTCTATCATACTCTCTAACTATCCAAACATGAATCAGGTTCCTGAACTCTTCTCTCATGACAACATCCATAATGCCTTCTAGAAAATCTCCGCCTCTTACAAACCCACTGCAACTCCCAATTACTCTTGAACCTATTTGAGAGGGAACGAGGTTCTGTGACGACTGATTAGGATCTATCCTTCCATATAGTCCAATGAATTTTTTGAAAGTTCAACTTTGACCAAATAAGAGAATTTTGTTCGATATAAGAAAAAAAATAGAATGGAAGTAAGAAGCATTCAAATACTATGGTATCACCCATGACTATTTCAATTGCATTCAAACATTACAAGCAAATTAAATTTTTGGAAGTTCAAGTATGACCAAATAAGAGAATTTTGTTCGATATAAGAAAAAAATATAGAATGGAAGTAATAAGCAATCAAAGACTATGGTCTCAACCATGACTATTTAAAATGCATTCAAACATCACAAGCAAATTAAAATTTTGAAAGTTCAACTCTGACCAAATAAGGAAATTTTGTTCGATATAAGAAAACAAATAGAATGGAAGAAAGAAGCATTGAAATACTATGGTCTCAACCATGACTGTTTCAAATGCATTCAAACATCACAAGCAAATTAAATTTTCGAAAGTTCAACTCTGACCAAATAAGGGAATTTTGTTTGATATAAGAAAACAAAATAGAATGGAAGTAAGAAGCATTCAAAGACTATGGTCTCAACCATGACTATTTCAAATGCATTCAAACATCATAAGCAAATTGCATATTTGAAATTTCAACTCTGATCAAATAAGGGAATTTTGTTCGATATAAGAACAAAAAATAGAATCGAAGTAAGAAGCATTCAAAGGCTATGGTCTAAACCATGACTATTTCAAATGCATTCAAACATCACAAGCAAATTAAATTTTTGAAATTTCAACTCGGACCAAATAAAGGAATTTTGTTCGATATAAGAAAAAAATAGAATCGAAGTAAGAAGCATTCAAAGACTATGGTCTCACCCATGACTATTTCAATTGCATTCAAACATCACAATCAAATATATGAAAATTTAGGCTATTTAAATATGGTTGAAGGGATTCTTACGACTACATGGCTTCCATGAACATCTTTCCTCCATATCTCTTGCCATGTCGGAATTGGATTTTTTGTCCATATGTACATACTCTTAAATATTTCAAAAAATTATCATCTAATCTATCCACAAAATAAAATGTAAATAGGTCCCTATGACCTAATTTCCTTCCACTCAAATTGTAACTATACCTTCCAAAGTCTCTCATTTTCGATGGTTGTGAACCCGCAGATTCATCGACCCGTGAAGGTAACACATGGCTGGTTATAACGATGGTCACTAGGAGAAGTACCAACGACCAACAAAATCCAATCCATGTACTATCAACATCCCACGACAATAACCTATAGGGTAGTTAGATCCTATGTTTGGTCACTTAGAACATTCGTCAAGTGGTGGGAAAGAAGTTATCCCTCGAATGGTATTGTGGCACATCTTTTAAACAGGTGCTCAATAGCCCCCCTAAGAGAACACAAACATGTTACCTCGGGTTTTACATCCTCTGGCACAACGCCTCTTTCCCGGGGTATTCTTTTCCACTTGATGCTAAAGGGGTTTTAAATGATCTTTATAAACAACAATTATGTTTCATATGAGAAATGATTGATGAATGATATTTGGATGCCTAACCCAAGAATCATACCTTAAATACTAACAAATTATTTTTTTTCCCTCTTGTGGAGAAATTATGTTGGTTGGATTAAGTTATTGTGGTTGATTTTTTAACGACTTTCTTCACTTAGAGGAGTGAGAATGAAATTGATCATTTCTAAAAAATAATCAATCCAATTTAAATTATATATATTATGTACATATACATGTTAAATAATAAATAAATATGATACAAAATTTTTTAAAACAAAATTCAAAATAGTAGTTAAGAATATTTATTTAATACATGTGCACAATTTCAATTTAAGATTGTGCGATAACATTTAAAGAGACTTTTAATCTAATAATTTATGAACATACATGACAATACAAATTCATACTTTCTAAAATATAAAATAATAAAATTTAGTACTCTACATTAAATGAACTTCTTAATTATGTTAACTATGATTTGAATTTTAACTATGTTTAATTATGTTAACTATCCTTGGTACATTTTAAAAGGAGGCACATGTGTCATTATATATTTAACGATTTTACAATATCTAGTGCACCTAGAATATCACACATTTAAAAATCAATTGAACTTTGTGAAGGTTCTATAAAATGAAAAGTGAACATATTTTCAAGGTATATGTAGATTGATTCACAAACTTATTTACTAAGTAAATTGCAATAATTTATTTTTAAATATATGTACAAACTTTTTATCTATTCCAACACCCATTCCAAGGAAGTAGTTTATAACACATGTCTCATAAACTATCATTTTATGTGTGAAACTACACACATATTTATATCTCTAGTTTAAGGATAAATCATATACATAAATAAACATGAACCATATACATAAATAAACATTATCTCTAATTTAAGGATTTGTTCTTTTCACAGGTATGTACATATTTGAATTTAAGTTATTCTAGAGTGTTCATTGATGTGAATATTCGACTATGAATTCCTCTATATGATATTTGAAACTTTTTATCAAAACCGATCTTAAGGAATAAATTTGACACTACAAGGAAAATTTTGAAAGTTCACAGAAATTTTAGTTATATTTAGATTGATAAGTTGATTGCACACTATCATGCAATCATATTCTCTAATAATACTCAATGCATGTACATAAACATTTCATTACATTATTTAGTATATAAAAATTAATTGTGACCAATAAAAATCGTATATAATATCTTGAAAATCCGATAACTACAAATCAATCAAAATGATAATTTTGTAACTAATTTCGACATGATAATTACATAATTAATTTTGAAACATGATAATTGAAAGAATGAGGTAAGAAGTAAGAATAAAGAAACTTATTTGAAATAATTATCATTCGAAGAATGAAATAAGAAAAATACCCATGTCGTCCTGAATTGAAGTTGGATCCACCAAAGGTTGATCTTCATCATCTTTTTGTTGCTCTCTCAATGCTGCTCCTTGTCACCTCATCCTTTCTTTTTTCTTTTCTCATATTTCTTCTTCATTAATTTGCTCACAATCATGTTTCCTACTTCGATGTTTCTTGTTTCCCATGTTGATTGGTGAATAAGAAATGAAAAGGTCCAATTTTCTTTGAAATCCTTCGAAAAATATACACTTTGAGAGACTCAATAGACTAAAAATGAAGTTACAATTCATAAATTTAATTTTATATGTGTACTTATAAATTTGTTTATACATTATACTTCATTAATAAAATGTGGGTAAGTAGTTCCCGGGTCGGGTTAGAGGGAAGGAAGCAAGGAAAAAAGTTGGCAAACAATAGCTCAATCAATCTACTAATGCTCGATCGAGCTATTTTTAGTATTCTCGATCAAGCTTCTAAAATATCGATCGAGCTATTTTTAGTATTCTCGATCAAGCTTCTAAAATCTCGATCAAGCTAATATCTCGATCGATATTTTGTTTAACCACACTTTATCCCTTGATGGAGGGCTTTAAAATAGGATTTTAGACCCCTCTTTCTAAATTTATTTTTTCTGCTCTTTTTGCTAGCTCTAAAACTTAGCCTAGGATGCACCTTAGATGGTGGAATTCATACCAATGGATCCATCAACGAATCATCTATCCAATGACATATAATTTACAAGTTTTTGAGTTCATAAGATATTTTGTTTTATTTTCTTTTGAAAGTTACACTCACAAAACCATGTCAACAACTTCGAAACAACGCAAAGATAAATAACAGCGGTGACATAAAATAACGACGCTACAACCTTGTATCATAGTGATGATAATTATTTGGAGTTAGGTCCTATCTTAAGGTTTTTATGATTTACTTACATAAAAGGAAATTTCTATAATTTATTAATATTATTTATTGTTCATTTTCAACATTGAGGAACATAATAGTACCCTTATCCCACTCATGGAACATGCATCTTCTCTAGTGAAACATGGGATGGTTACAAGCATTAATAGTGGACTATGATCCATAAAACCTTTTTCTTATTCTAAGTTCTCTTCTCCCTCCGTAAGGCATGGTCAAGGACTCAATACCCATCACTTATGCACATAACTTTCTAGTGGTGTTGATGATGTAGGCTTGAACCTCTCAAAGAGAAAACACTAGCTAAGAGGTGAAGAATACTAGCCTAAAAGAAACAATTAACCCATAAACAAGAAAAATAACAACAATAGGAGAACATATGAGCCTTTAGTTAAATTGGCTTAGTTTACTATGTCGACCAACTAGCCTGTATATAGAAATACACTAGACCCACTCATGATACACGCAACATAAGGTTTAAGAAAGAAATGATAAAAAACTCTTGAAGGAGGATGTTGGTTGAAAATTATGCAACAACATGCTTACACAATAATACATGCAATAAGCAAGACACTAGAAATGAGGAAGATACCCTTTTGGGAGGGATGCTAAGCTAGACACAAATGGATTGATGGGTGCATCCTCCTTTGGGGGGGATGAACTAGTTACTAACCTCATGAAATGTACTGTAAATTATTGGATTGATTGGTGCAACATCATTGGAGAGGCCGTTGTACTTGTCTACATCAGTTCCTCTTGATTGAGTTCGAAAATGTCCTTGCTGTCCTCACTGTTTAAGAATGAAACCAATGAAGACATATTTTTCTGGAAAGAGATATAAATGATAATATCTACTAAAGAGTATGGGTGTAGTATGAAAGGTTAGGATATTGGATTTATACAAAAGTAGAGGAGTGTTGAAGAGTCGATGATGGCCATTGAGAAAAAACTAACTACTGAAAGTAAATGGATATTTGCTGAGAATGTCACTTGTAAAATATTTGTATATACCAAGGAAGTGAATTGCATGATCTCCGTGGCTCACGGGCCTTAGATTAGTGACGTTGATGACATCAACGGTCGGATCAGATGGAAATAGATTCACATGTTGCACACTTAGGACCCTGAAGGGAAAATGTGGATCTAGTAGTGCCATGATATACTAATGTATTTGTGCCTCCCTTGGAATGTTGAGTTTTTTTCTATAGGGATAAGGACATTTTGAGGCAAAGTGACAAATCTTTCCACAGTTAAAGCATTTAAATGGTAACTTCCCTTTGTATTTGCACGAACCTTTCCGCAGTTTCCTGATAAACTTTGCTTCTTCTTCATTTGACTCCTCTGAATGGATTTATTTTGATATATATGACTCTGTTTCTTTGTTTCCTTCAGAGCTTTGAATGTTGCTTCCTTCTTTGATGGTTTGTCTTGTCCTATTCTCATCTCATATGCAGTGAGGATCCCTTGAAGTTCATCTATTGTCAAAAAATCAAGATGATCTCGATCTTCCACGTTGGAGATTTTTGAGTCATATCTCATTGGCAAGGTTCTTAGTATCTTTTGAAAAACTTCCTTCTCATCTATTTCTCCTCCCAGTCCTCTAATAGCATTGGCAACTTAATATACTCGTAAAATGTATTGTGCGATGTTTTCTTCTTCCTTCATCTTCAGACTTTCAAATTTCCCTATGTATATCTAAAGTTTTGATTGCATGACCTTGGAGTTCCCTTCATAGGTAATTTTTAATTTTCCCCAAGCCTCTTTAGTTGTCTTGCAAAGCATGACTTTGACTAATACAAAATTTGTTAATCCATTCAAAATTGAATTCAAGGCTTTTGCATTGGAGTCATGTTGTTCCTTTTCATCTCCATCTGTAGGTAGGTAGTCTGGTATTTTATACCCTCTTTCAACATAATTCCAAATATTGGTTCCAAGAGACATCAAATGACATTTCAATCTTACACTCCAGAATGCATAATTATTTCCTGTGTACAGTGGGGCTCTGTTGGCAGCTAATCCTTCTTGTTGATCCATTGTGGTTTTTAATGGGATGTTCCTTCCAAAGATTTAAACTATAGTGAAGGATCTTGCTCTGATACCAATTGTTGGAATATCCAATAACACTGAGAGGGGGGGGGGGTGAATCAGTATTGGTCCTTTTTAACAATTTTAACCACTTTTGAATATTTATTAAAACACAAGATCAACAAAATAAACATAACACAAATTTTATCGTGGAAACCCAATTGGGAAAACCACAAAATATTTCTATAACTGCAGGATGCACCAACACCCTATTTACCTGTTTCCACTAGAAGGAGGATACAACCCCCTGCAGGCTTTCTATCCTGCTCTGATACCACCATACATCCCTAATATGGTTTTTAGAACTTCAAGACTTCTTCAAGATAAGTTGTTGTTTTACTCTGTCTCTGACCTTGTTCTGCTTTGGATTTGCACTTTTTAATGTACAAATACCCCTTTCTTCCAAAAATAAACCATGTATATATATCATCGTGTATTTACTTAAAACAACATGTCTTTTCATTCAAGCATCACAAGAATTCATCGTGTCTTTCCATATCAAATTATCATATCGTTTAATGATTCATCATGCCTCTTCGTCACGTCCTTTCACTAAAGATTATATACATGCATATTAGTTAATAAATAACGTTTCATGATTATTAATTCTGTTAGTTAATAATAAAAACTCTGTTTCTCATAATTTAACCAATCTGGCATTTCCAAGCACAATGCGAGCATCATTCTTTGAGCATCTTCAGACATCTTCAGGCATCATTCTTCAAGCATTATTCTCCAAGCATCATTCATGATATTGCAAGCATGTTTTATAAACAAGGAGGGCATAATTGTTTTTTAAAGCGGGCATATTTTTCTTCAAGGCAGACATGATTTTTTTTTAACTTAGTAGGTTTAGTTTTCATACGTGTGACCACCAGAGGGAAAAATGAGAACATGAATGGATGTACAATTCAACAAAGAACATATCCATATCATTTGTTGAATTTATTCACACAGATAGCATCTGGAATGCATTTGCAAATTGCCTCTTAAACCCCTGATTTAACACTTAGACAAATTTATCAAACCCTAAGTCAACTTGAGGTGATTTTTATTTTCACCAATATTAGAAATATGAAGCATCCACAACATGGGGGACATCATGCAGATTCCATCCATGTAAATTTCAACCACTGCAACCTCATAAACAAGCTACATCTTGACACTCTCAGATAATTTTTATCATTAACCTATAAGATATGGTGGGCATTTTCCTGAAGCGACTTAGACTAATTTTCCAATACTTAGTCAATTTCCAGAATTTCACCAAATTGCCATACTTTTACATAATGGTGTCAAATTGTAATAATGACTTCATGGGAGCAGTAGAACACCATCATATGGATTTTCAACCTCATCACACATGCCACATCATCATACATGCCATGCCATCACTTCCTTTGTTATTCCTTTGTCATTAATGAACTTCTTTGACATCAATGACAATCATACTGAACACACATAGGGAGCCCTTTCCCAATGAAGGTAGGAAGGGGTTTCTTAACTTAATACATGAAGCACAATTGAGCACACACTAAGTACCATTAGCTCAGGTACTTCTCAAAGAAAATGGGTTGTTGCACCCGAAGAGAGAATGAAAAGAGATAACAACAATATTATCTGGCCCTGCTATGCCTTTACTTCCAAACTTCAATATATGTATAGTTAGTTAAAATAGTTTATCAAACAATGTTATTGCACTATATTCTTTTACACTTATATATCATCTCTAATGTTGATTCACATTTGTAGATAATATTGAGATAGAGCCTCAATTTTGATGCACCTTTGTAATTTTTAGATCAAAATTTCAAAAGAGATCGATATGTTATATCTCCACAAAAAGCTAGGAATTGTATGGAGACATTCCATAGAAGAAGGATGTAGACAATTAGGAACGGGACAAGTATGGGTAAAAAATAGGGGAAGTAATTAATATGGAGGCAATTATAACATGAGCATGATGGAAAAAGCCAAAATGCACTAAAATAGTATTAAACCAAGAGACTTCAAGGTTATAGTGATGTAAAGTAACAATAATTATATAAAAATCCTCCCATAAAATAAGAATAGAGATTAGGAAAGGGATAAAAAAGATGGGATCTTGATAAGAAAGGTAGGGATGAACTCATATTAATTTTTTAGTTGCTTTTTATTTGGTTTTAAACTTTTATTTTATGAATCAACACAATTTTTTTAATTACATTTTTATTTTTGATAATATAATATGTTAGTAGATTTATTAAATTTTACATAAAAAAAATAATAATGATCAAACACAAAGAACTGAGTTGTTTCAAATGACTTTCCAATTAACTATAATACTTAAAATATAATTAAATGAATAATTCAAATATTTGAATGATATTCAAAGCAATTCGGTAATAATTTGTGATTTAAAAAATAAATGTACAGTATACAGCAGAGGCAGTCTCTACAATCGCCTATTCAAACCTATGATGAACAATAATAATTAAAATTTATAAATCCTTGATGGGATGGATTGTTTATCCAAACAAACATACGGCGAAGCATATGAATTAAGAGTTATAAATCGTAGAAGTTATATATTGTTCAACAAACTTAAGAAGTGACAACAAGGATTTGCTAACTCTTCTTTTATTATAATAAAAATGTGAAAATAAATGAAATGAAATTATTGGATCAATCGCTTTTAACATTGAAAAGATTCCATGGTATCCTCTGGATATAGATCAAGATTCAGAGAAAAGCATTGAAAGATTCCATGGTATCCTCTGGATATAGATCAAGATTCAGATCATCTATGGAACCTTCCAAGTTAATGAAGTGCCAACTTATCTCATGAAATGCCTCCCTATAAATTTGGTTAGATGTTTCTTTAATTGGATGGGACACTTCGTGCACTATATTTTCACTGTGCAGAAAGGCAATGAAATGCTTAAATGCACGAAGAAACGAAAGGGTTGGAACATATTCCTTGACCATCTCAAAACTGTTGCCTAAAATAATAATCTTATTCAAACTGGCAGGCGTCCAATTTTCCTTTAATAGATTCTGAAAGAGAGGCAGTGGGCAACGAGGCATGAAAAACAGGGTGGGTCTGTCAACTGTCCGGCTGCCACGTTCATCAACGGAGAGAAAAGTGCAGTTGAAAAACTTGAGAGCTTCTTGCTGCAGCGGAGACATTACTGGGTCATACACCACAATATCATTTACCCATTCAAATTTCTCTCGTAGCAAAATCGCAAAAGCCAATTGCGAGAGACAAGTTCGATGCGACGATGCCCAACATCTATCGATCCAACGCCATAGAGCATGAGTTGTAATTGTGAATACTGTTGGCCTTGGTTTTGGTCTGCCACCTTTTTTATGTGTGCGATCATTTCTGGGTCTTGTAGTTGTCTTGTCGCCTCTTCAAAACAAGAAGATTCCTATAACTTTTGTATAGCCGACTGTACATTATTGACTATTGCTTCAACCCTTCTAGACACTTCTGCAACAACTTCTTCAACATGTGTAGACATTTCTGCAAACTTGCGATGAACAATCAGAATAAGAGTTGTAAATAGTTGATGCTATGGATGGATATGGGCAGGACATTTTATATATATATATATCTATCTTTTGGCAATGTTGAATAAAGGATAACGTTGTGTCGGTTCATGGGTAGAATGTGCCTTTGTGACTTAGATGGATGTTGCGCGGACAACTGGTCGTCATTAATTACTAGATCAATCAACAATAATAAGGATCTTTTAAATAACTCATATTTCATATGGGCTTTTAGCATTGAAAGAAAAACAAGGGGTGGCAGCATGTGGGTAATGAAAAAGAAGACAAAGGAATCTGACAAGTAGCGTATTAATGGTTTTTCAACATGGTTTCAAAGATTGCATTCGACAAAAACTGACACACCATGTTCCAGAAACCCTAGAGACCTTCTAAATGTTGAGAACCACCATGTTCCAGAAACCCTAGAGACCTCCAACCCTAGAGACCTTCTAAATGTTGAGAACCTTTCATTAGATCATTTGATGAATCAACAAATTGAATATTCTCCTCTTTGTGATTTGGATAGGGTTTTAACACTACCGTGTGACACACCAAATATCAAGTATTCTGAATATAAGAAAACAATCAATGATTTAGGATCCAAGCATTCTTTTTGTTAAAGAATTTCAGAATGGATCGACCTTGGAATTTACATGTGCACTCTAAACTTTTGATAATATTCTGCAACATATTTGATGATGTATCATATTAACATTATTGTCGCACTTGGATGGAAAATTAGGTATATAAATAATTATATGTTGTAGGCTATTTTTGGATATTTTATGTTGAAACTTATGGTTTGTAAATTTTTTTGATGGGGGATTGTTATGGAGATGATGTAGAGCCATATAATTTTGTAATTAGATGAAGTTCTTGGGTATAATCCAAGATTATCTTGCAGAGTGCAATAATATATTATGAATGTAATTTTTGTTCTACCGTGAATACAATTTTCATTTTTTTGTGTGGAATGATACATCATTTACACATTTGCAGTAGTTGGGTAATGATGCATCATTTACACATAGGCCCATTTTATCTAAGCTCTTATGGATTAACTCTTGTTCTTATAACCACTCATTTAGAATTCATAAATAATTTGACCCAATACATTCAAAGGGTCAAAACCTAAATATCACAATCCTCCCCCCCTTGGAATTGCACCATCCTTAGTGCCACTTATGATTGGAAAAAAAATAGACATAACTCTTTCATGGCATCTTCCAATTCCATGTAGCCTCATTAGGACCAAAGTGCTTCTATTGCACCTTTAGCTGTGCAATGGCTTGGTTCTGAAGCCTTGTAATTTTTGAGAAATTAATCTTAAGGGAAATTAGGTTTCCCCCTTGGCTTCTTATTCATTCCAACTATATCATTCTCAAGGCATGGAATTACTTATTCTTTTCATTTATATGCTAGTTGGGGTATTTGGTCCAACGATGCCTTCATAGCGACTAATTTAGTGTGTTTCTAGTTTTGTTTCGAGGAGAGAAATATATACTTCTTGCTTGATTTGATTAATCTCTTATTTTGATTAACACTCACCAAAGAGATACTATACCTCCCCTCCTGTGAATTGATGATAAAATATTTACCATCCATGATCAAGTGGTGTTGGTCCACTCTTTGCTTAAAGATGGAAACCCTCATATACCGGTAAGGACTCTCACACACTATATTGCACACACCAAGAGCCACTACATTGACTTATATTTCATCAACAAACTTTAAACTAATAGAAATTTAAGCTTGCATTGCTTGGCAATTTTTAACTTTGCATCCTTATTCACCCATCTCTAATGGTATGGATGAGGGTGATCATGTGTATCTAAACCAAGCTTACTTACTTGGGCCTCTATAATGAGGTTTGCTTGTGAATTAGAATAAAACGAAGCATATACCTAGTTCTTCTTCATCTGAATATTAATATTGAACAACTTTGTCATCTCCTTCTACTCTTTGTGGTGGAGGCTACTTAGGTTCACCTCCATTTGCATTCCTGTATAAACAATATTTTTGTCCACATTTGAGTTGATTACAATCTCCTTCCCCACTTCCACTAGAATAATCTTCTTCTTGGATTGCGCCGACTTGCAATTCTTGGAATTTGACTTAGTTATTGGTGGGTCTCCCCTATCCTAAGGGCCTCGGCATAGCTTTCCCACCAAGTTTGTGCATGACCTTCTAGATTACGTTGAAGAAAAGATATTTTATGATCCTCTTTCTAATGAGAATAACATAGTGCATCTACATTCCCGTATGATAGAGATATTGTAATGTTTGTCATGTCGTTAACATGTACATCATCCTATTTTCGATTCTAAATCTATATAATAAAATTACAATATTTATAACAAGTAATAATAGTAATATTATATATTAGCCAAACATAGACAAAAACAAAATAAAAATATACATATATATATTAAAGAGAGATATTTGATATGTGAGTTCTTAAGTTCTACAGAGTTGGGTGAGGCTACAACTAGCTTAGATCCATCCTAGATGATAAAAAAATTTGCACCTCAAGAGATTTGATCCCACTTGGCTAATAGAGTTGGGGTTAAGATGGATCTATGGTAGTGTACACTATGCACATTAAAATAGAATTGTGATTGTTGCGACCAATTAGTCAACTTAAGTGTGTCGAAATCACCTTTGTAGAGTTGTATCTTGACCTTCACTTCCATTTTAAATATGCGTTTATAAGGTTGGTTACTATATTTCACTTTCTTGAGCTTCAACTGTTATTTCTATTTTCTTGACTCCTCGTGATATTTTAAGTTCTCACAAGCCTCAAGTTGCTCTGAGAAGGTACTGATATTTTTCCCAATTGTTGTCACATACCCAAATTTTGAACATTTTATGTTGTGAGAAAAAAATTATGTTTTATGTTATTGTAAATTTTTATGATTATTGACCAAGTGGAGTCAAGGATGACTGTAATTAATTACTTTGAATATTTTATTATTAATAAATAAAAGAGGAGACAAATATCCAAAGGAGGCTGTTGAATGAGTGTTCATTGACCCACTAGGAGGAATGGATTGGGGTGAGAGAAAACTGACACTTGGAAGCATCCTCAATTCACTTCTAGCTATTGCAGGAGGCAACTTCCCTAATTTTATGGTCATGTTCCCCAAGAAAGTGGAATTGAGTAGGTGGCTCATTAACTAAGAAATTGACCAAAAGACCTAGGCATGCTTTATCTACTCATCGAATTCAGCAGGAGACTGTTCATATTTACCTTATGATAATTTCTGAAATAGAAAGACAAGAGAGAACAAGAGATTCGATGAGGGGAAGGTTAGAAGTGATTGAGTGAGTTAAGACTGCATTCTGAACTAGTGCAGCCACATTGCTGAGTTCAATATTGCTAAAGGCAGAAGTACAACTGTTAAGTACTACTTCTGAGTTGCAGAGGAATTTATTCCATTCTCCACACAACATCTTCGTCCTGGTGGTTCAGTGAATAGGCTCGGGTGTCCTAAGGAAAGTGATTTGGCTGTCTTTAGGAGAAGGTTGGGTGGAGCGGGCTCCTTTGGCTATTTGTCTCTTCTACATATTATCATGTTTTATTTGTGTTATCTTATTTATTTTTCTGTCCAAATATATTACTGATGAAATGAATGTAATTATGTTATCCTCTTTTACTTACTATTGATTTAATTTTGAAATTCTAACTTTTAAACTATTGTACATTTCTGGAATCTATCTTTGATAGCAGCTAGACTGAATATGAATAGTTTATTTCTGTCTACATGTCAGAATGGATTTGAATCGAAGAATGATTTCAATAAATACTTCCCTGTATTTTTCCACACACTGATTTAGTGTCGTACTCTAGTACATGGAAGATGAATTTAAAATAGATTTGAATAATGATATACAATAGATAGATTCGAAAGATTGAATTTCATAGATAAATCTATTTATTTCAGTACAACTATACTGTCTTATTTTTCAGTAAAACAATACAGAACCCTAAATAGGAAACCTAAGTATTTCTGCACATAGCTTAGCAACATAACTATTAACATTTAGATATATGTATAATCTCTTATAAATACAGAAGTTATACTTAAATTAGTCCTCTCTTGTATACAAAAATCTGGTGTAAAACCTACTTTATGAACATTATAAAATAGGACAGAGTTCATAAATCTTTCACAACAAGTTTAACTTTAAACATCTCATTTTTTTTACAGAAATGTTAATCTTCGAATCTACTTATTCTCATAGCCTAATTACTTTAATAATAGATTATAAATAGTAGTATTACAAATATCGACATCGAAATATTTTATAAACAACTACAGAAACACGCTATAAATCTAGCTCTTTGTGTAAACAACTTATGTTGCAAAACCCTAGTTGTATCATGTTTCACATACTTATTCACTTAAATATTTACACAAAAATCTTGTAAAAACATTATTGAAAAGAATTATCATTTATTCGAACCATTAAAATACACTAAGATTAACTAAGCATTAATAACTCTAAAGATTCGATCGGCCATCTCAGGGTTGAAACCCTGTTCATAAACTACACTTAGTATTACTGTAATAACATTGCATTCATTTACCAAAACAAATAAATAATACAAGACCAGGTTTCGATACCTTAAGGGTTCGCCCAGCCGGTCTATGTTTTTATAAAATTAACAATACAACCTTTACAGGTTTCTTCTATGTATATGTACAGGGTTGAGTCTTGACTCACCCTATCCACATAATAATTTTATAAGCTATCAAATAAATCTTAAATACATAACAGGATTGGGGTTCGAAAACCTTAGCTTTTCACAAACAAATCTTTTACACTGTAAACAATTATGGTAGGGTTTCCAACCCATGCCTTTCGACCAATGTTTGAAATGAATCCTAAAACTAAACATCACAACCAATTGCCAACAGAGACAAGCTTTGCCCTGAAACATTGGTAGTTTGTATCAAAACCTATTCATTGCAAAATAACAGAAATTCCAAGAGTAAACTCTCTGAAATTGTAATTCAAACTATACCTTGATCTTG
This sequence comes from Larix kaempferi, assembly GCA_027924585.1. Taxonomy (NCBI): domain Eukaryota; kingdom Viridiplantae; phylum Streptophyta; class Pinopsida; order Pinales; family Pinaceae; genus Larix; species Larix kaempferi. The sequence goes on along the minus strand of BSBM01000074.1, from coordinate 6,073,195 downwards.
CAAAACCATTTATTTTATCCATAAAAAATTATACATAAACCGTAACAAAGGAAAAGCATTGAGAAACCAACGTGAGCTCAAAGGTTCGAGGGTTAAACCCTCTCTGTCATAACCAAATTTCCATACGACTTACGAATTTCACAACCAACTGTGAACACAAAAATCATATTAAAAGAAGTCCCGACAAAACCAATTAAGACCGGTACCAAGCCAAGCTTCACCACATCTTCTTCTGAGTTTACAATATAGATTCCCTTAGGGAGTCACCGAGGCTTACCAGGCCCAAGAATCTCTTATCCCACTGGGGCCAACCGTAAACAATAGCCAAGGAAATCACCTGTCAAGTTATCAATAAAGCAATTGGTTAAACCATGATTTAAAAAGAGGAACTCAAAGACATTATTATGAAACATTGTACCATTGAAAAACTGAAGAATGACTGTAACATTACCTTCGAAACATTAGCACGAACGAGCAAATTCTCCAACGAATGCGTGGTTATGCTTTCAGCATCAACACTGGTGGTGCAAAGAATCCACCATCGAACCCAATAAAGGTTGCAAACTCTGTAACACTGGTGGCATCAAGATTCACCATCGAACCCAGCAAGGGTTAAAAACTTTGTAAAAAGTTCGGGTTCATATAAGCCTATGGATGACAAAGATACAGTCTACAAGGTCTCAGTATCAAAACCCTAGAGGACTGCAATCGTTGTTTTACAAACCCTAAAAACTCGAGAGCCTGTCGGCCTCTCCCAACACTACTTGCAAATGAAATGAATACGAGGGTGATGGACTATCAACGCAGGGTTAGGGTTTATCCCAAAACCCAAAGCCAGCCAAAGATCAATGGCATCAGGCCTGCCATGAGGGCATGCTATCAAGCGATCCACCAAACCTCTTTTAATAACATTTAAAACATACAGCTAACGAGCATGTACGCCTGCCAGCACATAGTTCCACTATGGTTAATCCCGTAGACTTAACCTTGCACATAACGTTTAACATATTGTTCCACCTTAGAGTTTTCATAGTCCACGCCATGCATATAGCATGTTACGTATAGTTTATAACATATAGTTTATAACACATAGATTATAACGCATAGCTCATAGCATATAAGATAATCTATAGATTATGGAAATGTCGGGTTACAAACCATGTACATTTCAAGTTGTTAGTTCATGGTTGTAGCATTTCCATGCCAAGGTATGCTTACATAAAAACCATAGTTTGATATTGGGAACACTTTTAAACCATAATATTAATACAAACAAAAAAAATCCTATGAAGATAACATTGAGGAAAGGAATTAAACCATATAAGAAAAATCGCAATATCATTTACCCATTCAAATTTCTCTCGTAGCAAAATCGCAAAATCCAATTGCAAGAGACAAGTATCGATGCAAGGATGCCCAACCTCTATCGATCCAACGCCATAGAGCACGACTTGTAATTGTGAACACTGTGGGTCTTGGTTTTGGTCTGCCTCTTCAAAAAAATAAGATTCCTGTAACTTTTGTATAGCCGACTGTACATTATTGACTATTGCTTCAACCCTTCTAGACACTTCTGCAACAACTTCTTCAACACTTGTAGACATTTATGCAAACTTGCGATGAACAATTAGAATAAGAGTTGTAAATCGTTGATGCTATGGATGGATATGGGCAGGACATTATATATATATCTATCTTTTGGCAATGTTGAATAAACAATAACGTTGTGTCGGTTCATGGGTAGAATGTGCCCGTGTGACTTAGATGGATGTTGCGCGGACAACTGGTCGTTAAATAAAACTATAAAACTGGGAAAATACATTAAATTATATGGATGGAAAATTAGGCATATAAATATAATTATATGTTGTAGGCTATATTTGGATAATTTATGTTGAAACTTATGGTCTGTAAATTTTTTTGATGGGGGATTGTTATGAGATGATGCAGAGCTATATATTTTTGTAATCAGATGAAGTTCTTGGGTATAAACCAAGATTATCTTGCAGAGTGCAGTAATATATTATGAATGTAATTTTTGTTCTAATGTGAATAAAATTAACATTTTTTGTGTGGAATGATACATCATTTATACATTTGTAGTAGTCCGATAATGATACATCATTTACACATTGACCCATTTTATCTAAGCTCTTATGGATTGACTCTTGTTCTTATAACCACTCATTTATAATTCATAAATAATTTGACACAATACATTCAAAGGGTCAAAACCTAAATATCACAATCCTCCCCCCCATGGAATTGCACCATCCTTAGTGCAACTTATGATTGAAAAAGAAATAGACATAACTCTTTCACGGCATCTTCCAATTCCATGTAGCCTCAATAGGACAAAAGCGATTCTATTGCACCTTTAGCTGTCCAACGGCCTGGTTCTGAAGCCTTGTAATTTTTGAGAAATTAATCTTAAGGGAAATTAGGTTTCCCCCTTGGCTTCTTATTCATTCACACTATATCATTCTCAAGGCATGGAATTACTTATTCTTTTCATTTATATGCTAGTTGGGGTATTTGGTCCAACGATGCCTTCATAGCCACTAATTTAGTGTATTTCTAGTTTTGTCTCAAGGAGAGAAATATATACTTCTTGCTTGATTTGATTAATATCTTATTTTGATGAACACTCACCAAAGAGATACTATACTTCCCCTCATGTGAATTGATGATAAAATATTTACCATCCTTGATCATGAGGTGTTGGTTCACTCTTTGCTTAAAGATGGAAACCCTCATATACCGGTAAGGACTAACACACACTATATTACACACACTAAGAGCCACTACATTGACTTATATTTCATCAACAAACTTTAAACTAAATTGGTCCTTTTGAAAGAACATATTATGGCCAACGAAATTCCATTGAGACCCTTTAAAAGTATGACTTGATCTCATTGAGCCACTTTTGAAAACCTAGCTTGATATTCATTGGGCTTGTTTTGAAGAAATGACCTAATCTCATTGGGCCAATTTAAAAGATATGGCCCGACCTTCATTAGAGTTGCTTTCAAAGATATGGTCTAATATTCAATGAACCACTTTAAAAAATATGGCTCAATATTGTCAGGCCTCTTTGAAAGATATGGTTTAATATAAGATATGGGACTTTTTGAAACATACAGCCTAATCCACAGGTTATAGCTCTCCCACATATTTATATATTATAAATCGAGTGAGAATATATTGCGATCAACCCACACAAATGCCCAAAATAAAATTACTCTAGTGCCAATGTGATTTGTAAATCAAAAGAAATTCCCCAATGAAAAATGAAATGCCATCGAGTCCTTTCGAAAGAACACCCATATGTCTAAGGAAATGCCATATGACCTCTTCAAAAGTATGCCCCAATATCATTGGGTCACTTTTCAAAACCTGGCATGATATTCATCAAGCCTCTTTTGAAGATATGGCCTTATCGAATTGATCCACTTGGAAAGATATGGCCCAATATTCATTGGGCTACTTTCAAAGATATGGCACATATATGGTTGGATCTCATTGACCCTCTTTGCAAATATATGGCTCAATCTCATTAGGCCTCTTCAAAATATATGGCAAGATTTAAGATAAGGACCTATTTGAAAGATATGGCCCAATCCATAGGTTATAGCTCTCCCACATATTTAGATTTTCTTAATCGACTAATAATATATTGTGCTCAAACCTCACAAATTCCCAAATAAAATCATTCTAGTAGCAACATTGTTGGAATGTGTAATGATGTAGTGATATGTTGTGATGTCTAGTGGTTTCATTTATTGGTGTACAAGCCTAGCTAAGACATTTTGTAAACATAATGAGTCCTACCTAGAAGAATAAGACACAATACTCTTCATAACTCTCTATATTATGGAAAAGGATTTATCCCACATGCATCATGGAGTAAATTCTCCTATTACCAATTTTTTAGAGATGGAAAATTATTTCTCCCACATGTATTATCGTGTGATCTTCGATACCTCTAGCATATATAATAGTGGTGAAGGAGACCCATTGGGTACATGGAAAGGTATATGAAAGATAATGTGAAATATTGTAAAGTTGCGATGTAAAGCATATGTGGGGGTGCCAAATATTGTAAGGGTGAATATTTTCTGAAGAATAAGAAGATCATCCTTCCGTGGATGTTTCCCCATCTTGGGGTTTTACCACGTAGAATCACCCAATCTTTTCTCTTTTCTTTCCTTTATTGCATATGTTATTTATTATTTGGTGCTTGTGTTGATAGAAGATTTGGCTAGTAAGAATTTTGTTATTGATTTACATGTTAGTATTATATTTTATGTGCTAGTGTATATTTCTCAATAATCTAACATTGGGATCACAACCAGGTTACTAAGATCTACCTCCTTTAGTAAATTTTTGTTAAAAAAAAATTAAAGCATCAAATTATTCAATTTTTTTTGGGCCCTCCTTCTCTTCTAGATATTCCATCATATATGTACAACCATTGAGGTATTACACCATATTTAGGAATTTTTCTTCATCAATGAGATTTTTGTAAGACCCTAACCTCACCGTTATTTCTAAGAATTTTTTTGAAGAAATTCTAGTTTTTACTTGATATTTCTTTAGATATGAAGTAGAAATCCATAGTATCCTAACTTGTTATTTAACTTGATATTTCTCACACTAATGAACAAATTAAATTATGGCATGAAATTTAACGTCATTTGAATTATGGTTAAATGCAAATGTTATCTAAAATGGTACTTGGATTACCTATAATTTCTTCCACTAAAGGTGTTTGTGAAGGTTGTGCTTTTGGTAAACATCACAAGGAAAAGATTGATAAGGATAAAGGTTGGCATGCTAAAGAATAATTGAAACTAATTCATAGTGACATATTTGGTCCTCTTGAAACCCCTTCTCTATGTCATGATTTCCATTTCATTGCTTTTATTGATTATTACAGTAGGAAGACTTGGGTTTATTTTTTGAAACATAAAAGTGAATCTTTTGTTGTATTTCAAGAATTTAAAGCCTCGATTGAAAATAAATCTGGTAAAAGTATGAAGACATTGAGAACTGATAATGTGGGGGACTTCATTAAAAATGAATTTAATGCATACTTATCTAAAAATGGTATTAGACATTAAAATATTGTTCCTTATACACCTCAACAAAATGGGGTTGCTGAAAGGAAAAATCAAACTTTCATTGAAATGGCTAGATGAATACTTTATTATAATGGATTACATAAAAGATTTTGGGCTGAAGATATTTGTTGTGCTAATCATATTTTGAACAGAGTTTCTAAATCTTGCAAGCTATCCCTAAAGAAAAATGGAGTGGAAGGAAACCAAACATTAGTAAATTTAAGATATTTGGCAGTGAATGTCAGGCCCAAGAATGCAGTGAATGTCGGGCCCATATTCTTGATGAAAAATGGAAAAGCTAGAGCCAAAATATCACAAATGTATATTCATTGGTTATAGTGAGTATTTAAAATCTTATAGGTTATTTTATCCATTTACCCAAGGTGTCATCATCTAGCAAGATGTTCAGTTCACTGAAGTCTCTCCACAACCTAAGTCTGTTGAACCTCATATTACCTTGAATTTGCCTCCATCTTATGTTGCTCCCATATATGTTACCCCTTCCTCTATTTATGTGTCTAATATAGATACTCTTTCACCTACTACTTCGAGTGATCCACCCGACCATTCCAAAGATACTAGAGTGGTTCCCACTACTACTCCTCTTCTAGTTTGGACCTGGAAAACATTTGAATCCACAGGTTTAGAGGTTGGTATTCCATCCGAAACTCAATAGAATAGATCTAAATTTTCTCTCATGACAAAGTATTAGCCACAAATGATCCCTCTACATATTCTCAACCTAAAGACAAACTACAATGGGAAAAAGCAATGACTGCAGAGTATTACTCCTTAATTAAGAATAAGAGATGGACTCTTGTTCCCCTTCATCCTAGAAATAATTTAGTTGGTTGTGAATGGATTTATAAAGCAAAGTTTAATGCATAAGGACAGACTGGAAAATATAAGGCTCGGTGAGTTGCTAAAGGTTTTTCTCAGCAAGAAGGTATAGATTATACTGAAACCCTTGCTCCTGTTGCTAAAATGTACACTATAAGGACCATAATTTCTCTTGTTGCATATTTTCAATGGAAACTCACCAAATGGATGTAAGAGTGTTTTTTTTGATATTTGCGAAGAAATTTATAGGAAAAAACTACTTGTTTTTATCACCTATGAAGCTTCAAGTTTGGTATGCAAATTGAACAAGTCTTTATATGGTAGTAAACAAACACCTAGGGCTTGGTATGAGAAAATTGATACTTATTTCTTGAAGAATAGTTTCAAGTGGTGTAGACCAGTTCCAAATTTGTAAGTTCTTTGATGATGATGTCATTATTGTGGTTCTTTATGTGGATGATCTAATCTTTACTGGAAGCCATCTTTCATTAATCCAAGAATTGAAAAATTATGTGATGAACTTGCAATAATTAATTCATGAAAACACACGATATAGAAGAAATAACAGAACTCAGAATCACTTTTATATTGATCGCAGACCACTTCGAGGGGGCAACCTCCTTTGAGCAAGATCAATACAAATAACTTCACGTTACCTTCATTGGTCTCAACACAAACTTATATACTAAGTCTAGGTGCCAATACCATGTGTCAATACAAACCATGGGCCAATACAAAATATGGATCAACAATTACTACGGGACGACTTACAAAGCATATGCGTCCAACAACAATAATACAAACTATGGATCAACAAATACTACGGGACGACTTACAAAGCATATGCATCCAACAACAATATACTAACACAGTAAATAGAGGGTTGACATGGGTTCTTAACATCCCCTCTCCCTTAGAAAAATCTTTGTCCTCAAAGCTTTAGATGTGGAAATTGATGCAGAATCTGAAGGAGTGGTTCCCCTGTAGCATCCTCGGGTTGCATTCCGGGACACTGACGCCTTGTGAGTTTCAGGGAGGGTTGCTTGGAAGGTTGTAGATGAAGAAGAACCATATCAGCTACGTGAAAAGTGCACTTAGAACGATCCTGATCGGTTTGTTGTTTCAGTCGAATTCTTTCCATGTGAAGATTGTCTTGCAGAATGAGAAGAATCTGATCGCGGTTTCGAAGAACCGAGTCAATTTCCTGAATTGGGGAGTTGTTGAGGGTGTATGGAAGAAGAATTGGCAGTGCCTGTCCATAGACTGCTTCATATGATGTCCCTTTAGATGTGGTATTGTACCACTTGAGTGCTTCTAGGAAATCCATAGAAATAGTTGTCCAAATTTGTTTAGGGATGGGCAAGGGTTCGAGCAGTCCCGAAAGGAGTGTCGTTTCACCCTTGTTGTCCTGACAAGTATCACAGTCAGCCACCATCTGTTGAATTGTCATTTTTAGTCCCTGCCAAAAGAAGTTACATTGTTCCTGGTCATACATTTTGAGGAACCCAGAGTGCCCTGGTGATGAAGAAGCATGGAGTGCATAGAAGAGATAACCCTGTTGAACAGATTGCAACCAATTGGGAACAAGCAGAGAAATAGCTGGAAGAGAAACTAGGTCATCAAATGTGCGAGAAGGAGCATCTGCCACCATATTGTCCTTACCCTTCTTGTAAGTGATCGCATAGGCATAACCCATGAGTTGGATAACCCATTTCAGGTGTGATAGGGAGGAGACTCATTGTTCCAGGAAATTTTCCAGACTCTGGAGATCAGTCTTGATGCAGAAATAATTACCTAGTAGGTAAGGTTTCCACTTCTGTACTGCATGCAAAATAGCCATCATTTCCTGCTGAGATGTAGATGCGGATAAATTATTACCGGAAAGGTCTCTTGAAGGCGACAAGCCCACTGGTTCAGCAAGGACACCTGCATATCTATAAAAGGAAGTAGGGAAGACTGTTGATGGGTGCATCTAAATGGAATGGAGTTGAGTGATGACACCATGTGAATTCTTCTTAAGGATATTTTCCAGGCGATGTGAACTGATGATGCGGAGAGACCCTTGTTGTAAGCCCTTAAATTTGTGTTGTTTCCCATTGACTGAAAACTGCATTCAAAGTTCAGCAAAATCCCATAAGATGGGGCCAAGTGTGCGTAACCATTGAACACCCAAAACCACATCACATCCGCCTAAGGACAAGGAAAACATGTTAGAGCGCAGGTTATAATCTTCCAGAGAGATACGCACTTTGTGACACTTTCCCTTGCAAGGTAAGGTGCCCCCATTGGCAACCATGAATTCAAAGTTGGAGCAAGGATGGACAAAACAATCAGCATGTTTGGCGATCCGAGGGTCAATGAAGTTATGAGTGCTACCAGAATCAATGAGTATTGTAAGAGGAAGCTTCTTGAAGTAACCCCTGAACCGCATTGTTTGGGGGGTGGTGACACTGGATAAAGCATGGAGAGATATATCTGGGTGGTCTTCCTGAGATGGAAGGTCAATAGGTGGCTCTTGAATGTCGACCTGATCATCCGGTGTATCTGGAGCCTCTTCACCATCTTCAGAGGTGGGCGGAGAATCCACATCCAAGAGATAGAGCTTTTGTTGAACACATCTATGTCCCTGAGTGAATTTTTCATCACAATTATAACAAAGCCCTTTTTCTCTACGTGCCTGCATCTTTGTTTCGGACAAATGCTTGATAGGAGTTGGTCGAGGAGCTGGCGGGATGGGAGGTCGTTGAGAACCCATATTTCGGAAGGGAACAAAAGTGGGTTTGGAGCGATGTTGGGCGGCAATCTTGTCTTCTGCCAACTGAGCCAACCCCACGGCTTCCATCATAGTGTTGGGACAAAACATTTTGACCTCTGGGTGGATTTCATCCTTAAGACCACTGATAAAACAACTATTGTAGAAGTCATCAGACAATCCTTTTGTGTGGTTGGCTAGTTTCTCAAATTCTGTCTGATACTCTCTCACAGTGCCAATTTGACGAAGTTTAGTGAGTGCTCCGGTGAAGTCATGAAAAGCACTAGGACCAAATCGTTGCAAAAGGAGTTGGAAAAAATCTGTCCATTTTGGCTCGTCACGAGCCTTGATGTACCAACAGTACCATTGAAGGGCTTCCTGTTCCAAATGAAAGGATGCAAGTGGAAATTTTTGACCATCAAAAGTATTATGCAGACTGAAATACTATTCTACACGATAGATCCATCCAGTCGGATCAGTACCATTGAAGCGAGGAAATTGAAGCTTCGGACCACGGAAAATGCTGGAAGAAGAGAACCCATTGGCTGCAGAAGATTCTTGCTGTCGGTTATTGTTCATGGTTGAATGCTGAAGATGGAGGCTAAGAAATTTTTCATCCAGATCTTGGAGTTTGGTTTGGATGGCTGCAAGTGCTTCCTCCATGGTTTTTACTCTTGCGCAGGTGACAACCATAACCATGAGTTTTTTTTTTTTTTTTGGGGAATGGATAGAAAAACACAAACAAAATATTTAGTAAAGGGAAATTTGGATTTGGGAAAAACTACGATGGGTAATTGGGGTTTGAATAGGTTTTGGACACTTTTTGATGGGCAGGGAAGCAAAAAATGGGGATTTAAGAAGCAGGGTGAAAGAATGAGAAAATTTGTCAAAGAGGGACAAAGAAGCAAAACTAGGGAATGAACACGGTGGCAAAATTTGGAGGCGCGTGGGTGAAAATTGAAGAAGTTATGGCAAACCCTAAAAATAGAAAAATGTGAGATTTCTGGCTTTGGGAAGTAGAATTTGGGATAGGGTCCTCAGAAATGAAATATGTAGAATGGGATTGCAGGGGTGTCCGGGAAGTTTCAAGGGAAACAGAGTTAAAAAAAGGGAGATATGGCAAAAAAATGAAATTTTTTATTTTTTTTTATTTTTTATTTTTCTAGGAATGGATCTGCAATGGCGCAGAAGGGATCTGAAACAGATAGATCTGCAATGGCGCGGAAGTGATCGGAAATAGAGGGATTTGAAACGACGCCGACTGGATCGAAAACGATTGAATCTGAAATAGATATGAAATGGCTGGATCTGGAACGGCTTTCAGAATGGATCTGAAATGGTGCGACAGTGATCGGCAACAGTTCAGCTGAAAATAGATATAGACCCCAGGTATGTGCGGCTTCCTAACAGTTTAGGGGTTTCAATCGGCCACCAATGCTATCTGACGGCTTGAGAATTGGGGCAGTACCCCTCACTCCACGGCTCAGGTAAAACTGATAACCGCTTTTCCACAAACGACAGCTCTTGGTTTACCTCACGGGTGGGAACTAGTCAATTAGGTAGGGGTCGTTTCCCTTTTCGCTGGCAGGTACTCTCAATGGGCCAACTACTTTGGGGTTCCTGTGGTACTCCTCACAATGAGTTTTAGGGCTTATGCCCAAGTACTTCCCACAGTTAAGCGGATAGGGATTATTCCCAGATCCGAAGCTGCAACAGATGGGAAAATATTTTTTGGCAGAAATTTCACCCAGCGAGCCCAAGAAAGTGCTCTAATACCAGATGTGATGAACCTGCGATAATTAATTAATGAAAACACACGATATAGAAGAAATAACAAAACTCAGAATCACTTTTATATTTATCACAGGCCACTTCGAGGGGGCAACCTCCTTTGAGCAAGCTCAATACAAATAACTTCACGGTACCTTCATTGGTCTCAACACAAATTTATATACTAAGTCTAGGCGCCAATACCATGGGTCAATACCATGTGTCAATACAAGCCATGGGCCAATACAAAATATGGATCAACAATTACTACAGGACGACTTACAAAGCATATGCGTCCAACAACAATAATACAAACTATGGATCAACAAATACTACGGGACGACTTACAAAGCATATGCGTCCAACAACAATATACTAACACAGTAAATAGAAGGGTTGACATGGGTTCTTAACAAATTATCTTAAGCAATGATTTGAAATGACATATTTAGTCCTATCGCGTTATTTTTTGGGTTTGATTTGGCACATGGTTTATGGGAACTTCCTTTCTCAGCCAAAGTATGCTTATGATTTACTAGCATAGTTTCATGAGTTATTGTAAGCCTTCACCAACACCATTTTAGTCCTAAGTAAAATTAACTCTTGATTGTGAACTCCTTTTGTCGATGCCACTCTCTATTGTCATATTGTGGGGAGCTTGATATATTTGACCCATAGTAGACCTAATCTCTCTTTTGATGTTAGCATGTTCTCTAGGCTTATTCAAAATCCTTGTGATAGCCATTGGAAACAACTAAGATAATTCTCAAATATCTTCAAGGGACTTTACATTATGGTGTTTTCTATTCTAGCAGAGCTTTGATTTCACTTTGGTTATACAGATCCTGCTTAGGTAGGCGATGGTACAAATAAAAGGTCTATTGCATGGTACATCTTTTAGCTTGATTCAAGTCCAATTTCATGGTCTAGTAAGAAGTTGAGAATGATTTCTCTTTCTTCTTGTGAAGCATAGTACAAGGAAACTAAAGAAGCATTGTGGATCCAACATGTTCTTACTGAGCTTGGACTGGTTTAGAAATCTCCTTTTGAGTTAATATGTGACAACTAGAAAGCAATTCAAATTGCATATAATGTAGTGTATCACTCCAAGACCAAACACATTGACCTTGATACTCATTACATTCAAGATCTTGTTGCGGATAGTGTTATTTGTTTGGAGTATTGTCCAACAAAACAACAAGTAGCAGATATCTTCACCAAATTAATGACAAAGGTGAAATTTATGCATCTTTGCAACTTATTGGCATCTCAGGAAGTTGTCATGAAGGGGGGATGTTAATTTAAATCCATCTTCCTCCATTTGTGTTCTATATCCCTCGTTATCATTAAGGGGGAATGCCAGAATGTCTAATGATTTCTAGTGAGATGTTGTGATGTATAGTGGTCTCATTATTGTTATTCAATCCCTAAGGCATTTGTAAAAACAGTGCATCCTACCTAGAAGAAGAAGGCATAATATTGTTCATAACTCTCTATCTTATGAAAAAGGAGTTATCCCACATGCATCATGAAGTAAAATTCTTTTATTACCATTCTTTATATAAGAGAGGTGGAAAGATATTTATCCCACATGTATTATGGGATGTGATCTTTCATACCTATTGGGCACATGGAAAAGTACAAGAAATATATTGTGAAATATTGTAAAGTTGTGATGCAAAGCATATTTGGGGGTGTCAAAAATTTTAAGAGTGAATTTTTTCTGAAGAATAAGAAGATCGACCTTCTATGGATGTTTCCCCATCTTGGGGATTTACCACGTAAAATCGGGCCTCTCTTTTCTCTTTCCTTTCCTTTCTTGCATATGTTATTGATTATTTTATGCCCACATTGATATGAGATTAGACTAGTAATTCTGGTTATTGATTTACATGTTAATAATCTATTGTTATATGTTAATGCATATTTCTCAATAATCTAACAAATATGACATGTAAATTGACTTGGATATTCCAATTGTCTACTTTGCAAATAGATTTGCAACTACAATGATGACAATCAGACTATTCTCGATTTTTTGACGAGTATTTTTGATGATTTAACAAGAAATAAAACACACCAACTAATTCTTTAAATACCATGACATGAAAGAAAAACTACAATAGAAAATACACACTTTTTTTCTTCCATAAAATACATATCCTAGGGAAACCAACTAGGTACTTGCCCTCATTTCAAGGATTGTAACTAGGGTAAACCGAATTCCATAGAAACTCGATGCTTTTTCATCACAAAGCTCAAGGCCATTACAACAATATGCTCATCAAGACCTCAACATCTCACTTGTGAGAATTAAACTTATATGGGGGGGATAACAATTATTCCTCCAAATCACTTGAGCTAGAACCAATTGATGATAAATACACATGCATTGGAACATAAGATTTACCTTGGAAAACTAACATGGGAGAATCAATAATAAATTGAATAACTATGGCTTACATTTCTTATATTATGGACATTACATTACATAATACAATGCATCACAAATTTACTATGAAGTTATGAAACACTATTGTATGTTATAGTCCTTTATATATTATTTCTATCTCTTCTTTATTAGCATCTCCTTTAGACCCCTTCTTGTACTATGAAACATCCAACATCTAAAGACAATGAACCCCTTCCCCTCCTATTAGATTTTGATAACTCAAATTAAGGTTTTGATCCCTTTGGAATCTTAATGATGCTTCTAGAAGTCTTCAATGGGTTTTTATGATTTTCTAACTCTAAATGTGTGAGTTATGGTGAGTTAACATGGTTTTCAGTTGGACCTACATGGAATAATTGGATTGTTGTTATGTACTTGACCCCCTCTAGTACCACATGGAGGGAGTGGGGAATTTTTTTATGTTTCTTGCTTCATTACTTTCTACATATACTGGGTAATAAATCTCCCTCGATGATGGGCTCACCAACCTCTTGGAACATTATTCTGAGGATCTATTCAAAAGACTTGACCCATCATGTAGTAAACCTTGATATTAAATGATAAACCCTTAACTTGAGAAACAACAAAATCCATTTATACCATAAAAAACTCAATAATATAGAGAGAACCTCAAGGTAGGTTAACACCATCAATTACTCCTTATGAAATGAATCACTCTAGTGCAAGGGGGGTTCGTGTCGGAACCCTCTTGCTTAACAATAACACACAGGGTGCTAACATAGACTAGATGTGAATTGAATGCCAGAAGTTGGATTCTATTACTTGAATGAATTATAGAATTACATGCGATCTATAAAACTAGTTGTCCTCAGCCTATTATAGAAATAAAATGGTGTGTCCCTGTGTGTTTGTGATCCTCTCCTCCTCTCGGTCCTCCGGTGAATGAAAAATGAATGAGTGATGAGTGATCCTGTCCTCTGTGCCTCCACACTTCTCTTCTACTCTGCTCTACTATTGATGCTCCTGAGGTCCACTCCGTTCCCCGAGATGTCCTTCTCTAGCCGTCGCTTTTCCTTTGGCCCGATGGATCCTATAGTTTTCAGTGCCCCTGGCCTTGTTTCACAACCTCCACCTATGGTGACATCTGGAGTGATCCCAACCACCTTCATAACTGCTCATAAATTCCTCAACAACCTCCAATGGCTATTGCCTTGAATCCTGCATCTCTGAGTTTGCTACAGTAGTCAGTCCCATCACATGCCTCGACCATACTGCACTTTGTCATCCTAGACCTCACTTGTCGGCTTCACTTAGTCTTCACGGCTTCCAGTCCTCCGCGCTTGGCCCTTGCCACAATCCGTCGGTGTCACTTTCTGACCATACGTCGACTTTCGATGCCTTTATTCTGCTCCCTGTCGTTTGTCAACATTGGACTTGTCGACTCTCGACCTTTCTCCTGCCAATCGCTTATCGACATTTTCTGCTCGAATTCTTGGCCTCGACTGCCAGTCTCCTCTGCACTAGTGGTCGTCAGCACCTCCCTTGGTCGGTTCTACTTCTGTCGATCAACTTCGACCATTTCTCCTAGGCCCCGATGCTCCTGCATCAGACTCCCTAGGTGAAAAGGAACTCGACTGCTCCGTTAGTCTCCTGTATTATTCTTCTGAAATCCATGTCGCCTCGTTCGACTCATCATCTCTCCATCGAAAAAAATATTCTTTCTTTTTCAAACTTCGCGTGCATCCGACTTCACGTTCCTCCAACACTTCGATGATTTCTTCCTTGTCGTGTCGACCTAGAATTTGCACTGTCAAGTTGATGCTCAACACTTCCACGCTGTTGCTTGTTGAACCTTCCTCATACTTGTACGGATTTGAAACATTGAACATATGAGAGATGTTCAATTCCTTCGGCAGCTCCAACACATAAGCATTATCTGAAATCTTCTTCAAGATCTTACATGGTCAAATCTTCTTCAGCTTCATCTTGTTATACGTTCCTATCGAGAACCTTTCTTTCCTCAAGTGCGCATAGAATAAGTCTCCCTCGTTGAACGACTATAGCCTCTTCTTCCTATCGACTCTCAACTTGCATGCCTCGTTTCTCTTTTCAATGCACTTGCATACATCTTCATGTGCTTCTTTCATGTGATCGAAAAATGTTTCTGCATCTGCACTCTTTCGGATTTCTGTCGGTATCTCGACCAAATCTACCACTCCATGTGGGATTCGATCTTGAACAACCTGGAATGGGCTCATACCTGTCGACCAATTCACAGAGTTGTTATACGTGAATTTTGCTTGCGCCAAAACGTTCTCCCACTGCTTGGGTCTGTCAGTCGTCAAAAATCTCAAAAGGTTTCCCAAACTTATGTTTACCACCTTGGTCTGTCCATCAGTCTACAAATGGTATGCCGAGATAAAATGAAACTTCGTGTCCAGTTTCTTCCATAGGGTTCTCCATAAATGAACCATAAAATTGGTATCTATGTCCGACGTTATAATCTTCGACAACCCATGCAATCTGACTATCTCCTTGAAGAATAGTACAATAATTCTTGTGGTGTCACTTGTCCTCCGACACGGAATAAAGTGTGCCATCTTCGAAAATATTTTGACCACAATAAAGATTGAGTTGCTTCCTTGCTGCGTCTTTGGAAATCCTAGCACAAAATCCATGCTTAGGTGCTCCCATGGGGTATTCGGCACTGGTAATGGTGCATACAACCCCGTATTTTGACTTCTTCCTTTTTCCAACTAGCAAACTCGACACTGTTGTACTCACTTACTAACATCTGTCGTCATTCCTGACCAATAATACTTTTCTTTGACCAAGGCTTTGGTCTTGTCGATGCCAAAATGACTTGCTAATCCACCACTATGCAACTCTTGGATTAGGTTCTCTCTTACGGATCATTTGGGAATACATAATTGTTGTCCCTTGAATAAGTATCCCTCTTGGATAAAATAATCCAAGTATGGAGTTTTGTCGACACTCCAAGGTTCGCGACTAGCCTTCCATGATTTCGCAAAATACTCATCGGTCTCATACTCTGTCTTCATTGAATCTATTCCTGTTTCCTGAACTGTTGTCGTGTTCAACAAGGAAACTCTTCGACTCAACGCGTCGGCAACCTTGTTCGACTTGCTCAACTTATGTCGCAACATGAAGGTATATCCTTGCAGGAATTCGACCCACTTCATGTGTCGCTGATTCAACTTCGACTAAGTATTCAAGTACCTCAGTGCTTGTTGATCTGTGTACAACACAAATTCCTTGGGTAGAAAATAATGCCTCCACTTCTTCATTGCTTGGACAATAGCAGAGAACTCCTAGTCGTAGATTGAATATTTCTGCTTCGCTTCATCCAACTTCTCGTTGAAGAATGCAATTGGTCGGCCCTCCTGACTCAACACTGCGCCAGTTTCCATTCCACTCGCGTTGCAATCGACTTGGAAAAATTTGTCGAAATATGGGAGCGCTAACACTGGGCTCTCCGTCACCTTCTGCTTCACCTTGTCGAAATATTTCTGGGCAGCTTTTGTCCACTTAAACTCCCCTTTTTTTCATGCACTTCGCCAATGGTGCTCATATTCGACTGAATCCTCTGATGAACTTCCTCTATAAACTAAGAAGTCCATGAAAACTTCACACTCCTGTCGTGCTTGTCAGTTCTGGCCACTCCAATATAGTCTTCACCTTTTCTGGGTCCATCACCAATCCTTTACCCGAGATTACAAATCCCAAGTACACCAGTTCTTCCTTCATGAAGAAACATTTTTGCAGGTTCACCATCAGCTTTTCTTCCTACAGCTTCTGCAATACTCATCGAATGTGCTCCAAGTGTTCGACATTGGTTCGACTGAATATCAAGATTTCGTCAAGGTACACTACGACGAACTTTCCCAAGAATAGTTTCAGTACTTCATTCATCAACCTCATGAATGTACTAGGTGCATTAGTCAATCTGATTGGCATGACTAACCACTCATACAGTCCTTCCTTCGTTTTGAAGTTTGTCTTCCATTCATCGCCCTCTCTGACCCTGATATGGTGATAACCACTTTTCAGGTCAATTTTGGTGAAGTATCTCGCTCCACTCAAACAATCCATCAAGTTGTCCATCCTTGGTAATGGAAACTTGTACTTGATCATGATCTTTTTGATAGCTCTGGAGTCTGTACACATCCTCCATTCTCCACCCTTCTTCGGTGCTAGTACAACTGGTACTGCACACGGGCTCAGAATTGCTATGATCAATCCTCTATCGAACAACTCCTGGACTTATTGATTGAGTTCCTGACCCTCTGCCAGAGTCATTCTATGTGGTGCCTTATTTGGAAAAATTGATCCTGGAATCGAGTCGATCTAATGGGATATGCTTCTCGTCGGTGGAAATCCCGTCAGTTCCTCGTCGACTGTTACGCTCTAAAACTCGTCGAGCATTTCTTCAACTTCGACCGGAATCTTCTCCATTGTCGACCTCTCGACACATGGTCCTTTCAGAATGATGGCGAAAAATCCTGACTGTTTCTCCTCATCTGCGAGGAATTCATTGGTTGAACACATCAACACTCGCTTCTCCCAATAGTTGCTTTCACCCTCCTTGCAGTTGGATTCATCATCCTTCGCGTGCCATTTTTCCACACTATGACTGTGTTGGCTCGACCATCATAGATCATCTTCCGATCATATTTCCATGGTCTCCCTAACAACAGATGACAAGCGTCCATTAAGATTACGTCACACAGTACATTGTGTTCAAATTTCCCAACCTTAAAGTTTATCAGGCATTGTCTGGTCACCTTCACATGGTGTCCCTTCTATTACTAGGATATCTTGTATGGATGTGGGTGTTCTCGACATCTCAAACCCAACTTGTTGATGAACTCCGTTGACACTAAATTCTTTGTACTGCCACCATCGACTATGGTCTTCCAATACCTGTCGCCGATCAGCACTCTGGTTTGAAAGATAGCATTTTGCTGTGTCGCATCCTTCTCGTCGTGTCGGTCATCCTAAACCAACGTTCTTGGCCATCATGTTTCAACCTTTTCCTCTACCCCCTTCACCATTATCAGATGTCAATTCAGTCCTCTCGTCGACTTGCTCATCTCTTCGACGTCTGGGTTTTGACTTATTTGCCACATGTAGATTCTTTGGGCATTCATAAACTTTGTGTCCTACTCCCCGACACTTATAACAGAGTGCAAATGGTCTGTCAGCTCCTTTCTTTTCTGTCGGACCAGTTCGACCATACGCACCCCGACCGCGGGTCTCTCGACCTTCCCATCGGTTTCCCTATGCTTTCTCTGTGGTTTCTATCCCTTCCGCTCATTGGTAATCTTCGACGGCTTCTCTCCTGGTTCTGCTACTTTGTTCCTTTGCAGAAATAATCTTCGCACGTCGACCAATCATCCTCCCTCTGGTCGACGCGACTTTCCTCAACAGTTTCTCTTCTGCCTTTAGAGCTAATTGGTAATCTTCATCGAACGCTCTGAACCTCGATAGTCTCAACTCGTCCTGTATGGCATACTTCAATCCATTCACATATCTCATGACAACTTCTTCTCCTTCGTCGATTTGACCCGACCGAATCGATAGTCTATAGAACTCTTCCGTGTACTCCTTCACGGTCATCTCTTTCTATCGAAAGTTCTGCAACTTCCTGAACAGGGAAATCACATAGTCGTTAGGCAAGAACTTCGTGAAGAACCTGTAACAATTAATTAATGAGAATACACGAGATAGTAGAAATAACAGAACTCATAATCACTTTTATTGATCGCATGCCACTTAAAGGGGGCAACCTCCTTTGAGCAAGATCAATACAAAATAACTTCACGGTACCTTCATTGGCCTCAACACCAACTTATATACTAAGTCCAGGCGCCAATACCATGGGTCAATACCATGTGTCAATACAAACCATGGGCCAATACAAACTATGGATCAACAATTACTACGGGACGACTTACAAATCATATGCGTCCAACAACAATAATACAAACTATGGATCAACAAATACTACGGGACGACTTACAAAGCATATGCGTCCAACAACAATATACTAACAAAGTAATTAGAAGGGTTGACATGGGTTCCTAACATCCCCTCTCCCTTAGAAAAAGCTTTGTCCTCAAAGCTTTAGATGTGGAAATTGATGCAGAATCTGAAGGAGTGGTTCCCATGTAGCATCCTTGGGTTGCATTCCGGGCCACTGACGCCTTTTGATTTTCAGGGAGGATTGCTTGGAAGGCTATAGATGAAGAAGAACCATATCAGCTGTGTGAAAATTGCGCTCAGAACGGTGCTGATTGGCTTGTTGTTTTAGTCGAATTCCTTCCATGTGAAGATTGTATTGCAGAATGGGAAGAATCTGATTGCGGTTTCGAAGAACTGGGTCACTTACCTGAATTGGGGAGCTGTTGAGGGTGTATGGAAGAAGAACTGGCAGTGCCTGTCCATAGACTGCTTCATATGGTGTCCTTTTAGATGTGGTATTGTACCACTGGAGTGCTTCTAGGAAATCCATAAGAGTTGTCCAAATATGTGTAGGGATGGGAAAGGGTTCGAGCAGTCCTGAAAGGAGTGTTGTTTCACCCGTGTTGACCTGGAAAGTATCACAGTCAACCACCATCTGGTGAATTGTCATTTTCAGTCCCTGCCAAAAGGAGTTACATTGTTCCCGATCATACGTTTGAGGAACCCAAAGAGCCCTGCCGATGAAGAAGCATGGAGTTCATAGAAGAGATATCCCTGTTGAACAGATTGCAACCAATTTGGAACATGCAGAGAAATAGCTGTAAGAGAAACTGTGTCATCAAATGTGTGAGAAGGAGCATCGACCACCATATTGTCCTTACCCTTCGTGTAAGTGATTGCATAGTCATAACCCATGAGTTGGATAACCCATTTCAGGTATGCTAGGAAGGAGACCCGTTATTCCAGGAAATTTTCTAGACTCTGGAGAGCAGTCTTGATGTAGACATAATTCCCTAATAGGGATAGCTGCCACTTCTGTACTGCATGCAAAATAGCCATCATTTCCTGCTGAGATGTAGATGCGGCTAAATGCTTACCGGACAGGTCTCTTGAAGGCGGCAAGCCCGCTGGTGCAGCAAAGACACCTGCATATCTATCCAAGGAAGTAGTGGAGACCATTGGTGGGTGCATTTGAAGGGAATGGAGCTGAGTGATGACACCATGTGAATTCTTCTTAAGGATATTTTCCAGTCGATGTGAACTGATGATGCAGAGAGACCTTGGTTGTAAACCTGTAAATTTGTGTTGTGTCCCATTGACTGAAAATTGCATCCAAAGTTCAGCAAAATCCCATAAGAGGGGGCCAAGTGTGCGTGCCTGCATATCTGTTTCAGACAAATGCTTGATAGAAGTTGGTCGAGGAGCTAGCGGGATGGGAGGTTGTTGAGAACCCATATTTCAGAAGGGGACAGAAGTGGGTTTGGAGCGTTGTTGGGCTACAATCTTGTCTTCTTCCAATTTAGCCAACCCCAGGGCTTCCATCATCGTGTTGAAACATAACATTTTAACCTTTGAGCAGATTTCATCCTTAAGGCCACTGATAAAACAACTCCTGTAGAATTCATCAGACAATCCTTCTGTGTGATTGCCTAGTTTCTCAAATTCTGTCTGATATTCTATTACAGTGGCAATTTCACAAAGTTTAGTGAGTGCTCCGGTGAAGTCATCAAAAGCACTAGGACCAAATCGTTGCAAAAGGAGTTGGCAAAAATCTGTCCATTTTGGCTCGTCATGAGCCTTGATGTACCAACGGTACCATTGAAGGGCTTCCTATTCCAAATGAAAGGATGCAAGTGGAACGTTTTGGACATCAAAAGTATTATGCAAAATAAAATACTATTATGCACGATAGATCCATCCAGTTGGATCAGTACCATTGAAGTGAGGAAAATCAAGCTTTGGACCACAGAAATTGCTGGAAGAAGAAAGCCCATTGTCTGATGAAGACTTGGACTGTTGTTTGTTGTTCATGGCTGAAGGATCAAGATGGAGGCCGAGAATTTTTTCATCAAGATCTTGGAGTTTGGTTTGGATGGCTGCAAGTGCTTCCTCCATGGTGTTTGCTCATGCGCAGGTGACAACCATAACCAGGAGTTTTTTTTTTGGGGGGGGGGTGGGGGGGGCATGGGTAGAAAAACACAAACAAAAGCTTACTTAGTAAAGAGAAATTTGGATTTGGGAAAAACTAGGATGGGTAATTGTGGGTTGAGGAGGTTTTGGACACTTTGGAATGGAGAGGGAAGCAAAAAACGAGGATTTCAGAAGTGGGGTGAAAGAATGGGAAAATTTGTCAGAGGGGGACAAAGAAGCAGAAATAGGGAATGGACACGGTGGAAAAATTTGAGGGTGATTGGGTGAAAATCGAAGGAGTTATGGCAAACCCTAAAAATAGACAAATGTGGGATTTATGGCTTTGGGAAGTGGAATTTGGGATAGGGTCCTCAGGAATGAAATATGTGGAATGGGATTGCAGAGGTGTCTGTGAAGTTTCAGGGAAAATAGAGTTAAAACAAGGGAGATATAGCGAAAAAATAGTTTATTTATTTATTTTTTTATTTTTAAGAATGAATCCGAAACGACTTCCGGAATGAATCGAAAACGGCGGGATCTGGAACCACTCAGAATGGATAAAAAATGGATGGATCTGAAACGAATTTTAGAATGGATCTGAATGGGATGGATTAGAACCGACTTTCAAAATGGATCTGCAACGGTGCAGAAGTGATCGGTAACAGATGGATCTGCTATGGCACGGAAGTGATCGACAACAGTTCAGCTGAAAATAGATATGGACCCCAGGTATGTTCAGCTTCCTATCAGTTCAGGGGATTCACTTGGCCCCCAATGTTATCTGACGGCTTGCGTATTGGGGCAATACCCCTCACTCCACGGCTCAGGTAAAACTTATAACTGCTTTGCCACAAACGACAGCTCTTGGTTTACCTCACGGGTAGGAACTAGTCAATCAGGTAGGGGTCATTGCCCTTTTCATTGGTAGGTCCTCTCAATGGGCCAGCTACTTCAGGGTTCTTGTGGTACTCCTCACAATGAGTCTTAGGGCTTATGCTCAAGTACTTCCCACAGTTAAGTGGATAGGGATTATTCCCAGATCCGAAGCTACAACAGATGCGAAATTTTTTTTGGCAAAAATTTCACCCAGCGAGCCCAAGGAAGTGCTCTGATACCAAATGTGAAGAACCTGCAACAATTAATTAATGAGAATACACTAGATAGCATAATTAACATAACTCAAAATCACTTTTATTGATCGCAGGCCACTTCGAGGGGGAAACCTCCTTTGAGCAAGCTCAATACAAAATAACTTCACGGTACCTTCATTGGTCTCAACACCAACTTATATACTAAGTCTAGGCGCCAATACCATGTGTCAATACAAACCATGGGCCAATACAAACTATGGATCAACAATTACTATGGGACGAATTACAAAGCACATGCGTCCAACAACAATAATACAAACTATGGATCAACAAATACTACGGGACGACTTACAAAGCATATGCATCCAACAACAATATACTAACAAAGTAATTAGAAGGGTTGACATGGGTTCCTAACATCAAGCCATTCGCATATCTCACGACAGCTTCTTCTCCTTCGTCGGTTTGACCCGACCAAATTGAAAGTCTATAGAACTCTTTCGTGTACTTCTTCATGGTTATCTCTTTCTGTCGAAAGTTCTGCAACTTCCTGAACAAGGAAATCACATAGTCGTTAGGCAAGAACTTCCCCTTCAGCTTGGAAACCATCCTATCCCAAGACTTGATCTTCTCCTTGCATTTCTTGACTCTGTCAGCCTGTACATTGTCCCACCACAATGAGGCATGACCCTTCAACCTCAGACATGTAGTTTTAACCTGTTTAGGATCCTCTATCTGCTCTATGTCGAAGTATTTCTCCATCTCTCTAAACCAGTCTATCAAGTCTTCCGGATCCAGACTTCCTGATTAGGTGCGTACATCCATCTTTGTCCGACCTCTCATCTCTGTCAGAATCTTGATGAGTTTATCCTCTTGTTCTTCCTCCACTGCTTCTCGTTCTTCCACTTCCTCGACTTCCTTGTCGCTATGGTCAAGTGCGTCGGGAACGCATTCACAAATTTGTCTCTTTTTGATCGCTACGACCTCATTGGTCAAACTTCTCATTGTTCGCATGCACTCGTCGAACATTTCACGATCAACTGTGACTGTTGCACCACGCGCTCTTCATCCTCAAACATTAACGCCTCTTTGAGCCATTTTCACTAAGTTTGAAAACTACACTCATCCAATCACAACCGGACTTCACAAATCGCCCACAACTCTATCCAACCACAGTTGGAGCTGTCTACGCACTCGCAGGTTCTTCTGGCTCTCCGGATTCAACTGCTCAACTGGATTCTGCTCCGGGCTCTGATACCAACTGGTGCAAGGGAGTTTCGTGTCGGAACCCTCTTGCTTAACAATAACACACAACAACACACAAGGTGCTCACATAGACTAGATGTGAACTGAATGCTAGAAGATGGCTTCTATTACTTGAATGAATTACAGAATTACATGCGATCTATAAAACTAGTAGGCCTCAACTTGTTACAATATACATAAGTAAAATGGTGTGTTTCTTTGTGTGTGTGATCCTCTCCTCCTCTTGGTCCTCTACTGAATGAAAAATGAATGAGTGATAAGTGATGAGCGATCCCTTCCTCTGTGCCTCTGCATTGCTCTTCTACTCTGCTCTGCTGCTGCTACTCCCGAGGTCACTCCATTCCCTGAGATGTCCTTCTCTATCCTCTGCTCTACCTCTGAACCGATGGATCCTGCAGTTTTCAGTGCCCCTGGTCATGCTGCACAACCTCCACCTATGGTGACATCTGGCGTGATCCCAACCACCTTCATAACTGCTCATAACAACCTCCAATGACTGTTTCCATGAATCCCGCATCTATGACTTTGCTACAGTAGTCGGTCCCATCACATGCCTCGACCATACTGCACTCTGTCATCCTCGACCTTACTTTTTGGATTCACTTAGTCTTCACAGCTTCCAGTCCACCCCGTCCTCTACGCTCGGCCCTTGCCGCAATCCGTCGGGGTCACTGTCCGACCATACGTCGACTTTCGACGCCTTCATTCTGCTCCCTGTCGTTTGTCAACTCTCGACCTTTCTCCTGCCGATCGCTTATCGATAGCTTCTACTCGACTGCCAGTCTCCTCCGCACCAGTGGTCGTCGACACCTCCCCTGGTCAGTTCTACTTTTGCCGATCAACTTCGACTGTTTCGCCAAGGCCCCGATGCTCCTACATCACACTCCATGAGCCATGCTTGCTACATTACAATAACATCCAACATATCTTAATACAATGATACTCATGTGTATTTATACTTTCTCATGAGTATTATTAGAAGTCTATGTCAACTACCCCTTATTCACATATTGTTTTTCACAAAAACAGAACATGCAACTAGTGCCTAAAATAGCGCCATAATTTAGTGTATTTCATTCCATGAATCGGACACCCTTCCCAGCACAAAATTGGGTGCAATCTGGACTGTTTATGATTGCGCCACATTTAACGCCGGTATTAGAGTCGGTATTATCACCGAAATTAGAGTTGTATTCAACATTGTAAAAATACCACTAGGAATAGTTCCACAAATTGTGCCAGTAATAGTGCCACAAATAACGCCAAGTTTAATGTCAAGAATAGCGCCAGTTTTATTATCAGGAATAACATTGGAAATAACGCCAAGAGTAGCACCAGAAATAACACCAGAATTAGCGCAAGGTATTGCTTCAATTTTTGCTTATGATATGCCTTCTAATTTTGCTTCCAGTTTGGCTTCCAATTTGACGTCTAGTTTTGTTTCTGATATGGCTTCCAATTTGGCTTCCGGTTTGGCTTCTAGTTTTACGTCTAGTTTGGCTTCATGTTTTGCTTCCAATTTTGCTTCTGTTGTGGCTTCCAATTTGGCTTCTTTTGTTGCTTCCAAAAATGCTTCTTGTTTTGCTTACAGTTATTAATTTAATATGTTTTATTTCAATTTAATTAGTTAAATATATCATGTCTCTTAAATAACCTATATGATTATACAGTAAGTCATATAAATGAATATGAAATATTTTATATGATAACATTTATAAAGAATTTTTAGGGAAATGAACATCCATACAAATTAACAACAACATTATACTTATTAAATCTGCATCAAAATATAATCTACAACATCTAGTATATATAAAAAAAGAATATAATTATTATAACAAGATCATCATCTATAATTAAAACAAGTGAGTCAAATATCTATAATTTAAGTGAAGTTGACAACATCCGTCATGAGCAATAAATCAAAACCATCATACGTAATAAATATGCATCCAAAAATCATCAACCACTTTCAATATATACAAATTGATGAGTCAATACTGATAATATCATCATCATATATAACTAAAACAAGTGAAAGTCAAATATGCCAGCAGATCAATAACATGTGAAAATGATACATGTTCGAAAGTCAACATAAGTCAAAATAATATATCATGTACAAATGATTGCACCGAGTCAAATGAGGTGCTCTACAGCCCAGTATGGGGGAGATGTTGTAATGCGTATGTAGCGTTACATCTAATAAAACGTAAAAAGTGAAGTACCATATTATGTCGGCCATTAATAAATTCATGTCATCTAATAAAACGTAAAAAGTGATAGTAAAAAGTGAAGTACCATATTATGTCGGCCATTAATAAATTCATGTAGGCTCATAAAATAAAAAATTATGGAAAGTATTTAAAAAAAAACCATGTTGGCTCATAAAATAAAATATTATGAAAAGTAATTAAAATATAGATGTTTGTTTATAAAATAAAAACTTAAAACTTAAACCTGGATCTATCAATAAAGAGATATCAAATTTCTTGAGTTTAAATTTAAAAAAAGAAATACACCTTGAGAAATTGGATCCCTCTCGGTGCTTGATAGATACGAGTTTAAGATGGATCTATGTTGGTATAAATAAAAATGATAAATTATGTAAGACAGAATGATACTAGTCAATATGATATGTCATGTCCAAATGATACAATTAAAAATGATACATGTCAAAATGATATAACTCAATAAAATGGTCCTAGAGGCCGTGAAAATGATACATATGATAGTAACCATGAAAAGAGGCATTATAACAATATATAAAAAATGATCCATGATGTAGTCTATATGATCATGAATGTCACTAGCTACTACCAGCAACTGTCTCATGATCATGATCATCACCATCATGATCATCATCATCGTCATCTGCATCGACATCGGTCTCGTTGTCATCTGTATCTATTTCATCATGAGCATCATCTGCCATCTCAGCATCGGACCCAACATGATCTGGATCTGTTTGATGAGGATCATCTGGATCTTTTGGAAGATTCTTGTTCTGCAAATTAAAAAAGACATTTAGAATGAAAAGTTATTATTTATTTCATGGGATATTTAATTTCTCGGTTATATATCGAATATTACAACATATGAAATGAAACGATAATCATATTACATCATATCAAATGTAAATTTGAGAATGCTAAATCTATTTATGAATTCTAAAACACAATTTGAACACTTCCAAGTTTGGATTATACTAAAAAAAAATTACCAAATTCTATCCCATTAGAAAGTCCAAAACGTAGAACAAATAAAGTGTTCTCTCTATAAACATGTCCTTGGTGGAGACGGTTCATTTAAAAAAACATTAGAATTCTAGAAGTTACTAGGTTCTCTCCTTGACATTTGCCAAAAAGAAGTTTAGTAAGGTTGTTTTTCCTAGGTATGTATGTGTAACAACCCTAAATACCATAATTATGGATTTTTTTTTAACTTTTACTAAACTAATGTAAACTAACATTCTAGCATGGCTCTTTTGATACCAAAAAGATAATCACACAATTTTAAGACATTTTCTTCTTTATATATAAATTTCTCATGTAAATTTCTATATTTTCATAAAGTATATATATTTTCCCTCCTATGTTTATAGATTCATAAATTATCCTAAAATTGTTTCATCGAACGATTCATTAATAATTTTGAATAAAAAATGTCTTTCCACTAAATCATAATCATGATTAACCAAACTAGCAATATAAATAAGGGAAACTTCAATTACATAGACATCCTTATGCCATTTTAACAATTCCTTCTGTAAACATAATATTTTTTTTCTAACCATATATTGTAATAGATGCAACTTCACTCTCATAACTTCGAAATAGATAACAATGCTCTTATATTTAAAAATAGGGATTGGTGCAATTCATACTTTTTTCTGAAGTATACAAATAACCATACAATAATAAAATCCCACTTCATATATAACATTAATAATTTCTTCTTCCAAAATGAAATGAATATACTTCTCATAATTCCATTATAGTTGTATAATTACCTAGCCACACATACCTTTTTAAAGACATTCCATACTCTATTTAATACTTCTAAATAATTCAACCTTTGATAATACATCAATATAAGACACATGCACTCTAATTTTAATATTATCAATATAAGACACATGCACTCTAATTTTAAGAATTAAATTTAGTTATGTCAATGTACTTTAAAATTTATACATTATATGTAGATCACGCAATGTCTACCCGTGTAATCCATCTTGGGTTTAATTCAGGGTAAAACGTTTGCTCACAATATGATTTGGTATTCGTGAGTATTCACGAACTATCCAACATTTTTTTATAAAAAAAATGTAATGTTGTGGACAGTTTCATATCCATGTGCATAAAAACGAACCCGAATCGATTTTATTAATTCGTCTTCCTCCGAGGGAATATACCCTATAAAAATTTACAGACTAGATAATAACTTACATATTTTACTTTGGACACCGGATGTTTTTCATATTCAAGGGATCACACCTCAATTGGATCTTACATAATATTTGTATAAAGGAAAGAACTACAATGACTTGTTAAATAAATTTACACTGTAATTTTGAGAGAAGAAATCGAGTTGGACGTTTGCGAACAGAGTCCAATTAGACTCATCTATAATATTTAAACAGATTTAACAGAGACCAAATCTCTGTATTGAAGATTGATTCAGAGCATTTTTTGCTCGATATGAATTTAAAATTCCGATTTTTCTTAAATCAATCTAATTATTTTTACAAATCTAATTCGACTACTGCGATTGTGAGAACTCGTGTTGAATAAAAAAAGATTAATAAGTTTACTAGGATCGTTCAATACTGCTCTAACCTTCGAGTTTTGGTATAATATAAAATATATATAATATCTGTAAACACACAGAGATTTCATAATGGACAAATCGACATTGGAATCATGCATAGTATATGTATACATAGAAATAGCCATAAAAATGGGAAAATAAATGAAATGAAATTATTGGATCAATCGCTTTTAACATTGAAAGATTCCATGGTATCCTCTGGATATAGATCAAGATTCAGATCATCTATAGAACCTTCCAAGTTAATGAAGTGCCAACTTATTTCATGAAATGCCTTCCTATAAATTTGGTCACATGTTTCTTTAATTGGAAGGGATACTTCGTGCACTATATTTTCACTGTGCAGAATGGCAATGAAATGCTTAAATGCACGAAGAAACGGAAGAGTTGGAACATTTTTCTTGAGCATCTCAAAACTGTTGCCTAAAATAATAATCTTATTCAAATTGGCAGGCGTCCAATTTGCCTTTAATAGATTCTGAAAGAGAGTCAGTGGGCAATGAGGCATGAAAAACAATGAGGGTCTGTCAACCGTCCGGCTGCCACGTTCATTAACAGAGAGAAAAGTGCAGTTGAAAAACTTGAGAGCTTCTTGCTGCAGCTGAGACATTATTGGGTCATACACCACAATATCATTTACCCATTCAAACTTCTCTCGTAGCAAAATCGCAAAAGCTAATTGCGAGAGAGATTTATCGATGGAAGCACGCCCAGCCTCTATCGATCCAACGCCATAGAGCACCAGTTGTAATTGTGAACACTGCGGGTCTTGGTTTTGGTCTGCCACCTTTTTTATGCGTGCGATCATTTCTGGGTCTTGTAGTTGTCTCGTCGCCTCTTCAAAAAAGGAAGATTCCTGTAACTTTTGTATAGCCGACTGTACATTATTGACTATTGCTTCAACCCTTCTAGACACTTCTGCAACAACTTCTTCAACACTTATAGACATTTCTGCAAACTTGCGATGAACAATCAGAATAAGAGTTGTAAATCGTTGATGCTATGGATGGATATGGGCAGGACATTATATATATATCTTTTGGCAATGTTGAATAAAGGATAACGTTGCGTCGGTTCATGGGTAGAATGTGCCTCTGTGACTTAGATGGATATTGCGCCGACAACCGGTCGTTAAATAAAACTGGGAAAATACATAAATTACTGGATCAATCAACAATAACAAGGATCTTTTAAATAACTCATATTTCATATGGGCTTTTAACATTGAAACAAAAACAAGGGGTGGCAGGATGTGGGTAAGGAAAAAGAAGACAAAGGAATCTGACAACTAGTAGCGTATTAATGGCATTGACAGTGGAAAAATATGGGCGTTGGCTAGCCCTTGTGACACTTATGTTCCTGCATGATTGTGCTAATGGCTTTGGCTACGTCGTTTCTTTAATCCTAATCCTACTTGTGAAGATGCTATATTTAGATTGGATGTGAGGAATTATAGCTATCATATTATCCTCATATGATGCCTTACTTTGTTTTATTTTTTAAATAATATTTATAATATCTATATAAAACAATACTTTAAAGAAAAAGTTCACGAAGAATTGAACTTTATAATTGAGTATAAGTAAGACTTTTTCAAATTTGATTTTTATTATTGAAATAAGTCCTTTCTTAACTATATTGAAATAAATTTGTCCTTATGTAACAAGACCTCTTAATTATATTGAAATGAATTGTCTTTCATGTATCAAATATTTAATATTTAAATTTAGTTTTAAAGATGTATGATTATGATCGAAATATAACTAAGAAATTACAAAATTATTTAATAAATCTTTTTTATAAAAAAAAATTCTCTAATTTTACTTGATGAAATTCTCCAATTTCTTTTATCGAAGGATTACAGTAAAATCTCCAAAATTTCCACGTGTTACTTGATCTATAAAACTTATCAATATAAAATAAACAT
This sequence comes from Larix kaempferi, assembly GCA_027924585.1. Classification (NCBI taxonomy): domain Eukaryota; kingdom Viridiplantae; phylum Streptophyta; class Pinopsida; order Pinales; family Pinaceae; genus Larix; species Larix kaempferi. The sequence continues at coordinate 6,043,062 of BSBM01000074.1, read as the reverse complement.
TAAATGATGCACAGCTAAAATTCATTCAAAGATTTCAAAATAATCTATATGAAATTGTAGCAAAAACTTCAATTTCTTTTATTGAAGGATTATCCTGGAATCTCCACATGTTACTTGATCTACAAAACATATCAATATAAAATAAACATTAAATGTTGCAAAACTAAAATTCATTCAAAGATTTCAAAATTAGCTATATGAAATTGTAGCAAAAACTCACGAGCCCATGTGAATTATAATTAGAATCACATAATAAACATTATGATTAAACCAATCACACACATAATGATAATGAAAAAGAAGGTTTATCTTGGAAACCTTTAAATACACTTCTTCACAAGCAATACAATGGGCCATTACCATATTTTGGAAACTCCAATCCATTGTCCCATTATTTCTCCATGAAGACTTGGGAGTAATTGATTTTATTAAAAAAAAAAAGGAAAAAAGAAGAAGATATTCCATCTTTATACTTGGAATAATATGCCAAATGTTCCACCACCCTTGCAAAGTCTCTCCAAATTTTAGATCAATTGATAAGAAAATTTAAAGCATTTGCAATAATAAGCCTCTCCTCCTTTTTATCGTAGAATTTTTTTTTTTTCAAAATATTTAACTTTTAGCATAAAGCCCTTAGACATTCATCATTATAACTTTATACTTCAAAACTTTAAATAATATATTTGTCCATAGACTTGAAACAAGTGAAATTAGTAGTAAATGTGCTTACACGTGCCTCTTAGAAATGTTTTAATGAAATAGTTGTACATAATTCAAAACTAAAATTTAAAATACTTATAACCTACTTATTTCATAAGCAAAATAATGACCTTAACATTGCCCATCCACATCTTGATGCACTCAAGCTTAGGGCTAGTTGCATTTCTGCTTTTTTGTCGATGTCCAATTTATGAATGTATATACTCCTTGATATTCTTCTCTCTTTTCCTAAAATTATGTAATTGTATTGAAAAACTAAAAGAAAAAACAAAGAGAAGAATTTTCCTTTTAATTTGGCTCTTATGTAATTGTATTGAAAAACTAAAAGAAAAAACAAAAAGAAGAATTTGCCTTTTAATTTGGCTACCATATGATCCCATACTGGTGTATGTTCTTTGAATTTTGTGCAACTAAATAGAATTCTTTAGGTTTTTTCAATTTGTTTAAACTCAGAAAAAAAATCTCCATTTCACAAATTAAACTAATTAGTTATTTTGAATTCAAGGTTCCATAAAATTGAGTATCACTATAGCGTGGTCCAGCATTCAGTTAAAGCAATAAAAAAATCGATTCGACAGCTGCTCTTCTTCATATGAAACTAAAAACACAAAGTAAATAGATGCATTTAATTTGCACCGACTCATTGAAGAATAAACTAACGAGGTACATATAGAGTAGCCCACGTTCTGAAAAGGTTGGCTCACTTTGTTTTCTAACGTTGATGTGTGGAGATCGATGTTGCTCTTCAAAAACCATGAGCGCATGTGGAAATTACACACCCACCAAGAAACTCACACCAATAACGATGAGATAAAGCTTGACAAATGCATAATGGTTAGGGAAAGCCAGGAGTTGTTGATGAGTGCTTGTATTCATCCATTTGAAGCCCTTATCAATGTAACCAGGTTGTCCAATCCATCTACACCAGGATTTTATGGTGCAATGAAAAACACAAACTGATAATAGATTTCAAAAACGCTTAGTCATCAAAGAATGATAGACGCTCGAATGGACTTGTCTCAAAAGATGGTGGGTGACGTGGTATGTTCAATCAGTTACTGTCAAAATCCTCATTACAGTTGTCTAAGTAATGAATCCCGATCCCATTCAAATGGTGTGACTTTCCCTATTCCTCATAGTCCACTCAATCTCTCTTAAGGCTATATATAATTTCAACTAACCCTGCAACCCAGTCAAAAATTAAAAAATATCCATGTAACACAGAATAAATAAAGTTATTTTTTTCCACTCATTAAAATATTAAAATGGGAACTGAGCCTTGCATGCACGCAGGCTGCATGTGGGCCACATGTATACACGTGGGTGAAGAGGGAATTGTGAATAGATTTCAAATCATAGAAAATTTCATTCCTACATTTTCAGTACTCTTTGAGAGACTGTTTTTATTTGCTCGGTGTATCTGCGGGTCATCCTCAAACTCGTTGGAATCCCCCTCTATAAGAATTTTATTGAGGCTCTCTTCCATTGATTTCAACCGCTTGTAAAACAACACGGTAACCTCCCCTGGATCGCACAAATGCTGGGGAAGAGGATTTTCTGGAGTACGTTTGCAGGGATTTGTTGATGGGTTGGCAATATTTTTTAGCGGCCATAAAGTCAGAAACCCTAACGGAAGTGGGTTGGTTCAGCGGTGAAATATGCTTGGTTACTCCATTCGTATGGGAGGGAGGGCACGAAACTAGTTATTCTATGATATAACAAAATATTGATGTTTCCTTCAAAAAACATTTTGCCTGAACAATTACAATAACTATGTTCTATATAATACCTTAGTCACATTTCTGCTTTGCATAGAGGCTTCTATCTATGCTAATAACTGTGGATTGTTATGGCTATCGTAGTATTTAATGTTCAACCAACTGATTGCTCTTTTTGAATTTGGATTTGTCTTCTTGTTTACAGCTTGGTGGTATTCATTTTCAGGCTTTTGCATTAGGCATTCTAGCGATGGTTTCCAACAACTGTATTTTAGCTTCTTATGCCTTATTTTTTGCTTGTGGAAGGGCTTGATGATTGCTCTGAGGATTGGCGATGACTCGGAGGATAAAACTCATCAGTACCATATCAAAGCAACAATTGTAATCTTTCTAACAGTATGCATTCCTCATTGACGCGTTTTCGGTCTTTTACGAGCTTCAACAAGTTCCAGTGGGATCTCAATCAGTAAAATGCAATGTATTTGTATGCAAGAACTTAGCAGAGTGTGCTTCTTTCTCTGGTAAGGTCCCACCCATATAGCAGAGTAAAAATCCCCTCTACTTATTAGACGTATTTCCTTGGCTCTTCTATGGCTCTATTTATTCCCATCAAGGAAAGAGCATAGCAACATAGCATAATCATTCATAGATTTAATGCCAACATGCCAAATTACCCTTAGCACAATTGTGTTGGAATATTTAAGCCTTCCTACCATTTAATTAATTACATAAGATTCATTAATTAATCACTTGTTGGTTAATTCTATGTAATAATTGAGGAAATTGCCATTGTGTGGCCCACAAGGCAATATGGGAGGATAAGATTCCATGCAAGGTGTGTTCTACAAGTCTCCTAGGCCACTTGGGCGCATTCCTAAATATTTCTGGATAATATTTAGGAAGGAGGGCGCATTTGTGAAGAAAGCTGCCGCTTTTACTGCTTTTTTTCCCAAAGGAAAGAGCTAGTCAACCTAGGAAAGTGTTTTTCTCACCAAAAATTTTCCTTAGCACCATATCCACTCCAATTTCGTATTTGGCATTGATTTTACCTATATTTCACCTTCAGCTCACTAATTTAGCAATTCGTGAGCTTTTGAGCAGATTTGGAAAGCCAACTTGGCACCTAGGGGGGATGGGCAGTTTTAGAAAGTCTGATGGATAGAAGATTCTTTTGGCATCTTTAGCCATTCAAATAATTGCTGTAATGTTATTTAATAACAACCTACAACATTCATATGTTGGATAGTGTAATTATTGTTCATGAGAAGTAATACAGAATTCCATTCTTGTGCATTATTTTTGTGTCTTTGAGCAGTTGTGTGAGATTTTTTATATGAGAGAGGTTAATTTATTGCATAGTTCTTGGATGTGATATGATTTTCACATGGTATCGAATCCATCAAGCTATTCCTTTCATATATTGATTGTCTTGCAGGATCCAATAGTCTCAGGAAGGGCGCATTGATCAATTCACCGGGTGAATTCTATTCTCTGCAAGGCGCATTTTGGAATCCAGAAGTGTTCTAATTTCAGTCCAAAAGTTATATTAGTTGCAGCAATGGATCATACACAAAAAATCATCCTCACTCCTTTCAATTATTTTGATTGGAAAGCACAGATGGAGATTCTACTGAGGAGCAAAGGGCTCTACAGGGTGACCATGGCAACAGAAGCTGAGCCAACCTCAGCAGTGGAGAAATCTAAATGGCATAATCGAAGGGATGAAGCCTATGGGCTGTTATGTCTCACTACATCCAGAGAACTCTTATTTCATCTTGATGGCCTCACTTCACCCAATGAAGTATGGATGAAACTTCAAGAATTGTTCGGTAAAACCGATCAATTGAGAGGCCACCAATTGGATAACGAGCTAGTCTCTTTGAGCCCATAGAATTTTGATAATATACAAGATTTCTTCTCCAAATTCAAGTCTCTTGTATTGCAGCTGAAGCAATGTGGAATAGACAAGAAAGATGAACAATTAGTTTTGGCCATTCTCTCCAAGCTTGGCCCGGACTATTCAATTTTTGTTTCCACCTTCCATTCCACCCGGAAAGCAATTAAAAATTGGAAGAGCTCGTCACTTTCAGAATTCATGGAGTCATTAACTCAAGAGAAAGACAAGCTAGTCTTAATGGGAGCAATTAAAAATCCATCCAAAGACCATTGTCTAAGTGTTGGAGACTCAAAGAATTCGAAAGGAAAGAAGAAAGGCAACTTCAAGAAGCCCACCGGTGAGCGGAAAGACAAGTATAATTTTAATGGAGAGCCATCAAACTTCAAGAAGAATCCAAACAAGAAGAATGAGAGGACAAAGTGCACTTATTGCAGAAAGGGCTTTCATCCCGAAAGCTGTTGTATGAAGAAGACCATCGACCAATTAACTCAGGCATTGGAGAAAGCCAACATCCCTCTCCCAGAGAGCGCAAGAAGAAAAGATGGAGGATAAAATTTCGATGACAAAGAGAGAGTTCATGCACTGATGGCCGACACTTCCCAATCTTCATCATTCATCATTGATTCTGGTGCTTCAAGACACATGGTGTCTGCAAGTAAGTATTTTACTTCACTTGACTCTTCCAGTGGTCCGAATATTGTATTGGGAGACAATTCTGAAACTTCTAGCAAAGGAAAACGTAGCATAGGTCTCGAGTTTGGGTCATTTAATAATGTTTTATATGTCCCTGGACTTGCTGCAAACCTACTTTCAATCTATCAGATGACCCATACAGGGATTCCCAAGAGAGTCACCTTTACCCCCAATGATGTTGATAGCAGAAATTTCAACAGGAAAAATTATTACATTTGGTACTGCTGACCACTGTTCTAGAATCTACAAGTTTTCTCATTTTGTGCCAAACTCCTCACCTCTACTCTACTGACCCATGCCAATGAGTCCAGCAATCTATGGCATGAAATATTTGGCCACCTAAACTACAAATACCTTTCCCAACTTCATGAGAAAGAGATGGTTATAGGACTGCCCAATATCAAATTTTCCAAAGGTGTCTGTCAATCCTGCATCCTAGGAAAACACCCTGAGCACAAGTATGGGAGATCTACCACTGAGAGAACCACTGCACCATTGGAACTTATACACACTGATATATCAGGTCCATTTCGTCATGAGTCATTGAATTCAGCAAAATACATTCTCACATTCATAGATGATTTTAGCAGGTACTGTTGGGTTTATTTCATCAAGCTTAAATCAAAATTTTTTGGGTTTTTCAAACTATTCAAAGCCTTAGTTGAGAATATGTCTGGTAGGAATATTAAAGTGTTAAGGTATGATAATGGTGGTGAGTATGTGAAATCATATTTTCATCAATTTTGTGCTTCATTGGGCATACAGATGGAACATACAGTTCCATATACACCTCAACAGAATGGGGTTGCTGAGAGAAAGAATAGATCTCTTAAGGAGATGGCCACATGCATGCTTGAGGAAAAAGGTTTGTCTCCTAAGCTATGGGCTGAAGCAATAAATTGTGCCACCTATATTCAGAATAGAGTGCCACACAAAGCTCTCAAAGGTATCACTCCTTTCGAGGCTTGGATAGGTAAAAAACCAGATATCTCTCATTTCAGGATTTTTGGCTCAAAGGCTTGGGCTAGGATTCCGATTGAGAAGAGGAGGGCTATGCAGCCCCAAAGACAACCATGTTTGTTTGTGGGATATTCAGAGGAATCCAAAGCATATAAGTTGCTGAACATGACAACTCATAAAGCATTCATCGAAAGAAGTGTGCAATTTGAGGAAGAGCCCTCTTAGAGCGCAGAAATTGGAGATTCATCTTCACCGCCGACTGAAGAAGAAGTAAGTGATGTTATTGATATTTTTTATTCTGATATTTCTGATGATGAGGATAAATTTATTGCAGATGAAAACTCACCTACAAGGCCTAAGTGGGCTGGAAAAACTTTGCAAGCAGCAGGTGAACTAGCAGGCAACCCTTAGGACCAAAGGAGGACTAGATCACAATTTGAGACTGCTCTCAATGTGAATGATCCTTATCTTAATGAGAAGTGCTATATGATGATAGATTCTGATCCATAAACATATGAGGATGCCTCACATGATCCTAGATGGCAGATTTCTATGTATGAGGAGTTTCAGTCATTGCAGAAGAATGAAACTTGGGAGCTAGTCAAGCTCCCCATAGGAAGAAAGTTGGTAAGATGCAAATGGATTTATAAGACTAAATGTGTAGCGGATGGTACAACCATTAAGTACAAGGAAAGCCTGGTAGAAAAGGGGTATTCTCAGGTCCAAGGACTTGATTATAATGAAACATTTGCACCGATAGCCCAAAAAGACTCCATTAGACTAGTTTTGGCAGTGGCAGCTTCCAAGCGGTGGGAAGTACATCACATGGACGTGAAAAGTGCTTTCCTCCATGGGGAACTCAAGGAGGATATATATATGCAGCAGCCACAGGGGTACACATCAGATCCAAACCTTGTTTGCAGGTTGAAAAAATCTTTGTATGGACTCAAGCAAGCCCCCAGGGCTTGGTATGCGAAGATGGACAGTTTTTTGCTGTCACAATCCTATGTTCATTGTAAATCTGATCCAAATGTCTATATGAAGTTTGTTGATGGTTTTATTATGTTAATAGTGCTGTATGTTGATGATTTGCTGATCACAGGTGATAGCACTGAACAAATTGCAGCTCTTAAGACCGCAATGCACCAAGCATTCTCCATGAGTGACTTGGGAATTCTCAAGCAATTTTTGGGGCTTGAAATTTCACAAACAAAAGAAGGTACCAAGGTATGTCAGTCAAAGTATGCTTCTGATCTGTTGAAGAAGTTTAAGATGGCTGATTGCAAGCCTTCTAAGACTCCATTCCTTTCTAGAGTCAGAATGGAAGAAGCAGAATCTACACCGCTTTTTGACAGTACACTCTACATACAATTGATTGGCAGCTTACTCTACTTGACTCACACTCGTCTAGATCTTGCATATGCTGTGAGTGTGGCATCTAGATACATGGAGAAGCCACATGAGTTACATTGGAGGGATGCAAAAATAATCCTTCATTATGTGCAGGGCACAAAGAGTGATGGGATTCACTATGTGGCAGATTCGAGCATAGATCTCTTGGGTTTCATAGATTCGGATTGGGCTGGTGATAGCCTTGACAGGAAATCCACATCAGGATTTGTATTCATGCTTGGAGGTGGCCCTGTTTGCTGGTCCAGCAAGAAACAAAATGCCATAGCACTATCTTCAGCAGAGGGAGAGTACAGAGGAGCAGTGAATGCTGCTACACAGTGTGTCTAGTTGTAGGGGATTTTGTCTGAGTATGAGATTGCTTTCAGTACTCCTACTGTCATTTATTGTGACAACCAGAGTGCCATTAGAGTTTCATGTGATCCAGTACAGAGGCAAAGGACCAAGCAAATAGAGATTCATATGCACTACATCAGAGGACTAGTGCATGACCAGATCATAGATTTGCAGTATTGCCCCATAGGTGAGCAAACTGCAGATATCTTCACCAAGGCTTTCACAGAGAAGACATTAATCTATCTTAGATCACTGCTTGGGATGGTTGGACATGTGGTGGAGTGAAGGGTTGATCAGCAACCTTTCAATTTTGATATGTTCATGTTTTGAGGAAAGGTTTTTACCATGAGGTTTTCCTTCTATCCTTGTTTTGTGGACCGACAGTATTTTGTACAGGGTGACCAAGTCTTGTTACTAGGCCCTTAGCATTTTTTATATTTTCTGATATTTATATCATTCAAGTCAGACTTAAGAGGGGGTGTTGTAATATTTAAACCTTCCTACCATTTAATTGATTACATAAGATTCATTAATTAATCACTTGTTGGTTAATTCTATGTAATAATTGAGGAAATTGCCATTGTGTGGCCCACAAGGCAATATGAGAGGATAAGATTCCATTTAAGGTGTGTTCTACAAGTATCCTAGGCCACTTGGGCACATTCCTAAATATTTTTGGATAAGATTTAGGAAGGAGGATGCATTTGTGAAGAAAGCTGCCGCTTTTACTGCTTTTTTCCCCCAAGGAAAGAGCTAGTCAACCTAGGAAAGTGTTTTTCTCACCAAAAACTTTTCTTAGCACCATTTCCACTCCAATTTTGTATTTGGCATTTATTTTACCTATATTTCACCTTCAGCTCACTAATTTAGCAATTCGTGAGCTTTTGAGCAGATTTGGAAAGCCAACTTGCCACCTAGGGGGCATGGGCAGTTTTAGAAAGTCTGATGGATAGAAGATTCTTTTGGCATCTTTAGCCATTCGAATAATTGCTGTAATGTTATTTAATAACATCCTACAACATTCATATGTTGGTTGGTGTAATTATTGTTCATGAGAAGTAATACAGAATTCCATTCTTGTGCATTATTTTTGTGTCTTTGAGCAGTTGTGTGAGATTTTTTATATGAGAGAGGTTAATTTCTTGCATAGTTCTTGGATGTGATCTGATTTTCAAAAATTGACCATTTTTTCATATTGTGCTATTGCATAAGCTGAGTATATATATCTGCATTTTTGTTTGCAGATGTGATGCACTTGCAACAATTAGTTAACAAGAATATGCGAAATAGCAGAAATGACAGAACTCAAAATCACTTTTATATTGATCACAGGCCACTTCGAGGGGGAAACCTCCTTTGAGAAAGCTCAATACAATTAACTTCATGGTGCCTTCATAGGTCTCAACACACACTTATATACTAATTCTAGGCGCCAATACTATGGGTCGAAACCATGGGCCGTTACAAACTATGGATCAACAATACTACGGACGACTTACAAAGCATATGTGCCAACAACAATAACATAAACTATTGATCAAAAAATACTACAGGATGACTTACAAATCATATGCGTCCAACAACAACATACTAACAAAGTAAAGACATGGGTTCCTAACATCCCCTCCCCCTTAAAAAAAGCTTTGTCCTCAAAGCTTTAAATGTGGAAATTGTTGTTGAATATGAAGGAGTGGTTCCCATGTAGCATCCTCTGGTTGCATGCCGTGCCACTGAATTAAGAAATCTGTGATAGAGCGAGAGCGAAGCTGACGCATGCGCCGACTGAGGATGGCCTCTGGCTCCAAAAGGATGGATCCTTCATTATCCAATTTAGGTAAAATCGTTTGTCCACTGATGATGGTGCCAGGAACTTTCTTCGGATAAGAGACATGAAAGACTGGATGAATGCGGGAAGAAGGAGGAAGTTCCAATTTATAAGCAACGGACCCAATCTTCTGAAGAATCTGATATGGCCCATAGAACTTTGGAGCGAGCTTATGACGCCCTTTGATTTTCAAGGATGATTGTTTGTATGGCTGGAGATGAAGAAAAACCATATCTCCGACTTGAAAAGTGCGCTCAGAACGGTGTTGATCAGCTTGTTGCTTCATGCGATTTCTTGCCATGTGAAGATTGTCCCGCAAAATGTGAAGAATCTAATCGCGGTTTCAAAGGACCGTGTCAAATTCCTAAACTGGTGAACTGGTGGGGGTGTATGGAAGAAGAGCTGGAGGTGCTTGACCATAGACTGCTTCATATGGAGTCATTTTAGAGGCAGTGTGGTAAGAGGTATTGTACCACCATTCAGCGAGAGGGATCCATTTTGCCTACTGATGTTGTTGTTCCGAGGTGAAGCAACAAAGATAAGTTTCCAAGCATTTATTGACAATTTCAGTCTAATCATCTGTTTGTGGGTGATACCCTGAACTCATCCTCAGTTTGGTTCCAATGTGGCGAAATAGTTCTGTCCAAAAATGACTGGTGAAAGTCGCATCACGATCCGAGACAATGGAAGAAGGGATGCCATGAAGATGAAAGATCTGGTCCAGAAAAATTTGAGCGACGGAGGAGGCTGTATAGGGGTGGCTGAGAGCACAAAAATGACTATATTTGGAGAGGCGATCAACCACAACGAGAATCACTGTCTTCCCGCCAGATTTAGGGATCCCTTCAATGAAATCCATAGAAATATCTGTCCAAATCCGTGTAGGTATGGGAAAGGGTTCAAGCAATCCTGGAAGGAGTGTTGTTTCACCCTTATTGCACTGGCAGGTATCACATTCGGCCACCATCTGTTGAATTGTCCTTTTCATGCCCTGCCAAAAGAAGTTACGCCGTGCTCGTTCATACGTTTTGAGGAACCCAGAGTACCCTGCCGATGGAGAAGCATGGAGTTCATAGAAGACAGCCTGTTGAAGATTTGTGCTCTGGGGAAGCACCAGAAAACCCTTGTATCCCAGAGAAGCACTATCCCAAGAGTAATGTGGTACAACAGAAGGGTTGTTGGTCAAGCGTTGGATGATTTGAGATAAGGAGGAGTCATTGACATAACCCTGTTGAACAGAGTGCAACCAATTTGGAACAGGCATAGAAATAGCTGAAAGAGAACCTTGGGCCTCAAATGTGCGAGAAAGAGCATCTGCCACAATATTGTCTTTACCCTTCTTGTAAGTGATCTCATAGTCATAACCCATGAGTTTGGTAACCCATTTCTGTTGTGCCGGGGAGGAGACACGCTGGTCCAAGAAATATTTTAGACTCTGGTTATCAGTCTTGATGCAGAAATGATTCCCTAATAGGTATGGGCGCCACTTCTGTACTGCATGCAAAATAGCCATCATTTCCTTCTCATAGGTAGAGGCAGCTAGATTCTTACCTGAAAGGGCTTTGCTAGTGAATGAAATGGGGTGTTCATCTTGAAGGAGAACTGCACCAAGTCCATTGCCGCAAACATCACTCTCAATAGTGAAGGGCTTGGAAAAATCGGGCATAGCTAGCACAGGTGTAGTACACATAGCTTGTTTTAGTTTGTCAAATGCACACTGAGCAACAGGTGTCCATGTGAAGGAATCCTTTTTCAATAGAGTAGTTAATGGAGTTGCAATCTTCCCATAATCCTTGACAAACTTACGGTAGTAGCCAGTCAACCCCAAAAAACCACGAAGGCTCTTGAGTGTCTGAGGATGCGGCCAATTGTTCATGGCATCGATTTTGGCAGGATCCACGCGAAACCCTTGTGTTGAGATAATGTGCCCGAGATACTCAACTTCCTTTTGTCCAAAAACACATTTAGACTGCTTGACATGGAGATGATGGTCAGAGAAAAGTTGCATGACAAGATCCATATGCTGGAGATGTTCATCCCATGTTTTACTGTAGATGAGGATATCATCAAAGAATACCAGAATGAATTTCCGCAAGTAGGGTCGAAATATTTTATTCATTAAGGCCTGGAATGTGGAAGGAGCATTAGTGAGGCCAAAGGGCATGACCAAAAACTCATAATGGCCATCATGTGTGCGGAAAGATGTTTTAGGGATATCATCCTCATGAACCCAAATTTGATGATACCTAGAACGAAGATCCAACTTGGAGAAAAAGTGAGCCCCATGAAGCTCATCAACAACAGGAATTAGAAACTTATCCTTGATGGTGAGGTGATTAAGTGCTCGGAAGTCAATGCAGAGGCACCATGACCCATCTTTTTTGCGGACAAGAATAACTGGAGAAGAAAAGGAACTAGTGCTTGGGCGAATAATACCTTGCTTCAATAAGTACCGAACGAGCATTTCAATCTCCGTTTTTTGGTGAAATGGGTAGCGACAGGGCCTGATGTTGGGAGGAACGCTGCCAGGAAGGAGCTGAATATGATGGTCTTCTGGCCTTGAAGGTGGCAATCCCACTGGTTCAGCAAAGACACCTGTATATCGATCCAGAATTTGTTGTAGATCCAAAGGAGTAGTGGAGACCGCTGATGGTTGCATCTGGATGGAATGGATCTGAGTGATGACACCATGTGAATTCTTCTTGAGGAGTTTTTCCATGCGATGTGAACTGATGATGCTGAGAGAACCTGGTTGTAATCCTGTCAATGTGTGTTTGTGTCCATTGAGGGAAAACTGCATCCAAAGTTCAGCAAAATCCCATAAGATAGGGCCAAGTGTGCGTAGCCATTGAGCACCCAAAACCACATCACATCCGCCTAAGGGAAAGGCAAACATGTCAGAGCGCAAGGTATAATCTCCCATAGAGATACGCACATTTTGACACTTCCCTTTGCAAGGTAAGGTTCCCCCATTGGCAACCATGACTTCAAAGTTGGAGCAAGGATGGATAAAACAATCAGCTTGTTTGGCGATCCGAGGGTCAATGAAATTATGAGTGCTACCAGAATCAATGAGTATTGTAAGAGGAAGCTTCTTGAAGTAACCCTTGACCCGCATTGTTTGGGGGGTGGTGATTCCGGCTAAAGCATGGAGAGATATCTCTGGCTGGTCATCCTGAGATGGAGGGTCAATAGGCGGTTCCTGAATGTCGACCGGAGCATCCAGTGTTTCTGGATCTTCGTCACCAATTTCAGAGGCAGGCGAAGACTCCACATCCAAGAGATAGAGCTTTTGCTGAACACATCTATGTCCCCGAGTGAATTTCTCATCACAATTATAGCAAAGCCCCTTTTCTCTGCGTGCTTGCATCTCTGTTTCAGACAAACGCTTGATAGGAGTTGGTCGAGGAGCCTGCGGTATAGGTGGTCGCTGAGAATCCATATTTCGGAAGGGAACAAAAGTGGGCTTGGAGCGTTGTTGGGCTGCAATCTTGTCTTCTGCCAACTTAGCCAACCCGAGTGCTTCCATCATTGTGTTGGGACAGAACATTTTGACCTCAGAGCGGATGGCATCCTTTAGACCACTGATAAAACAACTCCGATAAAAGTCATCAGACAATCCTTCAGTGTGGTTGGCTATATTCTCAAATTTGGTTTGATACTCTCTCACAGTGCCAGTTTGGAGAAGTTTAGTGAGGGCTCCTGTGAAGTCATCAAAAGCACTAGGACCAAATCGTTGCAAAAGGAGCTGGCAAAAGTCTAGCCATTTGGGCTCTGGATGAGCCTTGATGTACCAACGGTACCATTGAAGAGCTTCCTGTTCCAAATGAAAGGATGCCAACGGAACTTTGTTGACATCAAAAGTATTATGCAGACTGAAATACTGTTCTATACGATAGATCCATCCAGTTGGATCGGTACCATTGAAGTGAGGAAAATCAAGCTTCGGACCACGGAAATTGCTGGAAGAAGAGAACCCATTGTCTGCTGAAGACTTGGACTGTCGTTTGTTGTTCATAGCTGAATGTTCAAGATGGAGACCGAGAAATTTTTCATCCAGATCCTGGAGTTTGGCTTGGATGGCTGCAAGTGCGTCCTCCATGGTTTTTGCTCCTGCACAGGTGACAGCCATAGCCAGGATTTTATTTATTTATTTATTTATTTTTCGGTTGACTGGGTAGGAAAACAAAAACAGAAACTACTTCAGTAAGGGAAAATCTAGACTTGGGAAAAAATCATAAGGGTAATTGGGGTTTGACTAGGTTTTGGACACTGTTGGATAGACAGGGAAGCAAAAATGAGGATTTCAGAAGCGGGGTGAAAGAATGGGAAAATTTGGCAGAGGGGAACAAAGAAGCAGAATTCAGAAAGGAACTCTGTGGTAAAATTTGAAGGTGATTGGGTGAAATCTGAGGAAGTTATGGAAAACCTTAAAAATAGACAAATGTGGGATTTCGGGGTTTGGGAAGGGGAATTGGGGATAGGGTCCTCAGGACTGAAATATGCAGAATGGGATGACAGGGGTTCCCCGAAAATTTCAAGGAAAACAGAGTGAAAATAAGGGAGATATGGAGAAAAAACTGAATTTTATACTCGAAATAAGGGATATATATATATATATTTTCAGAATGGAGCGGCTACGACTCGAAAGGGATCTGGAACAACGTCGAATGGATTGAAAACGGCTGAATCTGGAACGGCTTGCAAAATGGATCTGAAACGGTGCAGCAGTGATCGACAATAGTTCAGCTGAAAGTAGATATGGACCCCAGGTATGTGTGGCTTCCTAATAGTTTAGGGGTTTCACTCGGCCACCAATGCTGTCTGACGGCTTGCGTATTGGGGCAGTACCCCTCACTCCACGACTCAGGTAAAACTGATAACCGCTTTGCCACAAACGATAGCTCTTGGTTTACCTCACGGGTGGGAACTAGTCAATCAGGTAGGGGTCGTTGCCCTTTTCGCTGGCAGGTCCTCTCAATGGGCCAGCTACTTCGGGTTTCCTGTGGTACTCCTCACAATGAGTTTTAGGGCTTATGCCCAAGTACTTCCCACAGTTAAGCAGATAGGGATTATTCCCAAATACGAACCTGCAACAGATGCGAAAAAAAAATTTGGCAGAAATTTCACCCAGCGAGCCCAAGAAAGTGCTCTGATACCAGATGTGATGCACCTGCAACAATTAATTAACAAGAATATGCAAAATAGCAGAAATGACAGAACTCAGAATCATTTTTATATTGATCACAGGCCACTTCGAGGGGGAAACCTCCTTTGAGCAAGCTCAATACAATTAACTTCACGGTGCCTTCATAGGTCTCAACACACACTTATATACTAATTCTAGGCATCAATACTATGGGTCGAAACCATGGGCCATTACAAACTATGGATCAACAATACTACAGGCGACTTACAAAGCATATGTGCCAACAACAATAACATAAAATATTGATCAACAAATACTACAGGACGATTTACAAAGCATATGCGTCCAACAACAACATACTAACAAAGTAAAGACATGGGTTCCTAACAGCAGACCACCATGTTTCAGCTGCCTCACGTAATTGAATATTGCCACCATTCATGTAATTGAATATTGCCACCATGTGAGATGGGAATTATGAAAAAATGCCTGTTATGTTTCTACATAATTCATGTTATTCTTTTATGCAAATATGGCTAGTTTTCTGATGTAAATTACAGTACAATTTTACAGAAATGTTTTACAATTTGTTTTTCATACTAGTCTTTAAGATGGCAAATAATTTTTTTAGTTTTAATTTCATAATTGAACCACTGGACTATAAGAAGTTGAATTGTTTTTGTGTGTTTATGATGCAGGAGAGGAAAGAAAACCAGTTGAAATTTTTTTGTGTGTTTATGATGCAGGAGAGGCAAGAAAACCATCTATGGAGATTGAAAGAGAAAGTAAAAAATCCTAAAGGAGTTCCATGCCTATTTGACTTAATTATTGTTCAAGCAATATTTTTTGCACAAATACTCATGTACCAAAAGATTGTGAAGGTGTTGGATGTTCTAACTTCCATGTCCAGAGTCTTCTTGCTATACCAAAAGATTGTGAGGTTGTTGGATGTTCTAACCTCCATGCCCACAATCTTCTTGTTGTACCAAAAGATTGTGAGAGTGTTGGATGTTCTAACCTCCATGTCCACAATCTTCTTGCTATTGCAAGCGCCTCGCATGGGATCTGAGTGCGTTGCATGGGATCTGAGCATACATGGGATAAAGAGTTTGGGTTTTCAATTTGTTCGACTGCCTCAACTGCGCATGGAATCTGAGCATACATGGGATCAATGGGATCAAGAGTTGGGTGTTCAGTTCGTTCGACCGCCTCAACAACATTCGCAGGAAATTTCAATTCGTTCAACCGCTTCAGCAACATTAGCAGGAAATTAAATGCAGGTAGGTAAGAGGAATTAGACCGGCAATTGAATGTAGTAAGTCGGCGTAAATATTCGATCAACTCCCTTCCCAAAATAAAATAAAATAGGTTTGACGTTATAGATTTTGAACAAATTGTGTCTTAATTGTCATATTAATAATGTTGCAGTGTAATGATTATTGAAAAGACACTTGGCAATATTAGAGTTTGTTAAATATTTTTATTTTAAAATTATTTGATTATATCATATCAATAATATTAATTTAGAGGACACTTGGCAGAATGATATTTTTAATTAATTTTTTATATCAGATAATTTTATTGCACACCAGGGTAAATTAGTCAAATCATTAATATAAACCAATAACAAAACAAAAAAAAGTATTTTAAAAAATAAAAATAAATATTTTAAATTAAAAAAAAATTAATATATGAATTTTACAAAACTTAAGCAAAACTTTAGGAAAAAAATATAAACTAATTAAAGTCAAAGCTTTTAACATACCAAACGATTGCTATATAACCTGCAGGAAGCAGGTATAATAAAACTGGATCTCCAACTAATGATTAACCCTCTAAATTTTTTTGAAGAATATATAGCACACAACTTCCAATCCTTAAAATAGCTTGTACCTCCATAGTTTCTTTTAAAAAAACATTACTTTTGGTTTCTTCACTCTCTTATTCTTAAAGTCGAAGCTTTTAGTATACCAAACGATTGCTATATAACCTGCCGAAGATAGGAGACAGGTATAATAAAACTGGATCTCCAACTAATGATTAACCCTCTAAATTTTATTGAAGGATATATAGCACACAACTTCCAATCCTTAAAATAGCTTGTGCCCCCATAGTTTCTTTTAAAAAAACATTACTTTTGGTTTCTTCACTCTCTTATCCCCTGCCCCATGAAACTATTTGCATTAATGGAAAATATAATATTTAATTGGTGGAATTAAATGAGCTACCAACTTACAAATTCAAAGCGTGAGTCATAAATCGACTATTTACAAAATGACTAACTATGTAATAAAGTAGAATTAAACAACATTGGTTACAAAATATTTTAAAAAGACAACTTTACGAATTAATTTTAGATAATCCTACTAATTAGA
The DNA here is from genome assembly GCA_027924585.1 of Larix kaempferi. Classification (NCBI taxonomy): domain Eukaryota; kingdom Viridiplantae; phylum Streptophyta; class Pinopsida; order Pinales; family Pinaceae; genus Larix; species Larix kaempferi. The sequence continues at coordinate 6,025,979 of BSBM01000074.1, read as the reverse complement.
ATTATGATTTATTAGAATTTTTTTGATGTATGATTTATATTACTTAGTTGTTTCATGAATGCAGAATTTGAATGCCATTTAAGCACAATGAACAACTAGAACAATGATATCAATGATTTAACTAATTTATCCAACGAGAATAATATAAAATTTGAGTGAATACATCCTCCAATGTCAAAATATTTGAGCCTCAAGCCACGATCCTTTCCTTTAGAAAATCCCTAAATGAATTGTTTAACACATTATCACTTTTATGATCTCTCACAATATCCATGAATACATCTTACACAGGAACAAGACCCAGTTTTGCATTGGATCCTAAAGTTCTAAAGATTGCATTCGACAAAAACTGACACACCATGGTCCACAAACCCTTTTTTTTTTCAAGTCGAAAAAAATGTAACTTGTTATTCTTATGGAATCAAAGTTACATCAAAGAAATTCAAGTATGGAGTACCTCAAAAGCCCCACTTATAAAATCATTACAAAATTAGCAGATAGCACAAATAGCTGTAACTACCGAGAAAGCAGTAATGTAACTACTGAGAAAGCATTAACCTAATAAGATCGAGCAACTACTGAGAAAGCATTAACCTAATAAGATCGAGCAACAAGCTTGTGCAAAAAGAACTTTCATAAAAAATTCATAGAGTCCACCAAATACCGCTAACCCTTACATAAGACCGCCAACAATACCCAAAACAGAAAGGAAAGCCCTGCTAGAAGAGATGGAAGTCTCCTTCGTCCACTAGCAAGTAATCCACAAACTCCACGTAGTGTAGAACCCCATCCAATGCACCAATGGCCAACTTCGATAACTGATCTGCTTCATGATTGAACTCCTGATACAGAAGGAGACTTGTTCAAAAGAGGCCCTTAAGTCCAGGATACAGGTCTTCCACTGATCCAATTGAATAACATTTAAGGCGGCCTTCCCACAAATCCAATTGATAATGCACAAAGAGTCGTCGACCACCTGGAGTCTGAGTAACCCACGACACGACCGAACCATAAAATCCCCCAAAGGGCCAGCAGTTCAACCTGAGTATTTGAACCAGGTCCAGCACCCATCCGCAGAATTAGATAATGAACCCTCCTGATGTGAAGAACCATTCCAGCCCCACATAAACCATGCTACTGTGCCCCGTCAAAAAAACCCACAGAAATGCCAGAATCAAAGACCGAAGGAATGAGAATTCGGTGCTCTTTGTAAGCCATTCTTCTATAATAGACCTTGAATAAAGCAATAGCTTTGATGACAACCTGGTGGGGATTGGGACGTGTGCCATCAAAGAGAGCTGAATTCCTGCATTTCCAAACCTCCCATATAACAAAAAGAGGGAGCTCGCGGAATGAAGACTTCAGGTGAAACCAATTCCGCATAGTATCCATAAAAGTAAGACCATTCCAAACATCTGCACAATTCAGGCTAGCTTGACACATCTTCCAAATAGAAATGAAGAAGGGACAGTAATAAAAAAGATGTGTCACAGTCTCGGCAACAGAGGCATAGAGGATGCAAAAACCCGAACCACAAACACCCCGCTTCAACAGGTTGTCCCAGGTGAGGACACGATTTCTCAAACAAAGCCACAAAAAACAAGCCAACTTCAGAGGTATATGCCACTTCCAAATTTTAACATACCACCAACTTGTTTCTCGTGCTGCATGTTTAGACACAGTGAAATCATACACCAACTTAGCAGTAATAACGCCCCGAGAGTCTTTCCATTCCCAAACCAAGCAATCAGGGGTATTGTTCAAACGTATCACGACACCTTTCAGTCTGTCAGTATACAAACTCCACTCACAAGCCACCTCTCCCGTGAGACCCAGAACATTCGGCTTGAACCATGAGGTAGAGAAATCTTCATAGTTTCCACGATTGTAAACCTGAGCAAGAACCTCAATCTGCCAATTGTGAAGAAGCTTCAGTAAAGCTGGAGAAAGACCATATTCCTCCTGTAATTCAATGATTGGATCAACACCCAATTGTGGCAGGATACCCCGTCCAACCTTCCAACTCAAGCGTTTCTGTATAATCGAGAGAGCTTTGCATAAACCACGCCAAATAGCAGAAGCTGTAGTTCGAATCACTGGGTTACCACGTATCCAAAAATAAGGAAATTGAGACTTAAGATATTTCTTATGTATGATATCAGTCCAAAGTCCAGTTCCAAACAGTGCACGCTAGAGAGATTTAGCAGCAAGAGCATTAGCGAACCAACCCAAGTGTTTAAGACCCCAATCCCCGTACTGCTCTGGAAGTGCAAGGTCCCACCACGGCGAGAGGTGAAACTTGAAGGAAGTCAAGGTACTAGCCCAGAGAAATTGAAATAACAATTGCCGAATACCATCCAAAATAGTCCAAGGCACCATCTTCAAAGACATCCAATATACCGGAATGCTCTGCAGCACCTATTTAATCAAAATCAACCGGCCTCCCAAATATAAGAATCGGTAAGACCACGAATTGATGCGCTTCTCAATCCGCCGAACCAACCAAAACCAATCTTTAATATTGTAACAGTTAGGCTTACGAATAAAACCAAGGTACTTTACCCCCTCCCCTAGGAAGGAACGTTGGAGAGGAAATAAGGATTCGAGGTGCTGGCAGAAAGATAGGTTGGATTCCAACTCAGAACTAATATAAAAGGTGGACTTGTGAGATCCCACCTTCATACCCGAAGCCAAACAGAAACGCTTTATTAAAATCGAGAAGAAATGCCAAGCCTGTCGAGAACCCCTGCCAAAGATCAGGACATCATCCACAAACAGTAAGTGTGAAATAGAAAGACCCGGGGTGATCTGAATACTAGAAAAATGTCCATCAGCTCTGGCCTTATTTAATTGGATGCTCAATCCCTCAATAACCATTAAGAACATAAGAGGTGAGAGCGGGCAGCCTTGCCGTAGGCTTCTGTCCCCCTTAAAGAAAGTTGAGGGATGCCCATTTACTATAATTGCAAAATTAGCACCAGTGACACATCCAAGAATCCAGTTTGTAGCTTCGTAGGGAAGCCCTGATTGCAACAAGATAAACCGAAGAAAAGTCTAGTCGACTCGATCATAAGCCTTCATAAGATCCATTTTTAAAATAACTGCTTTCAACTTTCTCTGCTTAACATAATGAATGCATTCTTGTGCCACACTGATGGCGTCCAGGATCTGTCGATTCGTCAGAAAACCAAACTGTTACTTTAACAATCCAACATCTAAGAAGGGTTTTATCCGATTGGAAATAATCTTTGTAATGATCTTATATACCAAATTACAAAGGGAGATGGGCCGATAGTCATCAAAAATGGCAAGCTTATCCCTTTTCATAATAAGAGTAATGAAAGTAGAATTTAGATTAGTGAGAACCATACCTTTTAACCGATATTCCTCCACAGCATCGAGCAGGTCTTCCCCCACCAACTCAAAGAAGTGGATGAAGAATTCCATCGACCAACCGTCCGGTCCAGGGATTTTAGCCTTTTGAAAGTGCTCCAGAACAGACCGAATTTCGGCCAATGTAACCTCTGCCAAAATCAAAGGACCATCTCCCTCGGGAAAGATAAGGGGGTAAGATCTCACAACTTCTAATTGTTCAGTAAGGGACCCCCTATCTTCAGAAGTGTAGACCGTCCTAAAATGTTCAATAGCACCCTTTTCAAGAGAGGCCTAATCCATCTACATGTTTCCAAACGAATCCTTAAGCTCCTAGATAGTATTAAGATTCCTTCGCATACTAGCAAAGTTCTGAAAAAACTTGGTGTTCTTATCTCCACATTGTATCCACAACGCCCTACTTTTCAATCACCATGCCTCCTCATCTTGTAACAAGATTTGTTGTTTCCTGGTCTCTAAATGCGACCGTAAAGACAAAACATCTGCTGAAAATAAATCATCCAAGCTCACCCCCAAAGATAGTAACTTATTATCAATCTCAATTAGTTCGACATTCTTTCTTTCTTGCATCTTCTTGTGCCAACCAATAGCATCAAATTTCAGCCTCTTTAACTTATATAGCAGAGCACTCGTAGTGGAGCGAAAAGGTTTAAGGGAGCATTCCATCCACTTCTCATGGACCATAGAGCATAAATCCTCATCAAGGAGCCAGGTATGATTAAACTTGAAAGGGTAACTCTGATTATGATCTTGCAAGTCAAATTCCACGAACACGGGTTTATGATCTGAGATCCCAGAGGAAGAAGACCAAGACCGATAATTGCCAATACAGTAACTCAGGTCCTCGGCAATAAGAAATCGATCTAACCGTTTTGCACAACCAAATTTACCCGAAGGTCCATTATGCCAAGTGGGAACCAATACCGCAGGTGCCACACCAATAATTCAAGCAACATCAAAAGAGTACCTAAAAAAACTAGATAAAGGATCTTCCTGGCGACCAGAGCCCCAAATTTCCAGAGAGGAAAGCGTGAGGTTCAAATCGCCTGCAACGATCAAGGACGGTTCGTTTAGACAACCCTTCGCAAACAAGTTATCCCAAAATTCCCGTTTATGATTATAAGGTCCATAAAGGTTAAGAACCCTAACCACGTAGTTTAGGTTTTGGAAAATTCCTTCCAACAGTAATCCTCCATCAACAGAAAAGGAGTCAAAGTGAGTGGAAAGGGGGTTCCAAGCAGACATAAGACCCCCGGAAAGACCAACAGAGTCCCGCGCACAACAATTCCAAGAGGGAAAAAGTTTCAGGAACAGAGCACAAGCTTTAGAAGAATCAACCATAGTTTCTTGCAGGAGTATAAGATCGGGTTTTGAAGAGGAAATCAAAGACTTGAGGGCATCCTGTTTTGGGTTGCTACCAAGCCCCCGAATGTTGAGGGAGAGCACCAACATCACGGAACCCTGTCGAGAGGTGCATTCGCTCTAAGAACCTCGAGGTAGGATTTCTCTAGGGATTGACACGTCAAAATTATTCCAACAGAAGTAATAGAATATAATTTTGGATTGGCAAAAGAAGGAGGGGAAAGATCCAGGTCAGGCAAAGGGGGTTTGGGCATCTGCTTTTTTTCCTTTCTTCTTCCAGCTAGTAACGTTTTGTAGCCTGATTGAAGTGATAGAAAGGATATCCGGAATACCCGGTAATACCGAGAAGGCAGGAATAGGGACCTTAAGAAAACCCTCCCTCGACGGTTGAAGTGTGGAGGAAGAAACCAAGTCCGACGAAAAATCGAAGTAGTAACCCCCTGCTCCGAATAAAAAAGAGGATCTACCCCCGAAAACCCCAAATATGTAGAAGGAATGGGGGAAAGCTGATCTAGGGAAGGTATATCCACCGGACAGTGAGAAGACACAGGAGCCCTATCATCCACCGGCTCAACCGGGGAAGCATCCCCAGGTGACAGGGGAGTGCCGGGTAACATGAGGCAAACCCTCCAACAAGGTCAACTTAAGTTCCTCCACAGACATAAACTTCTATAAAACAGGGATAGATTCAATAAACTTACCCAAAAAAGATGTCGCCGAGTCATAGTCAAGAGGAACCATACGATCAGCCAACGTAGCTGAGTCCTTGGAATGGGCCGAATCTGCCGACTGAGTTGGAACATTAGACCAGTGATTGTCCAAATAGCGAGGGCAAGTATCCCTACAGTGACCCATCAAGTGGCACTTGAAGCACCGGAAAGGGAGACGCCAATAATCCAGTGATTGAATAAAACTCCCATCCTTCCAAAAGACCTCAATTTCGTCAGGTATGCCAAGAGAAATGTCCATATCCACCAGTACCCACGGCGCCCTGCGATTAGACGCAAGGAGAGTGGATTCTTCGATGAGGATAAACCGCCCAATAATGTTAGCAACCGACATGAATCCTCCTAGGGACCAACATTGCAGAGGGAAATCCGGCATAATCACCCACAAATTCTGTTTAATGAGCTTCTCGGTTTTAGGGTTGAACCCCGAATGCCACCTGGAGAAAACAAGAGAGACCTGACCAATAACCCAGAACCGAGACTCAATCTGCTCCAGGCTATCCTCCGTTAAGAAGTGAAAGCTAAACCAGCCATTGCTGAGCTCGTTCACCTGTGGAATGTACTGGATGACAGGTTTCCATAATTTACCCATCCAGTCAATAATCTCAGGCTGAGACAGACGAATATATTCAAAGCGACCCAGTAAGGTACGTTTGGAGAGCCCTAAAACCATATCGAAAGTAACGTCACGCCCCAACACACAAGGAAAATTGCCCTTCCTCACTTGTTCAGTTTTAAGATGACGCCTATGTTGTGCCTGAGGCTCGTAATGGGCTTACGAAGAACAAAGGAGTCTAGTTCCGTCTTACCCCCAGACCGAGAGTGAAATGCTCCATTGCTAGGCTCTAGTTGGTATCCCTCACATTCCACCCGAAGATGTGGGTTTGGACGAAAAAGACCAGAGGAACAGGAGAAAGTGCCCACACCGGTAGAGGGAAATACCTCCGGTAAAGGAGTAAGGTTATTTCCATTCCCATCAAGGGAAACCGTAACCGATGACGACATAACACTGAAACTGACAGGTACCCACCAACAAACAAGAGGAACCACCAGGGAATCGGTGAAAGTAGTCTAAGCGACCACTGACGTGCCAGTCAATCAAAGAACCACGTCAAAATAAAAAATGTAACCAGGAACGGGGAATACGGAACATAGATTCTATACCATAAAGAATACGGGACGGAGCCAGGTTTCGAAAACCGAGGAATAATTCCCACTTTTTTATCACTTGGTTTGTACTAGACTAATCGTGCGGATTAGTGGACTCCAAGTTGACATGATTAGGGGCGCTAAGGTAGGATACGTAGATCCTCAGTCTTGAAAAAAAAACTCCTCCTACCAAAAAACCCTAACCAGGTCAGCGACACACTAGGCTCCATCTCCGTAAACCCTCCAAAACCCTTTCACAAACCCTACAGACCTTCTAAATGAACCTGAATATTTAAAGATATCCATCCCTTTCATTAGATCATTTGATGAATCAACAAGTTGAATATTCTCCTCTTTGTGATTTGAATAGGGTTTTAACACTACCTTGTGACACATCAAATATCAAGTATTCTGAATATTAGAAAACAATCAATGATTTAGGATCCAAGCATTCTTTTTGCTAAAGAATTTCAGAATGGATCGACCTTGGAATTTACATGTGCACTCTAAACTTTTGATAATATTGTGCAACATATTTGATGATGTATCATATTAACATTATTGTCGCAGTTGGATGGAAAATTAGGTATATAAATAATCTATCATATTAACTTTGAAGAGAAGAGATGTGCTTCATGGAGGATGTATGCTTGCTTAAATAAATAAATATATGTTTGCAACCTCTTAGTCTATATCATTCCCTTTGCAGTTATGTTCTGATTATTCACAAAATGTTTTGTCATTCCTTTCATGGTGACCTTACAATTGCGCATATTATTTTATGCAAACTAAAATCTTATCAATGATTAATTGGAACTCCCTAGAAGAATGATGTTGGAATTGTGTGCAAATATGACAACAATTTTACAACATAGTTTTTTTAGAAGGGTGTTCCCATGAATATGGGTAACACTTTTTGGCAAGCAGAGGGCGTGAGAATGTTGAAAAATGATCTCGATTGAGCTATTTTTAAGTTGTTGATCGATCTTTTAAAAGCTCGATCGAGGGCTTCATAAAGTGCTCGATCAAACCTTCTTAATAAGCTAGATCAAGGGTAAGAAAAACCCTCAATCGAGTTGTTAAACCCTCGATCGAGAATATAGTTCACATGGTTGATTGATTTTAGAAGCTCGATCGAGAGATTGTTAGGATGAAATATCCAAAACTAAAGGCTGCGTCTTAGTAGCCATCGTCGAATTTGAAAGCTCGATCGAGTTTTATAGAGCTCAATAGAGATCTTGACCTGTAGTAGGTTTTAAAACGAAAAAACCCCATACCTCAGTTTTTTTCAATGCATCTGTTGCATAGAGAAGTTGTGTTGATTTGACTGAGGACTACAACTTGCCACCAACCACCACTTCTTGCTACCATGGCCTCCACACCCAGAGGTAGGCAACTCAAAAATCCCCAAAATTAGTTCTTCTATGCATTGATTGAAAGTGTTGTTGTTTTTTAGTAATTTTAATGAATATTTTGTGAAATTTGTTCAAAACCCTAAAAAATCAATTATATGTATTAATTAAAATAGTTTTTATTTTGTACCAATTTTAACCAAAAAATTGTAATATTAGTTTTTTTTTTGTACATGTAATCCAAATTTTAATTGAAAATATACCAGCGTAGATCCATCTTGAACTCGGATCTATCAAGCACTAAGAGGTATCCAATTTATTCTCTAGTATTTTTTTTAATCTTAAACTCAAGGAATTTGATTTCTCTTGTGCTTGATATATTTGGGTTTAAGTTTTAATATTTTTTTCCACGGACATGGATTTTTCAAATTACTATTCATAATTTTTTTTATTTTTATGAGTGGACATGTATTTTTATTTTATATTATTTTATGAGCGAACATGTATTTTTTTAGTTTTTTTTTATAATGTAATGTTACATGTTACATTATGTTACATTATTAAGAACATATATTGGTGGAGAAATCCATTTATAGGTAGAGTTTTCTTAGATCCTTTATTGTATTCAAAGGATCACATATATTTGATTTATCTTCATTATGTCATGTAGATTGTTCTCCACAATGGAGTTCTTCCGTCCATAGATCACGTTCATCAAGAGGATTTGGTGTTGTAGCACCCCCTCCACATCTTGAGCATAGTCGTATCTGAAATATTTACATATAGTTTTGTTTTTATTGAGTTACATAAATAAGTGAATTATTATATACATGTAACTCAATTATTATTTGTTGTTTATTTCTTCTTTCATAGGCACCCCACTAGCTAGGCTGTCTGGTGATCATGCATCCGGGGGCATCGTGGAAAGTCTCTCACGATGGTTGCGACACATTGACCTCCTCATATCAATATGAGGAGGTTCTTCATCACACAGGTACATTAAATTCATATTTATGTCTTTCTTAACTACCAATATCTTTATTTTGTATAGGTATTTTGTACTTTGACTGATATATTTTTTATCTATTTATTAGGTGTTGATCCTGCTTCTCGACCTACTTGGGAGGATGAGATATCAAGGATAAAGATCGAGGATATCACATCGCATCGTGATTGGTTGCACACCCAATTAGGGGCCACGTGCCATGATTTCCCATTTAGATAGTTGATCAACATGATGATCGATGCGGTTGATGGATGGTTGGATGTACACTAGAAGGTGGGGCCTCTTAGTGACAATTGGAAAAATACTTACTAGAGGAGGAGGGACCAAGTATTGGGTCTTGACAAATTGGAGGTTGTTAAAGCCGCAACAAGAGGGAATGCTGTCAAGGGAATTTTGTTTGACATCTCTCCTGGTCATGCTATTGGAAAACCGCTATGATTGTGAGAGTTTAAACTTGATGCTGCTGCACCTCACATTTATGATAGGTTGATTGGAGCATGGAGCATATTATCCCACCATGATCAGGTCTAATTGTACTTTCCCAAACAATTGTATGCAAATTTTTTGCTACACATGCGTCCTAATTACACCAGTATACGGTCGTCTTTTTATAGCGTCAGGGAGGGACGCGATTATGAGCGTCCTGGGGCTCGCAGAGACCTTGTTGTTGCACCACCACCACCTCGACTAGTTCCCATTCCTAATCGAAGTGTTATTCAATCAGATGATTTTGTTGAGACATTGTAGCTTAGAGTTGAGACATGAGATTTGATGGTATGCGCCATGTGCATTGCATTAAGCAATGTTATAGTGGCCATGCACAAGGACAGGTCTAGACCATGCCCTGGACTTGCAAAGCTTGAGTTAGCATGGGTGGACAAGTCGATTATTCAAGTGCTTGACCATGAGAAGGATACTTATGCATGTTATGAGTGCCCAAGATGCATACTATCATTTGTATAAGGGATGTAGGCCACCATCGATAGAGCATGTATCTTTTTGTACCCACATTTTTTTCATTATACGTCGTTAAATAGTGATCTTTAATACATGTACACATGAAAAATAGTCAATTGAATAATATTGATTTGTTTTTTGTTGCTCCATGCAGAGGACCCCCTTTATGGATTCAATCAATGCCACTTCCCCAATGGTTGAGCATCCAACCTTTGTCCTTGGTGATGTCTCCATGGTACCCATGCTAGTTTTCTCATCTTAACTTTGTCAGTTACATACATGCGTATAATTCCAATTATTTTATCATAACTATCTTCTTGTACCTTGCTCAAATTGTACAGGGTAGAGGAAATGAAATTGCACAGGAGAAAGAGATGCATTCTCCCTTGAGTTCCGACGATCAGTCACTAGTTGATATGATATTGTAATTTATGTTGCAATGCAATAAATAATTCAATTTGATGTTTAATTTATAATGTTAATTTATTTTTCTTGTATTGATTACATGCATGATGTCACCATACACAGGCTCAAGTACAGCTGGGGGTTGATACTGCATTAATGATCACAAAGGAGTGGGAAAGGTTGACTCAACATCATTTAGGTGAGGACCCATTGACTCAACATCATCTTGGAGTTTCCACACAACAAGATTTGGACAATCTCGCGATGGAATCAATTCAAGTAAGTTGATCCTTCGACTTAAAATTTTAAAAATATGTCATCTACCTAATTTCAAGTACTAAAATCCAACTAACTTACATAGCACACAATTTTAAATTTTGCAGTCCCCATCTTTAGACACCAGTTTCGATCATGCATTGCCTTGTCACCAGGGGCATGGTGCAAGTGGTACTAGAAGTGGGGATGACCATAGAGCCCACCAGGGGCCTAGTCCACAAATTTGACGAGATTTGTTCATGTTGCACTATTTTTATTGTTTTTTTACAGAAACAGATGTGGTTTATATTAAGAAAGCAGTGGGAGACCCACTTGCACGGTTACGACATAGAGACCCATCCTTGAAAAATAGGCAAAATGTCTTGAAAATCTACATATCCTTAAGCTAACAGTCTTCTTATAAAACTTAACAAAAATCCCTATTCTGGAGCCAAAAAACAATCCAACATTCACCATAACAAATTTTTTTTTTTACACAATACAAGGGAAATCAAAATAGTTGTGAACCCATGAATTAGTGACGGTTAGAATCCTAAGGTCCTAGAGCAGAGGCAACCAAAGTTGGCAAGTCTGAACAAGCATCCCTCCTCTCCACCCGAAGCGCGCGTACCAAAAAATCCATTGTACCATGCCAGGCTTCCAAATCTGCGAATTGGTCCTGGATAGCTTGATCTGAGTGTCTGATTGTGTCTACAAAATCTTCACGAAGTTGAACCATGTATTCTTCAACCAATTCAAAACGAAGGTGATGGGTGAACCTATTCTAGTCATGGATCCTCCTCTGAAGCTACCGTATTTCTTTTTCGATGCATTTACCTAGCCCATTCCCAATCGATTACAGGGAGGTGAGGTTCCAACAATGAATGGGTAGATTGGAAAGGAAAAACCAAACTGGAACAACCTTGGGCACATCAAGAGCTGGGTCAAAATCAGGGGTCCAACGATTGAGGTATAGCCCTTGCGTACCCATGAAGTATGACCCACTTCAAAAAATCAGATCACGATCCTCCCTGGAGATAAAATCAAAGAGGAAGAACCCTTGACCGACTGCATAGCAAGTGACGCTATTGGAGATCAGAGGTCTCCAATTTTTATGGATCCAATTGTTTGTGGTTCGGGGGGAGGGCCATAGGCCTATGAACTGGCCTACTAACGCCCGATCGGTAAGCGAGACGGCTATTTGCATAGCATGATTTGGCGGAAGAGCTATAACCAGGATTTCGTCCAGTTTTTAACAAACTTCAGCAGAGGAGTGGAGAGTGGCTTCTTCCCTTGTGTGGCAAGGATTCGCTTGAAGGCTATTTCGGCTGCATAAGGCAGAGGAGGAGCGGGGGGCTCCTCGCCTCCATTGACGCTCATGATGAAAACCCTGGAATAGTCGCACAAAAACCCTAGCAGAGCACTTCGTGAGAACTAATGATGGTCCGCAATCATAATCTTGTTATACAATCTTTCATGGATATACACTCTTTACTAAAGGAAAAAAATGATTGCACTATTTTTATTGTTATGCATACATATATACTTGATTTTTTTATGTATACATATATACAACTGTATTTTTTTATATACTTGAAGGATTGTTTTGTATCATATTTTTTCTTCAAGGATATACGATCTGTGTATTTTATTTATGTTTATGGGAATTTATCTTTATCAAGTATGTTTATGCTTATGCACCTTCATGTTAACTTTATTTTATGTTCATGTTTATGGGAATTTATCTTTATCAAATATGTTTATGTTTATGCACCTTCATGTAAACTTGATCTTATGTTCATGTTTATGATGACGATTTTACAAATTACAATTTTACAATTACAAGTCACATGCACAGGAATGGATGTTACAATAATTAGAAGTGTCAAGTTACAAATGAAAAATTGGAAGTTACAAGTTTATCTTATGTTCATGTTTAATGTGCATGTTATTTAAATATTATGTTCATTTTTCATTTATAATTCAAGCTTTCATACACAATTTACAAGTCACAATTAGGACAACAAGTTACAATCTAATTAGATCTACAAATTTAAAGAAAGAAGCATCCATGAAGCTAGTTTCATGTAACAATAACAATCTAATAACATTGACTATATTTACAAATTTTAATTACAATAAGAAATTACAATTCATGATGCTAGTTTTAATTAGCAATAACAATCTAATAATGATGATTAAATTTACAGATTATTGCTTACAATAAAAAATTACAATTCATAATGCTAGTTTCAATTAACAACAACAATTATAATTACAATTTACCATTTATAATCTACAATTATAGTTATAATTGCAAATTACAAATTACAATAGAACCAATTACAAATTAAAAGATCTACAAGTTACAATTAGAGTTGCATTTTACAATATACAATATATCATTATTATTATAGTTACTTTTTACAAAATTTCACAATTACAAATTAAAATTGTAGAATTACTCTTTAAGAAATTACTAATTAGACATGTACACATTCCAATTGTACAATTAACCTTTGAGAAATTATTAATTAGACATGTAAAAATTACAACTTATAATCTCATTACAAAATTAAAATAAGATAGACAATAGGGTCATTGATACCATGTGAAATATTGATAAAAAATAAGATAACCTGAAAATAATTCTTCTGGCCAATGTGTTATACGAATGCAAGTCTCCATAATACGGTCATGGTCAATGTCTGCCATCTTCCATCTCTTTGGTTCACCACTCTTCACTTTGATTTCCGTAAGATGTATTCGAGATGGAACAACCAAATGACTATACTGGCAAGATATATACTTAGGCATATAGTCTTGGTAAATAAAATAATTTCTTTTTTTTCAATTTTTGGAAAACGTGGCCATGGAAACCAGGTCATCGATTTGGTATGTGAAATTACCATCTCAATAGGATATCACCAACCTATTTTTAATTTGATAACATCGAATCAAATAATATGTGACATTCTCTTCATTGCTCGAGGGTGCAGTGACAACAAATACATCACCTGCCATAAAAATCAAATTTTGCTAAACAAACGTATATACATTCGAGTACCAGTTTGGAATTTTGAACATTCAATCAAAGATGCCAAATAAAATCATGTGATGTATATAATGAGTAATCTTCGGTTAATGTTCAATTGCATACCTTCCCTAGCCACATCAGAAACTTAATCGCAATCTAATGATACCACAACATCTTCAGTCGGCATCTCTTGCCATGTCGGAATTGGATGAGGACCCTTCAGAGTAAGAGGGACATATTTACATTGTTTCACATGTCCAACATTTTGGCATTTATCAAGGCCACATCCATCTGCATCGATGCAAAAATCGAAAAGCACACATATTTTCTTATTTCTATGGAAACTATGTCTCCCATGTCCTTACTCCAAATGGAGTGTAATTCCCTTGTCCCAACTATTGTCTCACAATACCAAGGAATAAACCTATTCACATCGCCAATGGAAACATTCCAAAAGAACCTGCATCGAAATAAATGTACAATCAAATATATATTTTTTCAACTAAGACGATGTTTCAAATAACTTTCAAAATGTGATCTTCAACTACACACCGTACTGTCTTGCCTACGCACTGGCCTTGCTTGTTTATGAACTTCATGTTGCAAATGCAATGTGCACTAGGCAACTACTTCTGCAAATGATTAATTGATTCGGGTTGCACCATGACTCATTTGGTACCTTCAAGTGCCTGTTTCACACAAGCACATGCACCATCGTTTCACACAAGCACATGCACCATCATGCTCTCCTTTTTTATGCCCCATTTAAAAAAACTCCTAGTATGTCTAACTCTTGTCTTTTTATGAAGGTGACTCAACCAATAAAAACTGCATACTGATTTGAATTTCCCTACACATCCATCTAACTAAATCCAATATTATGTAAATGACACCCCATTCTTATTTAATGAGTCGTAAATCAACCCAAATCAGTGTTGAACGAACAATGTGTCATGTTTGTGATCATCACTCACATAAAAATGGTACTCTTTAATCACTTTTCATGACTGAGGAGTGTTATCCCTGCCATCAATGATCGCGTGAGCATATCTCTACAAAACCTGTATGAATATTGACACCTTGTAAGAGTGATAGTACTCACTTTGTATCTTAGTTCGGGGAGCAAATGTGTAGTTCTTGGCTAATTCTACCACTGATAAGATTGTGCTCAGTTCAAACACCTCACGAGAATTCTTGAATTCGACATCTTGCAACCTAGACTTGTGAGAGTGTTTGATATATTTATAAATATGATTTTGGACTTTCTCCATGAACTATGGAATAGGAATTTTTTCCTTAAGCAAGTCGATCCTTTTAGATGGTGCATTTGAAGATGTTGCAACCATGGAAACATACTCATATATTTTCCATGTAACTGTGACATCTGATAGCCCAGAGTGTGCTAGATCTAATGTGAAATGTCTATGGAACAATTCCAAGTTACCACATTCAGGGCATCTTCTTCCGCCTACACATATATTGTTGAAAAACACATCCTCAACATTCCTTTTGAATAGTATAGTAGAAACAAAATCCCACTTCGTGGGAGGAGCTAGTTCACCCTGCCAGTCCCTTTTGCAAAAGTCTATAAATGTGTCATAATAGAGTTGAAATTCAACATGGTATCGACAACAATAGGTGTTGTGAATTATGTTTGGCCTAATATACCATGGTTTTAGCTCGTCAAACATGTTGATTGAGATCTCGACACTAGGATTGGATTCTTGAAATTCCTTAAACAATGCAAATCCTATCATCTCCATAATATGCTTATAATGCTCGACATAAATCACTCTGGATAAATGATTCCGTAGGACATACTTTCGATCTAGTATAACAAGCGAATGGTTGTCTCAAAACTCTACCACCTTCTCTCTAACGCCTTCAGAAAGCCTGTCATGATAATGTTGGTTGCAAATAAGAGACCAACAAGCGGGTTCAATGTTTTAATCTATCCAAAACCTAAATTTAGTATATTTGTGCAATGTTTTTCTCGTAACATGGAGCAATTTTGACATTGTTGCCAACATTTGAATTCTTGAGTTTGTCAGTGCCACAACATTAGTTGTAATTTCAGTGTGAGCATATAGGATATCGAGTTTTCTTGATTTTCTGAATGAAGATAACGTTTTTCTGATGTTTTTTGCTAGAGTTTCATGTGTCATTTTACCTTTAGCATCTTTAAAACCCAACGTGTTTGTGACATCTTTTAGTATTTTATGTTTTAGCAATTCATGTAGGATTTGAGCTTGCGTGATAACTAAGTGTTGTTCAAAATGCACCTTGATAATGTTTCTATCATACTCTCTAACTATCCGAACATGAATCGGGTTCCCGAACTCTTCTCCCGTGACAACATCCATAATGCCTTCTAGACAATCTCCACCTCTTACAAACCCACTGCAACTCCCAATTAATCTTGAACCTATGTGAGAGGGAACGGGGTTCTGTGACGATTGATCAGGATCTATCCTTCCATATAGTCCAATGAATTTTTTGAAAGTTCAACTTTGACCAAATAAGGGAATTTTGTTCGATATAAGAAAAACAATACAATGGAAGTAAGAAGCATTCAAATACTATGGTATCACCCATGACTATTTGAGTTGCATTCAAACATCACAAGAAAATTAAATTTTTGTAAGTCCAAGTCTGACCAAATAACAAAATTTTGTTCGATATAAGAAAAAAATAGAGAATGGAAGTAAAAGCACTCAAAGACTATGGCCTCAACCATGACTATTTCAAATGCATTCAAACATCACAAGCAAATTAAAATTTTGAAAGTTCAACTCTCACCAAATAAGGGAATTTTGTTCAATATAAGAAAAAAAATAAAATGGAAGTAAGAAGCATTCAAATACTATGGTCTCAACCATGGCTGTTTCAAATGCATTCAAACATCACAAGCAAATTAAATTTTCAAAAGTTCAACAATGACCAAATAAGGGAATTTTGTTCAATATAAGAAAAAAAAATAGAGAATGGAAGTAAGAAGCATTCAAAGACTATGGTCTCAACCATGACTATTTCAAATGCATTCAACATCACAAGCAAATTACATATTTGAAATTTCAACTCTGATCAAATAAGGGAATTTTGTTCGATATAAGAACAAAAAATAGAATCAAAGTAAGAAGCATTCAAAGGCTATGGTCTAAACCATGACTATTTCAATTGCATTCAAACATCACAAGCAAATTAAATTTTTGAAATTTCAACTCTGAACAAATAAAGGAATTTTGTTCGATATAAGAAAAAAATAGAATCGAAGTAAGAAGCATTCAAAGACTATGGTCTCACCCATGACTATTTCAAATGCATTCAAACATCACAATCAAATATATGAAAATCGAGGCTATTTAAATATGGTTGAAGGGATTCTTACGACTACATGGCTTCCATGAACATCGTTCCTTCATATCTCTTGCCATGTCGGAATTGGATTTTTTTTCCATATGTACATACTCTTAAATATTTCAAAAAATTATCATATAATCTATCCACAAAATAAAATGTAAATAGATCCCTATGACCTAATTTCCTTCCACTCAAATTGTAACTATACCTTCCAAAGTCTCTCATTTTCGACGGTTGTGAACCCATTAGAGACATTGACCCGTGAA
This sequence comes from Larix kaempferi, assembly GCA_027924585.1. Lineage (NCBI taxonomy): Eukaryota > Viridiplantae > Streptophyta > Pinopsida > Pinales > Pinaceae > Larix > Larix kaempferi. The sequence goes on along the minus strand of BSBM01000074.1, from coordinate 6,008,709 downwards.
GGTAACAAATGACTGGTTGTAATGATGGCCACTAGGAAAAGCACCAACGGCCAACAAACTCCAATCTAGGTACTGTCAACATCCCACGACAATAACCTATAGGGTATATAGATCCTATGTTTTGGCCACTTGGAACCTTCGTCAAGTGGTGGGAAAGAAGTTATCCCTCGAATGGTATTGTGGCGCATCTTTTAAACAGGTGGTCGGTAGCCCCCCTAAGAGAACATAAACATGTTACCTCAGGTTTTACCTCCTCTGGCACAATGCCTCTTTCCCTGAGGATTCTTTTCAACTTGATGTTGAAGGGGTTTTAAATGATTTTTATAAAAAACAATTATGTTTCATATGAGAAATGACTGATGGACGATATTTGGATTCCTAACCCAAGAATCCTACCTTAAATACTAACAAATTATTTTGTGCCCTCTCGTGGAGAAATTATGTTGGTTGGATTAAGTTATTGTGGTTGATTTTTTAACGACTTTCTTCACTTATTGGAGTGAGAATGAAATTGATCATTTCTAAAAAGTAATCCATCCAATCATAAATTATATATATTCTGTACATATACAGGTTAAATAATAAATAAATATGATACTAAATTTTTTAAAACAAAATTCAAAATAGTGGCTAAGCATATTTATTTAATACATGTGCACACTTTCAATTTAAGATTGTGCGATAACATTTAAAGAGACTTTTAATCTAATAATTTATGAACATACATGACAATACAAATTCATACTTTCTAAAATATAAAATAATAAAATTTAGTACTCTACATTATATGAACTTCTTAATTATGTTAACTATGATTTGAATTTTAACTATGTTTAATTATGTTAACTATCCTTGGTACCTTTTTTTTTGCTAGGGGAATGGGCAACTGGAGACTGGGCTGGTACTCGCGTGACACGGGGTCCAGGGATCCAATCCCGCTATCACTATACCCCTAGGTGCCCCACACACCCCGCAAGCATGGGACACGGGTAAAGCCGGGTGTGATTTGAACTCGTGACCTCCAATTTACAACATGTGACTTCATATCAAGTGAACCGCCAATGAGCCACACCCGTGCGGGCTATCCTTGGTACATTTTAAAAGGAGGCACATGTGTCATTATATATTTAACAATTTTACAATATCTAGTGCACATGGAATATCACACATTAAAAATCAATTGAACTTTGTGAAGGTTCTATAAAATGAAAAGTGAATATATTTTCAAGGTATATGTAGATTGATTCATAAACTTATTTACTAAGTAAATTGCAATCATTTATTTTTAAATATCTGTACAAAATTTTTATCTATTCCAACACCCATTCCAAGGTAGTTTATAATACATGTCTCATAAACTATCATTTTATGTGTGAAATTGCACACATATTTATATCTCTAGTTTAAGGATAAATCATATACATAAATAAACATTATCTCTAATTTAAGGATTTGTTTTTTTCACAGGTATGTACATATTTGAATTTAAGTTATTCTAGAGTGTTCATTGATGTGAATATTTGACTATGAATTCCTCTATATGATATTTAAAACTTCCTATCAAAACCAACCTTAAGGAATAAAATTTGACACTACAAGGAGAATTTTGAAAGTTCACACAAATTTTAGTTATATTTAGATTGATAAGTTGATTGCACACTAGCATGCAATAATATTCTGTAATAACACTCAATGCATGTACATGAACATTTCATTACATTATTTAGTATATAAAAATTAATTGTGACCAATAAAAACCGTATATAATATCTTGAAAATCCGATAACTACAAATCAATCAAAATGATAATTTTGTAACTAATTTCGACATGATAATTACATAATTAATTTTGAAACATGTTAATTGAAAGAATGGGGTAAGAAGTAAGAATAAAGAAACTTATTTGAAATAATTATCATTTGAAATATGAAATAAGAAAAATACCCATGTCGTCCTAAATTGAAGCTGGATCGAACAAAGGTTGATCTTCATCATCTTTTTGTTTCTCTCTCAATGCTGCTCCTCATTGCCTCATCCTTTCTTTGTTATTTTCTCGTATTTCTTCTTCATTAATTTGATCACCATCATGTTTCCTACTTTGATATTTCTTGTTTCCCATGTTGATTGGTGAATAAGAAATGAAAATGTCCAATTTTCTTTGAAGTCCTTCGAAAAATATACACTTTGAGAGACTCAATAGACTAAAAATGAAGTTACAATTCATAAATTTAATTTTATACGTGTACTTATAAATTTGTTTATACATTATACTTCATTAATAAAATGTGGGTAAGAGTTCCCGGGTTGGGTTAAAGGGAAGGAAGCAAGGCAAAAAGTTGGCGAACAGTAGCTCAATCAATCTACTAATGCTCGATTGAGCTATTTTTAGTTTTCTTGATCAAGCTTCTAAACTCTCAATCGAGCTAATATCTCGATCGATGTTTTGTTTAACCACACGTTATCCCTCGGTTGAGATGTTTAAAAAAGTGCACAAATGCTCGATCGAGCTATTTAAAACCCTCAATCGAGCTAATAACTCGACGGATGGCTTTAAAATAGGATTTTAGACCGATCTTTCTAATTTGTTTTTTTGCTCTTTTTGCTAGACCTAAAATGTGGCCTAGGTCTATCCAATCACATATAATTTACTAGTTTTTTAGTTCATATGATATTTTGTTTTATTTTCTTTTGAAACTTACACTCACAAAACCATGTCAACAACTTCAAAACAACGCAAAGATAAATAACAGTGGTGACATAAAATAACGATGCTACAACCTTGTATCATAGTAGTGATAATTATTTGGAGTTAGGTCCTATCTTAAGGTTTTTATGATTTACTTACATAAAAGGAAATTTCTATAATTTCTTAATATTATTTATTGTTCATTTTCAATATTGAGGAACATAATAGTACCCTTATCCCACTCATGGAACAAGCATCTTGTCTAGTGGAAACATGGGATGGTGAAAAGCATTAATAGTGTACTATGATCCATAAAACCTTTTTCTTATTCTAAGTTCTCTTTTGCCTCCCTAAGTCATGGTCAAGGACTCAATACCCATCACTTATGCACATAACTTTCTAGTGGTGGTGACGATGCAGGCTTGAACCTCTCAAAGAGAAAACACTAGGTAAGAGGTGAATAACACTAGCCTAAGAGCAACAATTAACCCATAAACAAGAAAAATAACAACAATAGGAGAACATAACAATAGGAGAACATAACAACTTTGCATCTTCTTCATTTGACTACTCTGAATGGATTTATTTTGATATATGAATTTGTTTCTTTGTTTCCTTCAACACTTTGAATGTTGCTTCCTTCTTTGATGGGTTGTCTTGTCCTTTTCTCAGCTCATATGCAGTGAGGGTCCCTTGAAGTTCATCTATTGTCAAAAAATCAAGATGATCTCGATCTTCCACATTGGAGATTTTTGAGTCATATCTCATTGGCAAGGTTCTTAGTATCTTTTGAAAAACTTCCTTCTCCTCTATTTCTCCTCGCAGTCCTCTAATAGCATTGGAAACATAATATACTCGTAAAATGTATTCTGCAATGTTTTCTTCTTCTTCCATCTTCAGACTTTCAAACTGCCCTATGTATATCTAAAGTTTTGATTGCATGACCTTGGATTTCCCTTCATAGGTAATTTTTAATTTTCCCCAAGCCTCTTTAGTTATCTTGCAAAGCATGACTTTGACTAATACAAAATTTGTTAATCCATTCAAAATTGAATTCAGGGCTTTTGCATTGGAGTCCTATTGTTCCTTTTCATCTCTATCTGTAGGTAGGTAGTCTGGTATTTTATACCCTCTTTCAACAAAATTCCAAATATTGCATCCAAGAGACATCAAATGACATTTCATTCTTACACTCCAGAATGCATAATTATTTCCTGTGTACAGTGGGGCTTTGTTGGCAGCTAATACTTCTTATTGATCGATAGTGGTTTTTAATGGGATCTTCCTTCTAGTGATTTAAATTATAGTGAAGGATCGTGCTTTGATACCAATTGTTGGAATATCCAGTAATACTGAGACGGGATGAATCACTATTGGACCTTTCTAACAATTTTAACCACTTTTAAATATTTATTAAAACACAAGATCAACAAAATAAACATAACACAAATTACTTAAAACCCCTTTCTTCTTTGGATCTTACAGAGACCCCTTTCTTCCAAGAATAAACCCTGTATATATATAATTATGTATTTACTTAAAACAACATGTCTTTTCATTCAAGAATCACAAGAATTCATCGTGTCTTTCCATATCAAATTATCATATCGTTTAATGATTCATCGTGTCTCTTCACAAAGATTATATCCATGCCTATTAGGTAATGAATAACGAACCATATGAATTAAGAGTTATAAATCGTAGAAGTTATATATTGTTCAACAAACTTAAGAAGTGACAACAAGTATTCGCTAACTCAGTATTCGCTAACTCTTCTTTTATTATAATAAAAATGGGAAAATAAATGAAATGAAATTATTGGATAATCGCTTTTAACATTGAAAAGATTCCATAGTATCCTCTGGATATAGATCAAGATTTACAGAAAAGCACTGAAAGATTCCATGGTATCCTCTGGATATAGATCAAGATTCAGATCATCTATGGAACCTTCCAAGTTAATGAAGTGCCAACTTATCAATCGAAATGCCTCCCAATAAATTTGGTCAGATGTTTCTTTAATTGGAAGGGACACTTCGTGCACTATATTTTGACTGTGCAGAATGGCAATGAAATGCTTAAATGAACGAAGAAACGCAAGGGTTGGAACATATTCCTTGACCATCTCAAAACTGTTGCCTAAAATAATAATCTTATTCAAATTGGCCGGCGTCCAATTTGCCTTTAATAGATTCTGAAAGAGAGGCAGTGGGCAACGAGGCATGAAAAACAGGGTGGGTCTGTCAACTGTCCGGCTGCCACGTTCATCAACGGAGAGAAAAGTGCAGTTGAAAAACTTGAGAGCTTCTTGCTGCAGCGGAGATATTACTGGGTCATACACCACAATATCATTTACCCATTCAAATTTCTCTCGTAGCAAAATCGCAAAAGCCAATTGCGAGAGACAAGTATCGATGCGACGATGCCCAGCCTCTATCGATCCAACGCCATAGAGCACGAGTTGTAATTGTGAACACTGCGGGTCTTGGTTTTGGTCTGCCACCTTTTTTATGCGTGCGATCATTTCTGGGTCTTGTAGTTGTCTCGTCGCCTCTTCAAAAAAAGAAGATTCCTGTAACTTTTGTATAGCCGACTGTACATTATTGACTATTGCTTCAACCCTTCTAGACACTTCTGCAACAACTTCTTCAACAACTTCTGCAACAACTTCTTCAACACTTCTAGACATTTCTGCAAACTTGCGATGAACAATCAGAATAAGAGTTGTAAATCGTTGATACTATGGATGGATATGGGCAGGACATTATATATATATCTTTTGGCAATGTTGAATAAAGGATAACGTTGCGTCGGTTCATGGGTAGAATGTGCCTCTGTGACTTAGATGGATGCTGCGCCGACAGCTGGTCGTTAAATAAAACTGGGAAAATACATGAATTAATGGATCAATCAACCGCTGAGCTTATCCCACAGTTCACCTAAAGATGGATGGCATAAGCCATGCCATGGGATCGACAATGGATGGCATCAAGCATGCCATGGAGTCAATCTAAACCTTGGGAGTTGTCCGCAGGCGGAGGTGACAGAGGAGGGCAAACAATATCCACCGAGCTGTGCGATGGCTGGAAAATCAGTCTAACTCATAAATGTGATGGGATTGTCCAATCAGTTTCAAATTGAAAATTCAAACTCCAATCAGTGGAATCACAGCTTTTGGTTCGAAGCGATGCTACGCAATGGTAGAACATAAAATAGGAGCCCGAAACCAGAGAAAGATCTGTTGGAACATTCCATTACTTATTAAAGTGTCTGTTCTGGTTCTTCTCAATTCTGTAAGCGATCCTCAAATAATATGTTGAACATTCCATTACTTATTACTTATTGTCAAAACCATGAAGCAGAACTCTTATGCTCACTGTAGTATTACAGTGAAGGTTTTGACATTCGAACGGTATGCTCACACAGCACTGTTACAAAAGCTGTATGCTCGCATAAATATGTAATTATGACTCTATTTGGTGATAATATAAAAAGCTTTTTTCCTTGGGAAAAAAAAGTTATAGACCTTAATTTTATCCATATAATTATGATTATCTACGTAATTTGTTATTATAAAGTTATTTATGCTAATCCATATTTCCTGTATATATCTCATATTTTTCAATTTAATATAAAGTTATAAATACACACAAAAAAATATTTTTTATATTATTTATACTTATTATATCTTAAAAATATTTGATTTGTATTTTTGTCATACTTGCAGGTACTTAAAATTAAATATCATATGTATACTTTCATTTCAATGCAATAAGATTGTAAATAATATTTTGTCCCTTCAAATTAAATAATAGGTTTTGTACATGGAATCTTGGAGGAAGATTGAGCAAAGCCATAAGCGTTTTATAAAGTATAACATCAAAATTCAAAGTAATACACCTTATCATATTCTTCTAATAGAAGTGGGGCTTCCCACCATTGAGAGCATTGCTATGACTAGGTACTTGATGTATAAGTACAAGATTATTAACATGGGAGACCAAAGACTTCCTCAAATTGCTTTCAAATCTAGTCAAGACAACCTGTGGCTCAAGAGAGGCTGGTATAAAGACGCCATGTCTTGGTTAAACCATTGGGGGATTGACAAAAATACCACTTTCCAAAATATCAATAACATTACCAATATTCTCACGTACTAATATGATATCATAGTCATTAAATTTGAGACTATTTAAACGTATAGAGATGTCATGCAAATTCATATGGTTCGGGTAATCAAGCTATAGTGCTGAGTGTTTTTGGAGATTGCTAACATGGAAAATATTAAAAATGGGGTGTTCCTCTTTCAGGGGCACTTGAATGTGTTTTACATTATTGTTTGGGTGATCTTTTAGTGGCATAAAGATGTTGTGTGGTTGCCTATTTCCTTGACTCTTGTGGTTTTTAAGAGAATGCCAAACAAGATGTTTGAGATTTTGACTTTTGCATGTAGTGGTCACTACAATGGTAGATCTCTAGAGGATACACTTAATAGGTTGTACTATCCTTCATTCTTTGGTCATTGCTTGAGAATAAAATATGACAAAGCAATGGCTTCATTTACACAAGAACTCCATTCTGACTCAAAATGTATTATTTTAGAGAAACACATAGGTTTATGGAAAACTAGGCCTATATGCATCAGAATTGAATATGGACCAAATTAAGTGCTTACTTGATTAGATGTAAAATATAAGGGCCTATTTTGTAGCTCTTTTTGTAGAGATAGATTCATGGAGTGAAAAAACTAGATTATTTTACCTATCAGATATAATGATATCCTTAACATACCTAGAATTTTCATTACATTTTTTATCACTATAGGATAGTGATAGGTTGAGTTTGTCCTTCTCTTGGAGATAGAGATTTTGGGTGTTCATTAGAGTTGTAGAGAATTTGAAGTAGAATAACATAATATCACTTGTAATAATGTTGAGTTTTGTTTTTTATTAAATTCATTTTCTCCCTCAATAAATATTTACTTTTGGTTTTCATCATAGTGAGAGGGTGCATCAATCTTCTTGGTGTTTGTGCCTCAAAAATTTGTCTCTATTTGTCAAAAATGGGAGGAAGAACGGGTTGATGATTTACTATGTAAGAAGGTTTATGCCATGTCAAAACTCCTATGGTTCCATAAATAGGTAAAGTCATAGAATAAAAGTGAATTTCCCCTGATTGAAAAATATTATCATTTGTCCCATCTAAACACAATTATCATTTAATTATTGTACAAGGAGAAGAAAATTAGGTTTAATACTATTACATATTTCATTTTACAAACCTAGAACTAACTCATAATCTACCCCTTGTAGATGCGTTCAAAATGGAAACAACTACTAGCCCTTGTAGTGTAGGATCTCGAAAAAACAAACTTTTCTTTTTTTGATTTGCACTAGAGTATGATTGGAGGTAACGATGTTGCTTGGATCAAATCAAATAGATATAATGAGTTCATTATCAGGGAAAGAAAAAGGTTATTGTATCCAACGAGCTTTCAAAAAAGGTTTAGTAGGAATTCAAAACAAGAAATAAACATGTTGGAAATCAAAAGTGTAGAATCAACACCACTTTGGAATATATAGTGTAAGTGCTTTGTTGCTACTTTATTTTTCTTACATTAATTTTGTTTTAAATTCAAATTTTAGCGTGTTAGAATTTTGTCGTTGCTTACAGGTTTTGGATTTCATATGGGTTAGAGGACTATCAAGAGATTGATGCATTGGCTTATGATATATCAGAATTTCCTAAAATGGACCTACATGGAGTCATCCAGGTCGTAAGTATTTAAGACATGGTTTCACGTGTCATTTTAGTGTTCACATACCCAATAAGACACCAAAACATGCCCTGATCACTTATAGTGAGATGAATCATATAGATCTTACTGGGAAAACTTTTCCATGTAGAAGACGTTGGTGACTTTGTAGGTACAAGGGAATTTCATGCACCCCATATTAACAAGAAACTACTTCAATCAGTTGAAAGATGTTTCTTGTTGGGAATGTTAGCGGAATGTGTACATCACAAGCATCGTGAACTAGTGCATGTAAAAGTAACATCATCTAAAGTTTAGTTTGATCAAAATGATTTTCTTACTCATGATGACATTCACAATATAGAGAGGAGATTGAAACATGCCCAATATATGTTTGACAAGAATGATGCTCAAAGTGTGTGTATATGGCAAGCTACAAATCCTGATAAAATATTCTACTACTCAGAGTTTGACAATTCCATAGATGATGAGGGACACACTCCCTTCATTTTAGGCATTCAACAATCACTAGAACTAGAATGGATGATAAAATATCATGGCCATGATAGTATATTAGCATTGGACTCTACATTTGGAACAAATCACTTTAAGAAAATAATATACATCACATACTATTTTTTCCCTAGATCATTTGTTATTTATAAGATTATCTAAGCATGTACCTAATATCATGCTTATTTTTATGCAATTCCAAATTTATACATTGTTGGCATTTGATTCCCAACATAATGGTGTTCTTGTGGCATCGATTCTCATGTCTAGATCCATGACCTTTGATATTTCTAAATGGATGGAATCAATACTTCTTAAAGTACTCATGGGTATGTTGGAATGGAAAGTGAATGTATTCATGGTAGATGCAACAACAACAGATGATATATTCAACCTGAATTCTTTTTAAACTCAATTGCATATAATAAGAAAAGTCGATCATGTGTTGTGAAGAAGAATTAAAGTGTTGTGAGTCATACATGAGGTAAGTACCACTACTCCCTTCCTTATTATTTATTAATTTATCTGAAATGCAATCAATTAACAAATGTTATAGTTTGTATTTTTAATTTAATCTAGGATATATGTTTTGATTAATACTATAATGATAAGTTAATCAAATTTGACAATATTTTATATAAAATTCATTAAAGGTTTCATTATTTTTGTGTTAAGAACTTAAAACATGATGTTATATATAGGATTATAATAAGAGGTTTTAAAGCTATGCTTTTATGTAACTTTTGGTCCATTTTTTATATTTTTAATGAAAAATTAAAATTTTGTGATTTAATTTCAAATTAATGATGATGACATGATTTAAAGTTATGTTTTTGTGTTATTTTTATAAATATATTATGTCAATTGATTACTAAAATTGTGGAAATTAGAATTTCTTGATGCTATAATTCCATTTTCTCATTAATTGTTGAAATTGTCATCTTTGTATGCTAAAATTGCAATTGTTATAACACTTCAATTGTTGAAATTGTAGTTCTTGGTTGATGGGACTTAGATACTCATCCCTAATGGTAACCTTCTTATAACCTAGCCTCCATGGGAAACATGATATACAAATGCATGCACACGGGATTAAAACATAAAAACACAATAGAATAAACAAACCCATAAACACACATGCATATCGTCACATTCATTTTAGAAGGAAGGATAAACATTGCATAGACATAATAACAATGAATACTTATCTTCAATGAAAATTGGTCCAAGCAACTGACTATGTAGGGGCAACATTCCACCCAATCATAGGTATCAACCTTTGATATCGCCCCTGACACAAGATATGAGGCCACCTGGGAAAAGAAACCTATATGATTTTCTCTCAGCCCAAAACCCATATGCTCTCAATGCTCAACCAAATGATCATCTAAAGCTTCTATAGGAACCCTCAATTAGCCGCCATAGCTATGGCACTCCTTTCAAATACCCCACATAACACAAGAAAGGAATTCCCTTCACTGATCCATAATTCCCTTAAAGGAAATCCAACCCCTACAATGCTTACCAGTGTGTGTAGTAAGAGTCCAAGCTACTATTTGAATTTTGTTAAAAAAATTGCAACTTTCTTCTCAATCATATAACTAGTTGAAATTTCAATTTTGTAGATGTTGAAATTGCAATTTCTCCTCAATCCTTTTATTGTTGAATTTGTATATTTTCAGAATCGCAAGGCTTGTTATCAATCATATAACTAGTTTAAAATTTCATATGATAATTGTTGAAATTGCACTTTTCATTAAAAAAATTGCAACTTTCTTATCAATGTTGTTATTGTTGAACTTGTGAATTGCTAGAAATATATTCTCACAAAATTTCTAAAATTGTGATCTATAGATATCGAAATTACATTCAATTAATTGTTGAAATTGCAATTTCTAGATGCTATTATTCCAATTTCTCATTCCAAAGTTGCAATTCTTTTATAATTACATGGTTGTTGAAATTGCGTTTCTAGATTGTTGATATAACATTTTTCATTAAAATTAAAAGGATATGAATTGCAAATTTGTAGTTATTAGAATTGGTAATTATTCAATTGTCAAAATTGCAATATAAAATTCAAAAGAAAAACACCATGAAATTGCAAATATAATTATCAAAATTGCAATCAATCAATGAATAAATATGTTCAATCTATAAATATGTAGATTATAATAATTCAGGTTGCAACAAAGTATTTTGACTTATTTATATGTTATAATGTTTTTTGATTTTATTGCAAATGTTTTCATAGAGTTTTAGAGTCTTAAATAATGTTCACTATGCAAATTCTTCATTGTTGAAATTACAATCAATCAACTATTGAAATTTCATTTTTTGATAAAAGAATCTGAATTACTCGTGAATCCTCTACTTGCTGAATTTGCGAATTTGTAGCTGCATTTTGAATTAAAAGTTTCTAAAATTGCAAATAGGCAATTATTGGAATGGTGATCAATTAGTTGTTGAAATTGTGGAAATTGCAATTTCTTAATGCTATAATTCCACTTTCTCATTAAAACGTTCCAATTTTTATATTTTTAGAATTGTTGAAATTGCAACTCTTTAAATCATGAGATTGGAATATGGAATCTCATGAATTGCAATCAATTAATTGTTGAAATTGTAAAATTTAGATACTAAAATTGGAATTGTTACACCTCTTAAATTGTTGAAATTGGAGTTTTTTGTTAATGATTTTTTCATTAAAAATGTGAATTTATTCTTTAGTATATACTTGCTGGAATTGTGAATTTGTAGTTTGGAAGTGCCAAAATTACCATTAATCGTTGAAATTGCAATTTTTTAATGCTAAAATTGCAACTTTCTCCTCAATCATATAACTAGTTGAAATTTCAAACTTGTAGTTATCGAAATTGCAATTTCTCAAAAATTCTTTTATAGTTGAATTTGTGAATTGTCATAATTGCATTCCTTTGAAATTGAAATTTCAACTTGCATACAAAATTTCTAAAATTGCAATATACAAATATCTAAACTACAATCAATTAATTGTTGAAATTGCGAGGTGAAAGTCGAAGATGAAGGAAATGTTTCTTGGAGCAATGGAGGTAGAAGGTTTTACGGAGGTGTAAGGTGTGACAGTCTGATTTTGAGGGTGTAGGGTCGGCGCGGGCCAGGCCCCGGTTCCTGTGCTGTGGCAGGGAACCGTCTTAATGGGCGTGATGTTGGGTGGGGAGGCTCCACCTCCTAGCCCCGCAATGGACAAAGTTAAAGGTAAAGGGCCAGCTGAAGCTTCGGAATCTCCTGCTGGTCAGGGTGAAGCCGAGAACAATGGAGTGGATAAGGAGACCCCCTTGGTTATGGGAATCCGAAAACCAGGGCAATGTATGCCGAAGTCTAAGAAGGTTCCTTGACTGCAGATCCGATCTGAACGGATCAAAGAGGACATACAATATATGAAAGAACATGCTCTAAATGGAAAATTCGTTGGAATCTGGCCAGCCGAAAAGGATTTGTTATGGTGGATTAACACCACTTGGAAACCTCAAGGTCACTTTGATCTCCAGCTTGGAGCCAAGGGATTCTTTATGGTGGTATTCTTCAATGAATCTGACCATACCAGATTTTTTGATAATGGTCCGTACTTCTTTCATTCAGCAGGTCTATACCTAAGGCTGTGGAAAGAACGTTTCAACCCTGACAAGGAGAACCTCATGATAGCGTCGATCTGGATACGTTTGTATTCCTTTCCTATGGAATATTGGAAGGAAGAGATCCTCACTGATATTGGTAACATGCTGGGGGTGTTCGTCAAGGTGTCTGAGTAGACAAAATAGATGCGATACACATCGTATGCCAGAATTTGTCTGTATATGGCTATTTCTCAGGATCTGCCGGATGGGATCGAGTTATCATGGGAAGATGAAGAGTGGTTTCAAGCTATTGATTATGAACAAATACCCTTTAGATGCAGACGTTTCCATGAACATGGCCATCTCTTTCGGGACTTCCCCCTCAATAAAAACCCAGTAACTGATAGTAATCAGGAAGGGAAGAAAGAAGACGGATTCACCAAAGTTAATAACAAGAAAATATCGGCTAAAAGGTCAGCTGGCCCAGAGATAAACAAGAAAACTCAAAATCACAATAGATTTGAGGTCTTGCAGTTCGGAACCGGAAGCGAAATCCCTCAAGAAGTTCAGATTCAAGAAAATATTGGTTCTACGGTTACAACCATTCCGGAACTGGCAAGGGAAGTAGCTATGGAGGAAGTTGAAACAAAGGAAGAAGAGGGGGAGGAGATGACTTTTGAAGGTCTAGATATGGAAAGCCTGGAGGCGGTTTCCTCGCTCAAGAATCCAAATCCTCTCTCGCAAACCCAAATATCCCTATTGGAGAAAGCCATACTCAAAACAAAGCAAAATAAAGGTTTAGGAATAATCTTGGACCCCATGAAAGAATTAGAGGGGGGGGGGAATAAAGGAAGGAAGGACAAATGGGGAAGGCACAACAATGCGCAGAGGATCCAACTGTTGGGAACGCAGCTGGTTACTTCAGGACAATACCCTACCATTATCGCAGCTCTTGCGGCCACCCCCAAGTAGTTATTTAATGCAGATCACAACCTGGAATATTGGAGGCTGTAAAGGCCCTCTGAAGATCCGGCTTCTGAAAACGAAAATAGACATGGAAAAAACCATGGTCATGTTTCTTCAAGAAACGAAGTGCTTTGTCTAGGAGCTCAAAAATATTGGTAGGAAAGTGTGGCGTAACTGTGAGGTTATGGCTGTTGGAGCAAGAGGGGCGGTTGGTGGTTTTGGAATCCCGTGGAATCTCGGAAAGGTCGTTCTCTCAGGATTCTTTGCCTCTCAGTTCACTCTGTCAGTGGCCTTTCATGTGCTGGGGACTAAGACCCGGGGCTTCATCACCAACGTGTATGGGCCTGTTGCTCATAACCTGAAACTCTCCTTCTTGAATTCCTTGCAGCATCTGAAAGACCAGGTTGGAACGGCTCCTTGGCTTCGGGGGGGGGGATTTCAACTTGATCCGATGTCTGGATGAGAAAAAAGGTGGTATCCGTCAGTTAAGCCCTATCAACGACCACTTTAATGAAACTATTGAAGCTCTGGGGTTGGTGGACATCGGAGCGACAATTTGTATTTATACGTGGAATAATAAAAGGGTGGGGGACAGAAGTATTTCCTGTCGGCTTGATCTCTTCCTGGTTACGGAATCGACAATGATGGCGGGAGGGGATTTGACGGTGGTGGTTCTCCCATTGGCTAGCTCTGATCACTGGCCGGTGTGCCTGGAGTGGTCGAGGATCGGTGAGAACCTGCGAAGACCCTTCAGATTTGAACAGTTTTGGCTGCTCAATCAGGATTTCCCCAAGAAACTCAAGCAGTGGTGGTCGAAAATTCCTCATATCAAGGGTACGTTAATGTACCAGTTCCAGCAAAAGCTAAAGGTCCTAAATGGTAAAATCAAGCTTTGGAACCTAGAATCTTTTGGGAACATCTTCCAAGAAAAAAAACGGTTGGATATTAAAATGAAAGAAGTCCAACAGAAAGGTATTTCTCAGGGTTTCTCAGAGGAATTAAAAAAGGAAGAGTAGACATTGATTCTTGAAATTAACTCCCAGGAGCAACAGGAAGAAATCCTCTAGAAGAAAAATTCTAGGAACCGTTGGTTGCAAGAAGGGGAACGCAACACTAAGTTTTTTCATAGAGCAGCCATCCAACATCGACATGAGAATCGTGTGGTGGGGCTTAAAAGAGGGGATGGTACGCTCGCCGAATCTCAGGGATAACTAGAAGCCACTCTCAATGAGTTCTTTTCGGACCTCCTGGAAGAACCTAAGGTGGATAGAAATGAGGCCCAAACCCAGGTCTTGCAGGTTATTCCGCGGGTGATCACTGAAGACCACAACCTCATGTTGATGAAACCCATCGAAATGGAGGAGTTGGAGGAAACGGTCAAGCATATGGCTGAGGATAAAGTGCCTGGTCTGGATGGCTTCACCACAAACTTCTTTCACGCATGCTGGGCATGGATTAAAGATGAAGTGGTGGCTTTGGTGGAGGACTCTAGAAATTCGGGGGCTATTTTGAAAGCTCTCAATGCCACTCACTTGTCGCTCATCCCGAAGGAGTCGGGCATGGAAGACCCAGGGAAGTTTCGACCTATCGCCCTTTATAATGTAATATATAAGATCATTACCAAGATAATCGTGGACATATTACGCCCCCTCCTCCCGCTTCTTATCTCCTCGGAGAAAGTGGGCTTTGTGGAAGGCCATCAAATTACGGATGGAATAATATTGGTGTATGAAATAATTCACTCCCTGAAAATGGTGAAAATACATGGTATGTTACTTAAGCTTGATCTCTCAAAAGCTTATGATAGGCTAAATTGGTAGTTTCTTGACAAAGTGCTTAGCAAATTTGGGTTTAATAGAGATTGGACTAACTAAGTGATGAGTCTAGTATCTTCTGCCTTTTTTCTATATTGCTCAATGGTACTCCTTCTTAGCCTTTCCAGGCCTTCAGAGGAATAAGGCAGGGGGACCCCTTGTCTCCGTTTTTTTTTATCATTTCTGCTGAAGGGCTAGGACGCTTGTTAAAGGATATGCAAGGTGGAGGTAGGATCTGTGGTCTCACTCTCTGTGAGTGGCTGGAACCCCAAACTCACCAACAATTTGTTGATGACACCATGTTGATGGCGCCTCCCAGTGTTCAGGAATCCAGGGGGATCACGGAAGGGCTGGACGTGTTCTTGCAGGCCAGCGGCTTGGAGATAAATAAGGACAAATCCCAATCCTATTTCATCAATACCCCGAGAATTACCAGAAGAAATATCATTAGAATCCTGGAATTTACGGAAGGGACCTTACCCTCCAAGTATTTAGGGGCTCCCCTGGTGGATTCCACCATACGCCAGATCTCGTGGAAAGACCTGCTTGATAAAATGAAGAAGAAGCTCAATCATTGGACCTTTAGAGCGCTAAACCTCCCCAGCCGCATAGTCCTGGTCAAGTCGGTTCTCCAGGATATGCCGATTCATTTGTTCTCCATTCTTGTTGCGCTTGAGACAGTTCTTAAGCAGATTTGCGCAATTCAGAGAAATTTCCTTTGGGGTGGTACTGAGGGGCATTGGAAATGGGCTCTGGTGGATTGGGGTACTCTGTGCAGGCCTAAGGTGGCCATAGGGTTAGGCCTTCATGACCCTGTTATCTCTAAAAGTATCATGGGCAGTAATATCTGGTGGAAATGGATCACTCATACGGTGGAACCCTGGGGCAGATTATGGCATATGAAATATGCCCCTCTATGGCCGAAGAAACAACTGGTTTGTTTCAATTTTGAATCCCCAATATCGAACATATGGAAGGCGGCTCAGGAGAATAGGGGTATCATCCACAAGCACAATTTTTTGGGAAATCAAAGACGGGGGCTTCATCTCAGTTCAATGAGGATGCCTGGCAGTAGTTACCTAGCATTGCAAACCTTACAGTTAGCCCTATCCTCCGTTTATACCTCCTAAATAATCCGCTGAAGAATGTTAGAGACTTCTGGGAAGACAATACTGAGGATGTTCACTTCAGGGTTTCGAAGGCGAAGGAATGGTGGCAGGCCCTTGCCCTGGGAGAGAATATTGAGGATTTCTATTTGGAGCTTTCCAAACGCAGAATTCCGATTCTGGAAGGTGCCAACAAGATCAGGTGGGGCTACTCTACCTCGGGAAACTTCAACATAAAAGAAGATCTGGTTCTGTTGATGGGGACTCATATGATGGAGGAAGAGGAAAAATGGAAAAAAATTTGGAAGGGCCAATTGTGGCCAAAAGTTGCCACCTTTTGTTGGCTTCTTATTCACAGGGGTATCCTTACGTGGGAAAACATGTTGCGTCGAAGTTTCATAGGGCCCTCCATATGCCCTATGTGTAGTAAGAGTTCAGAGACTATAAATCACTTGTTGGACTCTTGTCCTTTTGTCTCCCTTCTTTGGGAGAAAGGGGTCGATCGCTTTCGGAAGTCCGCCAGGGTCAGGGATAGACCATATCTCTGTAGCTAATTGGCCTCCCAAAGCTTTCAACAATGAAATCTTGAACAGGCTATGGGAGCTTTTCCCTGGTTTTGTGGTGTGGGAGACATGGAATGAGAGGAACCGTCGCATTTTTGAAGGCAAAATCAGCGCTTCTGAAGGAATTTGGAGCCAACTGGAAAAGCACTTAAAGGAGACTCTTATTCTCAGCCTTTGGAACCAGGATGTTATGAAAAATGACATGAATGAGAGGCTAATCTTAAATGATTGGGGAATTTATAACATACTTGTTAGCATTTGCCGCATGAACAAGACTTTGACACGACCTCTAAGCCTAGACATTTGAAGATGCCCACCTGGAGGTGTGTTCAAACTCAAATTTGACGGGGCAGCGAAGGGAAACCATGGTGTGGCTGGGTACGGGGGCGTCATTAGAAACAACGATGGTGCCATCCTTGGTGTCTTTTGGGGGGACTTGGGTGAAAACACAAACAATGTGGCTGAATTGGAAGGCTTGGTCAGTGATATCAGGTGGGCGACTCAGAAGGGATGTATTCCGCTGGAAGCTGAAGGGGATTCTCTAATTGTCATTTCCACTGCGAAAAGGATTCAGTGTGGGTCGGCCATCGACAAAATCTCTAGGAATTGGAGGTGGGAAAGCCGTCTCAGGGCCCTGCGCAATCTCGTGAATGACTACTCAGCCATATAGTTCATGCATACTCGTAGGAAAGGCAATAAGGTGGCGGACGCCATAGCCAACAGGGGCATGAACATCGGTATTTATTTTCACGGGGAAAATTTGTCGGAAATGGCAGATGAGGGTTTTAAAACTAAGTGTATAAAGATGGCTGTGGAGGATATGGGACACCTGGAGGGAGGCATGCAGAGGGGTTGCATGGTTAGTACCTGTCAGGAGAACAGCAGGTCCCCCCTAGCCCAACTTGGGCGTTCGATCCCCGATGAAGCCTTCCATCATGTCGAAGATGGGATACCTGGAGGAACTCATCCTGTCCAGCTGGAGGCCGCTAATGATGGGAGGGTTTTCGTGTACTAGAGAGAGTTGGATGGGACCCACGAGGCAGCCACACGGGACTCCACTAGTACTCTTATCCCCATAAGTGTCATTTCAGCGATCATTATGATAACGAGGATGGATCCGGTGGAGGAACGGGGACGTCACTCTCATTAATTACTGGTTGTGTTCTCCACCCTTCGTTTCTTGTCCCCTGTCGATTCAATAATTGCTTCTCCTTGGTAGATGAGTGCTTCGGTTGTAAATCGTCTCCATGCTCCGGAAGTTAATGTGGTTAGTACTTCGCGAAAGTGGAGGTACTTACGCTTCATATTTCAAGTGTGGGAGAGTATCCGCGCTGGATATAGTGGTTTCATGAGGAAGTAATGCACCTGCAAGGCCGTTCTTCCGCCTTCATTGCTGTCGTGGGTTGTTTGTGGTTGGTTGCTTGATGTGAAAGATAGTATGGCCCCGCGGTTGAGAGCCTTCAGCCACTGAGGTGGGATTCGGGGTGGCAGATCTGCGCGTTTGAGGGGTGAGGGTCATGGTGCAGGCGCTTCCTCATCCCACCATAATCCTAAGGGTTGGGAATCGTCGGAACCCCAGCCGTTCAATTGGAGTGCGCAGTATCTGGATGAAACTCCTCCAAGCATTAAGTCCCAAATTGCCTGCAAGGAGGTTGCTCTGGTGCGGGAGTATGAGGCTCGGCTCGGTCGAAGGGTGGTTGAGAGCCCATTCAGGGCGGTCCGTATTCTTCTCGCGAGGGAAATTCAGGAGTGTAATCAGCTGGTGCAGGGTCTGCGTGAGGCTCTCTAGATTATGAAGGGGGGACAACAAGTTAATTCCTTCGGTGTCCAGTTGTTGAAGGCCGCGCTCAAGGAATTCATGGAGACCTTCATAGATGACAACCGTGGGGAGTCTGATATGCCCGCGGGGGAGAACCCTACTCCCTGATGGGCCTGGGTGGCTGGCGTCCTTGGATTTTTGCAGCTTGGTAGGATGTTGCTCAGCTATGGCAGTGGCAGTTTCTTCTTGATTTCTGCTCGCAAATATGGTAGCGGTCGAAGTTTTTCTGGATATGGTAGTGGTCATTGTTTTTCCGATCTATGTTTTTCTTGGGGTTGTTGCTGCTGTGCGTAGGCTTTCCTCTCTTGGGGATTTATCTCAGGTGGTTTCTCGAGTTTTGTGTGTTTTTGTTCCGTCTGGAGGATCGATTGTCTGGGATCGTCTTTTCTGTAAATTTTTTGGTTCTGAGGTGTCTGGTCCTGGTGACTGGCCTCTTCTAGGTTCGGCCCTGGTATGTTTTGTCTGCTAGTTTTATACATTATCATTTTCTGTGTAGTCGGCCACGTTGGGTTTTTTAGGTGTGGCATGAGGTGGTGGTGCTCATTTGTAATCATATTTTGTACTATATTTTTGTTTTAAGTAATAGAAGGTTTCAAGCTTACTTACAAAAAAAATTTGTTGAAATTGCAATTTCTAGATGCTATTATTCCAATTTCTCATTAAAAATTTGCAACTTTTTCATAAATCTATGGTTGTTGAAATTGCATTTTTTTATTGCTGAAATAACATTTTTTATTCAAAAATATATGATTTGCAAATTTGTACTAAAAATTCTTGAATTTGCAATTATCCAAATGTCAAAATTGCAATTTAAATTTAAATGAAAAAGAAGTCATGAAATTGCAAATGTAATTATCAAAACTGCAATCAATTAATTGTTGACAGTGTAGTTGAAATTTTTGATAAAAAAATACAATTTTTATAATTAACAATTGCAATTTTGACGTTGAAGTGCCAAAATTGCAATTTCAATCACAATATGTAGGTATCTCATTTGCAATCAATTAATAACTAATTATTCAAATTGCAATTTTTGGATGCTCAAATTGCAATTTTTACAACTCTCCAATTGTTGAAGTCAATGGATTCACAATCAATTTCAATTTGATGTAGGTGTAGGCTTTTATGAATTTATTATGTTCAGTTTTTTATGGGTCGAGTATGTTGTTATTGATATGAAATATAGATATAAGATCATTATAAATTATGGCTTATGTGCATTATTCAATTAATTGTTGAAATTGCAATTTGTAGATGCTATTATTCACATTTCTCATAAAAAATTGCAATTTTTTTATAATTCCATGGTTGTTGAAATTGTGTTTCTAGATTGTTGAAATAACATTTTGCATTAAAATTAAAAGAATATCAATTGGAAATTTGTAGTTATTAAAAATATCCAATTGTTCTAGTTGTCAAACTTGCAATTATCAAAATTGCAATCAATTAATTGTTCACTATGTTGAAATTGAAAAAATTGATAAGAATGTATAATTTTTATAATTCTAGAATTTCAATTAATTGTTGAAATTGCAATTTCTAGATGCTATTATTCACATTTCTCATAAAAAATTGCAATTTTTTTATAATTCCATGGTTGTTGAAATTGTGTTTCTAGATTGCTGAAATAACATTTTGCATTAAAATTAAAAGAATATCAATAGGAAATTTGTAGTTATTAAAAATATCCAATTGTTCTAGTTGTCAAAATTGCAATTATCAAAATTGCAATCAATTAATTGTTCACTATGTTGAAATTGAAAAAATTGATAAGAATGTATAATTTTTATAATTCTAGAATTCTTGAAGTTGAAATTGCATTTTCTATTGAAAATGTGAATTTATCTCAATATATTTATTGTTGAATTTGTAATTGTCCAAATTGCAATATAAAATTATGAAAATTGTTGAAATTGCATTTTATACTTTTGAACTTCTCAAATTTGTGATTATCAATATGTCTAAAATGCATTGCTTGAAATTGCATTTTTATTTTACAAAATGTGAATTATATTTAATTGTACTTGTGGAAATTCTCAGATTTGTGATTATCAAAATGCCAAAAAAACATTTGTTGAAATTGCATTTTCTTTTACAAAATGTGAATTCTCCTAAATTGTACTTTTGAAATTCTCAAATTTAAAATGATCAAAATGCCAAAATTGCATTTTCCTTCGTTTGAAATTGCAATTTTAATAATTCTTCAAGCATTGAAATTGTAATTATTAAAATTCTACTTTTCGTTGAAACACGTTTAATTTCTTCTCAATCATATACTTGTTCAAATTTCTAATTTTTATTGTCTAAATTGAAATTTTGTTATTGTGATTAATGGCTGAAATTGCAATTTTTCTCATTAGAAATTGCAACATCTAGAATTTTTAGATTCTTGGAACTATAGTAAATCAATTGCTGAAATTGCGTTTTTCTTTTTAAAATTGTGAATCTCTTATCAATCATATACTTGTTGAATTTCTCAAATTCTATCTCATTCTCCTAGCAAAAAAAGAAGGGTTCTTTCAATACGTTACATGCCTATGCAAATACTTACAATAAATGAATGGTTATTATAAAATAATAAAAGGTTAAAAAAAACGTTTTTAATATATTTTAATTGTTGAAATTGCAATTATTGATCGTTTAAATTACAATTATTGATCGCTGAAATTACAATTAACCAACTATTGAAATTTCATTTTTCATTAAAAGAACTCCTCAATCATCTACTTTTTTGAAATTATGAATTTGGAGCTACAATTTGAATTAAAAGTTCATGAAATTTCAAATATGCAGTTATTAGTATGGTAATCAATTGAATGCTGAAATTGTGGAAATTACAATTTCTTGATGCTATAACTCCATTTTCTCGTTAAAAAGTTCTAATTTTTATAATTCCTATCATTGAAATTGCAACTCTTGAATTCCCATTATTGAAATTGCAACTCTTGAATTCCCATTATTGAAATTGCAACTCTTGAATGGATGAGATTGCAATATGCAATCTACTCATGAATTACAATGAATTAATTGCTGGTTTGTTGACTTTGACCTTTTAAATCATCACAATTATGATGATTTAGGAATGCTTCTTTTAAAAAAATTGATTATTAGTGGACTCATCGTCCTCATATATTTCATTATTAATTAAAGTTTTAATTTATTTTATAAATACATTTATGTATATTTCTATCAAATTTCTTTCCCTCTAGGTAGATGGATCTATGCTCATTTAAAATTTTCTATTTTATTTTGGATCTATGCTCATTTAAAATTTTATATTTTATATTTAAAATTAACATATGATATATAATAATTACATATAATTAAAAATTAGTATATTATCATTGCCACTTTTCATAGTTCATACCTACCATAAATAGTGTGTGATCCATAAACAATAAACAAATATATACTTTATTATTAAGCCATGTTAAACCATGTACTGAGGGAGGGAGGAAAGGAGAGAGGGATGAAGATGTAGGGAGGGAGGGATGTAAATGTAGGCTATATAACATGTCTTATAAAATGAGTGCATGATTTGTAACTACGCAATGTGCACGTGTTTTGTAACTACAAAACACATGCACATTTTGTAACTGTAAAACGTGCATTCGAAATTGTTTGTTCATTGGTAATTGATAATGCACCGCTGGATTTTAAGAATTGTAAACGGTTTCGTTGGCGAGAGCCATCAATTTATATCATTTTAAGAGTTTAAACACATGATTTTATAGCTACCTTTTCAGTTGCGGGCGTTGGAGATTTCTAGCAGGCTCTTGAAGATTTAAAAATCCATAGGGTAGCTGAAACACCTCGAACGAATTTTCTTCAATCATGTTTATTTTCAAAAGTTGCTAGAGAAATTTTGCAATCTGAGGGTGTTGAAGATTTTGGTGTTTAAAAAGTGCTCAAAACTGAAGGTGCTGCCAGAGTCCTTCGATAACTTGACGAACCTCCAGCACATGGAGTTGTCTTGGTGCAAGAGGTTGGAGAGGTTGCCACGGTCCTTTGGTAATGCGATGAATCTCCAGATACCGTACCTCCTCCACATGGAGCTGTCTAGGTGGTGCGGGAGTTTGGAGAGGCTCCCAGAGTCCTTCGGTAACTTGACGAACCTCCAACACATGGAACTGTATGGATGCTAGAGTTTGGAGAGTCTGTCGGAGTCCTTTGGTAACTTGACGAACCTGCAACACATGGAGATGTATGGGTGCTGGAAATTGGAGAGTCTTCCAGAGTCCTTTGGTAACTTGACGAACCTCCAGCACATAGAGCTCCAACACATAGAGTTGTCTAAGTGCAGGAGTTTGAAGAGGTTGCTTTTAGGCATCAAAATCGAATAATAATTCCTTATACCACCACCAATGGTTTCTTGAGCGTATCATCTACCTCTAAGTTGGGATATGGGCACCATAGAGAGGTTTTGAGCACTTGGTATAGGTTACCGTGCCTTAACCATGGCTACTGGATGAAACTTGGGCGTTATGACCTAAAGGTGGCTTCTAGGGATTAAGGGACATGGACAAGGCCTTAAAGAACCAAAAAATACCTTTCTATGGGATATATGGCATCGGGGATGGTATATATGGCATCTTGGAAGGGATATGGGCTCTATAAGAAGGTTTTAGTAAGTTAGGATTGCGTCATGGAAGCATAGACATGGTAGGGGGTAGAAACCTAAGCCTTATGTCCTAAAAGAAGCTTCCAAGCTTCTAGTTCTAAGAATGTCACTAGGCACCACCACAAATCATCTCTTGAGTGTATCCTTGACCTTTAAGGGTGGATATGGGTACCATTATCAGTTTGTGAGCACCAGGATGGGTTCCTGGGTGTTAAACCATGGTTGGTGAAGGAATCTTGGGCATTAGGCTCTTATAAAGACCACTATATGGCTCAAGGTCTTGTTGATGCCTTGAACCACCATAGATGACTTCTTGAGGGTATTTATGGCCTTCAAGTGGGGAAATGTGAAGCATTCAATTTTTTTATGAACTAGGTATGCATGGTATTCGGGTTTTAAACATGGTTAAGGGAGTAAAATTGGGCCTTCGGTTCCAAAGGAAGTAGAGATACATCTAAATCGATGAACGACACACTGAGCCATCACAAAGGATCTTTCCAAGGTATCCATGGACTTGAAGTGGGTATATTGGTGCCACTGGGAGGTTTTCAATACCCAGTATCCAGGTGTTCAAGCCTTTGGTGCGATATATGGCCATGGATATGGGCCCTATTAGAAGGTTTTTAGTACTAGGATTGGGTCATGGCAGCATAGACATGGTAGGGGATATGAACCAAGGCAATCATTGCAATTCATGATCGTTGAAATTGTAGTTTGTTGAAATTGCACTTTTATTTTACAAAATGTGAATTATCCTCAATTATACTTGAAATTCTCTAACTTGTAATTATCAAAGTGTGGAAATTGCAGTTTCATATAGTTCAAATTGCAATTTTAATAATGCTTCAATATTTGAAATTGTAATTCTTGATCGTTGAAATTGCAATCAACCATTTATTGAAAGTTTACTTCTCATTACAACAACATCAATTTCTCCTCAATCATATACTTGTTTAAATTGCTAATTTGTATTGTCGAAATTGTGATTTATTGTTGCGATTAATTGTTGAAATTGCAATTTCTGGATGGTCAAATTACGATATCTCATAAGAAATTGCAACTTCTATAATTTTTGTATTATTATAATTGTAGTAAATCAATTGTTGAAAGTGCAATTTTCTTTTACAAATTTTGAATCTTTTCTCAATCATATACTTGTTGAAATTCTCAAATTTGTAATTATCAATTGCTTTTTCCTAAAGTTGAAATTGCAATTTCTTAAAAAAAAAATCAATTTTAATAATTTTTTAACTGTGGAAATTGCAATTCTCGATTGTTGAAATTGCAATAAATGAACTATTGAAATTTCATTTTTCGATAAATGAATTTGAATTTCTCCTCAATCATTTCCAAAACCGCAAATTTATTGTTGCATTTATGAATACTACTTTTCAAAATTGCAATTTCCTTAACTTGAAATTGTAATTTGAATCAACAGCTTTTGATACTACAAATATGCAATTATTGGAATGACAATCAATTAATTGCAGAAATGGTTGAAATTACAATTTATGGATGCTAAAATTGAAATTTTGCAGATATCGAAATTGCAATCAATTAATTGTTGAAATTGCGATTTATGTGTGGTAAAATTGCACTTTCATAATTCTCCACTTGTTGAAATTGCAATTATCGTTCAATGAAATTTATTTTACTTAATTGTTGAAAGTGCACTTTTTGTTAAAAAATTGCAACTTCTCCTCAATCATATAGAACTTTAAAATTTGTAGTTGTCAAAATTTCAATTTCTCCTCAATCATTTTATTGTTGAATTTATGAATTGTCAGAATTGCATTTATTGAAATTGATGTTACAACTTGAATACAAAATTTCTAAAATTGTGATATACAAATATGGAAACTACAATCAATTAATTGTTGAAATTGCAATTTCTAGATGCTATTATTCTAATTTCTCATTAAAAAGTTGAAATTTTTTATAATTGCCAGTTGTTGAAATTACAATTCTTGATTGTTGAAATAACATTTTTCATTGAAACACATGTGAATTGCAAATTTGTAGTTGTTAAACTCATGAATTTGTAATTATCCAAATGTCAAAATTGCAATTTAAAATTTAAATGAAAAAAATTCATGAAATTGCAAATGTAATTATCAAAATTGTTATCAATTAATTATTGACATTGTTGAAATTATAAATTTTGATCATTGAAATTGCAATCAGTTAATTGTTGAAATTGCATTTTCTCTTTAAAAATGTGAATTACCCTCAATCGTACTTGTTAAAATTGTGAATTTTCATTTGTTAAAATTGTAATTTCTCTTCTTGCAGTCAATTAAATGGTGAAATCCTATTGGATAAACCAATGGATTAAAGGCAATTGCCCCAGGATTTTTGTGGTAACTCCACTACTTCTGGTGCATTACTGCAAGCAACTATGCTCAACCTAATCTCTCTAAGCTCTGATACCATGTCAAATTTCTATGGCCTTGATGCCATGCAAGAAATTCTACTGCTAAGGAACTAAATCCAATATAATCTTCACTTAGAATTGCGACACAGATTAGTGGAAAATAGAGAAGAAAAATGAGCTCGAAACACATGAGATAGAACTCAATTGGAATAAACTCTCACATCATATTATTCGACAATATGATTACAATATATAATACATCCCATAGGAAAATTCGAGATCCTTGGAGGAAATTTGAGTAGCTCACATGCTGTAGGCTTAGACTTGACTAATTCTCCATCTATTACAAAAATCAATCTCCAACTCATAGTGAAAGGTCACGAATTGGCTAAGTGGGACAGGTTGACAATGAGTGACCAAAAAACAAGCATTGAGTGGCTTTTTAGGAGAAAAAGAAGGAAGAGGTGAAGGCAAAAAAGTAGGAAACTTTCCCAAATCATCCTAACAATCCTAGTTCATCCTAATCCAAGAGAAAAGAAGGACAAAGCTGATTTAAACTCATAAAAGCTGGATAAAAGTAGGATAAAGCATAATGGACGCTTTAGCTTTATAAAAGCATAGTGACAACAACAACCAATGGGGCACACTTGTGGATAAACTATCACAAAGGTGGAACAAATATGCACTAGAATCTAACTAACATCTAGTCTAAAGCACTAGGAAGCAAATAAAATGCATATGCGAAGGTCTAGATGGTTAATTTGCTCTAACAATTGCTATTCAATTTGTTGACTTTAGAACTACCAAAATTACCATTAATTGTTAGAATTGCAATTTTTGGATGTTAAAATTGCAATTTTAGTTAAAATTGCAACTTTCTCCTCAATCATATAACTAGTTTAAATTTCAACCTTTTAGTTGTGGAAATTGCAATATCTAGTCAATCATTTAATTGTTGAATTTGTGAATTGTCATAATTTCATTCCCTAAAATTGAAATTACAACTTATACAAAATTTTTAAAATTGCAATTTACAAACTTCTAAACTACAATCAATTATTTGTTGAAATTTCCATTTCTAAAAGTTATCATTCCAATTTCTCATTAAAATTTTGCAAATTTTTATAATTTCCGAGTTGTTGAAATTAGGTTTCTTGATTGTTGAAATTGCATTTTCTCTTAAAAATGTGAATTTCCCTCAATCGTACTTGTTAAAATTGTGAATTTGTAATTGTCAAAATTATAATTTCTCTTTTTGTTTAAATCGCAATATGTAATTATGAAAATTGTTAAAATTGCAATAAGTTTGGATGGTCACATTACAATATCTCATAAAAAAATTGAAATATCTTTAATTTTTCAATTCTTGGTTCATTGCAATTCATGATCGTTGAAATTCTAAAACTTGTAATTATCAAGATGCCAAAATTGCATTTTCCTACATAATATTTTTCATTGAAATTGCAATTTTAATAATTCTTCAATAGTTGAAATTGTAATTTTTAATGTCATGTTTGGACATAGTTTCCTTGAAGCTTTTTTTAGAATTTATCGTTTTCATTTCCTCTCTTAACTATGTTATGGCCTAGATGCTCATATTTAATTGAAAGTTAACTAGGTGAATTGAAAGTTGAATAGCTTGTGTTAAACAACACAGTATGATAAAATAACAAATAGCAAATTCTATTGAAGATGAAAAGAAGTCAATAGTGTATCATCATGGAATTTTGGTTTTTTCAAAGATTGGGTTCTTATACATGTCTATATGAACTATTGGATGCTTCATTTCATGTTTTGAATGTAAATAAATTAGAAAAAGGTTTAATAATGTATTAAGCCTAATAAATGTAAGCTCATTTTTATTGCAAAAAATCATTCATTACTTATAGATTTCTTAATTATATTTTTTAGTATATCCAATTGAAAATTTTAAATCAATTTTAGCTAATGTTACACTTTTAAAATCAATATTTTGAAAATATAAAGAAACCCAATGCCTCTATTTGAACAATGTAAACTATTTCCTAGCAATTTATCTAGATTTTGAAGAAAATTAAGGATTCCAAAACCTCAAGAATAAGAGAGGGTTCCCAAGAACAAAGACTTGTTGATTGTTATTAAATCCTTTTACAAGATTTTTATTAAATCACTCAATTGTTCCATTTACTTATGGATGAAAAGAGGAACACTTTCTATGTTCTATCATAAATTTAGACTTAATAATATTTATGTATTCATAATAAAATGTTCCTATGTTAGCCTTTCAATTTTAAGTAAGTGTTATGGAAGTAGAAAGTCAAGAAGATCTTTGGGATGAGTAGAAGAGATGTGGCAATAAGATGAAGGAGATGTAGTACAAGTCATACGACAATAATTGAGATGATGTTTATTGGATGTAGATTGGGTGTTAGGGAGAAATGATTGTTACCCTCTTCACCGGTTCAATTCTTGAAGTGGCATGATGCTCTTGTTAAGCTCCTATGTAATATTTTCCAACAAAATCAATAATAATAGTCAATGCAGAAGTTAATGCATGATGCTCTTGTTAAGCTCCTATGTAATATTTTCCAACAAAATCAATAATAATAGTCAATGCAGAAGTTAATGCATGATGCTCTTGTTAAGCTCCTATGTAATAGTTAATGCAGAAGTGCCTAGAAGGGATGAACGGGTTGAAGCAATAGTCAATAATGTACAGTCGGCTCTACAAAAGTTACAGGAATCTTCTTTTTTGAAGAGGCGACGAGACAACTACAAGACCCAGAAATGATCGCACGCATAAAAAAGGTGGCAGACCAAAACCAAGAGCCGCAGTGTTCACAATTACAACTCGTGCTCTATGGCATTGGATCGATAGAGGATGGGCATCGTCGCATCGATACTTGTCTCTCGCAATTGGCTTTTGCGATTTTGCTACGAGAGAAATTTGGATGGGTAAATGATATTGTGGTGTATGACCAATTAAAGGCAAATTGGACACCGACCAATTTGAATAAGATTATTATTTTAGGCAACAGTTTTGAGATGGTCAAGGAATATGTTCCAACCCTTCCGTTTCTTCGTGCATTTAAGTATTTCATTGCCATTCTGCACAGTGAAAATATAGTGCACGAAGTGTCCCTTCCAATTAAAGAAACATTTGACCAAATTTATAGGGAGGCATTTCATGAGATAAGTTGGCACTTCATTAACTTGGAAGGTTCCATAATTGATCTGAATCTTGATCTATATCCAGAGGATACCATGGAATCTTTCAATGCTTTTCTCTAAATCTTGATCTATATCCAGAGGATACCATGGAATCTTTTCAATGTTAAAAGCGATTGATCCAATAATTTCATTTCATTTATTTTCCCATTTTTATTATAATAAAAGAAGAGTTAGCGAATACTTTTTGTCACTTCTTAAGTTTGTTGAAAAATATATAACTTCTACGATTTATAACTCTTAATTCATATGGTTCGTTATTCATTACCTAATAGGCATGGATATCATCTTTGTGAAGAGACACGATGAATCATTAAACGATATGATAATTTGATATGGAAAGACACAATGAATTCTTGTGATGCTTGAATGAAAAGACATGTTGTTTTAAGTAAATACATAATGATATATATACAGGGTTTATTCTTGGAAGAAAGGGGTCTCTGTACATTAAAAAGTGCAGATCCAAAGAAGAAAGGGGTTTTAAGTAATTTGTGTTATGTTTATTTTGTTGATCTTGTGTTTTAATAAATATTTAAAAGTGGTTAAAATTGTTAGAAAGGCCCAATATTACTAGATATTCCAACAATTGGTATGAGAGCAGGATCCTTCACTATAGTTTAAATTGCTAGAAGGAATATCCCATTAAAAACCACTATGGATCAATAAGAAGTATTAACTGCCAACAAAGCCCCACTGTACACAAGAAATAATTATGCGTTCTGGAGTGTAAGAATGAAATATCATTTGATGTCTTTTGGATGCAATATTTGGAATTTTGTTGAAAGAGGGTATAAAATACCAGACTACCTACCTACAGATAGAGATGAAAAGGAACAATATGACTCCAATGCAAATTACCTATGAAGGGAACTCCAATGCAAATTACCTATGAAGGGAACTCCAAGGGAAAATTAAAAATTACCTATGAAGGGAACTCCAAGGTCATGATAATTTTTTGAAATATTTAAGAGTGTACATATGGACAAAAAATCCAATTCCGACATGGCAAGAGATATGAAGGAACGATGTTCATGGAAGCCATGTAGTCGTAAGAATCCCTTCAACCATATTTAAATAGCCTCAATTTTCATATATTTGAGTGTGATGTTTGAATGCATTTGAAATAGTCATGGGTGAGACCATAGTCTTTGAATGCTTCTTACTTCAATTCTATTTTTTTATCTTATATCGAACAAAATTCATTTATTTGGTCAGAGTTGAAATTTCAAAAATTTAATTTGCTTGTGATGTTTGAATGTAATTGAAATAGTCATGGTTTAGACCATAGCCTTTGAATGCTTCTTACTTTGATTCTTTTTTTTGTTCTTATATCAAACAAAATTCCCTTATTTGATCAGAGTTGAAATTTCAAATATGGAATTTGCTTGTGATGTTTGAATGCATTTGAAATAGTCATGGTTGAGACCGTAGTCTTTGAATGCTTGTTACTTCCATTCTATTTTTTTTATTATATCGAACAAAATTCCCTTATTTGGTCAGAGTTGAACTTTTGAAAATTTAATTTGTTTGTGATGTTTGAATGCATTTGAAACAGCCATGGTTGAGACCATAATATTTGAATGCTTCTTACTTCCATTCTATTTTTTTTCTTATATCGAACAAAATTCCCTTATTTTTTTTTTCTTATATCCATCAAAATTCCCTTATTGATGGATCCATTGGTATGAATTCCACCATCTAAAGTGCATCCTAGGCCACATTTTAGGTCTAGCAAAAAGAGTAGAAAAACAAATTTAGAAAGAGCAGTCTAAAATCCTATTTTAAAGCCATCCGTCGAGTTATTACCTCAATTGAGGGTTTTAAATAGCTCGATCGAGCATTTGTGCACTTTTTTAAACATCTCAATCGAGGGATAACGTGTGGTTAAACAAAACATCGATCGAGATATTAGCTCGATTGAGAGTTTAGAAGCTTGATAGAGAAAACTAAAAATAGCTCGATGAACATTGGTAGATTAATTGAGCTACTGTTCCCCAACTTTTTGCCTTGCTTCCTTCCCTTTAACCCAACCCGGGAACTACTTACCCACATTTTATTAATGAATTATAATGTATGAAAAAATTTATAAGTACACATATAAAATTAAATTTATGAATTGTAACTTCATTTTTAGTCTATTGAGTCTCTCAAAGTGTATATTTTTCGAAGGACTTCAAAGAAAATTGGACATTTTCATTTCTTATTCACCAATCAACATGGGAAACATGAAATATCAAAGTAGGAAACATGATCATGATCAAATTAATGAAGAAGAAATACGATAAAATAACAAAGAAAGGATGAGGCGACGAGGAGCAGCGTTGAGAGAGAAACAAAAAATGATGAAGATCAACCTTTGGTGGATCCAACTTCAATTTAGGACGACATGGGTATTTTTCTTATTTCATTCTTCAAATGATAATTATTTCAAGTAAGTTTCTTTATTCTTACTTCTTACCCCATTCTTTCAATTAACATGTTTCAAAATTAATTATGTAATTATCATGTCGAAATTAGTTACAAAATTATCAATTTGATTGATTTGTAGTTATCGGATTTTCAAGATATTATATACGGTTTTTATTGGTCACAATTAATTTTTATATACTAAATAATGTAATGAAATGTTTATGTACATGTATTGAGTGTTATTAGAGAATATTATTGCATGCTAGTGTGCAATCAAGTTATCAATCTAAATATAACTAAAATTTGTGTGAACTTTCAAAATTTTCCTTGTAGTGTCAAATTGTATTCCTTAAGGTTGGTTTTGATAGGAAGTTTCAAATATCATATAGAGGAATTCATAGTTGAATATTCACATCAATGAACACTCTAGAATAACTTTAATTCAAATATGTACATACCTGTGAAAAAAACAAATCATTAAATTAGAGATAATGTTTATTTATGTATATGGTTCATGCTTATTTATGTATATGATTTATCCTTAAAATAGAGATATAAATATGTGTGCAATTTCACACATAAAATGATAGTTTATGAGACATGTATTATAAACTACCTTGGAATGGGTGTTGGAATAGATAAAAAGTTTGTACATATATTTAAAAATAAATTATTGCAATTTACTTAGTAAATAAGTTTTTGAATCAATCTACATATACCTTGAAAATATATTCACTTTTCATTTTTAGAACCTTCACAAAGTTCAATTGATTTTTAATGTGTGATATTCCATGTGCACTAGATATTGTAAAATCGTTAAATATATAATGACACATGTGCCTCCTTTTAAATGTACCAAGGATAGCCCGCATGGGTGTGGCTCATTGGCGGTTCACTTGATATGAAGTCACATGTTGTAAATTGGAGGTCACGAGTTCAAATCACACCCAGCTTTACCCGTGTCCCATGCTTGCTAATAGAGTTGGGGTTAGGATGGATCTATGGTAGTGTACATTATGCACATTAAAATAGAATTGTGATTGTTGCGACCAATTAGTCAACTTAAGTGTGTCGAAATCACCTTTGTAGAGTTGTATCTTGACCTTCACTTCCATTTTAAATATGTGTTAATAAGGTTGGTTACTATATTTCACTTTCTTGAGCTTCAACTATTATTTCTATTTTCTTGACTCGTGATATTTTAAGTTCTCACAAGCCTCAAGTTGCTTTGAGAAGGTACTGATATTTTTCCCAATAGTGACCATGACTAAGGCCGTACTCCTAGAGATGTTGAGTACTTAAAATTCCAGATTTAAAAATATTTTTGTTTATTTTCATCATTAGGTCCTTCTCAAGCTTTTCTTCCATTTCTAAGGATTGAGATTCTTTCTTAACCCTTCTTGTGCCAATCCTTCGATCCATGGGTTATATCTCTCCTGCATATTTATTTTTCTTAATTAAGGAAGAATGTATTATACTCTACCACATAAATGCCCAAATAAAATCGCTTTGGTACCAATATGTTCTATAAATTGACTAAGATATTACAATGGTATGCTTAGCAAAATAGGTTACCAACTCTGACTACTGCAATATACTTGCACGACTAAATTTTTTGTATTTTTAGTGATTTAACAATAAATAAAACACACCAACCAATTCTTTGACTACCATGACATGAAAGCATACTATAATACAAAAGACACATGCATTGGAACAAAAAGGTTTACTTTGGAAAGCAAAATGTGGGAAAACCATGAATAAAATGAAGTATTGTGCCTTATGGGCTCATTAGTCCTCCTTGAATATTAATTTGAGGCCCCATTCATTAGAGAAATTTTGAGGTAAAAAACGAGCCTCAAAACAATAATATTGTACAACAAAATTCACCAATAGGATTCAAGATGATGATGTCAACCATGGGGGATGAATCACCATTTTGGGGTAAAAAAGTGAAAAAGTGAAAGTGAAAAAAACTACTTTTTCAATTTGTATTTTAAATTTATCTCCCTGTAAATGCACTCAAATTTTGAGCAAGGGCACATGTTGGATGGGGAATTCAATTCCGCATTCATGTTTTTTCATGAATTTCTTACTTTTCAGGGAGCGGTGTCCATCAAAATCAAAATTATGTTGAGTGGGTACTTGTTGGACGTGGAATTGAATTCCCCATCCAATGAGTGCTCTTGCTTGAAATTTGAGTGCATTTACACGGAGATAAGTTGAAAATATGAGTTGATAAAGTAGTTTTCTTCTTTTTTCCTAAAAAATTTGATGAGGTATGCTACTATTATTTTATTATTTCCATTATTATTTTATAATTTTGTTATACCATTATTTACCAGCCCCTTGGGATCACTAGGAACCTTCACCGACTTTAAGTTGTTGAAACACTTTTATTTTCTCATAACTTATTATTATTCAACAATAATAATAATTTATTAAGTTAGTGAGAAATTTCATTATTTTCTCTGTTGAAATAATGCACTTTCTAGAACCATTGGTGAGTTGTGAGGAGATTAGCTTCACGAGTTGGATACTACATGTTACGAGCTAACATTGCTAAACTCTAAGTGTCCACATTCATCCCCTCTACCTTCACCATCCACCTATATAATGAAGGTCTTCGAAGGGAGTAAAGAGAGAAGAGAAGATAGCTAACAAATGTTGCCCAATTTCAGTGAGACCCTCTTCCTTCCTTCATCCATCATTGTTGTGAAATCCCAACCTTTGGTGATATAGGTTAAGGAGGAGAATGGATCAAGGAACCAAGGAAAAGTCCTCTATCATGGGTCAAGGTGAAATTGTAAATTGATCTATGGTTAATATACATGTTGATGGTTTTTCCCCTATTCATATTGTCTTATGTTTCATGTTTGATCTAGTTATTATATTATATGATTGGATCTAACCTATGCATTAATGAAATATTGGAAGAAGTGTATTTCCTTTGTTCCTTTGTGTGCAAGATAGTAGGTGTTTGAGGTTGGAGCATAATATCTCTAGGGACTACACTAGTTGGGATCTACGCAGGGAAACCATCCGGTAGCAAGGTATACTTCATACTTAGTCATCTTTTGCATAATTGAAAGGGAAAATTGTTGGCATAACATCCTAATTTATGTCGTGGGTGTTGGGCACACTCAAGGGAGGTCTTACCTATACGTAGGGAATATTTCTCCATAACAAATTTTCCTTAGGAGGCTCATTTTAGACCTCAAAATTTCTCTAAATAAAAATACTTGACTCATCAATCCCTTGTGGATGATTAGATTAATTGGGTATTACTAAAACCTCTTCCTCTCCTTCGATCGTTGAACAGACACTCGTGACTCTATTGCTAATCAATCTACAACCATTTTTCCAAATTCAAAAAACCCATAAGCAAAACCCCTTAAAAAAGCTCTAAAATAATAGCAATAACTTTTTAAGACGATTGTGATCTTTATGTCTATAATCACTTTGTGTGTATGGTGTTCGCACATGAATGAGACAAGCCACCAATGAAGTTCTGCCTGTCGGAGATACCCCATGTAAAATCACTGTTACAAAATGCAGAGACCATGAGAAAACATAAGGACAATGGAATGTTCAACATATTATTTGAGGATCGCTTACAGAATTGAGAAGAAGCAGAATAGACACTTTAATAAGCATTATGGATTCAATCCAACATGACAGATCTTTCTCTTGTTGCTGTTTTGGGCTCCTATTTTATGTTCTACCATTGCGTAGCATCGCTTCGAACGAAAAACTGTGATTCCACTGTTTGAAGTTTGAATTTTGAATTTGAAACTGATTGGACAATCCCATCACATTTATGAGTTAGACTGATTTTCCAGTCATCGCACAGCTCGGTGGATATTGTTTGCCCTCCTCTATCACCTCCACTTGCGAAAAACTCCCAAGGTTTAGATGGACTCCATGGCATGCTTGATGCCATCCATTGTCGATCCCATGGCATGGCTCATGCCATTCATCTTTAGGTGAACTGTGGGATAAGCTCAGCAGTCTATCCCATGGCATGGCTTATGCCATCCATCTTTAGGTGTATGACCCAGTAATGTCTCCGCCGCAACAAGAAGCTCTCAAGTTTTTCAACTGCACTTTTCTCTCTGTTGATGAACGTGGCAACCAGAAAGTTAACAGACCCTCATTGTTTTTCATGCCTCGTTTCCCACTGCCTCTCTTTCAGAATCTATTAAAGGCAAATTGGATGCCTGCCAAATGCTGCCCAATTTCATTGAGGCCCTCTTGCTTCCTTCATCCATCATCATTGTGAAATCCCAACCTTTGGTGATATAGGTCAAGGAGGAGATTGGATCAAGGAACCGAGGAAAATTCCTCTATCATGGGTCAAGGTGAAATTGTAAATTGATCAATGATTAATATACATGTTGATGGTATTACCCCTATTCATATTGTCTTATGTTTCATGTTCGATCTAGTTATTATATTATATGATTGGATCTAACCTATGCATTGATGAAATATTGGAAGAAGTGTATTTCCTTTGTTCCTTTGTGTGCAGGATTGCAGGTGTTTAGAGGTTGGATCATAATATCTCTAGGGAGTACACTAGTTGGGATCTACGCAGGGCAACCATCCGGTAGCAAGGTATACTTCATAATTAGTCATCTTTTGCATAATTGAAAGGGAAAATTGTTGGCATAACATCCTAATTTATGTCTTGGGTGTTGGGCACACTCAATGGAGGTCTTACCTATACGTAGGGAAGATTTCTCCATAACAAATTTTCCTTAGGAGGCCCATTTTAGACCTCAAAATTTCTCTAAATAAAAATACTTGACTCATCAATCCCTTGTGGATGATTGGATTAATCAGGTATTTTTGGAATTTTGGCCCATCGGGCCTCTTTTGAAGATCATCCCATCAAGCGCTTTTGAAGGAAATGATCCAAGGACAAATCAATTGCCATCAGGTCCTGTCAAAATAAAACCCTAATGGCTAAGGAAATTCCATTAAGCCTCTTCAAAAGTATGGTTTGATCTCACTAGGCCACTTGCCTCTTCAATGGGAAACCTCCAACTAAGTAAAGCTCCAAATACAATATGATTCACAAGACATATCATTCCATTGCTTCCACTTCTTTATATAATTTCTATCTAACCTACTGGGAAATTTCTAGTAGGAGAAAAATTCTAGTTAGTATTCTTACAATTCTTTCTTGTCACACTACAACTACTTCCTGGGACTTATTTATTAAAGATGGCCTCAATACACAACATCCTATATATGTACTTAAGGGGGATAGGGTAGGACCCTTACAACCTCTCTTGATATTCAACATGTCTCTTTCGAAGATATAACCTAATCTCATTGGGCCACTTTGAAAGATATGGCACGATCTTCATCATGTTGCTTTCAAAGATATGGCTTGATCTTCCGAGCAGGTCACTTTCAACTCTATGGCTCTATCTGATTGGGAATATTCAAAATGTTTGGCTCGATTCACAGGTTATATCTCTCTTGCATATTTAGATTTTCTGAATCAAGTAAGAATATATTGTTCTAAAAAACCACATAAATGCCCTAGTACCATTGTGATCTGTAAATTGACTTGGATGTTCCAAATATCTTCTTAGTGAAGTATATTTGCAACTACAATTACTATAGTGAAACTATTCTTGATTGTGTGACTGGTATTTTTATATTTTTATTGATTTAATAGGGAATAAAACACGCCAACAAATTATTTAACAACCATGACATAAAAGAAAAATTACAATAGCAAAGATGTGCATTAGAACATAAATATTTACCTTGTAAAGTCAACATGGGAAAACTAACAAGAAAATGAAGGATTATGCCTTACAACCCATCATGCCTCTTTGAACATTATTTTAAGGCCCCATTCAAAAGAATTTACCATCAAGCCCTTGCAAATGATTGATTTGATGGGGTCTCTTTGAAAGATTGTCCCATCGGGTCTCTTTCAAAAATTATCCCATTGGGCCCTTTAGAAGAAATCACCTTGATGGAAAATGAAATTTTATTTGGGCC
Organism: Larix kaempferi; assembly: GCA_027924585.1. Taxonomy (NCBI): domain Eukaryota; kingdom Viridiplantae; phylum Streptophyta; class Pinopsida; order Pinales; family Pinaceae; genus Larix; species Larix kaempferi. The sequence goes on along the minus strand of BSBM01000074.1, from coordinate 5,971,253 downwards.
TTTTGAAAGAACATATTATGGCCAACGAAATTCCATTGAGACCCTTTGAAAGTATGACTTGATCTAATTGAGCCACTTTTGAAAACCTAGCTTGATATTCATTGGGCTTGTTTCGAAGAAATGGCCTAATCTCATTGGGCCAATTTAAAATATATGGCCTGACCTTCATCAGAGCTGCTTTCAAAGATATGGTCTAATATTCAATGAACCACTTTCAAAAATACGGCTCAATATTGTTAGGCCTCTTTGAAAGATATGGTTTAATATAAGATATGGGACTTTTTGAAACATACAGCCTGATCCACAGGTTATATCTCTCCCACATATTTATATATTCTAAATAGAGTGAGAATATATTGTCATCAACCCACACAAATGCCCAAAATAAAATTACTCTAGTGTCAATATGATTTGTAAATCAAAATAAATGCCCCAATGAAAAATGAAATGCCATTGAGTCCTTTCGAAAGAACGCCCATATGTATAAGGAAATGCCATATGACCTTTTCAAAAGTATGCCCCAATATCATTGGGACGCTTTTCAAAACCTAGCATGATATTCATCAGGACTCTTTTGAAGATATGGCCTTATCTCATTGATCCACTTGGAAAGATATGGCCCAATCTTCATCGGGATACTTTCAAAGATATGGCACATACATGGTTGGATCTCATTGAACCTCTTTGAAAATATATGGCTCAATCTCATTAGGTTGTAAAATTAGTCACAGCAGATCTAATGAACAAGTAAATCAATCACAACAGATGAACATAGAAAATATGGTGTAAAACTGTGCAAAACATGCAACAATGCTCAATATCCTAATAAGGGTGAATAATTACAATACAATCTGACAATGTGAGTGAGCAATTCGAATTGCATAAGAAGGTCATTCGAATCACTGAATGGAGTAGCTTGACTCCAACTAGGAGTCCTCATCATCAATCGGTGGTGCTCATCAATGCACAAGAACCAGTCATCCAGGTGTCAATCTGAGTCTAACTGAGTGTAACAAGTGTAACTGAAGTGTGTAGCACTGATTAAGGGAAGGAGGCTCAGTGGGGGGCGCATGGGAGGCTAACTGAAGTCAGAACAAGTCATCTAGTCAATCTAGAGGTCCAACGGAAGTGAAACAGTCAGTCGGGAGTGAAACTAGCCTCAAATCAGGGAGAATCGGAGCTAACTGAGTGTAACTGAAGTGGAACTGCAGTGGTAGGTGAAGAAGTGTGCCCTTCTCTGGCAGTAGGTGAGAAGTGGGTTCCTTCCAGACTAGGAGGGCTAAAACTCTAAAGTAAGTGGCTCCCGGGTGCTAGAATAAGGTGGCTAAGGTGCTGGGGGCATCAACCTGGTGACTGGGATGCATGCAAAATGCATGCAAACCCTAGAATTTGCATGGAAACCCTAATTGCATGCAAGATCCTGAAAAAAGATGATGTGGATATCCGAACACCCCCCCTCAAGCTAGACTATGATGTGCAAAAAATAATGTGGGGCCCTGGTAACTAAGACCAAAGGTCACCCCAATACAATAATCCAAAAAATGCTGAAAATAAACTAAGTGAGGAAAGAGGGAAAACCCAGTGGGAAGAAAGCCCCCTTTCAAGCTAAAGCATAATAATGGATCAATCTGTCTCCACCATGATGGAACTCACCCCCAACAGTGAATGGAGGTAAGAGAACTTCTTCTCGGTGAAGCTCTTGGTGAAGATGTCTGCAATTTGCTCACCAGTAGGGCAATATTGCAGAATGATGGTGCGGTCATGCACCAACTGTCGAATGTAATGCATATGAATCTCAATGTGTTTGGTCCTCTTCCGCTGAACTGGATCTGTGGAGATCTTGATAGCACTTTGATTGTCACAAAATAGGACAGTCGAAGTAGTGCCACCAAAACCAAACTCGGAAAGAATACCCTGCAACCAAACTGCTTGAATGCAGGCATTGACTGCCCCTCGATACTCTGCCTCTACTGAAGAAAGTGCAATGGCTGCTTGATTTTTGCTGGACCCACAAATAGCACCATGACCAATCATGAAAACATAGCCGGAAGTGGAATTCCGATCAATGCTATCACCTGCCCAATCTGAATCAGTAAAACCAATGAAATCAAGCTCAGAATCTCCAGCATAATGTATGCCAAACTGTCTCGTACCTTGCACATACTGCAAGATCCACTTGGCTACTCGCCAGTGAATCTCATGTGGCTGCTGCATATATCTTGACACGGCACTCATGGAATATGAAATATCAGGCCTTGAGTGTGTCAAATAAAGTAGTGAACCAATCAACTGTCAATACATATTGCAATCTGCAAGCGGTGTAGAATCTCCCTCCTCAAGACTGATTCCTGAGAGGAATGGGAATGGGGCTGCCTTACATTCAGCTATATTAAACTTCAATAACAGGTCGGAAGCATATTTTTGTTGAGATATAGTGATCCCATCAAAATTTTGAGCTATCTCCAAGCCCAAAAAGTGACTCAGCAAGCCCAAATCGCTCATGTCAAAAGCTAGATTTAAGGCAGTTTTTAGCTTGTTTATTGAAGTAAGAGTGCTACCAGTAATGAGAAGATCATCAACATAAAGTACAATAACCAACAAATTACCTTTAACTCGCTAAAGATACACATTCGGATCAGATTTGCATCTTTGGAAATTCTGAGAAAGAAGGAAGGAGTCCATCTTTGCGTACCAAGCTCTTGGGGCCTGTTTTAACCTGTACAAAGATTTCTTCAATCTGCAAACTAATGATGGATCTGATGTGTATCCCTCTGGATGCTGCATATATATCTCTTCAGCAAGGTCTCCATGTAGAAATACACTCTTCACATCCATGTGGTGCACTTCCCAGTGCTTGGATGCGGAAATAGCCAAAACAAGGCGGATGGAATCCATCTTTGCAACCGGTGCAAAAGTCTCAGTGTAGTCCACTCCTTGGACTTGGGAGAAACCTTTTTCCACCAAACTTGCTTTGTATTTGCTGATAGAGCCATCAGCAGAAACTTTCATGTGGTAGACCCATTTACACTTCACTAATTTTCTTCCAGGTGGAAGAGAAACTAGCTCCCATGTGTTGTTCTTTTGAAGAGAACTGTACTCTTCATCCATGGCACTTTGCCATCTTGGATCTCGGTGAGCAGAATAGTATGATTTGGGATCTGAACTATCAATCAAATAAAAAATCTCAGGAAGTAATGGATCAGCAATAGAAAGTTCCATACCTGCTCTTTGAAAGTCTTCTCTTGTTCGTCTCGGATCAGCAGGATTTCCAAGGTTCGAACCAATAGATTGGAGAGTGTTTTGGGCCCACTTTGGTAAATGAGGAGGATCATAATGGTCGGATTCCGAACCTGATATTTCATGATCATCATATGCTGCTGAAATATCAGAAATATCAGAACTCATACCTTCATTATCGCTGCACGGATCTTCTTCTGGTGAAGGCGGTGAATCGGCAGTCTCTTCCTCGACTAGTTGCAATTCTTGAAGCGGTTCTTCAAATTGCACACTGCGCTCTATGAATATATTTTTAGATCTGATATCCATGAGTTTATATGATTTTGATTCTTCCCCATATCCTATCAGTATGCACTCGATGCTTTGTGGATCCAAAGCTCGTCTCTTCTTGGAAGGAATTCTAGCCCATGCAGTAGAGACAAAAACTCTCAAATTTGACACATCCGGTTTGTGACCAAAGAATGCTTCGAAAGGAGTCATACCTTTCATGGATGAATGTGGAACATGGTTCTGTATGTATGCAGCAACATTGATTGCTTCATCCCAAATATTTGTAGCCAAACATTTTGATTCAATCATGCATGTAGCCATCTCTTTCAGTGACCGGTTTTTTCTTTCCGCTACACCGTTCTGCTGGGGTGTGTAGGGAACTGTATGTTGGATCTGAATTCCGCTTTGGGAACAAAGTTGCAGCAACTCGGACTTAATATATTCTCCACCATTATCAGATCTAAGAGCTTTGATCTTGCTCTCAGTGGCGGTCTCAACAGAAGCCTTAAAATCCTTGAATTTTCCAAGCACTTCTGACTTGTTTTTGAGAAAGAATACCCATGTAAAGCGGGAAAAATCATCAATAAATGTCAAAACATACCTTGAAACATTTAATGACATATGGGGCAGTGGACCACTGATATCAGAATGTATCAACCCCAAAACTATAGAAGCTTTGCTAGCTTTTCCGCGGTCGAATCTGTGCTCGGGGTGCTTCCCAATAATGCAACCAGTGCATATTCCCTTCGAGGAACGGAGTTGTGGAAGACCATATACCATGGATTTGTTTGATAGAAGCAGAAAATACTTATAATTAAGATGCCCAAACCTTTCATGCCAAAGCCTACTAACCTCATTACCATGTGTGCGAAGAGCAGTGGGCTTTGCAAGCGGAATAAAGTGTGAAAACTCATAGCATTTTGCAGTGTGGTTTGCCTTTTCGACTGCAACAAGTCTTCCACTTTTGATATCAGAAATTTCAACTGTATTAGGGCTGAATGTAACATGCTTCGGTTCACCAGTGTGTGTCATTTGATACACAGAAAGAAGATTTGAAGCCAAGGAAGGCACATAGAGAACATTCTGAAAGCTTCCATGATCTACATGAATTGTACCTTTGCCCTTTGAAGAAATTTTTGAGTCATCTCCCAAATGGATGGGGATGGAGCTGTTTGGATCGAATGAAGAAAAAGAATCAATATTTGCAGCAATATGATTCGATGCACCCGAATCTATCAAGAGAGTAGTGGGCTTCGAAACAGTTGCCATGAGTGCTTGTCCTCTTTCATGATCATCATTCCTATCCTTCTTCCTTGCACCGTCAGGAAGGGTTATGTTGTTATTTTCCAAAAGGAGGGCCATTTGATCTATAGTCTTCTTCATACATGAACTTTTGGGATGAAAGCCACGGTTACAATAAGTACATTTAGATTTTTGGTTACCTTCTTTTCCCTTTTGCTTGAACTTCGAACTGAATGGTGCATCCGTTTGTTTGCCTTTCTCTCTTTGCTTGTGAGGCTCGAATTTGGGCTTCTCCTTCTTTTACTTTCCTTTACCATTCGGGATCTTGGGTCCTTGAACATATAGGGCTGAATCTTTGGAGCTTATGGAGCCCATTTGAATCAACTTGTCATGCTCTTTTGTGACGGACTCAATGAAGGCATTCAAGGTAGGCATCTTCCAATTCGGGGTAGTTAGCCGACCGAAATTGAAAGTAGAGACAAATACCGAATAATCTTTACCAAGCTTTCTTAGAATGGAGAGGATCAATTGTTTGTCCTCTTTGATAACTCCACTGTTCTTCAACTGTAAGTTCAAGTTCTTGAATTTTGTGAAGAATTCATTGATGGTCTCGAAATTCTCAGGACTAAGGGAAATCAATTCATTCTCTAATTGAAAAGCCCTAAGCTCATCTTGCTTGCCAAATAGTGTTTCAAGTTGCTCCCATATAGCTTTTGGAGTCTTCAATCCGCTGAGATGGAAGTGAAGATCTTTGGAGATGGAGAGACAACGAAGACCATAAGCTTCATCAAGCTTGTTGTAGTGTTTGGTTCTATCTGACAGATTGTTTGGCTCCAATTCAAGACCAAGAGTGACTCGGTAGTAACCTTTTGAACGTAATATGATCTCCATATCATCTTTCTAATCAAAATAATTGAATGGGGTGAGGATAGGCTTTGAAGAAGAGTATTCCATTGCTAGGAGCAAGTGCACACTGATGTAGAGGAGCTTGCATGCACAGTGTAGCGAATGCAATTGATGGAGACAATAAATATGCAAATCACAATAAACCAAGAACAATGAGGTCGAACAATCCACCCTTTTAGAGTTGCATCACACCTGGGATTGGAGATCAAACAATGTTGAATGGGTCCAATGTATCAGATCCAGGAATTATGTGGAAACTCAAGCTTTTGGAGTGGTATTGGAAGTATTTTCAAGCTTTGCATGCACAGGAGCGAATGCCCTTGAGATATTTCATGCCAAAACTTTTTGCAATTTTTGAGCAATTCACTCAAATCTTCTTGTAGAACCACCTGTAGAAAAGAGATCTTGTCTGTCACGTCCCCATTTTGACCCCCTTTGTATTAAATTGTAAATGATGTAAATATGGTAATTCAATCATGGTGAGGAGCTCAAGGCTAAGGCCCCACCATTGATTTAGCATTTCATGTATCGGCAATTAAAAATAAATGCCTATGGTTCTTGTGCGAGATGGGCACAATGTAAATAAGACATCATGTAAATACGAATTTTAATGGAAAAACCCCAACTAGATATGCAATGCAACAAAAGAGATGGGGCATGATTCTACAAGGAATAGGGAGGGAAATTATTCAAACCCTTGAGCCAATGGTGTTAATCCATGTGTCAATGAGGAAACCCATAAACCACCAACTACCCATTTTGTCTCATGCACCCAATCATTTAATTCTTCCAAGAAATTGGTTAAGGCAGTTAATGCCTTGGGAATGAAGGAGTATGGCAGCCAATTTCGTGCATGGGCAAGCCATCAACCTGGAAATTCGTGTTTTGTCTCCTTGGGAAAGAAAACACCCACGAAATGGTGCCCAAAGCCATTAGGAACGGGCAGTCTTCACTCATTCACGCAGTGGAAGCTAGCTGGGTCTTTCCCTACACCTTTTTCATCCAAATCCTGCATTTTTCCATGCCTGGGAGTTCGTTTTTGCATATGCAGTAGCCTGGGAGAGAAGGGCCACGTTTTGGGGACTGTAGGGAGGTCGTTTTTGCCCCTGAATGTCCAAGGACGTTTTTCTAAAAACGGATTTGGCTTCCTGGGTTGTTCCCCAACTTCCCATTTCGTTTTTGTGGGTTCCCATGTTTTCCTGATTTAGCTGAAACCCCATCTCATGCCTCTCACTGTAAAAACATTTTATCCTGCCCCATAATTGGGTTATGCTGTTGTGTGCATCCTCGTTTTGGTTTGAACCTGTGAACTGAAGTTTTGGGAGTGGTAGTGGACAGAAGTGGCTTGATAAACCTAGTGGGGGAGACAACCTCTCAAGAAGATCAAGAGGGCTTTGGTTATTCTTCTATGCATACCCTGAGAGCACTAGATAGGGAAGGTATGGCTTGAGGGACTGTACAGCAGTGAAAAGAATACTTCCATGTGCTGGGTGTGTAGGTATTGTGGGTGCCAAGCTAGATAGATCTTGCAAGGTTATCCCTGGCTCTGTGCTGGAGCTCACTAGCTTAGAACTCTTCCTTTCCATCTCCTAGCAGCCTGATAAACCCAATTGTAGATTGGCTTGGCTCATCTTGATGTAGGCTTGGCTATGTGTGAGTTTGTTGTTCCCTGGTTCCTTGTAGAGATCATGCCTAGCTCGGGGGTGGCAGTGGTGCTGAGAGATTGAGGAGCACAATGGCCTACGGTTGGGTGGAACGTTGCAGTTGCATAGCCAGTTGCGTGCGACTACTTTTGTATAAGATAAGTATTCTCTTGTATATTCTTTCAATTATGTAATTGATGGATATCTGAATGTATGTGGATGTGTTAAACGAATTTACTTCCGTTGTGTCTTCAAATGGTTATGCACTCTCCTATGTATAATTTTCGTTTTAATTTGAATGCTTGTTTACTATGTACGGGGATGGATGCCCGGTTTTAACGTCATGATCCTCTCCACCTAGTTGGTAGGATGGGAGGGGACGTGACATTGTCCCTGCAATGGCTTTGATACCATGTAAAATTAGTCATAGCAGATCTAATGAACAAGTAAATCAATCACAACAGATGAACATAGAAAATATGGTGTAAAACTGTGCAAAACACGCAACAGTGCTCAATATCCCAATAAGGGTGAATAATTACAATACAATCTGACAATGTGAGCGAGCAATTCGAATTGCCTAAGAAGGTCATTCGAATCACTGCATGGAGTAGCTTGAATCCAACTAGGAGTCCTCATCATCAATCGGTGGTGCTCATCAATGCACATGAACCAGTCATCCATGTGTCAATCTGAGTCTAATTGAGTGTAACAAGTGTAACTGAACTGTGTAGCACTGATTAAGGGAAGGAGGCTCAGTGGGGGGCGCATGGGAGGCTAACTGAAGTCAGAACAAGTCATCTAGTCAATCTGGAGGTCCAACGGAAGTGAAACAGTCAGTCAGGAGTGAAACTAGCCTCAAATCAGGGAGAATCGGAGCTAACTGAGTGTAACTGAAGTGGAACTGCAGTGGTAGGTGAAGAAGTGCGCCCTTCTCTGGCAGTAGGTGAGAAGTGGGCGCCTTCCAGACTAGGAGGGCTAAAACTCTGAAGTAAGTGGCTCCCGGGTGCTAGAATAAGGTGGCTAAGCTACTGGAGGCATCAACCTGGTGACTGGGATGCATGCAAACCCTAGAATTTGCATGCAAACCCTAATTGCATGCAAGATCCTGAAAAAGATGATGTGGATATCCGAACATAGGCCTTTTCAAAATATATGGCATGATTTAAGATAATGACCTATTTGAAAGATATGGCCCAATCCATAGGTTATATCTCTCCCACATATTTAGATTTTCTTAATCGACTAATAATATATTGTGCTCAAACCTCACAAATTCCCAAATAAAATCATTCTAGTACCAACATTGTTGGAATGTGTAATGATGTAGTGAGATGTTGTGATGTCTAGTGGTTTCATTTATTGGTGTACAAGCCTAGCTAAGGCATTTTGTAAACACAATGAGTCCTACAAAGAAGAAGAAGACATAATACTCTTCATAACTCTCTATATTATGGAAAAGGAGTTATCCCACATGCATCATGGAGTAAATTCTCCTATTACCAATATTTTAGAGATGGAAAAATATTTCTCCCACATGTATTATCGTGTGATCTTCGATACCTCTAGCATGTTGATGTATATGTAACTTCGGAATGTATTTCACATATATGTATATTGTATTCCTATAGAGATGTTATTATTCGATACCACCTTGTTGGGGTCGGCCCTGTATAAGTCATGTGGGTTGAAGGGTTATTAGACCACCCTATTGGGGGTCGGCCCAGTCAGCATTATGTTATGTGGTTAAGTTAAGGCCGACCTAGTAAAGGTTATTAGGCAAGTCAAGTCAAGTATAAATAGAGTGTGGGAGGCACTCTATTTGATCATTCTATTCTCACACACACTCTTTGGAAAGTGGCGCACTCATGGAGGAAGAGAAGCTGCTGCTAGGAGATGTCTATCTCTTATGCTTGGGTTGTATCATTGCTCTATCTATCTCTGAAGAAGTTATTGGAGTTTTTCACCTTTATGGTTTTCCCCAAGTAAACTTTGTGTCTCTTGTGTGCTTGCATTATTGTGTCCATGATTGATATGCTGTAGATATGTTGTACATGTTGTTCTCTCAGTTAAGATCCTAGATCAGATTGAAATTTCTGAAAAACTAACATGGTATCAGAGCTAGCCTGAAAGAAGGCATGGTATGGCATGTATGACACTTGTTGCACTTGCGATGCTAGGGCTTGATATAGCAAATACCAGTCATCGTAGAACTTTCGCTATAAATACATTTTGGCGAGGTTTCAGGGTCTGAAAATTGTACAGGGCGAAGCTAATATCCCCATGTACCTTGTGTCCAAAGGAAAACCTCTAATTCGTTGTACTTTGTGATTTATGATCTGTACAATATAGGGTTTCTGCCTCTTCCAGATCTCAGTCATAAAAAGATGACCTTGGAAAAAAGGTCATAACTTGGGCTAGGAAGCTCCAAATGAAATTTCGTCAAAAGCCACAAGTAGTGCATGGACTTTACTATCTCAGGTAACTTTTTCAGAGGCCGAAGTTGAACCAGTGACACATGGAACGCCGTACAAGTTTGCTCTCCGTTTTTATCCCATAAATAGGTCACGTTGCGACACTTGGCATAAATATCTTTCAGAGAATCCAATTGAGGTCAAACCTATGGGGTTGGAAAGATGACAGGTCATGCTATCACAAGAAATTTTTTTAGACCCTATGGATCGAAAAGTTTGGAATTACACCAGAAACCATCAGGTACATATTTCTGTCAAAACATAATTATTTTTGAGCACCTTCATTCATGGGTTTCGGAGAAAGTTGGAATTTTTGTAATCAGAGACCACGGTTGGATGCTACTCATCAAAATAGAAATTTAGAGACCAAGATCATATTTTTTGGTTGGGAAGAAGGCCGGGCTTGATCAAACCCCAGTTCGGGACTTTGATAGGAAAGATGGAAACTTAGGGCTTCTGCAAAAATTGGAATTTTGGAAATCTGTGACCACGGCTGGAAGCTCCTATGAAAAATCAAAGCTTAGAGCTTTGAATCAAATATTTTGGTTGGGTGAAACTCCGAGAAACTCAAACCCTAATTTGGGGTCCTCCCCAGTGAATCCGGAAATCTAAAAGGCAATTTCGAGGGGTGAAACTTGGCAATTTTCAAATTCTGAGTATACCAGCTTGACCAGCTCAGAAAGGTGCATCTTTCTATCCTTTCAGAAGTTTGAAATTCAAAGTTTGAAATTTTAGGGTTTCTTTGACAAACCCTAATCCAACTCTAGATCCAATTTCTGCAAATCAAGTAGATTGGGTTAATCCTAGAAGAGAATGGATTGGTCACCTGCATAAGTAAAGAAGTTCCCGTTTCAGAGGGAGATGAGGCTAACACCTTACATAAGAAGATTACAAGTAATCTCGACAGGTATGGCTTACAGGTATGTTTCAAATCCTGTTCATGGTTAAGTTTATATGTTTGTCTTCATATCATTACGGTTAGTACAATCTTGATTAATTAATAGACTTTTCGTATCACCTTAATAGAAGATATTCATTGATTAAGGTTTTGACATTTATGATTGTACTAATGCATTGTGATGTTGTATGAGGTTTATGTTGTTCGCTAACATAAAAGGTACACCAAGAAAGACAAATCATGTTCTACTTCAAGAACATATGATCATGGTGACATGAATACAAAGATTCATCCATTGTCATGGATCACATAGAAGATCTATTTACGAGGTATGTATAACTTGGTTCTATAATGGTTAACCTATGAGAGATGCAGGTTACTAGCACAAGTGATTGAAGAGAACAAGAAGACATCATGTGGGTATGTTAGACATAACTAGCTAGCATACTAATCCAGGTATGTTTTTCCCATATCAAGTTAGAATCCTACCTTGTGATAGGATCTCTTATATAAGTATACATGGCATGATTGATAATGATTATTCATAGGTTTGAATAAACATGGGTGTATGCATATTATGTTTCTTACCTTAATTGATGATATGACCAACCAGAAGAGTCATGAAAGTATAGGTTTGATTAATCATGGGTTTAGGTATATTATGTTTCTTACTTTAATTTATGATATGACTAACCATAAGAGTCCTTGAATACTAATGCTTATTATTTATGTTTGAAATGATCATGACTATACATGTTTAAGATTATTGTGTTTGATAGTATTAAGATTATACTAATGAATGTGTGATTATGTATGAGACCTCGAGGATAACACAATGATGATACTAATAAGCATGCATAGTGATTAAGGATGGATATAAGTTCAAGGACAGGTAATCCAGGAAGCAAAGATCAAGAGGGAGAACACTCTAGTTGTTCCTGCAAGGAAGCAAAGATCAAGAGGGAGAACACTCCAGTTGTTCCTGCAAGGAAGCAAAGATTAAGAAGGAGCACACTTCAGTAGTTTCTGCAAGGATGCATATATTCAAAGGGAGTTGACCACTTCTCACAATCCACATCAGAATGGAGTTGCAGAAACAAAGCAAAGACTGAGAGGGAGTCAACCTAACAAACAAACAAAGATAAGTATTTGAATTATCATTCCTTGCATATTTTATTGTTTAAATAATATTGTTCAATAATGTATATACTGGTGTTCCTAGAATTAGGTTGTGTATTATGCATATTAGAATAGTTGCATTGATGAACAGTATACTACTAATATACATGGGTAAGTGGCCTATGGCACTGTACAACATTTTATCGCTACTTATCTAGAATGAAACCTCTTTGCTGACATGTTGGGAGTTGTGCACACTCTTAACAATGTTCTGGTAGAGATTGGAAGGCATCTAGAAAGTTACGGGATATGGATAAATGTTGTATTGAAGCATTGGCTAAGATAATTGCATGACTGTATGAAATATTTATTTATGTGTAATAATTTGTTCTGAAAACTATGAGATGTTTCTAATCATGCAATTTAACTTGCTTTGTAGGGAAGATCATATACCTACAAAGGAAGGACTACAACATTTGTTCAACAACAAAGCCATCAATTCAAAAATATTGAAGATATTGAAGTTCCCAGGATCTGGGAAGAATGCCATGATCGAGAAGTACCAGTCATGAAGATGTTTGGATGCAGGGAAGTCTGTTGTAACTTCCAAATGGATCTACAAGATCAAGCATGCTGCAGATGGAAGCATAGAAAAATACAAAGCGAGATTTGTAGCTCGTGGCTTCTCTCAGAAGGAGGGAATAGACTATGAAGAAACTTTTGCTCTTGTATCCAGGTACAATTGCATCATATCAGTACTTGCTCTGGCTATAGTGATGAAATGGAAGATACACCAGATGAATTTCAAGATAGCTTTATTGAATGGTGTAGTTGAAGAAGAAGTGTATGTGGATCAACCACTTGGTTCTGAGACACATGACAATGAGTCATATATGTGCAGAACTTGGTATGGTAGGATAGATAGCTTTCTATCCAGTTTGGGATTTACCCAGAGTAAAGTGGATTCCAACCTTTACTACAAGGTTGAGGAAGGCAATCCAGTGATACTACTTTTGTATGTGGATGACCTGTTTATTATAGGTGAAGATAGATTGATTTCCGACATGCAGCGGAAGCTTGTTGCCAAGTTCGAGATGAAGAACTTGGGGATGATGCACTATTTGTTCTTGGCATGGAGGTGTGGCAGAGTGCAGATGGAATATTCCTTGGACAAGGGAAGTATGCAGTAGAGATCCTGAAGAGGTTCGGGATGATGGACTGCAAGGCCATGGCCACACCTATGGAATCAAACCTGAAGCTTCTGTGTGATGCTTCATCTGAGCCGGTTGATGTCATTGTGTATCGTCAGATGATTGGGTCCTTGATGTACCTGAATAACACGAGACCATATATTTTCTTTGCAGTGAACACATTGAGCCAGTTCCCGACGGATCCGAGGAGTGTTCACTTGGTTGCTGTAAAGCATATTTTGGGTACCTGAAGGGTACAGTTGATTATGGGCTCAAGTATGATGCGAATCAAAAGTTTAACCTGCAGGGTTATGTTGATTCAGATTGGGTAGGTAAGGCTGCAGATAGGAAGAGCACATATGGGTGTTGCTTCAGTATGGGATTAGGTGTGATCTCTTGGTTTAGCAGGAAGCGGTCCTACGTAGCACTGAGTACAGCCAAAGCAGAGTATGTTGCAGCTTGTTCGGCTAGTTGTGAGGCAATATGGATCTAGAAACTATTGTCTGAGTTATTTGATCTCCCGTTGGATGCTACTGGTATCTTTTGTGACAACTAGAGTTGTGTGAAGTTGTCTGAGAACCCGGTGTTCCACAACAGGTCGAAGCACGTAGATATCAAATATCACTATATTAGGGATATGGTGCAGATAGGAGTAGTGAAGCTCCTGTATGTTGCAACGGATGAGCAGATTGCAGATGTATTGACGAAGCCACTAGCCAGAGTGAAGTTCGAGTACTTCAGAGAAAGGCTTGGTGTTCTTCAGATCGACGACACTTCGAGGAAGAAGTGATGGTGACATTTGTTGTAGCCATTCCAAGCATGTTGGAAGGAGGATCCTTCACATGGATGTGGATGTAAGTGCTGGATGATGAGCATCAGGATGATGTTCTAGTTTCTGCTCTATATGATCAGTTGGATCACTTATGTATGTATGCATCATGTTGGATGCTGGATATGATCAGTTGTATCATTTATTTATGTATGCATCATGTTGGATGCTGGATATGATCAGTTGGATCATTTATGTATGTACGCATCATGTTGGATGTTGATGGATACATTGTGTGGATCATGTATCTTTGTATGAACAGGTAGATCATGTATGTTGATGGATACATTGTGTGGATCATGTATCTTTGTATGATCAAGTAGATCATGTATGCTGATGGATACATTGTGTGGATCATGTATTTATGTATGTATCAGGTAGATACTTGGTATGCATCAGGTGGATGCATTGTATGATCAGGATGATCATGGATGACGAGCTTCTCCAGTTGACACACATCAGGACAATGCAGTGATGATGATCAGGACGATCATATGTACATCAGGATGATGTATGGAGAGTATCAGGTTGATACTCTGTGGCCGTGGATAGGTTGTGCAGATGAGCATGTCTGGGAGATCCTATAGGTCAGAGTTGTGTACCCGTAACAGCCTGGGATGCTCTTTCGAGACATTGCTCTAGGAGGACATATAATAGCGCCCTGGAAGATCCTTCAGGTTAGAGTTGTGTGCCTGTAACATCCTGGGATTCTCTTTCGAGGTTTTGTCCTATGGCATGTAATTTTCTCCTGGGAGATCTGGACAGGATGAAAAAGGCCTCAGATGCTTCAGCCAGTTTTTGTGGTGGACCACATGTAATGTGCTCCTGGGAGATCCGACAGGTATAGCTGTGTGCTCGTAATAGCCTGGGATGCTTCAGCCAGGTTTTGTGGTGAGATCACATGTAATGTGCTCCTGAAAGATCCGACTGGTAGAGCTATGTGCTCGTAACATCCTGGGATGCTTCATCTAGGTTTTGTGATGGGTCACATGTAATGTGCTCTTGGGAGATCCGATAGGTAGAGCTGTGTGATCATAATAGCCTGGGATGCTGCAGCCAGGTTTTGTGACGCACGTAATGAGTCCTGAGAATTCCACAGTATGGCCAGTGATGATGAAGACCTGCAGATGGTGGGCCTACATCCAGTATGGAAAAGGACTGGCTCTGTAGAAATTCCTATGACGAGTAGATCAGAGATTGATTGAGATAGCAGCAGCAGTGACAATGACGATGATTTGAGGACGATGATTCGCTGATGATGATCCAGAGAAGAAGACTTGTGCTAGAAGACCTGTGTCGAGAAATACCTTCCTAGTTAAGAGGGAGTGTTGATGTATATGTAACTTTGGAATGTATTTCACATGTATGTATATTGTATTCCTATAGAGATGTTATTATTCCTCTATACAAAAGTGTCGTCATTTATATTGCAAGTGTCGTAACTTATACTGGATGGGTTATTAGACCACCTTGTTGGGGTTGTCCCTGTATAAGTCATGTGGGTCGAAGGGTTATTAGAACACCCTATTGGGGGTCGTCCATGTGGGTCAAAGAGTTATTAGACCACCCTATCGGGGGTCGGCCCAGTCAGCATTATGTTATGTGGTTAAGTTAAGGCCGACCTAGTAAAGGTTATTAGGCAAGTCAAGTCAAGTATAAATAGAGTGTGGGAGGCACTCTATTTGATCATTCTATTCTCACACACACTCTTTGGAGAGTGGCGCACTCGTGGAGGAGGAGAATCTGCTGCTAGGAGATTTCTATCTCTTTTGCTTGGGTTGTATCATTGCTCTATCTATCTCTGAGGAAGTTATTGGGGTTTTTCACCTTTATGGTTTTCCCCGAGTAAAATTTGTGTCTCTTGTGTGCTTGCATTATTGTGTCCATGATTTATATGTTGTAGATATGTTGTACATGTTGTTCGCTCAGTTAAGATCCTAGATCAGATTGAAATTTCTGAAAAACTAACATAGCATATATAATAGTGGTGAAGGAGACCCACTGGGTACATGGAAAGGTATATGAAAGATAATGTGAAATATTGTAAAGTTGTGATGTAAAGCATATGTGGGGGTGCCAAATATTATAAGAGCGAATTTTTTCTAAAGAATAATAAGATCATCCTTCCGTGGATGTTTCCCCATCTTGGGGTTTTACCACGTAAAATCACCCTTTCTTTTCTCTTTTCTCTCCTTTATTGCATATGTTATTGATTATTTGGTGCTTCTGTTGATAGAATATTTGGCTAGTAAGAATTTTGTTATTGATTTACATGTTAGTATTATATTTTATGTGTTAATGTATATTTCTCAATAATCTAACATTGGGATCACAACTAGGTTACTAAGCTCTACCTCCTTTAGTAAATTTTTGTTAAAAAAAAATTAAAGCATCAAATTTATTCAATTTTTTTAGGCCCTCCTTCTCTTGTAGATATTCCATCATATATGTACAACCATTGAGGTATTACACCATATTTGGGCATTTTTCTTCATCAATGAGATTTTTTTAAGACCCTAACCTCACCATTATTTCTAAGAATTTTTTTGAGAAAATTCTAGTTTTTACTTGATATTTCTTTAGATATGAAGTAGAAATTCATAGTATCCTAACTTGTTATCAAGGATCTCTCTCTATTGCAAAAGATATGGTTGTTTTTCTATCTCTAGGTGTATTTTTCACATGTTTCCATCCATATGGCTTCAACATCTGTGAGTTTCTAGTTTCGTACAGTTACAGTTGCACACACGGGTTACAATATACAGAGGTGCAAACACACACACTGCCTTCTCTACACGCACATACACATGCACCTTCTCCTACATGGAAGTGGGTGTGCCCTATTTTCTAAGAAAAATTTGTGTTGTAAGTAATTTTTTTATATTCTTTTATTGAGGGTTTTCAAATATGTTGATAGGTGTTGCAAGGTTCATCATTGGTGAGAGTTCCATTTATTCTTCTTTGTTTAATCTAGTCATTAGATTCTTGTATTTATTGAATTAGTTTCTTAGTTTTTGTTTTAATCATCATGAGTTCGGAGATTTCTTATGTTCCTAGGTTAATTGGTACTAACTATCTTGCTTGGAAAAGAAAGATGATTGACATTCCTAGGAGCAAGAATATTTGGCTCTTAGTTAATGGTGAACATTAGAAACCAACTGATGCCAAAGACTTAGCTACATGGGAAGAACATTATGATCAAGCAAGAGGACTCCTTGGTCAAACTATATCATATGGTTTACAGGTACATATTGAGGCTGAAGATAGTCCATTTGAGGTATAAAAAATATTAGCTTCTTTGTATGATAGATCTGATGATGTTTCAATTATTATCTTGAAAAGAAGAGTCATGAGCTTGATCCTAAAGAATTTTTTATGGAATTGAGTCATTTCTTGCTGAATTAAAAACTTACAATGAAAAAATTAATAATTGTGGTAAATATTATAAGCCTAATTGATATTGTCCTTATTATTCTTGTAGAACTCAAATTACCTTATGTCTTTGATTTGTTCATCCAAACTAGGAATAAATCTATTGAAATGTCTAAGGGTTCCATAAAACCCACCTTTGAATATTTTTGTAAAGGTTTGATCTGTGAGCAAGATATATTGATATCCTCAGGTTAATTAGTTATTGGTAAAGCTCTTATGGCACACAGTAAGAAGAATCCAAAAAAAGTATTAACAAGAACCATAAACCACATACTAAGGGTCCATCCCATCACACTTCTAGTGATGATTCTAAAAAGAAAGTATTTAATCCTTGTAAGTATTATTACAAAACCAACCACCCTAAGAAGAATTGCTTTAAAAAGAGAAAAGAACTTGCTCAAGCCAAGAATAAATCCTCCAAGGAACAAGGTGGCTCTTTGTGCCTATTTTGTTCACCTAGGTAATTCCTCTTCTTCCATGGAATGGTATATGGAATCAAGTGCTTCTAATCATATAATTGGTGTTGATTCTTTGTTTTCATCTTATGACACTAATAAGCACACATCGCAAAAAGTTTCAATCAGTGAAGGTAAACAACTTTCATTTGTAAGTTCTGGTGATATTAAAGTTCCTAGTGGTGCATTAGAAGGTGTTTTTCATGTTTAAGGCATGCCCATCAATTTTATTTCTATTTATTGTGCTAGTAAAAAAGTTATAAATTTGAAGCGTGGTAAAATAAATATCTTCTTAAAGATATTAACAATAGCTTCAAAATTGTTTCTTCCTACCCTGTTGATCATGAAGTTAGTTTATTAAATTTCCTGGTTTTAATTCACCTAAAATCAACCATTTTATTCCTATGTTTCTCACACTAATGAACAAATTAAATATGTCATGAAATTTAACGTCATTTGAATTATGGTTAAATGCAAATGTTATCTAAAATGGTACTTGGATTACCTATAATTTCTTCCACTAAAGGTGTTTGTAAAGGTTGTGTTTTTGGTAAACATCACAAGGAAAAGTTTGATAAGGATAAAGCTTAGCGTGCTAAAGAATAATTGAAACTAATTCATAGTGACATATCTGGTCCTCTTGAAACCCCTTCTCTATCTCATGATTTCCATTTCATTGCTTTTATTGATTATTACAGTAGGAAGACTTGGGTTTATTTTTTGAAACATAAAAGTGAAGCTTTTGTTGTATTTCAAGAATTTAAGGTTATTATGATTTACTTACATAAAAGGAAATTTCTATAATTTATTAATATTATTTATTGTTCATTTTGAATATTGAGGAACATAATAGTACCCTTATCCCACTCATGGAACAAGCATCTTGTCTAGTGGAAACATGGGATGGTGAAAAGCATTAATAGTGTACTATGATCCATAAAACCTTTTTCTTATTCTAAGTTCTCCTCTGCCTCCCTAAGTCATGGTCAAGGACTCAATACCCGTCACTTATGCACATAACTTTCTAGTGGTGGTGACGATGCAGGATTGAACCTCTCAAAGAGAAAACACTAGGTAAGAGGTGAAGAACACTAGCCTAAGAGCAACAATTAACCCATAAACAAGAAAAATAACAACAATAGGAGAACATATGAGCCTTAAGTTAAATTGGCTTAGTTTACTATGTTGACCAACTAGCCTTTATATAGAAATACAATGGATCCACTCAAGATACACACAACATAAGGGTTAAGAAAGAAATGATAAAAAAATCTTGAATGGAGGATGTTGGTTGAAAATTATGCAACGCCATGCTTACACAATCATACATACAATAAGCAAGACACTATAAATGAGGAAGATACCCTTTTGGGATGGATGCTAAGCTAGACACAAATGTATTGATGGGTGCATCCTCCTTGGGGGGGATGAACTAGTTACTAACCTCATGAACTGTACTGTAAATTATTGGATTGAGTGGTGCAACATCATTGGAGAGGCCGTTGTACTTGTCTACATCAATTCCTCTTGATTGAGTTCGAAAATTTCCTTGCTGTCCTCACGATTTAAGAATGAAACCAATGAAGACATATTTTTCTAGCAAGAGATATAAATGATAATATATACTAAAGAGTATGGGTGTAGTATGAAAGGTTAGGATGTTGGATTTATACAAAAGTAGAGGAGTATTGAAGAGTCGACGATGGCCATTGAAAAAAAAACTAACTACTGAAAGTAAATGTATATTTGTTGAGAGTGTCACTAGTAAAATATTTTTATATACCAAGGAAGTGAATTGCATGATCTCCGTGGCTCACGGGCCTTAGATTAGTGATGTTGATGACATCAACGGTTGGATAAGATGGAAATAGATTCACATGTTGTGCACTTAGGACCCCGACGGGAAAATGTGGATCTAGTAGTGCCATGATATACTAATGTATCTATGCCTCCCCTGGAATGTTGAGTTTTTTTCTATAGGGATAAGGACATTTTGAGTCAAAGTGACGAATATTTCTACAGTTAAAGCATTTAAATGGTAACTTCCCTTTGTATTTGCATGAACCTTTCTGCAGTTTCCTGATAAACTTTGCTTCTTCTTCATCTGACTACTCTGAATGGATTTATTTTTATATATGAATTTGTTTCTTTGTTTCCTTCAGTGCTTTGAATGTTGCTTCCTTCTTTGATGGGTTGTCTTGTCCTTTTCTCATCTCATATGCAGTGAGGATCCCTTGAAGTTCATCTATTGTCAAAAAATCAAGATGATCTCGATCTTCCACATTGGAGATTTTTGAGTCATATCTAATTGGCAAGGTTCTTAGTATCTTTTGAAAAACTTCCTTCTCCTCTATTTCTCCTCCCAGTCTTCTAATAGCATTGGAAACATAATATACTCGTAAAAGGTATTATGCAATGTTTTCTTCTTCCTTCATCTTCAGACTTTCAAACTGCCCTATGTATATCTAAAGTTTTGATTGCATGACCTTGGAGTTCCCTTCATAGGTAATTTTTAATTTTCCCCCAAGCCTCTTTAGTTATCTTGCAAAGGATGACTTTGACTAATACAAAATTTGTTAATCCATTCAAAATTGAATTCAGGGCTTTTGCATTGGAGTCATATTGTTCCTTTTCATCTCTATCTGTAGGTAGGTAGTCTTGTATTTTATACCCTCTTTCAACAAAATTCCAAATATTGCATCCAAGAGACATCAAATGACATTTCATTCTTACACTCCATAATGCATAATTATTTCCTGTGTATAGTGGGGCTTTGTTGGCAGCTAATACTTCTTATTGATCCATAGTGGTTTTTAATGGGATCTTCCTTCTAACGATTTAAACTATAGTGAAGGATCCTGCTCTGATACCAATTGTTGGAATATCTAGTAATACTGAGGGGGGGGTGAATCAGTATTGAGCCTTTCTAACAATTTTAACCACTTTTAAATATTTATTAAAACACAAGATCAACAAAATAAACATAACACAAATTACTTAGAACCCCTTTCTTCTTTGGATCTGCACTTTTTAATGTACAGAGACCTCTTTCTTCCAAGAATAAACCCTATATATATATATCATTATGTATTTACTTAAAACAACATGTCTTTTCATTCAAGCATCACAAGAATTCATCGTGTCTTTCCATATCAAATTATCATATCGTTTAATGATTCATCGTGCCTCTTCATCACGTCCTTTCACTAAAGATTATATCCATGCCTATTAGGTAATGAATAACGAACCATATGAATTAAGAGTTATAAATCGTAGAAGTTATATATTGTTCAACAAACTTAAGAAGTGTCAACAAGTATTCGCTAACTCTTGTTTTATTATAATAAAAATGGGAAAATAAATGAAATGAAATTATTGGATCAATCGCTTTTAACATTGAAATTTTTTTGTATCACATTTATTTATTATTTAACATGTATATGTACAGAATATATATAATTTAAATTGGATGGATTATTTTTTAGAAGTGATCAATTTCATTCTCACTCCTCTAAGTGAAGAAAGTCGTTAAAAAATCAACCACAATAACTTAATCCAACCAACATATTTTCTCCACGAGAGGGCACAAAATATTTTGTTAGTTTAAGGTAGGATTCTTGGGTTAGGAATCCAAATATAGTCCATCAATTATTTCTCATATGAAACATAATTGTTTTTTATAAAGATCATTTAAAACTCCTTCAGCATCAAGTGGAAAAGAATACCTGGGGAAAGAGGCGTTGTGCCATAGGAGGTAAAACCTGAGGTAACATGTTTATGTTCTCTTAGGGGGATACCAACCACTCGTTTAAAATATGTGCCACAATACCATTCGAGGGATAACTTCTTTCCCACCACTTGACGAAGGTTCTAAGTGGCCAAAACATAGGATCTATCTACCCTATAGGTTATTGTCTTGGGATGTTGACAGTACCTGGATTGGAGTTTGTTGGTCATTGCTACTTCTCCTAGTGGCCATCATTATAACCAGTCATTTGTTACCTTCACGGGCCGATGTCTCTGACGGGTTCACAACTGTCGAAAATGAGAGACTTTGGAAGGTATAGTTACAATTTGAGTGGAAGTAAATTAGGTCATAGGGACCTATTTACATTTTATTTTTTGGATAGATTAGATGATAATTTTTTGAAATATTTAAGAGTATGTACATATGGAAAAAAAATCCAATTCCGACATGGAAAGAGATATGGAGGAAATATGTTCATGGAAGCCATGTAATCGTAAGAATCCCTTCAACCATATTTAAATAGCCTAAATTTTCATATATTTGATTGTGATGTTTGAATGCATTTGAAATAGTCATGGGTGAGACCATAGTCTTTGAATGCTTCTTACTTCGATTCTATTTTTTTTTCTTACATCGAACAAAATTCCTTTATTTGGTCATAGTTGAAATTTCAAAAATTTAATTTGCTTGTGATGTTTGAATGCATTTGAAATAGTCATGGTTTAGACCATAGCCTTTGAATGCTTCTTACTTCGATTCTATTTTTTGTTATTATATCGAACAAAATTCCCTTATTTGATTAGAGTTGAAATTTCAAATATGTAATTTGCTTGTGTTGTTTGAATGCATTTGAAATAGTCATGGTTGAGACCATAGTCTTTGAATGCTTCTTACTTCCATTCTATTTTTTTTCTTATATCGAACAAAATTCCCTTATTTCGTCAGAGTTGAAATTTCGAAAATTTAATTTGCTTGTGATGTTTGAATGCATTTGAAACAGTCATGGTTGAGACCATAGTCTTTGAATGCTTCTTACTTCCATTCTATTTTTTTCTTAAATCGAAAAAAATTCCCTTATTTGGTCAGAGTTGAACTTTCAAAATTTTAATTTGCTTGTGATGTTTGAATGCATTTGAAATAGTCATGGTTGAGACCATAGTCTTTGAGTGCTTATTACTTCCATTCTATATTTTTTTCTTATATTGAACAAAATTCTCTTATTTGGTCAGACTTGAACTTCCAAAAATTTAATTTTCTTGTGATGTTTGAATGAAATTGAAATAGTTATGGGTGATACCATAGTATTTGAATGCTTCTTACTTCCATTCTATTTTTTTTCTTATATCGAAAAAAATTCCCTTATTTGGTCAAAGTTGAACTTTCAAAAAATTCATTGGACTATATGGAAGGATAGATCCTGATCAGCCGTCACAGAACCTCGTTCCCTCTCACATAGGTTCAAGAGTAATTGGGAGTTGCAGTGGGTTTGTAAGAGGTGGAGATTGTCTAGAAGGAATTATGGATGCTGTCATGGGAGAAAAGTTTGGGAACCTGATTCATGTTTGGATAGTTAGAGAGTATGATAGAAACATTATCAAGGTGCATTTTGAACAACACTTAGTTATCACAAGCTCAAATCCTGCATGAATTGCTAAAACATAAAAGACTAAAAGATGCCACAAACACGTTGGGTTTTAAAGATGCTAAAGGTAAAATGGCACATGAAACTCTAGCAAAAAACATCACAAAAACGTTATCTTCATTTAGAAAATCAAGAAAACCTGATATCCGATAGGCTCACAGTGCAATTACAACTACTGTTGTGGCACTGACAAACTCAAGAATTCAAATGTTGGCAACAATGTCAAAATTGTTCCATGTTATGAGAAAAACATTGCACAAATATACTAAATTCAGGGTTCAGATAGATTAAAACAATGAAGCCGCTTGTTGGTCTCTTATTTGCAAGCAACACTATCATGGAAGGATTTCTGAAGGCGTTAGAGAGAAGGTGGTAGAGTTTTCAGACAACCATTCGCTTGTTATACCAAATCGAATGCATGTCCTATGGAAACATTTATCCAAAGGGATTTAAGTTGAGAATTATAAGCATGTTATGGAGATGATAGGAGTTGCATTGTTTAAGGAATTTCAAGAATCCAATCACAGTGTCGAGATCTCAATCAGCATGTTTGACTAGTTAAAACCATGGTATATTAGGCGGAACATAATTCAAGGCACCTATTGTTGTCGATACCATGTTGAATTTCAAATCTATTATGACACATTTTTAGACTTTTGCAAAAGGAACTGGCAGGGTGAACTAGCTCCTCACACGGTGTGAGATTTTGTCTCTACTATACTATGCAAAAGGAATGTTGAGGATGTGTTTTTCAACAATATATGTGTAGGTGGAAGAAGATGCCCTGAATATGGTAACTTGGAATTGTTCAATAAACATTTCACATTCGATCTAGCACACTCTGGACTATCAGATGTCACAGTTACATGGAAAATATATGAGTATGTTTCCATGGTTGCATCATCTTCTTCAACTGCACCATCTAAAAGGATCAACTTGCTTGATGACAAAATTCTTATTCCAGAGTTCATGGAGAAATTCCAAAATCATATTTATAGATATATCAAACACTCTCACAAGTCTAGGTTGCAAGATGTCAAATTCAAGAATTCTCGTGAGGTGTTTGAACTGAGCACAATCTTTTTAGTGGTAGACTTCTCCAAGAACTACACATTTGCTCCCCGAACTAAGATACAAAGTGAGTACTATCACTCTTACAAGGTGTCAATATTCATACAAGTTTTGTAGAGACATGCTCAGGTGATAATTTATGGTAGGGGTAACACTCCTCAGTCATGCAAAGTGATTAAAGAGTACCATTTTTATGTGAGTGATGATCACAAACATGACACATTGTTCGTTCAACACTGCTTTGGGTTGATTTATGACTCATTGAAAAAGAATGGGGTGTCATTTACATAATATTGGATTTGGTTGGATGGATGTGTAGGGAAATTCAAATCAGTATACTCTTTTTATTGGTTGAGTCACCTTCATAAAAAGACAAGAGTTCGACATACTTGGAGTTTTTTTAAATGGGGCATAAAAAAGGAGAGTATGATGGTGCATGTGCTTGTGTGAAACGGGAACTTAGAAGGTACCAGATGAGTCATGGTGCAACCCGACTCAATTAATCATTTGCAGAAGTAGTTTCCTAGTGCACATTGCATTTGCGACATGAAGTTCATGAACAAGCAAGACCAATGCGTAGGTAAGACAGTACGGTGTGTAGTTGAAGCTCACATTTTGAAAGTTATTTGAAACATTGTCTTAGTTGAAAAAATATATATTTGATTGTACATTTATTTCGATGCAGGTTCTTTTGGAATGTTTCCATTGGCGATGCGAATAGGTTTATTCCTTGGTATTGTGAGACAATACTTGGGACAAGGGAATTACACTCCATTCGGAGTAAGGACATGGGAGACATAGTTTCCATAGAAATGAGAAAATATGCATGCTTTTCGATTTCTGCATCGATGCAGATGGATGTGGCCTTGATAAATGCCAAAATGTTGGACATGTGAAACAATGGAAATATGTCCCTCTTACTTTGAAGGGTTCTCATCCAATTCCAACATGGCAAGAGATGCACACTGAAGATGTTGTGGTATCATTAGATTGTGATTAAGTTTCTGATGTGGCTAGGGAAGGAATGAAATTGAACATTAACCATAGTTTACTCATTATATACATCACATGATTTTATTTGGAATCTTTGATTGAATGTTAAAAATTCCAAACTGGTACTCGAATGTATATACGTTTGTTCAACAATTTTTTTTATTATGGCACGTGATGTATTTGTTGTAACTGCACTCTTGAGCAATGAAGAGAACGACACATATTATTTAATTCGATGTTAACAAATTAAAAGCAGGTTGGTGTGATCCTATTGAGATGGTAATTTCACATACCAAATCGACGACCTGGTTTCCATGGCCACTTTTTCCAAAAATTGAAAAAAAAACGAAATTATTTTATTTACCAAGACTATATGCCTGAGTATATATCTTGCCAGTATAGTCATTTGGTAGTGCCATCTCGAATACATCTTATGGAAATCAAAGTGAAGAGTGGTGAACCAAAGAGATGGAAGATGGCAGACATTGACCATGACTGTATTATGGAGACTTGCATTCCTATAACGCATTGGTCAAAAGAATGATTTTTCAGGCTATCTGATTTTGTATCAATATTTCACATGGTATCAATGACCCTATTGTCTATCTTATTTTAATTTTGTAAATGAGATTGTCTATCTTATTTTAGTTTTGTGTGTTTTTGTTCCGTCTGGAGGATCGATTGTCTGGGATCGTCTTTTCTGTAAATTTTTTGGTTCCGAGGTGTTTGGTCCTGGTGACTAGCCTCTTCTGGGTTCGGCCCTGGTATGTTTTGTCTGCTAGTTTTATACATTATCATTTTCTGTGTAGTCGGCCACGCTGGGTTTTTTAGGTGTGGCATGAGGTGGTGGTGCTCATTTGTAATCATATTTTGTACTATATTTTGGTTTTAAGTAATAGAAGGTTTCAAGCTTACTTACAAAAAAAATTGTGGAAATTGCAATTTCTAGATGCTATTATTCCAATTTCTCATTAAAAATTTGCAACATTTTCATAAATCTATGGTTGTTGAAATTGCATTTTTTTATTGCTGAAATAACATTTTTTATTCAAAAATAAATGATTTGCAAATTTGTACTAAAAATTCTTGAATTTGCAATTATCCAAATGTCAAAATTGCAATTTAAATTTAAATGAAAAAGAAGTCATGAAATTGCAAATGTAATTATCAAAACTGCAATCAATTAATTGTTGACAGTGTAGTTGAAATTTTTGATAAAAAAATACAATTTTTATAATTAACAATTGCAATTTTGACGTTGAAGTGCCAAAATTTCAATTTCAATCACAATATGTAGGTATTTCATTTGCAATCAATTAATAACTAATTATTCAAATTGCAATTTTTGGATGCTAAAATTGCAATTTTTACAACTCTCCAATTGTTGAAACTGTAATAATTATTAGTCAGTGGATTCACAATCAATTTCAATTTGATGTAGGTGTAGGCTTTTATGAATTTATTATGTTCAGTTTTTTATGGGTCAAGTATGTTGTTATTGATATGAATTATAGATATAAGATCATTATAAATTATGGCTTATGTGCATAATTCAATTAATTGTTGAAATTGCAATTTCTAGATGCTATTATTCACATTTCTCATAAAAAATTGCAATTTTTTTATAATTCCATGGTTGTTGAAATTGTGTTTCTAGATTGCTGAAATAACATTTTGCATTAAAATTAAAAGAATATCAAGTGGAAATTTGTAGTTATTAAAAATATCCAATTGTTCTAGTTGTCAAAATTGCAATTATCAAAATTGCAATCAATTAATTGTTGACAGTGTTGAAATTGAAAAAAATGATAAGAATGTACAATTTTTATAATTCTAGAATTCTTGAAGTTGAAATTGCATTTTCTATTGAAAATGTGAATTTATCTCAATATATTTATTGTTGAATTTGTAATTGTCCAAATTGCAATATAAAATTATGAAAATTGTTGAAATTGCATTTTATACTTTTGAACTTCTCAAATTTGTGATTATCAAAATGTCTAAAATGCATTGCTTGAAATTGCATTTTTCTTTTACAAAATGTGAATTATATTTAATTGTACTTGTGGAAATTCTCAGATTTGTGATTATCAAAATGCCAAAAAAACATTTGTTGAAATTGCATTTTCTTTTACAAAATGTGAGTTCTCCTAAGTTGTACTTTTGAAATTCTCAAATTTAAAATGATCAAAATGCCAAAATTGCATTTTCCTTCAGTTTGAAATTGCAATTTTAATAATTTTTCAAGCATTGAAATTGTAATTATTAAAATTCTACTTTTCGTTGAAACCCATTTAATTTCTTCTCAATCATATACTTGTTCAAATTTCTAATTTTTATTGTCTAAATTGAAATTTTGTTATTGTGATTAATGGCTGAAATTGCAATTTTTCTCATTAGAAATTGCAACATCTAGAATTTTTAGATTCTTGGAACTATAGTAAATCAATTATTGAAATTGCGTTTTTCTTTTTAAAATTGTGAATCTCTTATCAATCATATACTTGTTGAATTTCTCAAATTCTATCTCATTCTCGTATCAAAAAAAGAAGGGTTCTTTCAATACGTTACATGCCTATGCAAATCCTTACAATAAATGAATGGTTATTATAAAATAATAAAAGGGTTAAAAAAAACATTTTTAATATATTTTAATTGTTGAAATTGCAATTATTGATCGCTGAAATTACAATTAACCAACTATTGAAATTTCATTTTTCATTAAAAGAACTCCTCAATCATCTACTTTTTTGAAATTATGAATTTGGAGCTACAATTTTAATTAAAAGTTCATGAAATTTCAAATATGCAATTATTAGTATGGTAATCAATTGAATGCTGAAATTGTGGAAATTACAATTTCTTGATGCTATAACTCCATTTTCTCGTTAAAAAGTTCTAATTTTTATAATTCCTATCATTGAAATTGCAACTCTTGAATTCCCATTATTGAAATTGCAACTCTTGAATGGATGAGATTGCAATATGCAATCTACTCATGAATTACAATGAATTAATTGTTGGTTTGTTGACTTTGACCTTTTAAATCATCACAATTATGATGATTTAGGAATGCTTCTCTTAAAAAAATTGATTATTAGTGGACTCATCGTCCTCATATATTTCATTATTAATTAAAGTTTTAATTTATTTTATAAATACATTTATGTATATTTCTATCAAATTTCTTTCCCTCTAGGTAGATGGATCTATGCTCATTTAAAATTTTCTATTTTATTTTGGATCTATGCTCATTTAAAATTTTATATTTTATATTTAAAATTAACATATGATATATAATAATTACATATAATTAAAAAATAGTATATTATCATTGCCACTTTTCATAGTTCATACCTACCATAAATAGTGTGTGATCCATAAACAATAAAGAAATATATACTTTATTATTAAGCCATGTTAAACCATGTATTGAGGGAAGGAGGAAAGGAGAGAGAGGGATGAAGATGTAGGGAGGGAGGGATGTAAATGTAGGCTATATAAAATGTCTTATAAAATGAGTGCATGCTTTGTAACTACATAATGTGCACGTGTTTTGTAACTACAAAACACATGCACATTTTGTAACTGTAAAACGTGCATTCAAATTTGTTTGTTCATTGGCAATTGATAATGCACCACTAGATTTTAAGAATTGTAAACGGTTTCATTGGCGAGAGCCATCAATTTATATCATTTTAACAGTTTAAACACATGATTTTATAGGTACCTTTTCAGTTGCGGGCGTTGGATATTTCTGGCAGGCTCTTGAAGATTTAAAAATCCATAGGGTAGCTGAAACACCTCGAACGAATTTTCTTCAATCATGTTTATTTTCAAAAGTTGCTAGAGAAATTTTGCAATCTGAGGGCGTTGAAGATTTTGGTGTTTAAAAAGTGCTCAAAACTGATGGTGCTGCTAGAGTCCTTCGATAACTTGACGAACCTCCAGCACATGGAGCTGTCTTGGTGCAAGAGGTTGGAGAGGTTGCCATAGTCCTTTGGTAACGCGATGAATCTCCAGTTACCGTACCTCCTGCACATGGAGTTGTCTAGGTGGTGCGGGAGTTTGGAGAGGCTGCCAGAGTCCTTCGGTAACTTGACGAACCTCTAACACATGGAACTATATGGATGCTAGAGTTTGGAGAGTCTGCCAGAGTCCTTTGGTAACTTGATGAACCTGCAACACATGGAGCT
This sequence comes from Larix kaempferi, assembly GCA_027924585.1. Lineage (NCBI taxonomy): Eukaryota > Viridiplantae > Streptophyta > Pinopsida > Pinales > Pinaceae > Larix > Larix kaempferi. Next base: position 5,941,908 of record BSBM01000074.1, on the reverse strand, counting down.
GTATGGGTGCTGGAAATTGGAGAGTCTTCCAGAGTCCTTTGGTAACTTGACGAACCTCCAGCACATAGACCTCCAACACATAGTTCTCCAGCACATAGAGTTGTCTAAGTGCAGGAGTTTGAAGAGGTTTCTTTTAGGCATCAAAATCGAATAATAATTCCTGATACCACCACCAATGGTTTCTTGCGAGCATCATCTACCTCTAAGTTGGGATATGGGCACCATAGAGAGGTTTTGAGCACTTGGTATAGGTTACAGTGCCTTAACCATGGCTACTGGATGAAACTTGGGCGTTATGACCTAAAGGTGGCTTCTAGGGCTTAAGGGACATGGACAAGGCCTTAAAGCACCAAAAAATACCTTTCTATGGGATATATGGCATCTGGGAAGGGATATGGGCTCTATAAGAAGGTTTTAGTAAGTTAGGATTGTGTCATGGAAGCATAGACATGGTAGGGGGTAGAAACCTAAGCCTTATGTCCTAAAAGAAGCTTCCAAGCTTCTAATTCTAAGAATGTCACCAGGAACCACCACACATCGTCTCTTGAGTGTATCCTTGACCTTTGAGGGTGGATATGGGTACCATTATCAGTTTGTGAGCACCAGGGATGGGTTCCTAGGTGTTAAACCATGGTTGGTGAAGGAATCTTGGGCATTAGGTTCTTATAAAGACCACTATATGGCTCAAGGTCTTGTTGATGCCTTGAACCACCATAGATGACTTCTTGAGGGTATTTATGGCCTTCAAGTGGGGATATGTGAAGCATTCAAATTTTTTATGCACTAGGTATGCATGGTATTCGGGTTTTAAACATGGTTAAGGGAGTAAAATTGGGCCTTCGGTTCCAAAGGAAGTAGAGATACATCTAAATCGATGAACGACACACTGAGCCATCACAAAGGATCTTTCCAAGGTATCCATGGACTTGAAGTGGGTATATTGGTGCCACTAGGAGGTTTTCAATACCCAGTATCCAGGTGTTCAAGCCTTTGGTGGGATATATGGCCATGGGTATGGGCTCCATTAGAAGGTTTTTAGTACTAGGATTGTGTCATGGCAGCATAGACATGGTAGGGGATATGAACCTAGGCAATCATTGCAATTCATGATCATTGAAATTGTAGTTTGTTGAAATTGCACTTTTATTTTACAAAACGTGAATTATCCTCAATTATACTTGAAATTCTCTAACTTGTAATTATCAAAGTGTGTAAATTGCAATTTCATATAGTTCAAATTGCAATTTTAATAATGCTTCAATATTTGAAATTGTCATTCTTGATCGTTGAAATTGCAATCAACCATTTATTGAAAGTTTACTTCTCATTACAACAACATCAATTTATCCTCAATCATATACTTGTTTAAATTGCTAATTTGTATTGTCGAAATTGTGATTTATTGTTGCGATTAATTGTTGAAATTGCAATTTCTGGATGGTCAAATTACGATCTCTCATAAGAAATTGCAACTTCTAGAATTTTTGTATTATTATAATTGTAGTAAATCAATTGTTGAAAGTGCAATTTTCTTTTACAAATTTTGAATCTTTTCTCAATCATATACTTGTTGAAATTCTCAAATTTGTAATTATCAATTGCTTTTTCCTAAAGTTGAAATTGCAATTTCTTAAAAAAAAATCAATTTAACAATTTTTTAACTATGGAAATTGCAATTCTAGATTGTTGAAATTGCAATAAATGAACTATTGAAATTTCATTTTTCGATAAATGAATTTGAATTTCTCCTCAATCATTTCCAAAACCACAAATTTATTGTTACATTTATGAATATTAATTTTCAAAATTGCAATTTCCTTAACTTGAAATTGTAATTTGAATCAATAGCTTTTGATACTACAAATATGCAATTATTGGAATGACAATCAATTAATTGCAGAAATGGTTGAAATTACAATTTATGGATGCTAAAATTGAAATTTTGCAGATATCGAAATTGCAATCAATTAATCGTTGAAATTGCGATTTATGTGTGGTAAAATTGCACTTTCATAATTCTCCACTTGTTGAAATTGCAAATATCGTTCAATGAAATTTATTTTACTTAATTGTTGAAAGTGCACTTTTTGTTAAAAAATTGCAACTTCTCCTCTATCATATAGAAATTTAAAATTTGTAGTTGTCAAAATTTCAATTTCTCCTCAATCATTTTATTGTTGAATTTATGAATTGTCAAAATTGCATTTATTGAAATTGATGTTACAACTTGAATACAAAATTTCTAAAATTGTGATATACAAATATGGAAACTACAATCAATTAATTGTGGAAATTGCAATTTCTAGATGCTATTATTCTAATTTCTCATTAAAAAGTTGAAATTTTTTATAATTCCCAAGTTGTTGAAATTACAATTCTTGATTGTTGAAATAACATTTTTCATTGAAACATATGTGAATTGCAAATTTGTAGTTTTTAAACTCTTGAATTTGTAATTATCCAAATGTCAAAATTGGAATTTAAAATTTAAATGAAAAATAAAATCATGAAATTGCAAATGTAATTATCAAAATTATTATCAATTAATTATTGACATTGTTGAAATTGCAATCAGCTAATTGTTGAAATTGCATTTTCTCTTTAAAAATGTGAATTACCCTCAATCATACTTGTTAAAATTGTGAATTTTCATTTGTTAGAATTGTAATTTCTCTTCTTACAGTCAATTAAATGTTTAAATCCTATTGGATAAACCAATGGATTAAAGGCAATTGCCCCAGGATTTCTGTGGTAACTCCACTACTTCTGGTGCATTACTACAAACAACTATGCTCAACCTAAGCTCTCTAAGCTCTGATACCATGTCAAATTTCTATGGCCTTGATGCCATGCAATAAATTCTGCTGCTAAGGAACTAAATCCAATATAATCTTCACTTAGAATTGCGACACAGATTAGCGGAAAATAGAGAAGAAGAATGAGCTCGAAACACATGAGATAGAACTCAATTGGAATAAAATCTCACATCATATTATTCGACAATATGATTACAATATATAATACATCCCATCGGAAAATTCGAGATCCCTGGAGGAAATTCGAGTAGCTCACATGCAGTAGGCTTAGACTTGACTAATTCTCCACCTATGACAAAAATCAATCTCCAACTCATAGTGAAAGGTCACGAATTGGCTAAGTTGGCCAAGTTGACAATGAGTGACCAAAAAACAAGCATTGAGTGGCTTTTTAGGAGAAAAAGAAGGAAGAGGTGAAGGAAAAAAAGTAGGAAACTTTCCCAAATCATCCTAACACTCCTAGTTCATCCTAATCCAAGAGAAAAGAAGGACAAAGCTAATTTAAACTCATAAAAGCTGATAAAAGTAGGATAAAGCATAATGGATGCTTTAGCTTTATAAAAGCATAGTGACAGCAACAACCAATGGGGCACACTTGCGGATAAACTATCACAAAGGTGGAACAAATATGCACTAGAATCTAACTAACATCTAGTCTAAACCACTAGGAAGCAAATAAAATGCATATGCGAAGGTCTAGATGGTTAATTTGCTCTAACAATTGCTACTCAATTTGTTGAATTTAGAACTACCAAAATTACCATTAATTGTTAGAATTGCAATTTTTGGATGTTAAAATTGCAATTTTAGTTAAAATTGCAACTTTCTCCTTAATCATATAACTAGTTGAAATTTCAACCTTTTAGTAGTGGAAATTGCAATATCTAGTCAATCATTTAATTGTTGAATTTGTAAATTGTCATAATTTCATTCCCTAAAATTGAAATTACAAATTATACAAAAATTTTAAAATTGCAATTTACAAACATCTAAACTACAATCAATTATTTGTTGAAATTTCCATTTCTAAAAGTTATCATTCCAATTTCTCATTAAAATTTTGCAAATTTTTATAATTTCCGAGTTGTTGAAATCAGGTTTCTTGATTGTTGAAATTGCATTTTCTCTTAAAAATGTGAATTTCCCTCAATCGTACTTGTTAAAATTGTGAATTTGTAATTGTCAAAATTATAATTTCTCTTGTTGTTTAAATTGCAATATGTAATTATGAAAATTGTTAAAATTGCAATAAGTTTGGATGGTCACATTACAATATCTCATAAAAAATTGAAATATCTTTAATTTTTCAATTCTTCATTCATTGCAATTCATGATCGTTGAAATTCTAAAACTTGTAATTATCAAGATGCCAAAATTGCATTTTCCTACATATTTTTTTTTCATTGAAATTGCAATTTTAATAATTCTTCAATAGTTGAAATTGTAATTTTTAATGTCATGTTTGGACATAGTTTCCTTGAAGCTTTTTTTAGAAGTTATTGTTCTCATTTCCTCTCTTAACTATGTTATGGCCTAGATGCTCATATTTAATTGAAAGTTGAATAGCTTGTGTTAAACAACACAGTATGATAAAATAACAAATAGCAAATGATATTGAAAATGAAAAGAAGTCTATAGTATATCATCATGGAATTTTGGTTTTTTCAAAGATTGGGTTCTTATACATGTCTATACAAACTATTGGATGCTTCATTTCATGTTTTGAATGTAAATAAATTAGAAAAAGGTTTAATAATGTATTAAGCCGAATAAATGTAAGCTCATTTTTAATGCAAAAAATCATTCATTACTTATAGATTTCTTAATTATATTTTTTAGTATATCCAATTGAAAATTTTAAATCAATTTTAGCTAATGTTACACTTTTAAAAACAATATTTTGAAAATATAAAGAAACCCAATGCCTCTATTTGAACAATGTAAACTATTTCCTAGCAATTTATCTAGATTTTGAAGAAAATTAAGGATTCCAAAACCTCAAGAATAAGAGAGGGTTCCCAAGACCAAAGACTTGTGGATTGTTATTAAATCCTTTTACAAGATTTTTATTAAATCGCTCAACTGTTCCATTTACTTATGGATGACAAGAGGAACACTTTCTATGTTCTATCATAAATTTAGACTTAATAATATTTATGTATTCATAATAAAATGTTCCTATGTTAGCCTTTCAATTTTAAGTAAGTGTTATGGAAGGTAGAAAGTCAAGAAGATCTTTGGGATGAGTAGAAGAGATGTGGCAATAAGATGAAGGAGATGTGGTACAAGTCATACGACAATAATTGAGATGATGTTTATTGGATGTAGCTTGGGTGTTAGGGAGAAATGATTGTTACCCTCTCCACGGGTTCAATTCTTGAAGTGGCATGATGCTCTTGTTAAGCTCCTATGTAATATTTTCCAACAAAATCACAAAATATTTGGATAAATCTAATGACAAATATTTATTTTATAAACAATGTCCAAACCAAAATCATAAAATGTTTTGATAATTCTTATATAAAAAAATATTTTAAATTAAGATAAACATCAATAATAATGTGAATAATTTAAAAATAATTAATATAAATATTAAATTTCATTCAAATATCATTCAAATATCATTCACAACTTTAAATATAATCAAATATTATTAAAATAATAAAAAATCCAAATAAATACAAACTTTTACAATTCAGCCAACTCATATGGAGTTACAAACTTTTTACAATTCAACCGACTTATATGCAGTTAGTTTGGAGCACAAGAGTAAGCCTATATTTCAATGGAGAAGAGGTTATAAGACAAGTGCTTAATATAGACCCATTATATTAATAAAACCTAATAACCGACTATAAAATGCAATTGTGAAATTACTAATCATGTGAGTACCATTTGTGAAGATGTCAAGAACCCGGGCTCGTGGTATTATAAAAGTGAAGTTTTGTAAATTTGATAAATAAAAATTAAATTATCTAAAAATAAAATACATTTTCAAAATATTTTTGACACTAAAATTTTTCAACCATGTTAATGTCAAAATAGTCGTAATCAAAACTTGCAGGGATAACTAAAACGCCCTTGAATAGCAGGAATTAGGTAGACCATTTCTTATCAAAATCTCAATTTGGAGTGCTCAGATCTTAATTTCGATGATTTGGATAATTTTAAAATTGGTCAATTAGTCTAGATCAAGCAATCCCCATTACTAAAATTACAAAAAAGCAAACATAACAGTTTCCACCAGAATTTTAACAAGTTTTGGACCCAAAATCGCTTAAAAACAAGGTATTGCTTTTTAGTTGTCTTGTGTCCTACGCGCTTGCCATGTAAGTTCTACACCTGAATTTTATTAACAACATTTTTTCATTAGCCACCCAAGTCTCGAGCGTTCCCTTTCTTAATATATTTTTACAGAAGAACAGTACACTAGTACCATTTTACTCCCAATTACAAAATCTGTAAAGGTTCATCATGCTAGAAAATTGAATCAGATGGTAACCACATAAATTTGCATGGTCACAACAACGAAGTGAGACAGGTGTAAATGCAAATCGTAATGACAACGGTGTAAAACGCAAATACTAGTATCAGTGTCATTATTTAGACATGAAGTAAGAGAGGTGTAAATGAAAATCGTAATGACAACGGTGTAAAATGCAAATATGGAGAGGTGGGTCAATGTGGACACATACTCCTACAAAACGAATCTTCAATCAGGATAAGGATCTTTTAAATGGAAATCCTTATCCAAATTGCAGGCAATCCTTATCCCGATTGCAGATTCATTGAAAATGTGGCATTTAGTCTCTGAAAGATGATTGTGATTACCAAGGTCGCATCAAGCTTCCCCGTTGAGGGCTTAGTGCATGTAAATTGTACCATGTACTGAACAATAAAGAATATTACCAGATGCTTTCCATAAATACCATCGTGAATTAGTGATAGAGTGGGCCACCAAATCAGAGGAGAAGTATAAGAGACAACCAAAACGCCCCCTATTTGCAGGAATCAGCTAAGAAAAAAAATGCCGAAATTGTATTTTCTATTGTTCAAATCGCAATTTCAGTGACTTGGGTAGTTTTAAAATGTGGCATTTAGTCTACAAAAGATGATTGTGATTACCAAGGTTGCGTCAAGATTCTCGGTGGAGGGCTTAATGCATGTAAATTGTACCACGTACTGAACAATCATTAATATTACCAAATGTTTTCCATAAATACCATTGTGAATTAGTGAAAGAATGGACCACCAAACCAAAGGAGCAGTATAAAAGACAACCAAAACGTCCCCTATTTGTTGGAATCAGCTAGGAAAAAAATTACTGAAATTAGTTTCTATTATACAAATCACAATTTCGGTGATTTAGGTAGTTTGAAAATGTGGCATTTAGTCTATTAAAGATGATTGTGATTGTTGAGATTGCAAAATTGTAAGGTTTGTCTAGAAAGGTAAATTTTTATTTTTTATTTTTAAATAACTCCCATCGTCCATAATAATATCCATCTTCTCATTATTACTAGATTCCACATTCAGACATCATGTTCTCATTACGACACAGATGTACAATACATAAGCAACTTCTTATATAATAAGATCTTGACATTAGCTAATGGAAGTACAACCATATAAACATACAACCTATATATATATATGGACCTTCAATATATATATATATATATATATATATATATAATATATATATATAATCATCTACTATGTATAGATATATGTAACTAATCCCTTTCAACACTAAACCAATTTTCACTATACACTTTCTCTACATAAATACGTACAACTAATTCCCTTTTTCATGTTACACACAGAAATACATATAACTAATATATATTTACTTCTATATTAAACACATATTTACTTTATAAGTTACAATTCCATTCACACTAACAATATGCAAATAATAAAGCACTATCAAGTTATAAATATTGACATTATGTCTATGTCTCCTTCAACGTTCAATTAAATCTTAAAGGACTATAAGTTATGAATATAAATATTAGCCTAACCCAAGATTACATATATCCTTGTAAAACATAAGGGTTATGTGACAAGATGTCAATATACATTAATCATCTATTGGTTAATTTGATAGTGTATAGCTTTAACTACAAGCCAACAATAATAAAATATCAATATTCCTCATTTATCCAGCATCACTTTCTTGATAAATTAATTAACCTTAATAGAATTGAATCTTTAAACAAGAGTCTCCAGAAAATTTTATGTATAAATGAAAATAATAGAATATTTAAACATAGAGATAAAGCCACCGTTATAGTTGTTCAACTCCACTCAGTCACCAAGTCATAAAATATTTACAGCATATAAATAATCATTCACTTCTAGTTATTCCAAATGCTTTACATTTCATGTAGTTCATGTTATCACATGATTATGATAAAGTATGAAAATAAACTATGACATAACATATCTTATGTTTTTTTCCTTAATTCAAATCATTGTAACATAGGATATACGATTAAACTAGGCAATCTCTTACACTAGTTTCTATTATTTAAATATATAATTAATTAAATACTATATTTATCTTTTTATCCATACTATAAGTGAATCACAAGATAAATAACATAATACTTTCCCAAATGATCATTTTAACAAGATCTGAAATGCTCATTCAATTTTTTTTTTTTTGAATGGATTCAATTTTTCTTCTAATTATTTCACAAATAAGTAATGCTATAAACATCTACCCAATGTCCGCTATTATTATTTTCACCCATAATTTTTATTAAAAGAATTGAGCACATAAATGCACATTTGTAATAAGTAAGATGATAATACTAAAAGTCCTTCATTGTAAAACATCATACGTTCTTACTAACGCTCATTCAGTTTCGAAAAGATGTAAAGAGATTTAAGATTTAGTAATCGATTAGCTTCAGGATTTGGAATTACCATGCAATTGGATTCCTAGTGATTGAATCCGTAATAGATCTAGAGACGCTAAGTTAGATTGCGAACATTTTTTTTTTTTTAAAATGAAATTAACTTGCCACAAAGCGATCCTGGAATAATGTTTGGGGAAAACGACAGAAGTTTGAAGGAGCAAGCCACAAATCGCATTCATGATTCAGAATTTCAAGAGTGAAGTCGACATAAGTTATAATGAATTTCTGGAAAATGTTTTTTTTTTCATAATTGCCCCAATAAACAGAGATATTTAGATTGGTTACCAAGCAGATTGAGGAATAACGCAGAGGGTAAGAAATACAGAGGTGGTGTTGGTCAATCGGCAACACGCAGAGGAGTAGATATGATCTTTTAACAAGATCTGAAATGCTCATTTAATTTAGCTGAAATCGGTGATCGACTGCTTAAGATACATTTGCAGAATATCAATTTTGGATTATCTATAAGCTTGAAAGGGAGGATCCACATAGGTATCCGGATCTAGGTCGCTCGCCCAAAAGCAGGGCCACACCATAGCTCAACGGTTCAGATGAATGGTACAAAGGCAGAAAGCAAACATCAGAAACTTAATCGATTAACAGATACAATGCCGACCATATCCGTTAAGATTTTACCGGTTTCAGAATCAATTACAGTACATAAGGTATTAGATCCCCAATAATTTTAGAAATCGATTACAAACTTGGAGTCGATCACAGTTCTTTTTAAATGCCAGACTTAGGTTTTAGATCTGCATTCGATTCGGCTTGCAATAGTCAAATAAAGTCGATCTCAGATTCAACACACAGGTTGCAGAAAGGTTCTAAGAATCAATTAAAATCGAAAGCAGGTTCTGGAGATGCCAGAGAGAAGTGGATTCACGCAGTATAAAAATGACAGTGAGTCATTCTATTCAAATTAAAAAATATGCCAGAAAGGTTAGTATAATTCAACACTTTAATGCAACATTGAAATCGAACTGAATTTGGGGATCGAGCTCTTCAACTGAGATGCAGAGTCGATCTCTGGTTCTTTTATTTTACAAGAAGTTAAATTCTGTGTAATGAACTTAGACTGAAATTTAACGCTGTAATGCAATATTTAAAATCTAATTTCAAATGGGGATCGAGCTCTTCAACTGAGATGCAGAGTCGATCTCTGGTTCTTTTATTTTACACGAAGTTAAATTCTGTGTAATGAAGTAAGACTGAAATTTAACGCTATAATGCAATATTTAAAATCTATTTGCAAATGGGGATTGAGCTCTTCAACTGAGATGCAGAGTCGATCTCTGGTTCTTTTATTTTACAAGAAGTTAAATTCTGTGTAATGAACTTAGACTGAAATTTAACGCTGTAATGCAATATTTAAAATCTATTTTCAAATGGGGATCGAGCTCTTCAACTGAGATGCAGAGTCGATCTCTGGTTCTTTTATTTTACAAGAAGTTAAATTATGTGTAATGAAGTAAGACTGAGATTTAACGCTATAATGCAATATTTAAAATCTATTTGCAAATGGGGATCGAGCTCTTCAACTGAGATGCAGAGTCGATCTCGGTTTCTTTTATTTTACTAGAAATTAAATTCTGAGTAAAGAACTAAGACTGAAATTTAACACTAGAATACGATCTTGCCCAGAAATTTATTATATATGCATTCTACATTTCTGATTTTTGGATAATTCAGTAAATAAAACAGAGATGACTAAAAACTTTAAATGGATAGAACCTGTACAAACGTCGCGTCCAGCCGTTGTAGCAGATCTGCGCAGTCCACCACTTTAGCTCCGCTGTTGATCTACACGGTTCGTTGACGGGCACCTCAGTAAACCACCCTACCACTCCGGAAGTACTCTCCTTCCTTCCGGACCCCCGAGCTAGTCGGGCCGTAGAGTTCACACACGTATCTTAGAAATCCATCTTGGGATTCCCCTCTCACCAGGATTTCCTAGCCAAACCCTTGAATAGCTGCAAGTCTTTGAGGCACTTGAAAATTACGACAATCATCCAAATTATGGGCCCCTTACCCATTCCCTAAGCCTTCCTTATAAAGGAAAATCTCATGCGACACATGTCGCTTCATGCATAATTAAATATTTTTAATTAATTATTTAATTAAAACACTCACCCATCCAAGTGTCAGTATCTCTGGGAAGTGCACCTACACCCCTAAGTTTGCTCTAGTTTGTCCCCCAGATATTTTAATCAACTCCTAGCTTTTAGTTGACTAGGTGTCTAATTCTAGGATTCTATTTTGCTCCTAAATAATAATTTCTATTATTTTAAATGCTCAACAAAATAACTATTCATGTGCAAATGTCTAAACTATTTTTATGCATTTGCCAAGTAATAATCTAGAGTTATTCTCCTAAGTTTTTATGCAGTTTAATTTAACAATCAAACTCACTAGGATCACGGTGCCACGTCGTTGGGCTCCTGGTTCCTTAATTTTTAATTCCGTGACATGGAACCACTCCGTCGGGTCCAATCATCCATGGTTTCAATTCCTTGGCATGGTACCACCTCGTTGGGTCCTTGCGTCCATTCTTTCCGTTCTTGACAGGGTACCGCGTCGTTGGGCCCTTCTGCCACCATATTTCCGTTTTGACTTGCGGGAACTCTTGTAGGGATTTTTAGGAATCGTTACCATCCATCCTCTGTCTACTTGCTATCTAGGGACTAATGGCGCTGAGGAGTGAGTTCGTTCTCACTGCGCGCCCCTCAACTCGTACGTGACCAGCTCCGTCGTGGCCCACCTCGTACGCCCTCACGCATTCCTCTTGAGCAAGCGGATCAATGCTTATCTGCTCATGCGTGGTATTCTTGTCGGAAGTCGACATCGTCGTCGCTCCCCTTGTGTGTGATTTACCCGTACTCTACGACCCTTCAAGTTCCTTTGTGTGTCCGTCGGTGAACCGTCTCACTTGTTTCTACACACACTTCTCACAACAAATTATTAGTAGCACTGTCCTCAATAATCATCATCTGATTTCTAAATCTAGCATTGTTAAACATTTATGATTTATTCAACTTCTTATTTATCTAATCAAATATACATCTCGTCGACAATTTCATAATCACCATACAGCTAGTCGTTAAGCATTATTTATCAGCATAATTTTCCATAGTCATAGCTAATCGTTTAACATATGCAATTATTCATTTAACTCAACAATTCAGATACACATACTCAAAAATAAGGTCGAAAGGTTATTTAATTAATGTTTCAATTGGCCGGGTCACTCAGCAGGTGCCCTCAATGTCTACAAAAGTCTAGGGGCACTACAAAAATTAAACAAACTACAATTTTCAGACATGAATTTGACGAGATTTAATTGAAAAATGGCCCAAAAAGAAGATCTTTTTTAGTGGGTTTTATCCTAAGCCACAAATCAACACAATAATTAAGTAACCTTGTTAGTAGTGTCTAAGGTTACAATGGAGAAATCCTAACGAATAACATGGCATAGTGTTTGTGAATAAAATAAAATAACAAACTATAATGCTAAATAACAAACCGTAGAACCAAGATTTTCTTGAATCTGAACTTCTTGAGGGATTTCGCTTCCGGTTCCGAACTGCAAGACCTCAAATCTATTTTGAGTTTGAGTTTTCTTGTTTATCTCTGGGCCAGCTGACCTTTTAGCCGATATTTTCTTGTTATTAACTTTGGTGAATCCGTCTTCTTTCTTCCCTTCCTGATTACTATCAGTTACTGGGTTTTTATTAAGGGGGCAGTCCCGAAAGAGATGGACATATTCATGGAAACGCCTGCATCTAAAGGGTATTTGTTCATAATCAATAGCTTGAAACCACTCTTAATCTTCCCATGATAACTTGATCCCATCCGGCAGATCCTGAGAAATAGCCATATACAGACAAATTCTGGCATACGATGTGTATCGCATCTATTTCGTCTGCTCAGACATCTTGATGAACACCCCCAACATGTTACCAATATCAGTGAGGATCTCTTCCTTCCAATATTCCGTAGGAAGGGAATACAAACGTATCCAGACCGATGCTATCATGAGGTTCTCCTTGTCAGGGTTGAAACGTTCCTTCCACGGCCTTAGGTATAGACCTATTGAATGAAAGAAGTACGGACCATTATCAAAAACTCTGGTACGGTCAGATTCATTGAAGAATACCACCGTAAATAATCCCTTGGCTCGAAGCTAGAGATCGAAGTGACCTTGAGGTTTCCAAGTGGTGTTAATCCACCATAACAAAGCCTTTTCGGCTGGCCAGATTCCAACGAATTTTCCAATTAGAGCATGTTCTTTCATATATTGTATGTCCTCTCTGATCCGTTCAGATCAGATCTGCAGTCAAGGAACCTTCTTAGACTTCGGCATACATTGCCCTGGTTTTCGGATTCCCGTAATCAGGGGGGTCTCCTTATCCACTCCATTGTTCTCGGCTTCACCCTGACCAGCAGGAGATTTCGAAGCTTCAACTGGCCCTTTACCTTTAACTTTGTCCATTCCGGGGGTAGGAGGCGCAGCCTCCCCACCCACCGTCACATCCATTAAGACAGTTCCCTGTCGCAACACATGTAATGTCCCTAGTTTGTTCCCATGGCATTAACATTATAACTGATGTAATATTGTTATGAAATCATGGTGAGGAGCTCAAGGCCAAGGCCCCGCCATCGATTTAGTGATGCATATGGTTTGCGTCCTAGCAATGCACATTGGAAATTCAAATATCATGTAATATGCATTTTAATAAAAATACCCACAACTAGCTATGCAATGCAACAAAGAGATGGGGGCATGATTTCACAAGGAATTGGGAGGGAAAACATTCAAACCATTGAGCCAATCAGGTCAAGCCAAGTGTCAATGAGAGAACCCATCAAACCCTCAACTACCCATGTTGACTTTTGTACCCAACCATTGATTTCTCCCAAGAGTTGGTTGAGGTAGTTAATGCCTTGGGAATGGAGAGGTATGGTTGTCCAAATTCGGGTATGGGAAAGCCACCCTTTATGGAAAAACATGTTTGTCTCCTTGGGAAAGAATAGAGCCACGAAATTTCTCTCTAAGCGGGGATGCAACCATCATTCTTGCTCCGTCACGCAGCTCTAGCTTCCTGGGTGTTTTCCTCCATGGTTTTTCTAGGTTTCCCTTCATCTTTTTACCTGGGAAGGGGCGTTTTTGTATTGATTGCGAGTGGGGAAGAAAACAGAACATTTTTGGGTCTTCCTGGAGGTCATTTAGGCCAATGGAAAGGATCCTAACCAGTGGGGAGAAGTCGGTTTTGCTCCCTGGGGTTGAAATCGAAATTCCACAGTTCGCTTGGGTGAACCACGAGTTGGGAGAGCCAATGTGGACCCTGTTTTGTGAACACCTCTGTTGTAAATGTGTAACCCTGTCAATGATCATTTTTGTTGTGAGAAGAAAAAGTATGTTGGGGTATGGGTAATGGGTAATCCATTGTTCTGGCTTGAGCTTGAGAATAAGCATCCATTGTTCAAGTGTAGCCTGGTAACCCAGTTGGACTGGCTTGGCTGAGATGAAATGGTTAATGGGCTGTGTGTGAGCTGGAATGTTCCCTTTCCTTGTGAGAATCATGCCCAGCTCGGGGGTGGCCTTCGGATGGACTCAGTATAAGCTATCGAAGAGCCTATGGTTGGGTGGAACGTTGCAGCGACATAGCTAGTTGCTTGGGACAATTGCACAATGAAGTTAAGTGTTTTCTGTCTATGTATTTACTTCTGCAATGCATCAATTTGATGACAGTTTTGATATGCTGGAAGGGCATGAATTGTTTGTGTGGATTAGTTTTAAATTCCGCTGTGCATATTGCCTAATTGTATCTACACACTAATGTTTAAATTCTCATGATTCTAATTAGTGGGCCGAGTCTTATGAAATGCCCGAATTTTAGTGCCATGCTCCCTTCCTTGCATTGCTTCAGCAAGAGGGTACATTACAGCATAGGAGTTGGGGCCGGGCCCGCACCGACCCTACACCCTCAAAATCAGACTGTCATACCTTACACCTCTGTAAAACCTTCCGCCTCCATCTCTCCAAGAAACCTTTCCTTCATCTCCGACTTTCACCTCGCAATTTCAACAATTAATTGATTGTAGTTTAGATATTTGTATATTGCAATTTTAGAAATTTTGTATGCAAGTTGAAATTTCAATTTCAAAGGAATGCAATTATGACAATTCACAAATTCAACTATAAAAGAAGTTTTGAGAAATTGCAATTTCGATAACTACAAGTTTGAAATTTCAACTATTTATATGATTGAGGAGAAAGTTGCAATTTTAGCATCCAAAAATTGCAATTTCAACAATTAATGGTAATTTTGGCACTTCCAAACTACAAATTCACAATTTTAGCAACTATATACTAAAGAATAAATTCACATTTTTAATGAAAAAATCATTAACAAAGAACTCCATTTTCAACGATTTAAGAGGTGTAACAATTCCAATTTTAGTATCTAAATTTTACAATTTCAATAATTAATTGATTTCAATTCGTGAGATTCCATATTCCAATCTCATGATTTAAAGAGTTGCAATTTCAACAATTCTAAAAATATAAAAATTGGAACGTTTTAATGAGAAAGTGGAATTATAGCATTAAGAAATTGCAATTTCCACAATTTCAACAACTAATTGATCACCATTCCAATAACTGCCTATTTGCAATTTTAGAAACTTTTAATTCAAAATGCAGCTACAAATTCGCAAATTCAGCAAGTAGAGGATACCTCTGAGAGAAGAAGTTGGAAGCCCCTTCCAGACGATCTTCAACCTTCATTCCAATCATTCTGACTACAGATCTGAAGAATTCAGGTTCTTTTATCAAAAAATGAAATTTCAATAGTTGATTGATTGTAATTTCAACAATGAAGAATTTGCATAGTGATCATTATTTAAGACTCTAAAACTCCATGAAAATATTTACAATAAAATCAAAAAACATTATAACATATAAATAAGTCAAAATACTTTGTTGCAACCTGAATTATTATAATCTACATATTTATAGATTAAACATATTTATTGATTGATTGATTGCAATTTTGATAATTATATTTGCAATTTCATGGTGTTTTTCTTTTGATTTTTATATTGCAATTTTGACAATTGAATGATTACCAATTCTAATAACTACAAATTTGCAATTCATATCCTTTTAATTTTAATGAAAAATGTTATATCAACAATCTAGAAACGCAATTTCAACAACCATGTAATTATAAAAGAATTGCAACTTTGGAATGAGAAATTGGAATAATAGCATCTAGAAATTGCAATTTCAACAATTAATTGAATGTAATTTCGATATCTATAGATCACAATTTTAGAAATTTTGTGAGAATATATTTCTAGCAATTCACAAATTCAACAATAACAACATTGATAAGAAAGTTGCAATTTTTTTAATGAAAAGTGCAATTTCAACAATTATCATATGAAATTTTAAACTAGTTATATGATTGATAACACGCCTTACGATTCTGACAATATACAAATTCAACAATAAAAGCATTGAGGAGAAATTGCAATTTCAACATCTACAAAATTGAAATTTCAACTAGTTATATGATTGAGAAGAAAGTTGCAATTTTTCTAACAAAATTCAAATAGTAGCTTGGACTCTTACTGCACACACTGGTAAGCATTGTAGGGGTTGGATTTCCTTTAAGGGAATTATGGATCAGTGAAGGGAATTCCTTCCTTGTGTTATGTGGGGTATTTGAAAGGAGTGTCATGGCTATGGCGGCTAAGTGCAGGTTCCTATAGAAGCTTTAGATGATCATTTGGTTGAGCATTGAGAGCATATGGGTTTTGGGCTGAGAGAAAATCATATAGGTTTATTTTCCCAGGTGGCCTCATATCTTGTGTCAGGGGCGATATTAGAGGTTGATACCTACGATTGGATGGAATGTTGCCCCTACATAGTCAGTTGCTTGGACCAATTTTCATTGAAGATAAGTATTCATTGTTATTATGTTTAAGCAATGTTTATCCTTCCTTCTAAAATGAATGTGACAATATGCATGTGTGTTTATGAGTTTGTTTATTCTATTGTGTTTTTATGTTTTAATCCCGTGTGCATGCATTTGTATATCATGTTTCCCATGGAGGCTAGGTTATAGGAAGGTTACCATTAGGGATGAGTATCTAAGTCCCATCAACCAAGAACTACAATTTCAACAATTGAAGTGTTATAACAATTGCAATTTTAGCATACAAAGATGACAATTTCAACAATTAATGAGAAAATGGAATTATAGCATCAAGAAATTCTAATTTCCACCATTTTAGTAATCAATTGATATATATATATATATATATATATATATATATATATATATATATAACTTTAAATCATGTCATCATCATTAATTTGAAATTAAATCACAAAATTTTAATTTTTCATTAAAAATATAAAAAAATGGACCAAAAGTTACATAAAAGAATAGCTTTAAAACCTCTTATTATAATCCTATATATAACATCATATTTTAAGTTTTAACACAAAAATAATGAAACCTTTAATGAATTTCATATAAAATATTGTCAAATTTGATTAACTTATCATTATAGTATTAATCAAAACATATATCCTAGATTAAATTAAAAATACAAACTATAACATTCGTTAAATGATTGCATTTCAGATAAATTAATAAATAATAAGGAAGGGAGTAGTGGTACTTACCTCATGTATGACTCACAACACTTTAATTCTTCTTCACAACACATGATCGACTTTTCTTATTATATGCAATTGAGTTTAAAAAGAATTCAGGTTGAATATATCATTTGTTGTTGTTGCATCTACCATGAATGCATTCACTTTCCATTCCAACATACCCATAAGTACTTTAAGAAGTATTGATTCCATCCATTTAGAAATATCAAGGGTGATGGATCTAGACATCAAAATCGATGCCACAAGAACACCATTATGTTGGGAATCAAATGCCAACAATGTATAAATTTGGAATTGCATACAAATAAGCATGATATTAGTTACATGCTTAGATCATCTTATAAATAACAAATGATCTAGCGAAAAAATAGTATGTGATGTATATGCTTTTCTTAAAGTGATTTGTTCCAAATGTAGAGTCCAATGCTAATATACTATCATGGCCATGATATTTTCTCATCCATTCTAGTTGTAGTGATTGTTGAATGCCTAAAATGAATGGAGTGTGTCCCTCATCATCTATGGAATTGTCAAACTCTGAGTAGTAGAATATTTTATCAGGATTTGTAGCTTGCCATATACACACACTTTGAGCATCATTCTTGTCAAACATATATTGGGCATGTTTCAATCTCCTCTCTATATTGTGAATGTCATCACGAGTAAGAAAATCATTTTGATCAAACTAAACTTGAGATGATGTTACTTTTACATGCACTAGTTCACGATGCTTGTGATGTACACATTCCGTTGACATTCCCAACAAGAAACATCTTTCAACCGATTGAATTAGTTTCTTGTTAATATGTGGTGCATGAAATTCCCTTGTACCTACAAAGTCACCAACGTCTTCTACATGGAAAAGTTTACCTGTAAGATCTATATGATTCATCTCACTATAAGTGATCAGGGCATGTTTTGGTGTCTTATTGGGTATGTGAACACTAAAATGACACGTGCAACCACGTCTTAAATACTTACGACCTGGATGACTCCATGTAGGTCCATTTTAGGAAATTTTGATATATCATAAGGCAATGCATCAATCTCTCGATAGTTCTCCAACCCATATGAAATCCAAAACCTGTAAGCAACGACAAAATTCTAACACGCTAAAATTTGAATTTAAAACAAAATTAATGTAAGAAAAATAAAGTAGCAACAAAGCACTTACACTATATATTCCAAAGGGGTGTTGATTCTACACTTTTGATTTCCAACATGTTTATTTCTTGTTTTGATTTCCTACTAAACCTTTTTTGAAAGCTCGTTGGATACAATAACCTTTTTCTTTCCCTGATAATGAACTCATTATATCTATTTGATTTGATCCAAGCAACATTGTTACCTCCAATCATACTCTAGTGCAAATCAAAAGAAGAAAAGTTTGTTTTTTCGGGATCCTACACTACCAGGGCTAGTAGTTGTTGCCATTTTGAACGCATCTACAAGGGGTAGATTATGAGTTAGTTCTAGGTTTGTAAAATGAAATATGTAATAGTATTAAAACTAATTTTCTTCTCCTTGTACAATAATTAAATGATAATTGTGTTTAGATGGGACAACTGATAATATTTTTCAATGAGGGGAAAATCACTTTTATTCTATGACTTTACCTATTTATGGAACCATAGGAGTTTTGACATGGCATAAACCTTCTTACATAGTAAATCATCAAATCGTTCTTCCTCCCATTTTTGACAAATAGAGACAAATTTTTGAGGCACAAACACCGAGAAGATTGATGCACCCTCTCACTATGATGAAAACCAAAAGTAAATATTTATTGAGGGAGAAAATGAATTTAATAAAAGCAAATACTCAACAGTATTACAAGTGATATTATGTTATTCAACATCAAATTCTCTACAACTCTAATGAACACCCAAAATCTCTATCTCCTAGAGAAGGACAAACTCAACCTATCACTATCCTATAGTGATAAAAAAATGTAATGAAAATTCTAGGTATGTTAAGGATATCATTATATCTGATAGGTAAAATAATCTAGTTTTTTCACTCCATGAATCTATCTCTACAAAAAGAGCTACAAAATAGGCCCTTATATTTTACATCTAATCAAGTAAGCACTTAATTTGGTCCATATGCAATTCTGATGCATATAGGCCTAGTTTTCCATAAACCTATGTGTTTCTCTAAAACAATACATTTTGAGTCAGAATGGAGTTCTTGTGTAAATGAAGCCATTGCTTTGTCATATTTTATTCTCAAGCAATGACCAAAGAATGAAGGATAGTACAACCTATTTACACAAAGAGGCTAAGCCAACGAAAACACAAACTTCAGAATTCCTTGCTCTAAAACCACAAAGAACAACTTCATAATGGTATCCAATTTGATTTTCTAATTTTCTTATAATTAACAATATTAGATCTCACATAAATTAAGTGTATCCTCTAGAGATCTACCATTGTAGTGACCACTACATGCAAAAGTCAAAATCTCAAACATCTTGTTTGGCATTCTCTTAAAAACCACAAGAGTCAAGGAAATAGGAAACCACACAACAATAATGTAAAACATATTCAAGTGCCCCAGAAAGAGGAACACCCCATTTTTAATATTTTCCATGTTAGCAATCTCCAAAAACACTCAACACTATAGCTTGATTACCCGAACCATATGAATTTGCATGACATCTCTATACGTTTAAATAGTCTCAAATTTAATGACTATGATATCATATTAGTACGTGAGAATATTGGTAATGTTATTGATATTTTGCAAAGTGGCATTTTTGTCAATCCCCCAATGGTTTAACCAAGCCATGGCGTCTTTATACCAGCCTCTCTTGAGCCACAGGTTGTCTTGACTAGATTTGAAAGCAATTTGAGGAAGTCTTTGGTCTCCCATGTTAATAATCTTGTACTTATACATCAAGTACCTAGTCATAGCAATGCTCTCAATGGTGGGAAGCCCCACTTCTATTAGAAGAATATGATAAGGTGTATTACTTTGAATTTTGATGTTATACGTTATAAAATGCTTATGGCTTTGCTCAATCTTCCTCCAAAATTCTATGTACACAACCTATTATTTAATTTAAAGGGTCAAAATATTATTTACAATCTTATTACATTGAAATGAAAGTATACATATCATATTTAATTTTAAGTACCTAAATAAATACAAATCAAATATTTTTAAGATATAATAAGTATAAAAAATATTTTATTGTGTGTATTTATAATTTTATATTAAATTGAAAAATATAAAATATATACAAGAAATATGGATTAGCATAAATAACTTTATAATAATAAATTACATAGATAATCATAATTATATAGATAAAATTACGGTCTCTAAATTTTTTTCCAAGGAAAAAAGCTTTTTATATTATCACCAAAGAGAGTCATAATTACATATTTATGGGAGCATACAGCTTTTGTAACAGTGCTGTGTGAGCATACTGTTGGAATGTCAAAACCTTCACTGTAATACTACAGTGAGCATAAGAGTTCTGCTTCATAGTTTTGACAATAAGTAATGGAATGTTCAACATATTATTTGAGGATCGCTTACAGAATTGAGAAGAACCAGAACAGACACTTTAATAAGCATTATGGATTCAATCCAACATGACAGTTCTTTCTCTTGTTGCTGTTTCGGGTTCCTAATTTATGTTCTACCATTGCGTAGCATCGCTTCGAACCAAAAGCTGTGATTCCACTGTTTGAAGTTTGAATTTTCAATTTGAAACTGATTGGACAATCCCATCACATTTATGAGTTAGACTGATTTTCCAGCCATCGCACAGCTCGGTGGATATTGTTTTCCCTCCTCTGTCACCTCCGCCTGCGGACAACTCCCAAGGTTTAGATGGACTCCATGGATGGCTTGATGCCATCCATTGTCGATCCCATGGCATGGCTTATGCTATCCATCTTTAGGTGAACTGTGGGATAAGCTCAGCGGTTGATTGATCCAGTAATTCATGTATTTTCCCAGTTTTATTTAACGACCAGCTGTCGGCGCAACATCCATCTAAGTCACAGAGGCACATTCTACCCATGAACCGACGCAACGTTATCCTTTATTCAACATTGCCAAAAGATATATATATAACGTCTTGCCCATATCCATCCATAGCATCAACGATTTACAACTCTTATTCTGATTGTTCATCGCAAGTTTGCAGAAATGTCTCTCGCAATTGGCTTTTGCGATTTTGCTACGAGAGAAATTTGGATGGGTAAATGATATTGTGGTGTATGACCCAGTAATGTCTCCGCTTCAGCAAGAAGCTCTCAAGTTTTTCAACTGCACTTTTCTCTCCGTTGATGAACGTGGCAGCCGGACAGTTGACAGACCCACCCTGTTTTTCATGCCTCGTTGCCCACTGCCTCTCTTTCAGAATCTATTAAAGGCAAATTGGACGCCGGCCAATTTGAATAAGATTATTATTTTAGGCAACAGTTTTGGGATGGTCAAGGAATATGTTCGAACCCTTCCGTTTCTTCGTGCATTTAAGCATTTCATTCACAAGGCCATGCTCCATTGGATTACGTCTTCTTTGAATATTTGGATCGCTACTTGAGTAATAAGTCCGGCTTCGCTACTAAGGCGACCAAACCAGTGACTAGATCCCAAAAATCGCAAAATACATCACAATTTTCCTCCTGGTTCTGCCTTCACATCCAATGATGCTGAGGTTACAGAGTTTTATAGGAAAGATGAAGGAAATGCATACGATTGAAAGAAACGCCAAGGAATTACGTTTGCGAAGTGCCGAAGAACTAGGTGTTGCAGGTCGAGTTATCTGAAACACTTTCCCACAACCACGTCCAGTGTTGATTCCCAAAGTACAAAATCTACTTTAAAAAAGTCAGAGCAAATATTCTTTGTACGACACGCTGAAATCGGACAACTTTCATTGTACGGCACAGTGCCATTGTGCCAGTCTCTTTCCACCATCTGGCACGATGCCATTGGCCCAATCGCGATAACACTTGGCACGATTCCATTGGCTTGCCTCTCATCTCCACGTGGCACATTCTGGTTGGGCTAGCCTCTTCTCCACGTGGCACATTCTGGTTGGCATAGCCTCTCCTCCACGTGGCACGTTCTGGTTGGGGCAACCTCTCCGATCCAAGCCGTTCGATGGCCGCCACGTGGACGCACGAGGGCCCTCCGATCCAAGCCGTCCGATGGCCTCCACGTGGACACACGAGGGCCCTCCGATCCAAGCCGTCCGATGGCCTCCACGTGGACACACGAGGGCCCTCCGATCCAAGCTGTCCGATGGCCTCCACGTGGACACACGAGGGCCCTCTGATCCAAGCCGTCCGATGGCCTCCACGTGGACGCACGAGGGCCCTCCGATCTAAGCCGTTCGATGGCCGCCACGTTGACGCACGAGGGCCCTCCAATCTAAGCAGTCCAATGGCCGCCACGTGGACGCACGAGGGAGGGCCGTCCGATCCAAGCCGTTCGATGGCTGCCACGTGGACGCACGAGGCCCTCCGATCCAAGTCGTCCGATGGCTGCCACGTGAACGCACGAGGGCCCTCCGATCCAAGCCGTCCGATGGCCGCCACGTCTACGCACGAGGCACTCCGTTCTAAGCCGTCCTATGGCCGCCACGTGGACGCACAAGGGCCCTCCGTTCTAAGCCGCCACGTGGACGCACGAGGGCCCTCCGTTCTAAGCCATATCGATGGGTTTTTAAAGACATCTCCGACCCCGACTCGGTGCCGTCTGCAACCCACCTCCTGCATCTCGGCGACCCTTAATCCTGCCTGATTGAAGTGAACGAATGAAGGGACGGACATGGACGTTAGATGGCTTGGTCTGAAACAAAACACGGGAACTCCAAATTATAAATTTGAGCCAGAGATAGTTTGTCGGCGTTGCTACAGTTCCGCTTCTCTATTATTTCTACTACGTTTCATCTTCTTCAAATTAACCCGAGTTTCCCTTAATGAATCCATCTAAGGTCTTTTCATTAAATTAACCCTAGTATCAGTGACTGAAGAAGGGTGTTTCGACAGCAACACACCAGAAGCTTTCATCTTGGAACATCTGTTGCACCAATATACTGCCCTCAATTTGGAACATCTGTTGCACCAATATCCATATCAAACGTTTGCCTTAATAAACATGTCAAAAACGCTGCTAGATTGCCTATGCAGGTTACTCCTTCCGCAGGAAATCTAACGGAGCCGGACACAGATACTCAGATCAAACTAGGCTAGAGCGACACTGGATAGCTTCAAAATAAACAAACAAACCAGCTTCAAAATAAACAACATCATGCATCGGCTTCCCTGCCAATCCTTGAAAATGCCAACAGCCATTTCAAAATAATATTAACGGTGAAGTTTCTCAACCAAAAAGTTACAGAAAAGTTACTATGAAAGGATGACGAACCATACTATGAGAGAGTGATGAATACACAGAAAAGTTGAAGGATTGAAAGAGAAATTAGATACTATGAGAGAGTGATGCCGCCCTCGGATGGAGCTTTCTACTTCCCCTAAATCCCCTCCCCTTGTTGCACAGCTCTTGCACAATAATTAATGGATAATGAGTTTCCATTCTCCACTGCTAGTTGTTGACTGGAATTGGATCTGTATCCGGCTATGGGGCTGAAACTGGATTTCTAACATCATCGCCCTAGACGCATCACACTAGGGCACAGTAAAGATCCATTGTTAGGAAACATCATACTACTGTATCCTGCTCCCATGTCGAAGTTCGTGGTGGTGAGTCAATGCATCTGAATGTTAGATAAATAAGCCTGCTAAGCAGCTTAAGAAAATTCTTTTCCCCTTTTTCAAGAGGCTTCTAAATAAGGTTTTAACATATAAAAATGAGCGTCGACATGTTACATATTTAATTCTGTGCCATCTGATCATTGATTTTCAAGTCCACTTCACTCCTAAATTTCTCTAATTTGATGTTCAAGCTACCAACAATATCCATTATCCAATGTAACATTGCAAGCCCCTTGAACCCTACTCTGGTCCTGTTTTTGTAATGCTATTCTTTGCTTTTAATTAATTTGAACAGTTCACCAAACTAAGGGTTTTATGAATTGCTCTTGGAATGCAATAGGAAGCTGGGTATAATCTGGAAAGTTAGATTTTACCTATCTTATGTCAAGCTTTGCAGATGCAGTGACAGGAGGACAAGCTTTGTGGATGGCCAGACTCTGAAGAGGTACTCCAATTTTAGGGGATGTCACCCCACAAACACTTATGCCATTATAGCGAAAAGTTATCCATAGGAGAACACTTATAGAACACAGCCCAATGATGGGAAACCACACTCCAAATTATTTGTGTGTCAAGACTCAACCTTTATGGAATTTCAAGAATCAATCTTGAGTAAAATGGTGGAACTCAGATGGATACCACATGCATATTGGAATTAAGTTTTACCTATCATCACTGTAATTAGGCTACATTTTTATTTTCGGATTTTAAGATGCTGTAGATTCTCTAAAATCAGAGCAACGTTGAAAAACTCTGCAAGGCCAGAGTGTAAGAGTCTGACTGTGTGTCTGCAAAATCTCAGCAGCAGAAATTGTTCAAAACGAGGGTTTTTCTTTTAGGAATTTATACTCAACAACCACCTGCAAGGTCTACTTGAGGAGAAGCAAATATGTCGCAAGGTCATGACCCGCAAGTACTCCTGAGTCGGGACTGCGTTAACTTGGCAACATGCATCTGAGGTGGACGGGGGAAGCGTTAAGTTGGTAGCTTGAGAAATGACTAAAAGTTGATCCAATTCGCAGATAGTGTCAGATTGCTGTTCCCTGGAGAATCTAGTGCCCAGAGTTGTTGTTCAAGTTCCTTATTCAAATCCTTTCCCGGAGGCCAAACAAAATGGCAGAAAAAATGGCGAATCTGATTTATTTCTTTCATAGAAGGCATGGGTTATATAAAGCGCTGTGTGGTATTTATGCCAATTTGTTTTAGGAACAAATGATGGACACATGGTAAAACTTTTGCAGATCACTTGTTAACATGAGTTTTTCAATTTCGACACAAATATACCGAACCACATTGGTAGATACACATGAAAACCACTTTTGCTGAACTCTCACTAGATTAACTGTCAGCCGCTACAAATTCCGCGTCTTTCGGACAGAACTTACAAGAATTCGAACCCGCCCGCCCAAAGTGCAAATTTTCTAATTTAAAGCTCTTTATGAGGCCAATTTTGAAAATTTTAGATTCAAAGTGAGCCTACAACTTGCATTTTACTGTTGCTCTCTATCTACGCCGTGCTGTCTGGTTCGTTGGATTTTCTTCCCCTCCATTACCAAGAGCTTATCGGATCTCCAATCCTGAAAAAAATGGCCCAAATCTCGTAATGAACGATGTGTTATGGAGACTCGAGAGCTTTAACTCCACACTCACTTGCAAACCACAGGAATGTACTTACTGCGCCGGCAATCTGACAGATGTTGTATTAGTTTCTTGTTTTATGTGGCATATTCAATACTGCACTAACGACGTGGCAGTATCAGAAATTTAATAAACTGAAATTTTATTTATTAATAATTTAAGTTATAAAAATCAATATTAAAACTCAACTCATTATAAAAATCAATATTAAAACTCAACTCATTATTATCACAATTAATAATAGTTTAATTTTCAAAATATTTGATTTAATCACATATCGTTTGGTGAGGATGGGAATTTGATCTCCATGCCTTTGTAGCCAAAGTTTATCATTGTATTATAACACTCAATCGTTTAAAAGTGAAATATCACTAGCATTTGGCCATGGAGGGGTAAAGTGAATGCTGATATGAAAAGAGGAAAGGTAGAAGAAACAAAGATAAGAGTAAATCTATGCTCAAGTATCACGCCAATCAAAGATATGACATCTTACCTATGTGTCAATAGAATCAAGCTCTTCAAAGAACAAGATACATGGTGCGGATTGTCGAGATTTGTAAAAAATCTCTTGTACATTAACCTAAGTTTCTCCAAACCACATTGTTAAGAATTTTAGGCCTTTTACACTGATGAAATCAGCTTGGCGCTCATTAGCAATGCCTTTTGCAAGCAGAGTCTTCCTACAACGAGGTGATCCATAAAACAACAACCTACAAAACAACATTGAATCATTGGTGATTTAGGGTTTGAAGGTTCCTCTTGACATTTTCCAAACATTGGGCACCTCAACAAACTATCGAACAATTCTTAACATGTTGTTATTTATACACTATTTACTATAAATAAACAAATAAAGATAGAAAGATAACATTGCACCATAGTCTTTATATACACAACTTAAACCTTCCAAACCTTCTAAGGGATGGGTCAATACTATTTGGTAGTTTGTTGCTCCAATCACAATAAAATAGACTCGAGTTTTTAGCTCATCCTTTGTGGGGGGGTGCCATATGATGCATTTACCATATTTGAAAATCATTAAAAAATGGTTATTTTAAATTATTGAGAATAATTAAAA
Organism: Larix kaempferi; assembly: GCA_027924585.1. Classification (NCBI taxonomy): domain Eukaryota; kingdom Viridiplantae; phylum Streptophyta; class Pinopsida; order Pinales; family Pinaceae; genus Larix; species Larix kaempferi. Next base: position 5,915,017 of record BSBM01000074.1, on the reverse strand, counting down.
AACTATTTAACTAAGTAAGAATAATTTAAATGATTATAACATGTAATTTAAAATCGTCGAGAATCATTAAAATATGTTATTTAAATTTGTGAGAATGATTGAAATGTGTAAATATGAGTGCACTGCTTTGGAGAGAATGTGTGTGCATTGTTTTGTGGAGAATGGTTTTATTCTTAATTCTATATATTTTTAGTATAATGTTTTTTAAGGATTTTAGAATAGCTTTTATCATTAAACAAAAAATTCAATTTTTCCTAAGGATTGATCAACATACAAGTTTTAATATAGGCAGTTGTCTCTTTATTAGTATAAATAAAGGTTGATTGGTGATGGGGTGCTTCACTTTCCCCTCCCTTCTCATATGATGTGTCACCGACATTGAGTTGAGTTCATGATACATAATGACTACATGGGACAACAAAGTTTACATTTCATGCATTGATTTCTATAGAGAATAAAGAAAAAAAAATTATGATACTAAGGAAAGCTACTCTGAAATGGCATGACCCAAATCACAAAGTTAGCTTACTCAAGTGAGTTTAGTCCCCTTTGCTTTGCATCAAGAGATAGCTATTCCATTGACTCTACTCACAACTATCCGCTTCTTCCCCAAATCATTTTCTTAACCAAGCTTGTTGTACCTCTCACTAGATCCTCTTGAAACATCGATTCCTAGAGTATGATGTGCAAATTTGACCTCTCTTAATTGCAAGTATATTGCATTTTCCAATGTCTATTTCCTTGTTTCCACATAGTGGCATAACATTTCGTCGCATGACTCCTCTCATTGTTCATGTCTCCTTGTTTCACACCTTACCATGTTTGTGCTAGTCCTTACTTGCGTTATTAGCTTTTTTTTTTGCCATAGATGTTAAGCTTCGAGTAGTTTTTCACTTTAATCTCCTCCTTTATATTGAAGTTGTTTATGTAACTTATTGCTGGTTTTTTTGTCATATTTTCTTCATTTTATTCTTATACAAATTTTTGAATGCATTTTGATCCAATGGTCATCTTCTTCTTCTACATCGCACTCTCCAAACAATTTCATGCACTATCCATCCTATGTTTTCTTCCTCCTTTTTAACTCATCTTTACTAGTTTTTGTTGAACTTTGTCACGACTTTGTAGTTGTACATAAATACTAATTTTTATAAATAAAGAATTAATGTGACATAAAATCAATTTAACTCACATCAAACACTTTGTTGAAAAATATTAAATTGAAACCAATACAAAACACTTAGCTATAATAGAGTATATTGAAATGTTATGCCCTATAAAAAGTAAAAAAATTAATGTAAGTAAAATATATAAAAATTATTAAAGAAAGACAAAAAAAAAATAAAAAAATAGAACCATGAAACTATATTTATATTTTTTTTATAAATGACCCCGCAATTGTGGTATGAGCCTTGTGATGTAGTCGCTAACACAAATCATGTGTTAAGAACCTCCCCACATGCGGTCAGCAAAGTAGATAAAATAATCAGTAAAGGATTTGAAAAAATAAAGGTGCAAATCTTCTGCACTAATCATACACCATTAAGTTTTGTTTCAAACCATATAAGATGTATTAAATATTCAAATTCAAGCATGAAAAAGATAATACGTGTCAGCAAAGTAGATAAAATAATCAGTAAAGGCTTTGAAAAAATAAAGGTGCAAATCTTCCGCACTAATCATACACCATTAAGTTTTGTTTCAAACCATATAAGATGTATTAAATATTCAAATTCAAGCATGAAAAAGATCATAGTGAGAAAATCAAAGGGAAGTTGGATTTTTAAAAATAACAATATTTATTTAGAAAAAATAAGTATGTTTAATGATATAGTTTTATTTATCATTATAAATTTATTTATGATTTGTATATAAGTTTTTTTTATTGATTTTTATGAAACAAGTTATTAGATAAATTAAATTTTTGGATGAGTTTATTTATTTTTTAAAAGATATTTCAATTGAAATGATTTAAATCTTTTTAAAATGGATTAAAATATTTAAAGATAAAATTCTATAGTCAAAATTCCTATTTATTAAATACAACTATAAAATTTAACAAAAATCATATTATTTTTAATGTCTTGATTGAAATTATTTAAATCCTTTTAAAATGAACTAAAATCTTTAAAGATAAAATGATATAGTCAAAGCTCTCATTTCTTAAATATAATTATAACTTTTACCAAAATTCCTATTGTTGGCATTGGTCGAAGATGCTATGGTAAAATCCATTCTCTTTTCGATGATTCGAGTCTTCTCTTAGGCTCATCTTTAGGACAATGACGATGCCAAAAAATCTCAAGTATTTTACAATCAATCAATAAATAACATTGAGCTTATTTTTAAGGTCGACCTTTCAAAAAGCAATAGGCCGACTCAAAATATCAATATATAGAAGTTGCCTGCTAGCTCTCATTAAATTATTCGAGGTTGATCAAATTTCTCATATAGAAGAGGATGACCTTTTTGTTTCCTAGATGTTTTGAGTCGCCCTATTCCTTTTTAAAGGGTCGTTCCTAAAAATAAGGTCTTTGTTTGTTTATTGATTGGAAAATACTTGAGACTTCTCGACATTGGCATTGTCCTAAGGATGAGCCTAAGAAATGGCTTGAAACGTCGACAAGATAATGAATTCTACTGCAACATCTTCGATCGATGCCAACATGTACAACCGTGGATTCTCAACCAATACAAAATTCTTTTTACTTTTAATGAAAAATAATTAAGCAACTAATAATAATTAAATTTATTTACCTTTTAACTTATTTCATTTAAAATATATAAATATTATAAACCTTACCATCACCATCACTATCATTAGTTGTTTAAAGTTACTATCAAATCACCATCTTTAATTGTAATAATACCATAAACATGATCATCATCATCACCATTTTTTGTTTAAAGTTACTATAAACATCAACATTTTTAATTGTAATAATATCATATTAACTCTTTTAAATTTGAAAGTTATGGTCAACTAACCATAACACCAAGTTTGTTTTCAATACATTTGCTTCTTACCCTAGTCATCTATATAGATATTTAATGTAGACATTCCTTAATTTGAATGCTATATAGATATTTAATGTAGATATTCCTTAATTTAAACACTATAAAAGAAACATATTTAATGTAGATATTCATTTCATTTAAGCATTCTGCACAATGAAAATATAGTGCACAAAGTGTCCCTTCCAATTAAAGAAACATCTGACCAAATTTATAGGGAGGCATTTCAGGAGATAAGATGGCACTTCATTAACTTGGAAGGTTCCATAGATGATCTGAATCTTGATCTATATCCAGAGGATACCATGGAATCTTTCAATGCTTTTCTCTAAATCTTGATCTATATCCAGAGGATACCATGGAATCTTTTCAATGTTAAAAGCGATTGATCCAATAATTTCATTTCATTTATTTTCCCATTTTTATTATAATAAAAGAAGAGTTAGCGAATACTTGTTGTCACTTCTTAAGTTTGTTGAACAATATATAACTTCTACGATTTATAACTCTTAATTCATATGGTTCGTTATTCATTACCTAATAGGCATGGATATAATCTTTAGTGAAAGGACGTGATGAAGAGGCACAATGAATCATTAAACGATATGATAATTTGATATGGAAAGACACGATGAATTCTTGTGATGCTTGAATGAAAAGACATGTTGTTTTAAGTAAATACATATATATATATATATATATATATGGTTTATTCTTGGAAGAAAGGGGTCTCTATACATTAAAAAGTGCAGATCCAAACAAGAAAGGGGTTTTAAGTAATTTGTGTTATGTTTATTTTGTTGATCTTGTGTTTTAATAAATATTTAAAAGTGGTTAAAATTGTTAGAAAGGCCCAATACTGATTCACCCCCCCTCTCAGTATTATTAGATATTCCAACAATTGGTATCAGAGCAGGATTCTTCACTATAGTTTAAATCGCTAGAAGGAAGATCCCATTAAAAACCACTATGGATCAATAAGAAGTATTAGCTTCCAACAAAGCCCCACTGTACACAGGAAATAATTATACATTCTGGAGTGTAAGAATGAAATGTCATTTGATGTCTTTTGGATGCAATATTTGGAATTTTGTTGAAAGAGGGTATAAAATACTAGACTACCTACCTACAGATAGAGATGAAAAGGAACAATATGACTCCAATGCAAAAGCCCTGAATTCAATTTTGAATGGATTAAAATTTTTTGTATTAGTCAAAGTCATCCTTTGCAAGATAACTAAAGAGGCTTGGGGAAAATTAAAAATTACCTATGAAGGGAACTCCAAGGTCATGCAATCAAAACTTTAGATATACATAGGGTATAGTTTGAAAGTCTAAAGATGAAGGAAGAAGAAAACATTGCAGAATACATTTTACAAGTATATTATGTTTCCAATGCTATTAGAGGACTAGGAGGAGAAATAGAGGAGAAGGAAGTTTTTCAAAAGATACTAAGAACCTTGCCAATGAGATATGACTCAAAAATCTCCAATGTGGAAGATCAAGATCATCTTGATTTTTTGACAATAGATGAACTTCAAGGGATCCTCACTGCATATGAGACGAGAAAAGGACAAGACAACCCATCAAAGAAGGAAGCAACATTCAAAGCGATGAAGGAAACAAAGAAACAAATTCATATATCAAAATAAATCCATTAAGAGTAGTCAGATGAAGAAGAAGCAAAGTTTATCAGGAAACTGCAGAAAGGTTCATGCAAATACAAAGGGAATTACCATTTAAATGCTTTAACTGTGGAAAGATTGGTCACTTTGACTCAAAATGTCCTTATCCCTATAGAAAAAAACTCAACATTCTAGGGGAGGCATAGATACATTAGTATATCATGGCACTACTAGATCCACATTTTCCCGTCAGGGTCCTAATTGCACAACATGTGAATCTATTTCCATCTTATCCAACCGTTGATGTCATCAACATCACTAATCGAAGGCCCGTGAGCCACAGAGATCATGCAATTCACTTCCTTGGTATATAAAAAGATTTTACTAGTGACACTCTCAACAAATATCCATTTACTTTCAGTAGTTAGTTTTTTTTTCAATGGCCATCGTCAACTCTTCAATACTCCTCTACTTTTGTAGAAATCCAACATCCTAACCTTTCATACTACACCCATACTCTTTAGTAGATATTATCATTTATATCTCTTGCCAGAAAAATGTGTCTTCATTGGTTTCATTCTTAAACAGTGAGGACAGCAAGGAAATTTTCGAACTCAATCAAGAGGAATTGATGTAGACAAGTACAATGGCCTCTCCAATGATGTTGCACCACTCAATCCAATAATTTACAGTACAGTTCATGAGGTTAGTAACTAGTTCATCCCGCCCAAGGAGGATGCACCCATCAATCCATTTATGTCTAGCTTATCATCCATCCCAAAAGGGTATCTTCCTCATTTCTAGTGTCTTGCTTATTGTATGTATGATTGTGTAAGCATGGTGTTGCATAATTTTCAACCAACATCCTCCATTCAAGAGTTTTTTTATCATTTCTTTCTTAACCCTTATGTTGTGTGTATCTTGAGTGGATCCATTGTATTGCTATATAAAGGCTAGTTGGTCAACATAGTAAACTTAGCCAATTTAACTTAAGGCTCATATGTTCTCCTATTGTTGTTATTTTTCTTGTTTATGGGTTAATTGTTGCTCTTAGGCTAGTGTTCTTCACCTCTTACCTAGTTTTTTCTCTTTGAGAGGTTCAAGCCTACATCGTCACCACCACTAGAAAGTTATGTGCATAAGTGATGGGTATTGAGTCCTTGACCATGACTTAGGGAGGTAGAAGAGAATTTAGAATAAGAAAAAGGTTTTATGGATCATAGTACACTATTAATGCTTTTCACCACCCCATGTTTCCACTAGACAAGATGCTTGTTCCATGAGTGGGATAAGGGTACTATTATGTTCCTCAATATTCAAAATGAACAATAAATAATATGAAGAAATTATAGAAATTTCCTCTTATGTAAGTAAATCATAAAAACCTTAAGATAGGACCTAACTCCAAATAATTATCACTACTATGATACAAGGTTGTAGCATCGTTATTTTATGTCACCACCGTTATTTATCTTTGCGTTGTTTCGAAGTTGTTGACATGGTTTTGTGAGTGTAAGTTTCAAAAGAAAATAAAACAAAATATCATATGAACTCAAAAACTCGTAAATTATATGTCATTGGATAGATGATTCGTTGATGGATCCATTGGTATGAGTTCCACCATCTAAAGTGCATCCTACGCCACGTTTTAGGTCTAGCAAAAAGATCAGAAAAACAAATTTAGAAAGAGCGGTCTAAAATCCTATTTTAAAGCCATTCGTCGATTTATTAGCTCGATTGAGGGTTTTAAATAGCTCGATCGAGAATTGGTGCACTTTTTTAAACATCTGAATCGAGGGATAATGCGTGGTTAAACAAAACATCGATCGAGATATTAGCTCGGTCGAGAGTTTAGAAGCTTGATCGAGAAAACTAAAAATAGCTCGATCGAGCATTAGTAGATTGATTGAGCTACTGTTCGCCAAAATTTTTGCCTTTCTTCCTTCCCTTTAACCCAACCCGGGGAACTACTCACCCACATTTTATTAATGAAGTATAATGTATAAACAAATTTATAAGTACACATATAAAATTAAATTTATGAATTGTAACTTCATTTTTAGTCTATTGAGTCTCTCAAAGTGTATATTTTTCGAAGGACTTCAAAGAAAATTGGACATTTTCATTTCTTATTCACCAATCAACATGGGAAACAAGAAATATCGAAGTAGGAAACATGATCGTGATCAAATTAATGAAGAATAAATACGAGAAAATAACAAAGAAAGGATGCGGCGATGAGGAGCAGCATTGAGAGAGAAACAAAAAGATGATGAAGATCAACCTTTGGTGGATCCAGCTTCAATTTAGGACGACATGAGTATTTTTCTTATTTCATTCTTCAAATGATAATTATTTCAAATAAGTTTATTTATTCTTACTTCTTACCCCATTCTTTCAATTAACATGTTTCAAAATTAATTATGTAATTATCATGTCGAAATTAGTTACAAAATTATCATTTTGATTGATTTGTAGTTATCGGATTTTCAAGATATTATATACGGTTTTTATTGGTCACAATTAATTTTTATATACTAAATAATGTAATGAAATGTTCATGTACATGCATTGAGTGTTATTAGAGAATATTATTGCATGCTAGTGTGCAATCAACTTATCAATCTAAATATAACTAAAATTTGTTTGAACTTTCAAAATTTTCCTTGTAGTGTCAAATTTTATTCCTTAAGGTTGGTTTTGATAGGAAGTTTCAAATATCATATAGAGGAATTCATAGTCGGATATTCACATCAATGAACACTCTAGAATAACTTAAATTCAAATATGTACATACCTGTGAAAAAAACAAATCCTTAAATTAGGGATAATGTTTATTTGTAGTGCCCCTCCTGTAGGGGCCTTCATGCTTAACCTGAAACTCAACCACTTGATACACAAGAGATTAGAAAGCACAATGACTAGATAAATAAACTAAATAAATGAATAACTTAGCAAATTAAAACAAACCATAACCTGTCTCTGATACCATCTTTTCCACTGTCGTCTGCGTCTTCCGTAGGATTCCTCCAGCAAAGCTCGTTTAACCATAGGCGAAGCAACCGTTAGCTTCGCCACCCAACCATAGGCTCATGCTTTCAGTCGCATGGCCTCCCCCGAGCTTTGGGTCGTAGAGCTCACACAAGTATTTCAGAAATTCAGCTTGGGCTTCCCTTCCCACCAGGATTTCTAAGCCAAACCCTTAGATAGCAGCAAGTCTTTGAGGCATTCGAAAATTACGACAATCGTCCAATTTATGGGCCCTTTACCCATTCCCCAAGCCTTCCTTATAAAAGAAAATCTCATGCGACACATGTCGCTTCATGCATAATTAAATATTTTTAATTAATTATTTAATTAAAACACTCACCCATCCAAGTGTCAGTTTCTCTAGGAAGTGCACAAACACCCCTAAGTTTGCTCTAGTTTGTCCCCCAGATATTTTAATTAACTCCTAGCTTTTAGTTAACTAGGTGTCTAATCTTAGGATTCTATTTTTCTCCTAAATAATGATTTCTATTATTTTAAATGCTCAACAAAAATAACTATTCATGTGCAAATGCCTAAATTATTTTTATGCATTTGCTAAGTAATAATCTAGAGTTATTCTCATAAGTTTTTATGCAGTTAAATTTAACAATCAAACTCACTAGGATCGCGGTGCCGCGCCGTTGGGCTCCTAGTTCCTTAATTTTAATTCCCTGACATGGCACCACTCTGTCGGGTCCAGTCATCCATGGTTTCCATTCCTTGGCATGGTACCGCATCGTTGGGTCCTTGCGTCCATTCTTTCCGTTCTCGACAGGGTACCGCATCGTCGGGCCCTTCTGCCACCATCTTTCCGTTTTGACTTGCGGGAACTCTTGTAGGGATTTTAGGAATCGTTACCATCCATCCTCCGTCTACATGCTATCTAGGGACTAATGGCGCTGAGGAGTGAGTCCGTTCTCACTGCGCGCCCCTCAACTCGTACGTGACCAGCTCCGTCGTGGCCCACCTCGTACGCTCTCACGCATTCCTCTTGAGCAAGCGGATCAGTGCTTATCTGCTCATGCGTGGTATTCTTGTCGGAAGTCGACATCGTCGTCGCTCCCCCTGTGTGTGATTTACCCGTACTCTACGACCCTTCATGTTCCTTTGTGTGTCCGTTGGTGAACCGTCTCACTTGTTTCTACACACACTTCTCACAACAATTTATTAATAGAACTGTCCTCAATAATCATCATCTGATTTCCAAATCTAGTATTGTTAAACAATTATGATTTATTCAAACTTCTAATCAAATATACATTTCATCGACAAATACATAATCACCGTACAGCTAGTCATTAAGCATTATCCATATGTACAATTTTCATATCAAAGTTAATCGTTAAACAACATGAAATCGTCCATTCACAATAACTACCCAAATGCACATATATCAATCAATCGTAATCATAAATATACTCAAAATAAAATCATAAGGTTATTTTATTAATGTTTCAAATAGTCGGGTGACTCAGCAGGTGCCCTCAATGTCTACAGTAGTCTAGGGGCACTACATACACCCCTACTTATTTAGAACTTCGTCCCGAAGTTCAGAAAAAAAATGGAAAGTTATGACGCATCTCAGTTGCGTACTCCCAAGTCACAGAGCTAGGACTGTAACTGTCCTACTGCGCTTTGACTTGATCAATCAGGGCTAATCATTAAGCAAGATGTAATCAATCAATTATCCCACTCCACATGTATAATTTAATTCCTTAATTCATTTATCAATTATTGTCGTCATTCCCATCTTCAGGTTTTCCTTAATCATTTAAGACATAACAAGGCTCAAGAGACCATTATATCGAAGTTGTTCAGCCGGGTCACTCGACAGGTGCCCTTAAGGTCCACAGTCATTCTAGGGGCATTACATACACCCCTTCCTAAATAGAACTTCGTCTCGAAGTTGATTTTTGTTCTTGTACTTTCGACGCTAGGCGTTATCATGTTTTTATATTCTCATCCCCATGTCATTGCATTCTAGTTTTCTCCAATAATCATGGCTATAAGCACAAGTGGTTAAAGACATTAGCTCCAATATCATCTAGTATGGTTACAATACACCCTCAGGAACTTAATCGTAACTTCGTATCATATCAATCCGATAATACATTCCATAATTGTCAGTTCCAACTAGATTTTCTATATCTCTTATTCATTCACGAAGGTCCATGATGTCCAAATTTTCAACAAGCTGCAATGCATCAACAACCACCAAAATTTTATCAAAACATAACAAATCCGAGCAAGGATTTAAATCTATCAGGTTATCCTCCCTCCAAGACGAGAAGGTAAGCATCATAAAGTATTCAATCAAATAAAAATAGGTATGTTATAATCACGGATTTAACAAATCATGAGAGACCCTCAAATACTCAGAAACCAATTCTCAATTCAATAGGATTCGAGGCATCAAGACTTAGTGACTTAGTCGAACATATCAAAATTGATCTCTTATTCCTTTCATCAATATCATTACTCGAGGTTAATGAGATTATCTCATCCTTACCTCATTTCATCATTCATGTTGCCATAAGACCACTTCGTTAGTTTCATCAATTTGTATAATGTGTGTTTTCTTAACCCCATTGAGTTCCATCTCGAGGGTTAATTGTCATTTCATCAAGTTTGATCATGACCCAATGTTAGCTTCATTGCGTTCGGTTTATTATGCTAATCGTCTCCATACTTCTTTTTACGAAACATTGTCTTCATTTGACCATTTCGATACCATGGTTAAATTTCAAGTTCGTAGTCCTGAGTTTTTCGTAAATGGTCTTGTCATAATGCAAAATGCATGTCGTTGAGTTCAGCTCATCATACTAATCACACTGATATCTCGTTTTCATATTTTATGTCTATTTTTCTCCCTCGACAATCTCTTAAAGTCTCGTCAATCTAAGTATCTTGGTGTCTTGTCAGTTAAAATTTATCAATTTCCCATCATTTCGTAAATCCACCCAATATATTCGTCCGCTTGTTTTCTCATCATGGCCATTAAACCTTCTAGTCAATCACCATGGCCACTACCCAATAATGAGTGTCATCATTAAGTCATTACTTGCACCAGTTTATTTATACTTCCTTTGATCCTCATTCTTGACACTCGGTGAAGGTTTCGGCAAGTGTTATTGCATTAAATGTTATTTAAAATGTTAACTTCCCATCAAAATGAATATAAATAGGTAATGATGGGATTACCTTAACATAACAAATACATTTTTTTTGTTTCAATAGATAAACCCATTTATTATACAACATATACCCTAAATATGGATCAGGATCATCAATCAATAAAGCTCAAATCATTCCAGGTGAACAAACCATCACTCAAAGGTCCACCACACCCAACAATCAATAATGCATGGCACCTAAACATAGAACATCCAAGTGGTGTAATCCACGAAGTATTAATAGTAATACAAATGCATGATTAAATGCAAGAACTTGCATCAACATCTTCATAATGTTCTGAGTGTTGAGGAGATAACTAGTCATTCAAATATTAAATAATAACCTATATGTTATATTAACATGGCAACAAAAACACCACCTCTCATTGTATTTAAGATGATGCAACCCCTAGTTCTATACAAAATGATCTAATACCAATCTATAATGTACTTACATTATCAAGTCAAATATGGGTTCAGTGATTCAAAATTTTAGAAGAGTAGTCCGCAAATCAAAGTACAACAATTGAGGCAATTTACAACATAAAAACCCTTCCCCTCAATTCACTATAACATAGTTTTGAATTTAAATTAATCACCATAATTCAGGATTCCAATATTTGAATGCAAAGTCTATAGATAGTAATTCATTTAGACATTAAAATCCACATTCTATTTCTCTCCTTAAATATGACTAGAATTTTACAAATTGTCATCTAACATATTTCCATGATGGAAAAATAAATAATAAATGACATATTTAAATCATCATAAACATAAGAATTGAGGTTTTTATTTTTATTTTTATTACTCCGTATAACTAATATCTAATGTAATTTTATTTTACTCTCTTTATAATAATCTAAAGAGTGTATTAAATCTTCATAAATTCATTCCCATCATAATAATTTGTTGATATACTTTCAAATAAATGTATGTTTTATTTATTTATTTCACTAATATTAACATTTTAATAAGATGTTCAACTTAACTATGATGATCTTTTCATCTCAAGAAATAGATTTCCAGAGTTAATGTTAAATTTACTCATACTTTCATAAAATATAATTTTCTTTTCCATAGTTATAACCATTCTTGTAAAAAGTCTTAACACTAAAATACTAGTAACTTATATTCCAATATACAAAATGCATTGGTAATTTTAACACCATATAACTTTTGAATATATATATATAATAATTCCAATATGTATCAAAATAAGTCTTTCTAATAACTTACTACCATTCATTCATTTACCGTAATTCTTAATATTTATGAGTAAATGACATGTTCATATAAATGATCAATGTTTATAAATAAATGACATGTTCATATACCAAAGATTGTTCCGTCTATCTGCTATAATATGTGTATATACATATTACTCATAATGTCATGGATAATTATCCATCCCTTTATATGGTAATCACCTTTGCATGAAAAATAAAATAAGAAATAAAAAGACAGACTTAATTCCAATCGTAGGCCATAATTTTAATGCCCGTCAATGATCCTACTATTTTTATGTTTATTGAATTTTCTGTTCTGAATATTATATAAGGTTTTCATGTTTACATCATACATGAATAATGTATTACATCCTTAACGTTAACTATCCACCCGATCTATCTCAACATGGAGTCGATCTAGTGATTTCTCAAACGACTACTAAAACAGTTATGAGACATCACCCTTACAAATAGACATATCATTAAAATTGTTAGACAAGTCAACATTCAACTACGATGATAACTCCCTGTCATAAATACGCAGACAAGGACACGATCAAGAGCACTACGCTAAAAGATTCAACACTCTCAGGTTGGCCAACCCACTTATCTAGCGGTGAAGTCATTGTGCAATCACAATTTAAAAGGGATGTAAAGCGGCAAAATATTAGTGACTGACATAACAATGTTGGGATATATATACATAACCAAAAGTTTTCTCGATAGCTCATCCATTCGGCATCATTAAATCAAACTTGAATTTTATACCCCTTGGCTTTTACATATAATGGTGAAAACATTAAAATAAACATACATAACCTCTCAAACTTTCTACCTACGGGCTATGCTTATAAAGCTGACAGTGCAATTAAATGTCTATTATTGCAGCTGTCGAATGGAAGACACAATGACTACAAAACCAAGTCGTTAAAGGAGGACTGGTCTCCTATTGATAGATCCTAAATGTCAAGGTGTATTCGATTAATGCCATGGCTTCTTGCAATCTATAAATCAATATTCCGTTAATGAATTACCAAGGTAACATTTAACTCACGAAAATTACGTTGGAATAGGAAGAGAGAGTGATACGCATGGATTTACTTTAAATTGTTGGACATACAAGTGTCCCAGCTACCTCTGCGTAAATAAAGTGAAACAAGGATTTACTGAGTAAATCTCTCCTGTGCCGAGTTCCAACTTCGAGTTAATTACCATCCGTCGAGAGCTTGATTTCTAAATTACTTTCACATTAAAAAAAAACTCGACAAGTGTAAGGTAAGAGGTGTCACTCCACGGTTTCATCGAGCAGGGTCAAGATGTTGTCCCAAGTGCTACACTTAAAAACAAAAACTCATGATTTTCGACTTTCAGTTATCATCGTTCACGCCAAGCTGTTAAACCGAAATACAGTCTTAAATAATGCAATAAAATATAAAAATAAAAATTGAGATGACCCAACAATAATAAGGGCGGGCTCACAAGTGTCACGCCATCTAAGATTTCGTGGTTACGGTGGCTTGATCGCTGAGCCAAGGCCAGATTTAGATCCAGGGAAAGATTTAGTAATTAAAATGTTTACATCCTGCCAAAGTTAGCATCGATGGTTTGAAGGTTCCCAAGAATTAATTCTAGGTGATCGACCGAGGTAACAATTGCCATTAGGCTTACGGGTCAGCATTACTGAGCTCGACGCGTTGTAGATCAGCCATAATTTATACGCATACTACTCCAAAAAGAGAATCCACTTGATTTCAAGTGATGTATACTTCACACGGAGAAGCGAATCATATTAAATTAAACCATAGATATATAAATACCCTAAAGAGGATCGATTGATTTCCAATTGATTACTCCATACAAAGATACGATTCGAATTTTTTTTTTTTGAGTCATAAATATGGATTTTTTTTTAAATCATAAATATGGATTCACACAGGGTTTGATTTGAGTCTAAAACTAAGGATATAAGACCACACAGGAATTCGATTTAAGTTCCATCTGAGTTCATTCCTTATACAGAGACGCGATTTTATTAATTACTTGGACAGAGAATCAATCTGATCTCAATAAATAAATTATAAAGATGTATACAAAACTCGGAGAGAGAATCAATCTGATCTCAATAAATAAATATGTATATATGTACACAGAAACTGGATTTGAGTTATACTGAGTATATAACTTCACACAAAAGAAAAGATTCAAGATCGAACCCAATAAATAACTTGGACAGAGAATTAAAAGGACGGCAGGGTAGGCTTGAATTCAATTACGATTTCGGATGAATACAGGTGTCAGTGTGGATTACAGAAAAATAGTAGTTCAGAGACAGATGCAAGAATGACAATACCCTGAACGCCAATCTTGTCAAAGAAGAAAATTATTACTGAGCAAATCGAATCCGTCTAGTAGATATCGGTCTCATCAAATATAATAGAGGGATTACAGAAAATATTAGTTCAGAGATAGATGCAGGAATGATAATACCCTGAGCGCCAATCTTGTCAAAGAAGAAAAATATTACAGAGTAAATCGAGTCCGTCTAGTAGATATCGGTCTCATCAAATATAATGGAGGGATTACAGAATCAGAGTGGCTTCATTGGCTATGTAAACCTGAGGAATGATTTTATAAATAAAGAAAAATACTGCAAACTTAGAATGGATCCCCCTGGGTAGCATACCCTCGATATCGATTTCATCCATAAATTAAATATAGGGCGTAAGCACAGGTATAATGGTTACCCGATTGAAATATTACTTACTGATCACAGCACCATAATTTTTAACAGAATACATGAAGTGAACTTACAACGATTTCTCAGATGATACTATGTGTGTCAGAATACAAGAATAGATGCGTTGCAATTTACCTAAGTAATATATTACGCAGAGATCTAAAATTCCAGTCGAGCAATTTCATGTTAACCGATAAATGCAAGGAACTGTATTACATAGAGATCTAAAATTTCAGTCAAGCAAATTCATATTAACGGATAAATGCCAGGAAATGTATCACGCGGAGATCTAAAATTTCAGCCAAGTAAATTCAGAATTTTCAACTCCAACTTTCAGAAAATATGGTAACAATAGCGCTGGGTCTATCTATTCCGGTCAACACAAATTCAGTAAATAAAATTATGTACTCAAATTCACTTATTCCGCCACAAGAGTTTTTAACAATGAGAAATGGACTAAACGATTGAACCTGATTTCGACGATCGGCAGCACGGTGATGAGCCTGTTGATGTACAGTTCGATCCAGAAAATTTCCTTGCTTGACAATTCACCGAAGACCCCTGATAAAAATATGAGTCCGGTGCCCTCAAGGCTCGACCGGCTCTGATACCAAATGTAGTGCCCCTCCTGTAGGGGACTTCATACTTAACCTGAAACTCAACCACTTGATACACAAGAGATTAGAAAGCACAATGACTAGATAAATAAACTAAATAAATGAATAACTTAGCAAATTAAAACAAACCATAACCTGGCTCTGATACCAAATGTAGTGCCCCTCCTGTAGGGGCCTTCATGCTTAACCTGAAACTCAACCACTTGATACACAAGAGATTAGAAAGCACAATGACTAGATAAATAAACTAAATAAATGAATAACTTAGCAAATTAAAACAAAGCATAACCTGTCTCTGATACCATCTTTTCCACTGTCGTCTGCGTCTTCCGTAGGATCCCTCCAGCAAAGCTCGTTTAACCATAGGCGAAGCAACCGTTAGCTTCGCCACCCAACCATAGGCTCATGCTTTCAGTCGCATGGCCTCCCCCGAGCTTTGGGTCGTAGAGCTCACACAAGTATTTCAGAAATTCAGCTTGGGCTTCCCTTCCCACCAGGATTTCTAAGCCAAACCCTTAGATAGCAGCAAGTCTTTGAGGCATTCGAAAATTACGACAATCGTCCAATTTATGGGCCCTTCACCCATTCCCCAAGCCTTCCTTATAAAGGAAAATCTCATGCGACACATGTCGCTTCATGCATAATTAAATATTTTTAATTAATTATTTAATTAAAACACTCACCCATCCAAGTGTCAGTTTCTCTAGGAAGTGCACAAACACCCCTAAGTTTGCTCTAGTTTGTCCCCCAGATATTTTAATTAACTCCTAGCTTTTAGTTAACTAGGTGTCTAATCTTAGGATTCTATTTTTCTCCTAAATAATGATTTCTATTATTTTAAATGCTCAACAAAAATAACTATTCATGTGCAAATGCCTAAATTATTTTTATGCATTTGCTAAGTAATAATCTAGAGTTATTCTCATAAGTTTTTTATGCAGTTAAATTTAACAATCAAACTCACTAGGATCGCGGTGCCGCGCCGTTGGGCTCCTAGTTCCTTAATTTTAATTCTCTGACATGGCACCACTCCGTCGGGTCCAGTCATCCATGGTTTCCATTCCTTGCATGGTACCGCATCGTTGGGTCCTTGCGTCCATTCTTTCCGTTCTCGACAGGGTACCGCATCGTCGGGCCCTTCTGCCACCATCTTTCCGTTTTGACTTGCGGGAACTCTTGTAGGGATTTTAGGAATCGTTACCATCCATCCTCCGTCTACATGCTATCTAGGGACTAATGGCGCTGAGGAGTGAGTCCGTTCTCACTGCGCGCCCCTCAACTCGTACGTGACCAGCTCCGTCGTGGCCCACCTCGTACGCTCTCACGCATTCCTCTTGAGCAAGCGGATCAGTGCTTATCTGCTCATGCGTGGTATTCTTGTCGGAAGTCGACATCGTCGTCGCTCCCCCTGTGTGTGATTTACCCGTACTCTACGACCCTTCATGTTCCTTTGTGTGTCCGTTGGTGAACCGTCTCACTTGTTTCTACACACACTTCTCACAACAATTTATTAATAGAACTGTCCTCAATAATCATCATCTGATTTCCAAATCTAGTATTGTTAAACAATTATGATTTATTCAAACTTCTAATCAAATATACATTTCATCGACAAATACATAATCACCGTACAGATAGTCGTTAAGCATTATCCATATGTACAATTTTCATATCAAAGTTAATCGTTAAACAACATGAAATCGTCCATTCACAATAACTACCCAAATGCACATATATCAATCAATCGTAATCATAAATATACTCAAAATAAAATCATAAGGTTATTTTATTAATGTTTCAAATAGTCGGGTGACTCAGCAGGTGCCCTCAATGTCTACAGTAGTCTAGGGGCACTACATACACCCCTACTTATTTAGAACTTCGTCCCGAAGTTCAGAAAAAAAATGGAAAGTTATGACGCATCTCAGTTGCGTACTCCCAAGTCACAGAGCTAGGACTGTAACTGTCCTACCTGCGCTTTGACTTGATCAATCAGGGCTAATCATTAAGCAAGATGTAATCAATCAATTATCCCACTCCACATGTATAATTTAATTCCTTAATTCATTTATCAATTATTGTCGTCATTCCCATCTTCAGGTTTTCCTTAATCATTTAAGACATAACAAGGCTCAAGAGACCATTATATCGAAGTTGTTCAGCCGGGTCACTCGACAGGTGCCCTTAAGGTCCACAGTCATTCTAGGGGCATTACATTATTTATGTATATGGTTCATGTTTATTTATGTATATGATTTATCCTTAAACTAGAGATATAAATATGTGTGCAATTTCACACATAAAATGATAGTTTATGAGACATGTATTATAAACTACCTTGGAATGGGTGTTGGAATAGATAAAAGTTTGTACATATATTTAAAAATAAATTATTGCAATTTACTTAGTAAATAAGTTTATGAATCAATCTACATATACCTTGAAAATATATTCACTTTTCATTTTATAGAACCTTCACAAAGTTCAATTGATTTTTAATGTGTGATATTCCATGTGCACTAGATATTGTAAAATCGTTAAATATATAATGACACGTGTGCCTCCTTTTAAATGTACCAAGGATAGCCCGCACGGGTGTGGCTCATTGGCGGTTCACTTGATATGAAGTCACATGTTGTAAATTGGAGGTCACGTGTTCAAATCACACCCGGCTTTACCCATGTCCCATGCTTGCGGGGTGTGTAGGGAACCTAGGAGTATAGTGGTAGCGGGATTGGATCCCTGGACCCCGTGTCACGCGAGTACCAGCCCATTCTCCAGTTGCCCATTCCCCTAGCAAAAAAAAAGAAAGTACCAAGGATAGTTAACATAATTAAACATAGTTAAAATTCAAATCATAGTTAACATAATTAAGAAGTTCATATAATGTAGAGTACTAAATTTTAT
Source organism: Larix kaempferi (assembly GCA_027924585.1). Classification (NCBI taxonomy): domain Eukaryota; kingdom Viridiplantae; phylum Streptophyta; class Pinopsida; order Pinales; family Pinaceae; genus Larix; species Larix kaempferi. Next base: position 5,896,684 of record BSBM01000074.1, on the reverse strand, counting down.
TATTTTATATTTTAGAAAGTATGAATTTGTATTGTCATGTATGTTCATAAATTATTAGATTAAAAGTCTCTTTAAATGTTATCACACAATCTTAAATTGAAAGTGTGCACATGTATTAAATAAATATGCTTAGCCACTATTTTGAATTTTGTTTTAAAAAAGTTTGTATCATATTTATTTATTATTTAACCTGTATATGTACAGAAAATATATAATTTATGATTGGATGGATTACTTTTTAGAAATGATCAATTTCATTCTCACTCCTCTAAGTGAAGAAAGTCGTTAAAAAATCAACCACAATAATTTAATCCAACCAACACAATTTCTCCACGAGAGGGCACAAAATAATTTGTTAGTATTTAAGGTAGGATTCTTGGGTTAGGAATCCAAATATCGTCCATCAGTCATTTCTCATATGAAACATAATTGTTTTTTATAAAAATCATTTAGAACCCCTTCAACATCAAGTTGAAAAGAATACTCGGGGAAAGAGGCATTGTGCCAGAGGAGGTAAAACCCAAGGTAACATGTTTATGTTCTCTTAGGGGGGCTACCGACCACCTGTTTAAAAGATGCGCCACAATACCATTCGAGGATAACTTCTTCCCCACCACTTGACGAAGGTTCTAAGTGGCCAAAACATAGGATCTATCTACCCTATAGGTTATTGTCGTGGGATGTTGACAGTACCTGTATTGGAGTTTGTTGGCCGTTGGTACTTTTCCTAGTGGCCATCGTTATAACCAGCCATTTGTTATCTTCACGGGTCGATGTTTCTGACGGGTTCACAACCGTCGAAAATGAGAGACTTTGGAAGGTATAGTTACAATTTGAGTGGAAGGAAATTAGGTCATAGGGACCTATTTACATTTTATTTTGTGGATAGATTATATGATAATTTTTTGAAATATTTAAGCGTATGTACATATGGACAAAAAATCCAATTCCAACATGGCAAGAGATATGAAGGAATGATGTTCATGGAAGCCATGTAGTCGTAAGAATCCCTTCAACCATATTTAAATAGCCTCAATTTTCATATATCTGATTGTGATGTTTGAAAGCATTTGAAATAGTCATGGGTGAGACCATAGTCTTTGAATGCTTCTTACTTCGATTCTATTTTTTTTTCTTATATCGAACAAAATTCCTTTATTTGGTCAGAGTTGAAATTTCAAAAATTTAATTTGCTTGTGATGTTTGAATGCAATTGAAATAGTCATGGTTTAGACCATAGCCTTTGCATGCTTCTTACTTCGATTCTATTTTTTGTTCTTATATCGAACAAAATTCCCTTATTTGATCAGAATTGAAATTTCAAATATGTAATTTGCTTGTGATGTTTGAGTGCATTTGAAATAGTCATGGTTGAGACCATAGTCTTTGAATGCTTCTTACTTCCATTCTATTTTTTTTTCTTACATCGAACAAAATTCCCTTATTTGGTCAGAGTTGAACTTTTGAAAATTTAATTTGCTTGTGATGTTTGAATGCATTTGAAACAGCCATGGTTGAGACCATAGTATTTGAATGCTTCTTACTTCCATTCTATTTTTTTTCTTATATCGAACAAAATTCCCTTTTTTTTTTCTTATATCCATCAAAATTCCCTTATTGATGGATCCATTGGTATGAATTCCACCATCTAAAGTGCATCCTAGGCCACGTTTTAGGTCTAGCAAAAAGAGCAGAAAAACAAATTTAGAAAGAGCAGTCTAAAATCCTATTTTAAAGCCATCCGTCGAGTTATTAGCTCAATTGAGGGTTTTAAATAGCTCGATCGAGCATTTGTGCATTTTTTTAAACATCTCAATCGAGGGATAACGTGTGGTTAAACAAAACATCGATTGAGATATTAGCTCGATCGAGAGTTTAGAAGCTTGATCGAGAAAACTAAAAATAGCTCGATCGAGCATTAGTAGATTAATTGAGCTACTATTCCCCAACTTTTTGCCTTGCTTCCTCCCCTTTAACCCAACCCGGTAACTACTTACCCACATTTTATTAATGAAGTATAATGTATAAACAAATTTATAAGTACACATATAAAACTAAATTTATGAATTGTAACTTCATTTTTAGTCTATTGAGTCTCTCAAAGTGTATATTTTTCGAAGGACTTCAAAGAAAATTGGACATTTTCATTTCTTATTCACCAATCAACATGGGAAACAAGAAATATTGAAGTAGGAAACATGATCATGATCAAATTAATGAAGAAGAAATACGAGAAAATAACAAAGAAAGGATGAGGCGACGAGGAGCAGCATTGAGAGAGAAACAAAAAGATGATGAAGATCAAACTTTGGTGGATCCAACTTCAATTTAGGACGACATGGGTATTTTTCTTATTTCATTCTTCAAATGATAATTATTTCAAATAAGTTTCTTTATTCTTACTTCTTACCCCATTCTTTCAATTAACATGTTTCAAAATTAATTATGTAATTATCATGTCGAAATTAGTTACAAAATTATCATTTTGATTGATTTGTAGTTATCGGATTTTCAAGATATTATATACGGTTTTTATTGGTCACAATTAATTTTTATATACTAAATAATGTAATGAAATTTTTATGTACATGCATTGAGTGTTATTAGAGAATATTATTGCATGCTAGTGTGCGATCAACTTATCAATCTAAATATAACTAAAATTTGTGTGAACTTTCAAAATTTTCCTTGTAGTGTCAAATTTTATTCCTTAAGGTTGGTTTTGATAGGAAGTTTCAAATATCATATAGAGGAATTCATAGTTGAATATTCACATCAATGAACACTCTAGAATAACTTAAATTCAAATATGTACATACCTGTGAAAAAAACAAATCCTTAAATTAGAGATAATGTTTATTTATGTATATGGTTCATGCTTATTTATGTATATGATTTATCCTTAAACTAGAGATATAAATATGTGTGCAATTTCACACATAAAATGATAGTTTATGAGACATGTATTATAAACTACCTTGGAATGGGTGTTGGAATAGATAAAAATTTTGTACATATATTTAAAAATAAATTATTGCAATTTACTTAGTAAATAAGTTTTTGAATCAATCTACATATACCTTGAAAATATATTCACTTTTCATTTTATAGAACCTTCACAAAGTTCAATTGATTTTTAATGTGTGATATTCCATGTGCACTAGATATTGTAAAATCGTTAAATATATAATGACACATGTGCCTCCTTTTAAAATGTACCAAGGATAGCCCGCATGGGTGTGGCTCATTGGCGGTTCACTTGATATGAAGTCACATGTTGTAAATTGGAGGTCACGAGTTCAAATCACACCTGACTTTACCCGTGTCCCATGCTTGCTAATAGAGTTGGGGTTAAGATGGATCTACGGTAGTGTACATTATGCACATTAAAATAGAATTGTGATTGTTGCGACCAATTAGTCAACTTAAGTGTGTCGAAATCACCTTTGTAGAGTTGTATCTTGACCTTCACTTCCATTTTAAATATGTGTTAATAAGGTTGGTTGCTATATTTCACTTTCTTGAGCTTCAACTATTATTTCTATTTTCTTGACTCATGATATTTTAAGTTCTCACAAGCCTCAAGTTGCTCTGAGAAGGTACTGATATTTTTCCCAATAGTGACCATGACTAAGGTCGTACTCCTAGAGATGTTGAGTACTTAAAATTCCAGATTTACAAATATTTTTGTTTATTTTCATCATTAGGTCCTTCTCAAGCTTTTCTTCCATTTCTAAGGATTGAGATTATTTCTTAACCCTTCTTGTGCCAATCCTTCGATCCATGGGTTATATCTCTCCTGCATATTTATTTTTCTTAATTGAGGAAGAATGTATTATACTCTACCAGATAAATGCCCAAATAAAATCGCTTTGGTACCAATATGTTCTATAAATTGACTAAGATATTACAATGGTATGCTTAGCAAAATAGGTTTACAACTCTGACTACTACAATATACTTGCACGACTAAATTTTTTGTATTTTTAGTGATTTAACAATAAATAAAACACACCAACCAATTCTTTGACTACCATGACATGAAAGCATACTATAATACAAAAGACACATGCATTGGAACACAAAGGTTTACTTTGGAAAGCAAAATGTGGGAAAACCATGAATAAAATGAAGTATTGTGCCTTATGGGCTCATTAGTCCTCCTTGAATATTAATTTGAGGCCCCATTCATTAGAGATATTTTGAGGTAAAAAACGAGCCTCGAAACAATAATATTGTACAACAAAATTCACCAATAGGATTCAAGATGATGATGTCCACCATGGGGGATGAATCACCATTTTGGGGTAAAAAAGTGAAAAAGTGAAAGTGAAAAAAACTACTTTTTCAATTTGTATTTTCAATTTATCTCCCTGTAAATGCACTCAAATTTTGAGCAAGGGCACTTGTTGGATGGGGAATTCAATTCCGCATTCATGTTTTTTCATGAATTTCTTACTTTTCAGGGAGCGGGGTCCATCAAAATCAAAAGTATGTCAAGTGGGTACTTTCTGGATGTGGAATTGAATTCCCCATCCAATGAGTGCTCCTGCTCGAAATTTGAGTGCATTTACACGGAGATAAGTTGAAAATATGAGTTGATAAAGTAGTTTTCTTCTTTTTTCCTAAAAAATTTGATGAGGTATGCTACTATTATTTTATTATTTCCATTATTATTTTATAATTTTGTTATACCATTATTTACCATCCCCTTGGGATCACTAGGAACCTTCACCGACTTTAAGTTGTTGAAACACTTTTATTTTCTCATAACTTATTATTATTCAATAATAATAATAATTTATTAAGTTATTGAGAAATTTCATTATTTTCTCTGTTGAAAAAATGCACTTTCTAGAACCATTGGTGACTTGTGAGGATATTAGCTTCATGAGTTGGATACTACATGTTATGAGCTAACATTGCTAAAGTCTAGGTGTCCACATTCATCCCCTCTACCTTCACCATCCACCTATATAATGAAGGTCTTCGAAGGGAGTAAAGAGAGAAGAGAAGATAGCTAACAAATGCTGCCCAATTTCAGTGAGACCCTCTTCCTTCCTTCATCCATCATCATTGTGAAATCCCAACCTTTGGTGATATAGGTCAAGGAGGAGATTGGATGAAGGAACCAAGGAAAAGTCTTCTATCATGGGTCAAGGTGAAATTGTAAATTGATCTATGATTAATATACAGGTTGATGGTTTTTCCCCTATTCATATTGTATTATGTTTCATGTTCGATCTAGTTATTATATTATATGATTGGATCTAACCTATGCATTGATGAAATATTGGAATAAGTGTATTTCCTTTGTTCCTTTGTGTGCAGGATAGCAGGTGTTTGAGGTTGGAGCATGATGTCTCTAGGGACTACACTAGTTGGGATCTACGCAGGGCAACCATCCAGTAGCAAGGTATACTTCATACTTAGTCTTGGGTGTTGGGTGTTGGGAACACTCAAGGGAGGTCTTACCTATACGTAGGGAATATTTCTCCATAACAAATTTTCCTTAGGAGGCCCATTTTAGACCTCAAATTTTCTCTAAATAAAAATACTTGACTCATCAATCCCTTGTGGATGATTGGATTAATCGAGTATTACTAAACCCTCTTCCTCTCCTTCGATCGCTGAACAAACACTCTTGACTCTATTGCTAATCAATCTACAACCATTTTTCCAAATTCAAAAAACCCATAAGCAAAACCCCTTAAAAAAGCTCTAAAATAACAACAATAACTTTTTAAGACGATTGTGATCTTTATGTCTATAATCACATTGTGTGTATGGTGTCCGCACATGAATGATCCAAGCCACCAATGAATCTCTGCCTATCAGAGATACCCCATGTAAAATCACTGTTAGAAAATGCAGAGACCATGACAAAACATAAGGACAATGGAATGTTCAACATATTATTTGAGGATCGCATACAGAATTGAGAAGAACTAGAACAGACACTTTAATAAGCATTATGGATTCAATCCAACATGACAGATCTTTCTCTTGTTGTTGTTTTGGGCTCCTATTTTATGTTCTACCATTGCGTAGCATCGCTTCGAACAAAAAGCTGTGATTCCCCTGTTTGAAGTTTGAATTTTCAATTTGAAATTGATTGGACAATCCCATCACATTTATGAGTTAGACTAATTTTCCATCCATCACACAGCTTGGTGGATATTGTTTGCCCTCATCTGTCAACTTCGCCTACAGACAACTCCCAAGGTTTAGATGGACTCCATGGCATGCTTGATGCCATCCATTGTCGATCCCATGGTATGGCTTATGCCATCCATCTTTAGGTGAAATGTGGGATAAGCTCAGCGGTCTATCCCATGGCATGGCTTATGCCATCCATCTTTAGGTGTATGACCCAGTAATGTATCTGCCGCAACAAGAAGCTCTCAAGTTTTTCAACTGCACTTTTCTCTCTGTTGATGAACGTGGTAGCCAGAAAGTTAACAGACCCTCATTGTTTTTCATGCCTCATTGCCCACTACCTCTCTTTCAGAATCTATTAAAGGAAAATTGGACGCCTGCCAAATGCTGCCCAATTTCAGTGAGACCCTCTTCCTTCCTTCATCCATCATCATTGTGAAATCCCAACCTTTGGTGATATAGGTCAAGGAGGAGATTGGATCAAGGAACCAAGGAAAAGTCCTCTATCACGGGTCAAGGTGAAATTGTAAATTGATCTATGATTAATATACATGTTGATGGTTTTTCCCCTATTCATATTGTCTTATGTTTCATGTTCGATCTAGTTATTATATTATATGATTGGATCTAACCTATGCATTGATGAAATATTGGAAGAAGTGTATTTCCTTTGTTCCTTTGTGTGTAGGATAGCAGGTGTTTAGAGGTTGGAGCATAATATCTCTAGGGACTACACTAGTTGGGATCTACGCAGGGCAACCATCCGGTAGCAAGGTATACTTCATACTTAGTCATCTTTTGCATAATTGAAAGGGAAAATTGTTGGCATAACATCCTAATTTATGTCTTGGGTGTTGGGAACACTCAAGGGACCTCTTACCTATATGTAGGGAAGATTTCTCCATAACAAATTTTCCTTAGGAGGCCCATTTTAGACCTCAAAATTTCTCTAAAAAAAAATACTTGACTCATCAATCCCTTGTGGATGATTGGATTAATTGAGTATTTTTGGACTTTTGGCCCATCGGGCCTCTTTTGAAGATCATCCCATCAAGCGCTTTTGAAGGAAATGATCCAAGGAGCAATGAATTGCCATCAGGTCCTGTCAAAATAAAACCCTAATGGCTAAGGAAATTCCATTAAGCCTCTTCAAAAGTATGGTTTGATCTCACTAGGCCACTTGCCTCTTCAATGGGAAACCTCAACCTAAGTAAAGCTCCAAATACAATATGATTCACAAGACATCTCATTCCATTGCTTCCACTTCTTTATATAATTTCTATCTAACCTACTAGGAAATTTCTAGAGAAGGAAATTTCTAGTAGGAGAAAACTTCTAGTTAGTATTCTTACAATTCTTTCTTGTCACACTACAACTACTTCCTGGGACTTATTTATTAAAGATGGCCTCAATACACAACATCCTATATATGTACTTAAGGGGGATAGGGTAGGACCCCTACAACCTCTCTTGATATTCAACATGCCTCTTTCGAAGATATAACCTAATCTCATTGGGCCACTTTGAAAGATATGGCACGATCTTCATCATGTTGCTTTCAAAGATATGGCTTGATCTTCCGAGCAGGCCACTTTCAACTCTATGGCTCTATCTGATTGGGAATATTCAAAATGTTTGGCTCGATTCATAGGTTATATCTCTCTTGCATATTTATCTTTTTTAATCAAGTAAGAATATATTGTTCTCAAAAACCACATAAATGCCCTAGTACCATTGTGATCTGTAAATTGACTTGGATGTTCCAAATATCTTCTTAGTGAAATATATTTGCAACTACAATTACTATAGTGAAACTATTCTTGATTGTATGACTGATATTTTTATATTTTTATTGATTTAATAGGGAATAAAACACACCAACAAATTATTTAACAACCATGACATAAAAGAAAAATTACAATAGCAAAGATGTGCATTAGAACATAAATATTTACCTTGTAAAGTCAACGTGGGAAAACTAACAAGAAAATGAAGGATTATGCCTTACAACCCATCATGCCTCTTTGAACATTATTTTAAGGCCCCATTCAAAAGAATTTACCATCAAGCCCTTGCAAATGATTGATTTGATGGGGTCTCTTTGAAAGATTGTCCCATCGGGTCTCTTTCAAAAATTATCCCATTGGGCCCTTTAGAAGAAATCACCTTGATGGAAAATGAAATGTTATTTGGTCCTTTTGAAAGAACATATTATGGCCAACGAAATTCCATTGAGACCCTTTGAAAGTATGACTTGATCTCATTGAGCCACTTTTGAAAACCTAGCTTGATATTCATTGGGCTTGTTTCGAAGAAATGGCCTAATCTCATTGGGCCAATTTAAAAGATATGGTCTGACCTTCATCAAAGATGCTTTCAAAGATATGGCCTAATATTCAATGAACCACTTTCAAAAATACGGCTCAATATTGTCAGGCCTCTTTGAAAGATATGGTTTAATATAAGATATGGGACTTTTTGAAACATACAGCCTGATCCACATGTTATAGCTCTCCCACATATTTATATATTCTAAATCGAGTGAGAATATATTGTGATCAACCCACACAAATGCCCAAAATAAAATTACTCTAGTGCCAATATGATTTGTAAATCAAAATAAATGCCCCAATGAAAAATGAAATTCCATTGAGTCCTTTCGAAAGAACACCCATATGTATAAGGAAATGCCATATGACCTCTTCAAAAGTATGCTCCAATATCATTGGGCCACTTTTCAAAACCTAGCATGATATTCATCAGGCCTCTTTTGAAGATATGGCCTTATCTCATTGATCCACTTGGAAAGATATGGCCCAATCTTCATCGGGATACTTTCAAAGATATGGCACATACATGGTTAGATCTCATTGACCCTCTTTGAAAATATATGGCTCAATCTCATTAGGCCTCTTCAAAATATATGGCATGATTTAAGATAACGACCTATTTGAAAGATATGGCCCAATCCATAGGTTATATCTCTCCCACATATTTAGATTTTCTTAATCGACTAATAATATATTGTGCTCCAACCTCACAAATTCCCAAATAAAATCATTCTAGTACCAACATTGTTGGAATGTGTAATGATGTAGTGAGATGTTGTGATGTCTAGTGGTTTCATTTATTGGTGTACACGCCTAGCTAAGGCATTTTGTAAACACAATGAGTCCTACCTAGAAGAAGAAGACGTAATACTCTTCATAACTCTCTATATTATGGAAAAGGAGTTATCCCATATGCATCATGGAGTAAATTCTCCTATTACCAATTTTTTAGAGATGGAAAAATATTTCTCCCACATGTATTATCATGTGATCTTTGATATCTCTAGCATGTTGATGTATATGTAACTTCAGAATGTATTTTACATATATGTATATTGTATTCCTATAGAGATGTTATTATTTGATACCACCTTGTTGGGGTCAGCCCTGTATAAGTCATGTGGGTCGAAGGGTTATTAGACCACCCTATTGGAGGTCGGCCATGTGGGTCGAAGGGTTATTAGACCATCCTATTGGGGGTCGGCTTAGTCAGAATTATGTTATGTGGTTAAGTTAAGGCCGACCTAGTAAAGGTTATTAGGCAAGTCAAGTCAAGTATAAATAGAGTGCGGGAGGCACTCTATTTGATCATTCTATTCTCTCACACACTCTTTGGAGAGTGGCGCACTCGTGGAGGAGGAGAAGCTGTTGCTAGGAGATGTCTATCTCTTATGATTGGGTTGTATCATTGCTCTATCTATCTCTGAAGAAGTTATTGGGGTTTTTCACCTTTATGGTTTTCCCCAAGTAAACTTTGTGTCTCTTGTGTGCTTGCATTATTGTGTCCATGATTGATATGCTGTAGATATGTTGTACATGTTGTTCTCTCAGTTAAGATCCTGGATCAGATTGAAATTTATGAAAAACTAACATGGTATCAGAGCTAGCCTGAAAGAAGGCATGGTATGGCATGTATGACACTTGTTGCACTTGCGATTCTAGGGCTTGATATAGCAAAAACCAATCATCGTAGAAATTTCGCTATAAATACATTTCGGCAAGGTTTCGGGGTCTAAAAATAGTACAGGGCGAAGCTAAGATCCCCATGTACCTTGTGTCCAAAGGAAAACCTCTAATGCACTGTACTTTGTGATTTATGATCTGTACAATATAGGGTTTCTGCCTCTTCCAGATCTCAGTCATAAACAGGTGACCTTGGAAAAAAGGTCATAACTTGGGCTAGGAAGCTCCAAATGCAATTTCGTAAAAAGTGACAGGTAGTGCACGGACTGTACTATCTCAGGTAACTTTTTTAGAGGCCGAAGTTGAACCAGTGACACATGGAATGCCGTACACGTTTGCTCTCCTTTTGTATCCCATAAACAGGTCACGTTGCGACACTTGGCATAACTCTCTCTCAGAGAATCCAATTGAGGTCAGACCTGTGGGGTTGGAAAGATGACAGGTCAGGCTATCACAAGAAAATTTTCAGACCCTGTGGATTGAAGAGTTTGGAATTACACCAGAAACCATCAGGTACATATTTCTGTCAAAACATAATTATTTTTTAGCACCTTCATTCATGGCTTCCGGAATTTAGGGTTTCGGAGAAAGTTGGGATTTTTTTAATCGGAAACCATGGCTGGATGCTACTCATCAAAATAGAAATTTAGAGACCAAGATCATATTTTTTGGTTGGGAAGAAGGTCGGGCTTGATCAAACCCCAGTTCGGGACTTTGATCGGAAAGATGGAAAATTAGGGCTTCTGCAAAAATTGGAATTTTGGAAATATGTGACCACGGATGGAAGCTACTCAGAAAAATCAAAGCTTAGATATTTGAATCAAATCTTTTGGTTAGGTGAAGCTCTGGGAAACTCAAACCCTGATTCGGGGTCCTCCCTAGTGAATCCGGAAATATGAAAGGCAATTTCGAGGGGTGAAACTTGGCAGTTTTCAAATTATGAGTATACCATCTTGACTAGCTCAGAAAGGCGCATCTTTCTATCCTTTCAGAAGTTTGAAATTCAAAGTTTGAATTTTTAGGTTTTCTCTGACAAACCCTAATCCAGCTCTAGATCCAATTTCTGCAAATCAAGTAGATTGGGTTAATCCTAGAAGAGAATGGATTCGTCACCTGCATAAGTAAAGAAGTTCCTGTTTCAGAGGGTGATGAGGCTAAGGCATTACATAAGAAGATTACAAGTAATCTCGACAGGTATGGCTTACAGGTATGTTTCGAATTCTGTTCATGGTTAAGTTTATATGTTTGTCTTCATATCATTACGGTTAGTACAATATTGATTAATTACTAGACTTGTCGTATCACCTTAATAGAAGATATTCATTGATTAAGGTTTTGACATTTATGATTGTACTAATGCATTGTGATGTTGTATAAGGTTTATGTTGTTCGCTAACATAAAAGGTACACCAAGAAAGACAAATCATGTTCTACTTCAAGAACATATGATCATGGTGACATGAAGACAAAGATTCATCCATTGTCATGGATCACATAGAAGATCTATTTACGAGGTATGTATAACTTGGTTCTATAATGGTTAACCTATGAGGGATGTAGGTTACTAGCACAAGTGATTGAAGAGAACAAGAAGACATCATGTGGGTATGTTAGACATAACTAGCTAGCATACTAATCCAGGTATGTTTTTCCTATATCAAGTTAGAATCCTACCTTGTGATAGGATCTCTTATATAAGTATACATGGCATGATTTATAATGATTATTCATAGGTTTGAATAAACATGGGTGTATGCATATTATGTTTCTTACCTTAATTGATGATATGACTAACCAGAAGAGTCATGAAAGTATAGGTTTGATTAATCATCGGTTTAGGTATATTATGTTTCTTACTTTAATTTATGATATGACTAACCATAAGAGTCCTTGAATACTAGTGCTTATTATTTCTGTTTGAAATGATCATGACTATACATGTTTAAGATTATTGTGTTTTGATAGTATTAACATTATACTAATGAATGTGTGATTATGTATGAGACCTCGAGGATAACACAATGATGATACTAATAAGCATGCATAGTGATTAAGGATGGATATAAGTTCAAGTACAGGTAATCCAGGAAGCAAAGATCAAGAGGGAGCACACTCCAGTTGTTCCTGTAAGGAAGCAAAGATCAAGAGGGAGAACACTCCAGTTGTTCATGCAAGGAAGCAAAGATCAAGAAGGAGTACACTTCAGTAGTTTCTGCAAGGATGCAGATATTCAGAGGGAGTTGACAACTTCTCACAATCCACATCAGAATGGAGTTGCAGAAAAGAAGCAAAGACTGAGAGGGAGTCAACCCAACAAACAAACAAAGATAAGTATTTGAATTATCATTCCTTGCATATTTTGTTGTTTAAATAATAATGTTCAATAATGTATATACTGATGTTCCTAGAATTACGTTTTGTATTATGCATATTAGAATAGTTGCATTGATGAACAGTATACTACTAATATACATGGGTAAGTGGCCAATGGCACTGTACAACATTCCATTGCTACTTATCTAGAATGAAACCTCTTTGCTGACATGTTGGGAGTTGTGCACACTCATAACAATGTTCTGGTAGAGATTGGAAGGCATCTAGAAAGTTACGGGATATGGATAAATGTTGTATTGAAGCATTGGCTAAGATAATTGGATGACTGTATGACATATTTATTTATGTGTAAGAATTTGTGCTAAAAACTATGAGATGTTTCTAATCATGCAATTTAACTTTCTTTGTAGGGAAGATCATATACCTACAAAGGAAGGACTACAACATTTGTTCAACAACAAAGCCATCAATTGAAAAATATTGAAGATATTGAAAGTTCCCAGGATCTGGGAAGAATGCCATGATCAAGAAGTACCAGTCATGAAGATGTTTGGATGCAGGGAAGTTTGTTGTAACTTGCAAATGGATCTACAAGATCAAGCATGCTGCAGATGGCAGCATAGACAAATACAAAGCGAGATTTGTAGCTCGTGGCTTCTCTCAGAAGGAGGGAATAGACTATGAAGACACTTTTGCTCCTGTAGCCAGGTACACTTGCATCAGATCAGTACTTGATCTGGCTACAATGATGCAATGGAAGATACACCAGATGAATTTCAAGACAGCTTTCTTGAATGGAGTAGTTGAAGAAGAAGTGTATGTGGAGCAACCACTTGGTTCTGAGACACATGACAAGGAGTCATATATGTGCAGAACTTGGTATGGTAGGATAGACAGCTTTCTATCTAGTCTGGGATTTACCCAGAGTAATGCGGATTCCAACCTTTACTACAAGGTTGAGGAAGGCAATCCAGTGATACTACTTTGTATGTGGATGACCTGTTTATTACAGGTGAAGATAGATTGATTGCCGACACGCAGCGGAAGCTTGCTGCCAAGTTCGAGATGAAGAACTTGGGGATGATGCACTATTTGTTTTTGGCATGGAGGTGTGGTAGAGTGCAGATGGAATATTCCTTGGACAAGGGAAGTATGCAGTAGAGATCCTGAAGAGGTTCGGGATGATGGACTACAAGACCATGGCCACACCTATGGCATCAAACCTGAAGCTTCTGTGTGATGATTCATCGGAGCCGGTTGATGTCACTGTGTATCGTCAGATGATTGGGTCCTTGATGTACCTGACAAACACGAGACCATATATTTGCTTTGCAGTGAACACATTGATCCAGTTCCCGACGGATCCAAGGAGTGTTCACCTGGTTGCTGTAAAGCATATTTTGAGGTACCTGAAGGGTACGATTGATTATGGGCTCAAGTATGATGCAAATCAAAAGTTTAACCTGCAGGGTTATGTTGATTCAGATTGGGCAGGCAGTGCTGCAGATAGGAAGAGCACATCTGGGTGTTGCTTCAGTATGGGATCAGGTGTGATCTCTTGGTTTAGCAGGAAGCAGTCCTGCGTAGCACTGAGTACAGCCGAAGCAGAGTATGTTGCAGCTTGTTCGGCTAGTTGTGAAGTAGTATGGCTCTGGAAACTTCTATTTGAGTTATTTGATATCCCATTGGATGCTACTGGTATCTTTTGTGACAACCAGAGTTGTGTGAAGTTGTCTGAGAACTCGGTGTTCCACGACAGGTCGAAGCACGTAGAGATCAAATATCACTATATCAGGGATATGGTGCAGATAGGAGCAGGGAAGCTCCCGTATGTTGCGATGGATGAGCAGATTGCAGATGTATTGACGAAGCCACTAGCCAGAGTGAAGTTCGAGTACTTCAGAGAAAGGCTTGGTGTTCTTCAGATCGACGACACTTCGAGGAAGAAGTTATGGTGACATTTGCTGTAGCCATTCCAAGCATGTTGGAAGGAGGATCCTTCACATGGATGTGGATGTAAGCGCTGGATGATGAGCATCAGGATGATGTTCTAGTTTCTGCTCTATATGATCAGTTGGATCATTTATGTATGTATGCATCATGTTGGATGTTGGATATGATCAGTTGGATCATTTATTTATGTATGCATCATGTTGGATGCTGGATATGATCAATTGGATCATTTATGTATGTACGCATCATGTTGGATGTTGATGGATACATTGTGTGGATCATGTATCTTTGTATGATCAGGTAGATCATGTATGCTGATGGATACATTGTGTGGATCATGTATCTATGTATGTATCAGTTAGATACATTGTATATGTAGATATGTATCAGGTAGATACTTGGTATGCATCAAGTGGATGCATTGTATGATCAGGATGATCATGAATGACGAGCTTCTTCAGTTGACACACATCAAGATGATGCAGCGATGATGATCAGGACAATCATGTGTACATCAGGATGATGTATGGAGAGTATCAAGTTGATACTCTGTGGCCGTGGACAGGTTGTGCAGATGAGCATGTCTGGGAGATCCTATAGGTCGGAGTTGTGTACCCGTAACAGCCTGGGATGCTCTTTCGAGACATTGCTCTGGGAGGACATATAATAGCGGCCTGGGAGATTCTTCAGGTTAGAGTTGTGTACCCGTAACATCCCGGGATGCTCTTTCTAGGTTTTGTCCTATGGCACGTAATTTGCTCTTGGGAGATCTGGACAGGATGAAAAAGGCCTCAGATGCTTCAGCCAGGTTTTTCCATGAGCACATGTAATTTGCTCCTGAGAGATCTGGACAGGATGAAAAAGGCCTCAGATGCAGCCAGGTTTTGTGGTGGACCACATGTAATGTACTCCTGGGAGATCTGACAGGTAGAGCTGTGTGCTCATAACAGCGTGGGATGCTTCAGCCAGGTTTTGTGGTGAGATCACATGTAATGTGTTCTTGGGAGATCCGACAGGTAGAGCTATGTGCTCGTAACAACCTGGGATGCTTCAGCTAGGTTTTGTGATGGGTCACATGTAATGTGCTCCTGGGAGATCCGACAGGTAGAGCTGTGTGCTCATAATAGCCTGGGATCCTGCATCCAAGTTTTGTAACGCACGTAATGAGTCCTAAGAATTCCACAGTATGGCCAGTGATGATGAAGACCTGCAAATGGTGGGCCTACATCCAGTATGAAAAGGAATGGCTATGTAGAAATTCCTATGACGAGTAGATCGGAGATTGATTGAGATAACAGCAGCAGTGACAATGACGATGATTCGAGGACGATGATTCACTAATGATGATCCAGAGAAGAAGACTTGTGCTAGAATACCTGTGTCGAGAAATACCTTCCTAGTTAAGAGGGAGTGTTGATGTATATGTAACTTTGGAATGTATTTCACATATATGTATATTGTATTCCTATAGAGATGTTATTATTCCTCTATACGAAAGTGTCGTCATTTATATTGCAAGTGTCGTAACTTATACTGGATGGGTTATTAGACCACCTTGTTGGGGTTGGCCCTGTATAAGTCATGTGGGTCGAAGGGTTATTAGACCACCCTATTGGGGGTCGGCCATGTGGGTCGAAGGGTTATTAGACCACCCTATCGGGGGTCATCCCAGTCAGCCTCTCATGTTTGTCAGGTACATCAAGGACCTATTGAGGGTTATTACAAACCAACTGATGACAAAGACTTAGCTATATGGGAAGAACATTATGATCAAGTAAGAGGACACCTTGGTCAAACTATATCATATGGTTTACAGGTACATATTGAGGCTGAAGATATTCCATTTGAGGTATAGAAAATATTAGCTTCTTTGTATGATAGATCTGATGATGTTTCAGTTATTATCTTGAAAAGAAGAGTCATGAGCTTGATCCTAAAGATTTTTTTATGGAATTGAGTCATTTCTTGCTGAATTAAAAACTTCCAATGAAAAAATTAATAATTGTGGTAAATATTATAAGCCTAATTGATATTGTCCTTATTATTCTTGTTGAACTCAAATTACCTTATGTCTTTGATTTGTTCATCCAAACTAGGAATAAATCTATTGAAATGTCTAAGGGTTCCATAAAACCCACCTTTGAATATTTTTGTAAAGGTTTGATCTGTGAGCAAGATATATTGATATCCTCAGGTTAATTAGTTATTGGTAAAGCTCTTACAAAACCAACCACCCTAAGAATAATTGCTTTAAAAGGAGAAAAGAACTTGCTCAAGCCAAGAATAAATCCTCCAAGGAACAAGGTGGCTCTTTGTGCCTATTTTTTTCACCTAGGTAATTCCTCTTCCTCCATGGAATGGTATATGGAATCAAGTGCTTCTAATCATATAATTGGTGCTGCTTCTTTGTTTTCATCTTATGACACTAATAAGCACACATCGCAAAAAGTTTCAATCAGTGATGGTAAACAACTTTCATTCGTAAGTTCTGGTGATATTAAAGTTCCTAGTGGCGCATTAGACTCGATGTTTTTCATGTTTAAGGCATGCCCATCAATTTTCTTTCTATTTATTGTGCTAGTAAAAAAAGTTATAAATTTGAAGCGTGGTAAAATAAATATCTTCTTAAAGATATTAACAATAGCTTCAAAATTGTTTCTTCCTACCATGTTGATCATGAAGTTATTTTATTAAATTTACTGGTTTTAATTCACCTAAAATCAACCATTTTATTCCTATGTTTCTCACACTAATGAACAAATTAAATTATGTCATGAAAGTTAACGTCATTTGAATTATGGTTAAATGCAAATGTTATCTAAAATGGTACTTGGATTACCTATAATTTCTTCCACTAAAGGTGTTTGTGAAGGTTGTGTTTTTGGTAAACATCACAAGGAAAAGTTTGATAAGGATAAAGCTTAGCATGCTAAAGAATAATTGAAACTAATTCATAGTGACATATCTGGTCCTCTTGAAACCCCTTCTCTATCTCATGATTTCCATTTCATTGCTTTTATTGATTATTACAATAGGAAGACTTGGGTTTATTTTTTGAAACATAAAAGTGAAGCTTTTGTTGTATTTCAAGAATTTAAGGTTTTTATGATTTACTTACATAAAAGGAAATTTATATAATTTCTTCATATTATTTATTGTTCATTTTGAATATTGAGGAACATAATAGTACCCTTATCCCACTCATGGAACAAGCATCTTGTCTAGTGGAAACATGGGATGGTGAAAAGCATTAATAGTGTACTATGATCCATAAAACCTTTTTCTTATTCTAAGTTCTCTTTTGCCTCCCTAAGTCATGGTCAAGGACTCAATCCCCATCACATATGCACATAACTTTCTAGTGGTGGTGACAATGCAGGCTTGAACCTCTCAAAGAGAAAACACTAGGTAAGAGGTGAAGAACACTAGCCTAAGAGCAACAATTAACCCATAAACAAGAAAAATAACAACAATAGGAGAACATATGAGCCTTAAGTTAAATTGGATTAGTTTACTATGTTGACCAACTAGCCTTTATATAGCAATACAATGGATCCACTCAAGACACACACAACATAAGGGTTAAGAAAGAAATGATAAAAAACTCTTGAATGGAGGATGTTGGTTGAAAATTATGCAACACCATGCTTACACAATCATACATACAATAAGCAAGACACTAGAAATGAGGAAGATACCCTTTTGGGATGGATGGTAAGCTAGACACAAATGGATTGATGGGTGCATCCTCGTTGGGGGGGATGAACTAGTTACTAACCTTGTGAACTGTACTGTAAATTATTGGATTGAGTGGTGCAACATCATTGGAGAGGACGTTGTACTTGTCTACATCAATTCCTCTTGATTGAGTTCAAAAAATTTCCTTGTTGTCCTCGCTGTTTAAGAATGAAACCAATGAAGACAGATTTTTCTGGCAAGAGATATAAATGATAATATCTACTAAAGAGTATGGGTGTAGTATGAAAGGTTAGGATGTTGGATTTCTACAAAAGTAGAGGAGTATTGAAGAGTCGATGATGGCCATTGAAAAAAAAACTAACTACTGAAAGTAAATGGATATTTGTTGAGAGTGTCACTAGTAAAATCTTTTTATATACCAAGGAAGTGAATTGCATGATCTCCGTGGCTCACGGGCCTTCGATTAGTGATGTTGATGACATCAACGGTTGGATAAGATGGAAATAGATTCACATGTTGTGCAATTAGGACCCTGACGGGAAAATGTGGATCTAGTAGTGCCATGATATACTAATGTATCTATGCCTCCCCTGGAATGTTGAGTTTTTTTCTATAGGGATAAGGACATTTTGAGTCAAAGTGACCAATATTTCTACAATTAAAGCATTTAAGTGGTAACTTCCCTTTGTATTTGCATGAACCTTTCTGTAGTTTCCTGATAAACTTTGCTTCTTCTTCATCTGACTACTCTGAATGGATTTATTTTGATATATGAATTTGTTTCTTTGTTTCCTTCAGCGCTTTGAATGTTGCTTCCTTCTTTGATGGGTTGTCTTGTCCTTTTCTCATCTCATATGCAGTGAGGATCCCTTGAAGTTCATTTATTGTCAAAAAATCAAGATGATCTCAATCTTCAACATTAGAGATTTTTGAGTCATATCTCATTGGCAAGGTTCTTAGTATCTTTTGAAAAACTTCCTTCTCCTTTATTTCTCCTCCCAGTCCTCTAATAGCATTGGAAACATAATATACTCGTAAAATGTATTCTGCAATGTTTTCTTCTTCCTTCATCTTCAGACTTTCAAACTGCCCTATGTATATCTAAAGTTTTAATTGCATGACCTTGGAGTTCCCTTCATAGGTAATTTTTAATTTTCCCCAAGCCTCTTAAGTGATCTTGCAAAGGATGACTTTGACTAATACGAAATTTGTTAATCCATTCAAAATTGAATTCAGGGCTTTTGCATTGGAATCATATTGTTCCTTTTCATCTCTATCTGTAGGTACGGTATTTTATACCCTCTTTCAACAAAATTCCAAATATTGCATCCATAAGACATCAAATGACATTTCATTCTTACACTCTAGAATGCATAATTATTTCCTGTGTACAGTGGGGCTTTGTTGGCAGCTAATACTTCTTATTGATCCATAGTGGTTTTTAATGGGATCTTCCTTCTAGCTATTTAAACTATAGTGAAGGATCCTGCTTTAATACCAATTGTTGGAATATCTAGTAATATTGGGCCTTTCTAACAATTTTAACCACTTTTAAATATTTATTAAAAAACAAGATCAACAAAATAAACATAACACAAATTACTTAAAACCCCTTTCTTCTTTGGAAAATAAATGAAATGAAATTATTGGATCAATCGCTTTTAACATTGAAAAGCTTCCATGGTATCCTCTGGATATAGATCAAGATTTAGAGAAAAGCATTGAAAGATTCCATGGTATCCTCTGGATATAGATCAAGATTCAGATCATCTATGGAACCTTCCAAGTTAATGAAGTGCCAACTTATCTCATGAAATGCCTCCCTATAAATTTGGTCAGATGTTTCTTTAATTGGAAGGGACACTTAGTGCACTATATTTTCACTGTTCAGAATGGCAATGAAATGCTTAAATGCACGAAGAAACGGAAGGGTTGGAACATATTCCTTGACCATCTCAAAACTGTTGCCTAAAATAATAATCTTATTCAAATTGGCCGGCGTCCAATTTGCCTTTAATAGATTCTGAAAGAGAGGCAGTGGGCAACGAGGCATGAAAAACAGGGTGGGTCTGTCAACTGTCCGGCTGCCACGTTCATCAACGGAGAGAAAAGTGCAGTTGAAAAACTTGAGAGCTTCTTGCTGCAGAGGAGACATTACTGGGTCATACACCACAATATCATTTACCCATTCAAATTTCTCTCGTAGAAAAATCGCAAAAGCCAATTGCGAGAGACAAGTATCGATGCGACGATGCCCAGCCTCTATCGATCCAATGCCATAGAGCACGAGTTGTAATTGTGAACACTGCGGGTCTTGGTTTTGGTCTACCACCTTTTTTATGCGTGCGATCATTTCTGGGTCTTGTAGTTGTCTCGTCGCCTCTTCAAAAAAATAAGATTCCTGTAACTTTTGTATAGCCGACTGTACATTATTGACTATTGCTTCAACCCTTCTAGACACTTCTGCAACAACTTCTTCAACACTTGTAGACATTTCTGCAAACTTGCGATGAACAATCAGAATAAGAGTTGTAAATCGTTGATGCTATGGATGAATATGGGCAGGACATTATATATAACGTTGCGTCGGTTAATGGGTAGAATGTGCCTCTGTGACTTAGATGGATGTTGCGCCGACAACTGGTCGTTAAATAAAACTGGGAAAATACATGAATTAATGGATCAATCAACCGCTGAGCTTATCCCACAGTTCACCTAAAGATGGATGGCATAATCCATGCCATGGGATCGACAATGGATGGCATCAAGCATGCCATGGAGTCCATCTAAACCTTGGGAGTTGTCCGCAGGCGGAGGTGATAGGGCGAGCCTTATTAAACAGACACACTCACCATTAAGGCGAGCCTGTCAAGTGTCATACCCATCTCCACCCATCCATGACATGAGGTGTAGATGTTCATGGCATCCACCGGCTTCGGCGACGGAAAAATTCGATGTCCAATCCCCCTGACAGTATTTATTGGTGGCTGACGGCATCACAAAAAAATGGGACGGAAATTTGAATTTGAATTTTCAATGCATTCCCGCTAGTGACATGCACATGCACATGCACTGCATATCACCAGCTTTCATAGAAATGAAAACTCTATCCAAGCACTCAATAAATTCAAATAATTCTTGGTCTTCAAACTTGCTTGACACAATATATTTAGCTATCATAAGTTGCTCATTCAAATAGTTTGATATTTCTTCTTCCTTGTTTTTTCCATGTACAAAGATTTGTGTCAAGCTAATATTTGATATTTTTAAAATGTAAATCAATATTTGTGTATTGACATATATACTTATTTTTGTAATGGTACTACAACTTCCAAGCCTCTATTGAATAGTGCATATGCACTCTATGTTTGTATCCATCCTTGAGCGAGGAAAAATATCATTCACAGTGAATAGTATTTTTCTTTTACATTAATGCATTAATTTGTTATTGTACCAATTCTTATGAATAAACTAGATAACTAGATACAAGGAAGATAATGGAAGATAATGAATAGTACATTTCACATCCCCTTGGATTTTTTCTTGGGTGGACGCAAGTAGAACAAATATGATCATGGATTCAACCCATTGAAATAGAAAGTGGTGGGCACTTCCCAAGGAAGTGAATTGAAAACATTAATGTTGACTAACACTTGAAAATACTAAGAGGATAGAACTTTGAAATCACAATCAATCAGATTATATATAAATGCAAAGTTGTAACTAAGGTTAGTCATCAATTTATCAAAATCAAATCTATAAAGCATCATCAATTTAGTCAAAACATTCAGTACAAGAATATAAAAAACTATATTTCAATTCAAACATTCAATACAACTAGCACAACCACTTAACTTGTGGTCAGTGAACACTGATAGGCCACAAGTTAAGTGCCATGAACAAGCTATCTATTACTTGTTCTCCAAGCATAGTTGTTCCAAGAATTGCTAGTTATCCATGCATCAACTAATAGTTATCCATGCATCAGCTACCAGTTATTCATGCATTAGCTAACTGTTATTTTTTATATATTTAATTTTATAATTGTTTATTTCAAATTTGGAACGATGGCCATAAAATCAATCTAGATAGTACACTTGTCTTATCATAATTCAATTTGGGGAAAGCACAGGTGCTAGTCCACCCCAAATTCTAAAATATAAACACCTATCGGAGTAAAATTGTTTTTTTCTTACAATCAAGGTAATTTAATCACTGAATAGTTTATCAATTCTTTGAATAAAATCAATTTTCTTAAGAAGATTCTACAAAAAAAACTATCCACTTCTATATATATATATAGATAGATAGATAACTATAACTTTCCTCAAACTAATTTGGAATCAACCTTTCATTAAAAACTCGAACTAATTTGGAGTCAACCTTACATTTAAAACTATTTTACTTTCATTGAACTTGATCTAATTTGGAATCAACCTTTCATTTAAAACTCAAACTAATTTGGAGTCAACCTTCTATTTAAAACTATTTTACTTTCATTGAATTTGATGGTATATAATTCCTTTTTATCATAACTTATTGGTGTATAACATATAAAATATATAAGCATTGTTTGACAGTAAATTTGAACAATGGATTAGTTTTCAAATATTACAATATTCACACTTATCTAAAAGAGGAATCAATCTTCCATTTAAAACTCAAACTAATTTGGGGTCAACCTTCCATTTAAAACTATTTTACTTTCGTTGAACTTGATGGTATATAATTCTTTTTTATCATACGTTATAGGTGTATAACATATAAAATATATAGGCATTGTTTGATAGTAATTAGTTTTCAAATATTATAATATTCACACTTATCTAGAAACCTTCCATTTAAAACTCAATCTAATTTGGAGTCAACCTTCCATTTAAAACTATTTTACTTTCGTTGAACTTGATGGTAGATAATTCCTTTTTATCATATGTTATAGATGTATAACATATAAAATATATAGGTATTGTTTGACAGTAAATTTGAACAATGGATTAGTTTTCAAATATTACAATATTCACACTTATCTAAAAGTTAATATTGAAAATTTTCCATATAACAATTAAAATATATATGTAAAATCAAACAAGTGATTATTTTCAATATTACAATATTCACACTTTTGAAAAGTTAATATTGTAGAATAGACTACTCCTTTGATTTCTCATTTTACTTCTAATAACCAATCACATATGTACGATAATGCGGCTTCTTTCTTTAATTTTATGGAACTTGATATGAAGCATTAATTGTAACTACAAGTTTAACTTATGTTGAATAGATTGAATTAAATTCTATAACGAAATAATCTATAGTTCTTTAACAAATTAACCAATCAGTCCATTACCTTCGTTTAACTTTGTTTTCACAAATCTCCTAGAGAACAGATTATTAATCCATCGTGCCATCTCAACTGGAGTTCTTGGCATGTTAGAGTAACATTCAAATTTTAAGTTTGAATTACTTCATTACAAAATTATTCATAATATTAATAATGATGGACACATGGTTGGCATTGCAAAATGCAAGGCACCGGCTATAAATGAAACACAATCGGCACTGAGCAGCGGTAACATCCCATGAAAATAATGCTCTACAGACTGCGAATCGGCACAATTAGGAGTCTGCCCAAACTTCATTGAGATTTAACATTTTTCTTGTAAAACAAAAAAATTCATTCATATATGGAGTCTGCGCGTCTTAAAAGACTTTAATAGAAACGGCCAGCTCAGGATTTTCGCCCCAGAACACGGAGATTTAACATACA
The DNA here is from genome assembly GCA_027924585.1 of Larix kaempferi. NCBI lineage: Eukaryota > Viridiplantae > Streptophyta > Pinopsida > Pinales > Pinaceae > Larix > Larix kaempferi. Next base: position 5,872,759 of record BSBM01000074.1, on the reverse strand, counting down.
ACGAATGGCTGATATGAATGCTCCCCCATGTGCTTGCGAGGTAGGTCCAATTCACGCATGGTCAAGCGACAAGCCAAATTCCAAACCCGGGTCGAGCTAGCCCATCATATAAGCCCACGACATTGGATAATTGCATTGTGTAAGTCATAGTTACATGGGCCAAGATCTCACGCGGACAACATGAAGACCCCACTTGAGACAGACTTCACGCGCATGCCCACCTTGAAGCCCTTCGGGCCAAGACCTGAGCTACACACCATGGCTGCAGCTCACACTCACGCGCACGGTAGGGTGAAGACCAGGGTGGGGTGAAGGTCGGGGCGTACAGAGGCCGTTGGCTCCAGACATCATTGCAACTAGCAGCGGGCACTCTCTACCTCTCAGATATACTTGCTACAAGCGGACCACCTATTCCTGCGCCACCAAGTCTGGTCATGACATTTATTTTAGGTTGTGTGGTGAACACTGTGATGAACTGGGGCCAGCAATTGACATTCAAATGATAATGCCTAGATGTCCACCTGGCCACCTTCCAGCGAATCATTCCGTCCATTTTTCAGATTCAAGCTCAACAACCCGTTGTGCCTCTAGTAATTCAGATGCTCAAAGACGGCGGTAGCCAAGGGAACAGAAATCCTGTATAAATTAGGAGCAAAGACGTTCATACCGTTGTCGCCCTGGTAGAAAGGCGGCACCGGGCACTCGCCTGTTATCTGCTGACCCAGATAAGCTCTGTAGGTAGAACCGTGGCTTGTGCGAACGCACCGCCCAGAAGATGATGAGGATCACGACCTGTACGATCAAGCCGAGAGCCAAAAGCATCAGAGGATCACGACCAGTGCAATCAAGACGAGAGCCAAAAGAACCAGCAGGATTATCACGAAGAGTCACTTTTTCCAACTGAAGCCATGCCTGCCGCAATCAGAGCGAGTCACACAACCCTTGGCTGACATCGCTGGATCTCTCTACTTGGATCCCGATGCAAAAATGTGGCAGCGAATGAGCACAAAATAGGAAGAATAAGCGGGAAACATTCAAAATTCAAATTAAAAATGTAGCGGGGAATGCATTGAAAATTCAAATTCAAATTTCCGTCCTATTCTTTTGTGATGTCGTCGGCCACCAATAAATACTGTCAGGGGGATTGGACATCGAATTTTTTCATCGCCGGAGCCGGTGGATGCCATGAACATCTACACCTCATGTCATGGATGGGTGGGGATGGGTATGACACTTGACAGGCTCGCCTTAATGGCGAGTGTGTCTGTTTAATAAGGCTCGCCGAGGTGACAGAGGAGGGCAAACAATATCCACCGAGCTGTGCGATGGCTGGAAAATCAGTCTAACTCATAAATGTGATGGGATTGTCCAATCAGTTTCAAATTGAAAATTCAAACTTCAAACAGTGGAATCACAGCTTTTGGTTCGAAGCGATGCTACGCAATGGTAGAACATAAAATAGGAGCCCGAAACAACAACAAGAGAAAGATCTGTCATGTTGGATTGAATCCATAATGCTTATTAAAGTGTCTGTTCTGGTTCTTCTCAATTCTGTAAGCGATCCTCAAATAATATGTTGAACATTCGATTACTTATTACTTATTGTCAAAACTATGAAGCAGAACTCTTATGCTCAATGTAGTATTACAGTGAAGGTTTTGACATTCGAACAGTATGCTCACACAGCACTGTTACAAAAGCTGTATGCTCGCATAAATATGTAATTATGACTCTCTTTGGTGATAATATAAAAAGCTTTTTTCCTTGGGAAAAAAAGTTATAGACCGTACTATCCTTAATTCTTTGGTCATTGCTTGAGAATAAAATATGATAAAGCAATGGCTTCATTTACACAAGAACTCCATTCTGACTCAATATGTATTATTTTAGAGAAACACATAGGTTTATGGAAAACTAGGCCTATATGCATCAGAATTGAATATGGACCAAATTAAGTGCTTACTTGATCAGATGTAAAATATAAGGGCCTATTTTGTAGCTCTTTTTCTAGAGATAGATTCATGGAGTGAAAAAACTAGATTATTTTACCTATCATATATAATGATATCCTTAACATACCTAGAATTTTCATTACATTTTTTATCACTATAGGATAGTGATAGGTTGAGTTTGTCCTTCTCTTGGAGATAGAGATTTGGGGTGTTCATTAGAGTTGTAGAGAATTTGAAGTAGAATAACATAATATCACTTGTAATACTGTTGAGTATTTGTTTTTATTAAATTCATTTTCTCCCTCAATAAAGATTTACTTTTGGTTTCCATCATAGTGAGAAGGTGCATCAATCTTCTCGTTGTTTGTGCCTCAAAAATTTGTCTCTATTTGTCAAAAATGGGAGGAAGAACGGGTTGATGATTTACTATGTAAGAAGGTTTATGCCATGTCAAAACTCCTATGGTTCCATAAATAGGTAAAGTCATAGAATAAAAGTGATTTTCCCCTCATTGAAAAATATTATCATTTGTCCCATCTAAACACAATTATCATTTAATTATTGTACAAGGAGAAGAAAATTAGGTTTAATACTATTACATATTTCATTTTACAAACCTAGAACTAACTCATAATCTACCCCTTGTAGATGCGTTCAAAATGGCAACAACTACTAGCCCTTGTAGTGTAGGATCTCGAAAAAACAAACTTTTATTCTTTTGATTTGCACTAGATTATGATTGGAGGTAACAATGTTGCTTGGATCAAATAAAATAGATATAATGAGTTCATTATCAAGGAAAGAAAAAGGTTATTGTATCCAACGAGCTTTCAAAAAAGGTTTAGTAGGAAATCAAAACAAGAAATAAACATGTTGGAAATCAAAAGTGTAGAATCAACACCCCTTTGGAATATATAGTGTAAGTGCTTTGTTGCTATTTTATTTTTCTTACATTAATTTTGTTTTAAATTCAAATTTTAGCGTGTTAGAATTTTGTCGTTGCTTACAGGTTTTGGATTTCATATGGGTTAGAGGACTATCGAGAAATTGATGCATTGCCTTATGATATATCAAAATTTCCTAAAATGGACCTACATGGAGTCATCCAAGTCGTAAGTATTTAAGACGTGGTTGCACGTGTCATTTTAGTGTTCACATACCCAATAAGACACCAAAACATGCCCTGATCACTTATAGTGAGATGAATCATATAGATCTTACAGGTAAACTTTTCCATGTAGAAGACGTTGGTGACTTTGTAGGTACAATGGAATTTCATGCACCACATATTAACAAGAAACTACTTCAATCGGTTGAAAGATGTTTCTTGTTGGGAATGTCAGTGGAATGTGTACATCACAAGCATCGTGAACTAGTGCATGTAAAAGTAACATCATCTAAAGTTTAGTTTAATCAAAATGATTTTCTTACTCGTGATGACATTCCCAATATAGAGAGGAGATTGAAACATGCCCAATATATGTTTGACAAGAATGATGCTCAAAGTGTGTGTATATGGAAAGCTACAAATCCTGATAAAATATTCTACTACTCAGAGTTTGACAATTCCATAAATGATGAGGGACACACTCCCTTTATTTTAGGCATTCAACAATCACTACAACTAGAATGGATGAGAAAATATCATGGCCGTGATAGTATATTAGCATTGGACTCTACATTTGGAACAAATCACTTTAAGAAAAGCATATACATCACATACTATTTTTTCCCTAGATCATTTGTTATTTATAAGATTATCTAAGCATGTAACTAATATCATGCTTATTTGTATACAATTCCAAATTTATACATTGTTGGCATTTGATTCCCAACATATTGGTGTTCTTATGGCATCGATTCTCATGTCTAGATCCATGACCTTTTATATTTATAAATGGATGGAATCAATACTTCTTAAAGTACTCATGGGTATGTTGGAATGGAAAGTGAATGCATTCATGGTAGATGCAACAACAATAGATGATATATTCAACCTGAATTCTTTTTAAACTCAATTGTATATAATAACAAAAGTCGATCATGTGTTGTGAAGAAGAATTAAAGTGTTGTAAGTCATACATGAGGTAAGTCCACTACTCCCTTCCTTATTATTTATTAATTTATCTGAAATGCAATCAATTAACGAATGTTATAGTTTGTATTTTTAATTTAATCTAAGATATATGTTTTGATTAATACTATAATGATAAGTTAATCAAATTTGACAATATTTTATATGAAATTCATTAAAGGTTTCATTATTTCTGTGTTAAAAACTTAAAATATGATGTTATATATAGGATTATAATAAGAGGTTTTAAAGCTATGCTTTTATGTAACTTTTGGTCCATTTTTTATATTTTTAATGAAAAATTAAAATTTTGTGAATTAATTTCAAATTAATGATGATGACATGATTTAAAGTTATGTTTTTGTGTTATTTTTATAAATATATTATATCAATTGATTACTAAAATTGTGGAAATTAGAATTTCTTGATGCTATAATTCCATTTTCTCATTAATTGTTGAAATTGTCATCTCTGTATGCTAAAATTGCAATTGTTATAACACTTCAATTGTTGAAATTGTAGTTCTTGGTTGATGGGACTTAGATACTCATCCCTAATGGTAACCTTCCTATAACCTAGCCTCCATGGGAAACATGATATACAAATGCATGCACACGGGATTAAAACATAAAAACACAATAGAATAAACAAACCCATAAACACACATGCATATCGTCACATTCATTTTAGAAGGAAGGATAAACATTGCATAGACATAATAACAATGAATACTTATCTTCAATGAAAATTGGTCCAAGCAACTGACTATGTAGGGGCAACATTCCATCCAATCATAGGTATCAACCTCTGATATCGCCCCTGACACAAGATATGAGGCCACCTAGGAAAAGAAACCTATATGATTTTCTCTCAGCCCAAAACCCATATGCTCTCAATGCTCAACCAAATGATCATCTAAAGCTTCTATAAGAACCTTCACTTAGCCGCCATAGCCATGGCACTCCTTTCAAATACCCCACATAACACAAGGAAGGAATTCCCTTCACTGATCCATAATTCCCTTAAAGGAAATCCAACCCCTACAATGCTTACCAGTGTGTGCAGTAAGAGTCCAAGCTACTATTTGAATTTTGTTAAAAAGTTTGCAACTTTCTTCTCAATCATATAACTAGTTGGAATTTCAATTTTGTAGATGTTGAAATTGCAATTTCTCCTCAATCCTTTTATTGTTGAATTTGTATATTGTCAGAATCGTAAGGCTTGTTATCAATCATATAACTAGTTTAAAAATTTCATGTGATAATTGTTGAAATTGCACTTTTCATTAAAAAAATTGCAACTTTCTTATCAATACTATTATTGTTGAATTTGTGAATTGCTAGAAATATATTCTCACAAAATTTCTAAAATTGTGATCTATAGATATCGAAATTACATTCAATTAATTGTTGAAATTGCAATTTCTAGATGCTATTATTCCAATTTCTCATTCCAAAGTTGCAATTCTTTTATAATTACATGGTTGTTGAAATTGCGTTTCTAGATTGTTGATATAACATTTTTCATTAAAATTAAAAGGATATGAATTGCAAATTTGTAGTTATTAGAATTGGTAATTATTCAATTGTCAAAATCGCAATATAAAATTCAAAAGAAAAACACCATGAAATTGCAAATATAATTATCAAAATTGCAATCAATCAATGAATAAATATGTTTAATCTATAAATATGTATATTATAATAATTCAGGTTGCAACAAAGTATTTTGACTTATTTATATGTTATAATGTTTTTTGATTTTATTGCAAATGTTTTCATAGAGTTTTAGAGTCTTAAATAATGTTCACTATGCAAATTCTTCATTGTTGAAATTACAATCAATCAACTATTGAAATTTCATTTTTTGATAAATGAATCTGAATTACTCCTGAATCCTCTACTTGCTGAATTTGCGAATTTGTAGCTGCATTTTGAATTAAAAGTTTCTAAAATTGCAAATAGGCAATTATTGGAATGGTGATCAATTAGTTGTTGAAATTGTGGAAATTGCAATTTCTTAATGCTATAATTCCACTTTCTCATTAAAACGTTCCAATTTTTATATTTTTAGAATTGTTGAAACTGCAACTCTTTAAATCATGAGATTGGAATATGGAATCTCATGGATTGCAATCAATTAATTGTTGAAAATGTAAAATTTAGATACTAAAATTGGAATTGTTACACCTCTAAAATTGTTGAAATTGGAGTTCTTTGTTAATGATTTTTTCATTAAAAATGTGAATTTATTCTTTAGTATATACTTGCTGGAATTGTGAATTTGTAGTTTGGAAGTGCCAAAATTACCATTAATTGTTGAAATTGCAATTTTTTGATGCTAAAATTGCAACATTCTCCTCAATCATATAACTAGTTGAAATTTCAAACTTGTAGTTATCAAAATTGCAATTTCTCAAAAATTCTTTTATAGTTGAATTTGTGAATTTTCATAATTGCATTCCTTTGAAATTGAAATTTCAACTTGCATACAAAATTTCTAAAATTGCAATAAACAAATATCTAAACTACAATCAATTAATTGTTGAAATTGCGAGGTGAAAGTCGGAGATGAAGGAAAGGTTTCTTGGAGCGATGGAGGCGGAAGGTTTTACGGAGGTGTAAGGTGTGACAGTCTGATTTTGAGGATGTAGGGTCGGCGCAGGCCAGGCCCCGATTCCTGTGCTGCGGCAGGGGAACCGTCTTAATGGACGTGGTGGTGGGTGGGGGAGGCTCTGCCTCCTACCCCCGAAATGGACAAAGTTAAAGGTAAAGGGCCAGCTGAAGCTTCGGAATCTCCTGCTGGTCAGGGTAAAGCCAAGAACAATGGAGTGGATAAGGAGAACCCCCTGATTACGAGAATCTGAAAACTAGGGCAATGTATGCCGAATTCTAAGAAGGTTCCTTGACTGCAAATCCGATCTGAACGGATCAGAGAGGACATACAATATATGAAAGAACATGCTCTAATTGGAAAATTCGGTTGGAATCTAGCCAGCCGAAAAGGCTTTGTTATGGTGGATTAATACCACTTGGAAACCTCAAGGTCACTTCGATCTCCAGCTTGGAGCCAAGGGATTCCTTTACGGTGGCATTCTTCAATGAATATGACCGTACCAGAGTTTTTGATAATGGTCTGTACTTCTTTCATTCAGCAGGTCTGTACCTAAGGCCATGGAAAGAACGTTTCAACCCTGACAAGGAGAACCTTATGATAGCGTCGGTATGGATACGTTTGTATTCCCTTCCTACAGAATATTGGAAGGAAGAGATCCTCACTGATATTGGTAACATGTTGGGGGTGTTCGTCAAGGTGTCTGAGCAGACGAAATAGATGCGATACACATCGTATGCCAGAATTTGTCTGTATATGGCTATTTCTCAGGATCTACCGGATGGGATCGAGTTATCATGGGAAGATGAAGAGTGGTTTCAAGCTATTGATTATGAAAAAATACCCTTTAGATGCAGACGTTTCCATGAACATGGCCATCTCTTTTGGGACTGCCCCCTCAATAAAAACCTAGTAACTGATAGTAATCAGGAAGGGAAGAAAGAAGACGGATTCACCAAAGTTAATAACAAGAAAATATCGGCTAAAAGGTCAGCTAGCCCAGAGAATAAACAAGAAAACTCAAACTCACAATAGATTTTAGGTCTTGCAGTCCGGAACTGGAAGCGAAATCCCTCAAGAAGTTCAGATTCAAGAAAATATTGGTTCTACGGTTACAACCATTTCGGAACTGGCAAGGGAAGTAGCTATGGAGGAAGTTGAAGCATGGGAAGAAGAGGGGGAGGGGATGACTTTTAAAGGTCTAGATATGGAAAGGATGGAGGCGGTTTCCTCGGCAAAGAATCTAAATCCTCTCTCACAAACCCAAATATCCCTATTGGAGAAAGCCATACTCAAAACAAAGCAAAGTAAAGGTTTAGGAATAATCTCGGACCCCATGAAAGAATCAGAGGGGGGGGAAATAAAGGAAGGACAAATGGAGAAGGCACAACAATGTGTATAGGATCCAACTGTTGGGAACGCAGCTGGTTACTTCAGGACAATAACCTACCATTATCGTAGCTCTTGCGGCCACCCTCAAGTAGTTATTTAATGCAGATCACAACCTGGAATATTGGAGGCTGTAAAGGCCCTCTGAAGATCCAGCTTCTGAAAAGGAAAATATAGATGGAAAAACCCATGGTCATGTTTCTTCAAGAAACGAAGTGCTTTGTCTAGGAGCTCAAAGATATTGGTAAGAAAGTGTGGCGTAACTATGAGGTTATGGTTGTTGGAGCCAGAGGGGCGCTTGGTGGTTTTGGAATCCCGGAAAGGTTATTTTCTCAGGATTCTTTGCCTCTTAGTTCACTCTGTCAGTGGCCTTTCATGTGTTGGGGACTAAGACCCGGGGCTTCATCACCAACGTGTATGGGCCTACTGCTCATAACTTGAAACTCTCCTTCTTGATTTCCCTGCAGCATCTGAAAGACCAGGTTGGAACGACTCCCTAGCTTCTGAGGGGGGGTTTCAACTTGATCCGATATCTGGACGAGAAAAAAGGTGGTATCCGTCAGTTAATCCCTATCAATGACCACTTTAATGAAACTATTGAAGCTCTGGGGTTGGTGGACATCATAGCGATAATTTGTATTTATACATGGAATAATAAAAGGGCGGGGGACAGAAGTATTGCCTGTCGGCTTGATCGCTTCCTGGTTACGGAATCGACAATGATGGCGGGAGGGGATTTAACAGTGGTGGTTCTCCCATTGGCTAGCTCTGATCACTGGCCGGTGTTCCCGGAGTGGTCGAGGATCGGTGAGAACCTGCTAAGACCCTTCAGATTTGAACAGTTTTGGTTGCTCAATCAGGATTTCCGCGAGAAACTCAAGCAGTGGTGGTCAGAAATTCCTCATATCAAGGGTACGTTAATGTACAGGTTCCAGCAAAAGCTAAAGGTCCTAAAAGGTAAAATCAAGCTTTGGAACCTAGAATCGTTTGGGAACATCTTCCAAGAAAAAAAGCGATTGGATATTAAAATGAAATAATTCCCGCAGAAAGGTATTTCTTGGGGTTTCTCAGAGGAATTAAAATAGGAAGAGCAGACATTGCTTCTTGAATTTAACTCCCAGGAGCAACAGTAAGAACTGCTCTGGAAGAAAAATTCTAGGAACCGTTGGTTGCAAGAAGGGGAACGCAACACTAAGTTTTTTCATAGAGAAGCCATCCAACATCGACATGAGAATCGTGTGGTGCGGCTTAAAAGAGGGGATGGTACGCTTGCTGAATCTCAGGGAGAACTGGAAGCCACTCTCAATGAGTTCTTTGCGGACCTCCTGGAAGAACCTAAGGTGGATAGAAATGAGGCCCAAACCCAGGTCCTGCAGGTTATTCCACGGGTGATCACTGAAGACCACAACCTCATGTTGATGAAACCCATCGAAATGGAGGAGTTGGAGGAAACGGTCAAGCATATGGTTGAGGATAAAGCGCCTGGTCTGGATGGCTTCACCACAAACTTATTTCATGCATGCTGGGAATGGATTAAAGATGAAGTGGTGGCTCTGGTGGAGGACTCTAGAAATTCGGGGGCTATTTTGAAAGCTCTCATTGCCACTTGTCGCTCATCCCGAAGGAGTCGGGCACGGAAGACCCAGGGAAGTTTCGACCTATCTCACTCTATAATGTAATATACAAGATCATTACCAAGATAATCATGGACATATTACGCCCCCTCCTTCCCTCTTCTTATCTCGTCGGAGAAAGTGGGCTTTGTGGAAGGCCATCAGATTATGGATGGAATAATATTGGTGTATGAAATAATTCACTCCCTGAAAATGGTGAACATACCTGGTATGTTACTTAAGCTTGATCTCTCAAAAGCTTATGATAGGCTAAATTGGCAGTTTCTTGACAAAGTGCTTAGCAAATTTGGGTTTAATAGAGATTGGACTAACTAGGTGATGAGTCTAGTATCTTCTGCCTTTTTTCTATATTGCTCAACGGTACTCCTTCTTAGCCTTTCCAGGCCTTCAAAGGAATCAGGAAGGGGTCCCCCTGTCTCCTTTTTTTTTATCATTTCTGTTGAAGGTCTAGGACGCTTGTTAAAGGATATGCAAGGCGGAGGCAGGATCCGTGGTCTCACTCTCTGTGAGTGGCTGGAACCCCAAACTCACCAACAATTTGTTGATGACACCATGTTAATGGGGCCTCCCAGTGTTCAGGAAGCCAGGGGGATCAGGGAAGGGCTGGACATGTTCTTGCTGGCCAGCGGCTTGGAGATAAATAAGGAAAAATCCCAAGCCTATTTCATCAATACCCCGAGAATTACCAGAATAAATATCATTAGAATCTTGGAATTTGCGGAAGGGACCTTACCCTCCAAGTATTTAGGGGCTCCCCTGGCGGAATCCACCATACGCCAGATCTCGTGGAAAGACCTGCTTGATAAACTGAAGAAGAAGCTCGATCATTGGACCTTTAGAGTGCTGAACCTCCCCAGCCGCATAGTCCTGGTCAAGTCGGTTCTCCAGGATATGCTGATTCATTTGTTCTTCGTTCTTGCTGCGCTTGAGACAATTCTTAAGCAGATTCGCGCCATTCAGAGAAATTTCCTTTGGGGCGGTACTGAGGGGCATCGGAAATGGGCTCTGGTAGATTGGGGTACTTTGTGCAGGCCTAAGGTGGCCAGAGGGTTAGGCCTTCATGACCCTGTTAGCTCTAACAATATCATGGGAAGTAAAATATGGTGGAAATGGATCACTCATACGGTGGAACCCTGGGGAAGATTATGGCTTATGAAATATGCCCCTCTATGGACGAAGAAACAGCTGGTCCATTTCAATGTTGAATCCCCGAGATCGAACATATGGAAGGTGGCTCAGGAGAATAGGGGTATCAACCACAAGCACAATTTTTGGGAAATCAGAGATGGGGGCTTCAGCTCGGTTCAATGAGGATACCTGGCAGCAGTTACCTAGCATTGCAAACCTTACAGTCAGCCCTATCCTCCGTTTATACCTCCTAAATGATCCGCTGAAGAATGTCAGAGACTTCTGGGAAGACAATACTGAGGATGTTCACTTCAGGGTTTTGAAGGAGAAGGAATGGTAGCAGGCCCTTGCCCCGAGAGAGAATATTGAGGATTTCCATTTGGAGCTTTCCAAACGCATAATTATGATTCTGGAAGGTGCCAACAAGATCAGGTGGGGCTACTCTACCTCGGGAAACTTCAACATAAAAGAAGATCTGGGTCTGTTGACGGGGACTCATATGATGGAGGAAGAGGAAAAATGGAAAAAAATTTGGAAGGGCCAATTGTGGCCAAAAGTTGCCACCTTTTGTTGGCTTCTTATTCACCGGTGTATCCTTACGTGGGAAAACTTGTTGCGTCGGGGTTTCATAGGGCCCTCCATATGCCCTATGTGCAGTAAGAGTTCAGAGACTATAAATAACTTGCTGGAATCTTGTCCTTTTGTCTCCCTTTGGGAGAAAGGGGCCGATTGCTTTCGGAAGTCCGCGAGGGTCAGGGATAGACCAGATCTCTCTGTAGCTAATTGGCCTCCCAAAGCTTTCAACAATGAAATATTGAACAGGCTGTGGGAGCTTTTCCCTGGTTTTGTGGTGTGGGAGACATAGAAGGAGAGGAACTGTCGCATTTTTGAAGGCAAAATCAGTGCTTCTAAAGGAAATTGGAGCCAATTGGAAAAGCACTTAAAGGAGACTCTTATTCTCAGCCTTTGGAACTAGGATGTTATGAAAAATGACATGAATGAGAGGCTAATCTTAAATGATTGGGGAATTTATAACATACCTATTAGCATTTTCCGCATGAACAAGACTTTGACACGACCTCTAAGCCCATACATTTGAATATGCCCACCTACAGGTGTGTTCAAACTCAACTCTGATGGGGTAGCGAAGGGAAACCATGGTGCGGCTGGGTACGGGGGCGTTGTTAGAAATAACGATGGTTCCATCCTTGGTGTCTTCTGGGGGGACTTGGGTGAAAACTCAAACAATGTGGCTGAATTGGAAGGCTTGGTCAGTGATATCAGGTGGGCGATGCAGAAGGGATGGATTCCGCTGGAAGCTGAAGGGGATTCTCTAATTGTCATTTCCACTGTGAAAAGGATTCAGTGTGGGTCGGCCATCAACAAAATCTCTAGGAATTGGAGGTGGGAAATCCGTCTCAAGGCCCTACGCAATCTTGTGAATGACTACTCAGCCATACAGTTTATGCATACTCGGAGGAAAGGAAATAAGGTGGCGGACGCCATAGCCAACAGGGGCGTGAACGTCAGTATTTATTTTCATGGGGAAAATTTGTCAGAAATGGAAGATAAGGGTTTCCAAACAAAGTGTATAAAGATGGTTGCGGAGGATATGGGACACCTGGAGGGAGGCATGTAGAGGGGTTTCATGGTTAGTACCTGTCAGGAGAACAGCAGGTCCCCCCTGGCCCAACCTGGGCGTTCGATCCCCGATGAAGCCTTCCATCATGTCGAAGATGGGTTACCTGGAGGCACGCATCCTGTCCAGCTGGAGGCCGCTAATGATGGGAGGGTTTTCGTGTACCAGAGAGAGTTGGATGGGACCCATGAGGCAGCCATGCGGGACTCCACTAGTACTCTTCTCCCCATAAGTGTCATTTCAGCGATCACTATGATAACGGGGATGGATCCGGTGGAGGAATGGGGACGTCACTCTCATTAAGTACTGGGTATGTTCTCCACCCTTCGTTTCTTTTCCCTTGTCGATTCAATAATTGCTTCTCCTTGGTAGATGAGCGCTTCGATGTAAACCGTCTTCGTGCTCCGGAAGTTAATGTGGTTAGTACTTCACGAAATTGGAGGTACTTACGCTTCATATTTCAAGTGTGGGAGAGCATCCGCACTGGATATAGTGGTTTCATGAGGAAGTACTGCACCTGCAAGGCCATTCTTTCTCCATTGCTGTCATGGGTTGTTTGTGGTTGGTTCCTTGATCTGAAAGATAGTATGGCCCCGTGGTTGAGAGCCTGCAGCCACTAAGGTGGGAGTCGGGGTGGCAGCTCTGCGCATTTGAGGGGTGAGGGTCGTGGTGCAGGCACTTCCTCATCCCACCATAATCCTAAGGGTTGGGAATCGTCGAAACCCCAGCTGTTCAATTGGAGTGCGCAGTATCTGGATGAAACTCCTCCAACCATTGAGTCCCAAATTTCCTGCAAGGAGGTTGCTCTAGTGCGGGAGTATGAGGCTCGGCTCGATCGAAGGGTGGTTGAGAGCTCATTCAGGGCGGTCCGTATTATTCTTGCGAGGGAAATTCAGGTGTGTAATCAGCTGGTGCAGGGTCTACGTGAGGCTCTCCAGATTATGAGGGGGGACAACAAGTTAATTCCTTCGGGGTCCGGCTATTGAAGGTTGTGCTCAAGGAATTCATGGCGACCTTCATAGATGGCAACTGTGGGGAGTCTGAGATGCCTGCGGGGGAGAACCCTACTCCCTGATGGGCCTGGGTGGCTGGCGTCCTTGGATTTTTGCGGCTTGGTAGGATGTTGCTCTGCTATGGCAGTGGCAGTTTCTTCTTGATTTCTGCTCGCGAATATGGTAGCAGTCGAAGTTTTTTCTGGATATGGTAGCGGTTGTTGTTTTTCCGGTCTATGTTTTTCTTGGGGTTGTTGCTGCTGTGCTTAGGCTTTCCTCTCTTGGGGATTTATCTCAGGTGGTTTCTCTAGTTTTGTGTGTTTTTGTTCCGTCTGGAGGATCGATTGTCTGGGATCGTCATTTTTGTAAATTTTTTGGTTCCGAGGTGTCTGGTCCTGGTGACTGGCCTCTTTTGGGTTCGGCCTTGGTATTTTTTGTCTGCTAGTTTTATACATTATCATTTTCTGTGTAGTCGGCCACACTAGGTTTTTTAGGTGTGGCATGAGGTGGTGGTGCTAGTTTGTAATCATATTTTGTACTATATTTTGGTTTTAAGTAATAGAAGGTTTCAAGCTTACTTACAAAAAAAATTGTTGAAATTGCAATTTCTAGATGCTATTATTCCAATTTTCTCATTAAAAATTTGCAACTTTTTCATAAATCTATGGTTGTTGAAATTGCATTTTTTAATTGCTGAAATAACATTTTTTATTCAAAAATATATGATTTGCAAATTTGTACTAAAAATTCTTGAATTTGCAATTATCCAAATGTCAAAATTGCAATTTAAATTTAAATGAAAAAGAATTCATGAAATTGCAAATGTAATTATCAAAATTGCAATCAATTAATTGTTGACAGTGTAGTTGAAATTTTTGATTAAAAAATACATTTTTTATAATTAACAATTGCAATTTTGAAGTTGAAGTGCCAAAATTGCAATTTCAATCACAATATGTAGGTATGTCATTTGCAATCAATTAATAACTAATTATTCAAATTGCAATTTTTAGTCAGTGGATTCACAATCAATTTCAATTTGATGTAGGTGTAGGCTTTTATGAATTTATTATGTTGAGTTTTTTATGGGTCGAGTATGTTGTTATTGATATGAATTATAGATATAAGATCATTATAAATTATGGCTTATGTGCATAATTCAATTAATTGTTGAAATTGCAATTTCTAGATGCTATTATTCACATTTCTCATAAAAAATTGTAATTTTTTTATAATTCCATGGTTGTTGAAATTGTGTTTCTAGACTGCTGAAATAACATTTTGCATTAAAATTAAAAGAATATCAATTGGAAATTTGTAGTTATTAAAAATATCCAATTGTTCTAGTTGTCAAAATTGCAATTATCAAAATTGCAATCAATTAATTGTTGACAATGTTGAAATTGAAAAAATTGATAAGAATGTACAATTTTTATAATTCTAGAATTCTTGAAGTTGAAATTGCATTTTCTATTGAAAATGTGAATTTATCTCAATATATTTATTGTTGAATTTGTAATTGTCCAAATTGCAATATAAAATTATGAAAATTGTTGAAATTGCATTTTATACTTTTGAACTTCTCAAATTTGTGATTATCAAAATGTCTAAAATGCATTGCTTGAAATTGCATTTTTCTTTTAGAAAATGTGAATTATATTTAATTGTACTTGTGGAAATCCTCAAATTTGTGATTATCAAAATGCCAAAAAAACATTTGTTGAAATTGCATTTTCTTTTACAAAATGTGAATTCTCCTAAATTGTACTTTTGAAATTCTCAAATTTAAAATGATCAAAATGCCAAAATTGCATTTTCCTTCAGTTTGAAATTGCAATTTTAATAATTCTTCAAGCATTGAAATTGTAATTATTAAAATTCTACTTTTCGTTGAAACACATTTAATTTCTTCTCAATCATATACTTGTTCAAATTTCTAATTTTTATTGTCTAAATTGAAATTTTGTTATTGTGATTAATGGCTGAAATTGCAACATCTAGAATTTTTAGATTCTTGGAACTATAGTAAATCAATTGCTGAAATTGAGTTTTTCTTTTTAAAATTGTGAATCTCTTATCAATCATATACTTGTTGAATTTCTCAAATTCTATCTCATTCTCGTAGCAAAAAAAGAAGGGTTCTTTCAATACGCTACATGCCTATGCAAATCCTTACAATAAATGAATGGTTATTATAAAATAATAAAAGGTTAAAAAAAACATTTTTAATATATTTTAATTGCTGAAATTGCAATTATTGATCGCTGAAATTACAATTAACCAACTATTGAAATTTCATTTTTCATTAAAAGAACTCCTCAATCATCTACTTTTTTGAAATTATGAATTTGGAGCTACAATTTGAATTAAAAGTTCATGAAATTTCAAATATGCAGTTATTAGTATGGTAATCAATTGAATGCTGAAATTGTGGAAAGTACAATTTCTTGATGCTATAACTCCATTTTCTCGTTAAAAAGTTCTAATTTTATAAATCCTATCATTGAAATTGCAACTCTTGAATTCCCATTATTGAAATTGCAACTCTTGAATGGATGAGATTGCAATATGCAATCTACTCATGAATTACAATGAATTAATTGATGGTTTGTTGACTTTGACCTTTTAAATCATCACAATTATGATGATTTAGGAATGCTTCTCTTAAAAAAATTGATTATTAGTGGACTCATCGTCCTCATATATTTCATTATTAATTAAAGTTTTAATTTATTTTATAAATACATTTATGTATATTTCTATCAAATTTATTTCCCTCTAGGTAGATGAATCTATGCTCATTTAAAATTTTCTATTTTATTTTGGATCTATGCTCATTTAAAATTTAATATTTAATATTTAAAATTAACATATGATATATAATAATTACATATAATTAAAAAATAGTATATTATCATTGCCACTTTTCATAGTTCATACCTACCATAAATAGTGTGTGATCCATAAACAATAAACAAATATATACTTTATTATTAAGCCATGTTAAACCATGTACTAAGGGAGGGAGGAAAGGAGAGAGAGGGATGAAGATGTAGGGAGGGAGGGATGTAAATGTAGGCTATATAACATGTCTTATAAAATGAGTGCATGCTTTGTAACTACATAATGTGCATGTGTTTTGTAACTACAAAACACATGCACATCTTGTAACTGTAAAACGTGCATTCGAATTTGTTTGTTCATTGGTAATTGATAATGCACCGCTGGATTTTAAGAATTGTAAACGTTTTCATTGGCGAGAGACATCAATTTATATCATTTTAACAGTTTAAACACATGATTTTATAGGTACCTTTTCAGTTGTGGGCGTTGGAGATTTCTGGCAGGCTCTTGAAGATTTAAAAATCCATAGGGTAGCTGAAACACCTCGAACGGATTTTCTTCAATCATGTTTATTTTCAAAATTTGCTAGAGAAATTTTGCAATCTGAGGGCGTTGAAGATTTTGGTGTTTAAAAAGTGCTCAAAATTGAAGGTGATGCCAGAGTCCTTCGATAACTTGACGAACCTCCAGCACATTGAGCTGTCTTGGTGCAAGAGGTTGCCATAGTCCTTTGGTAACGCGACGAATCTCCAGTTACCGTACCTCCTGCACATGGAGCTGTCTAGGTGGTGCGGGAGTTTGGAGAGGCTGCCAGAGTCCTTTGGTAACTTGACAAACCTCCAACACATGAAACTGTATGGATGCTGGAGTTTGGAGAGTCTGCCAGAGTCCTTTGGTAACTTGACGAACCTACAACACATGGAGCTGTATGGGTGCTTGAAATTGGAGTGTCTTCCAGAGTCCTTTGGTAACTTGACGAACCTCCAGCACATAGACCTCCAGCACATAGTCCTCCAACACATAGTCCTCCAGCACATAGAGCTGTCTAAGTGCAGGAGTTTGAAGAGGTTGCTTTTAGGCATCAAAATCGAATAATAATTCCTTATACCACCACCAATGGTTTCTTGAGAGTATCATCTACCTCTAAGTTGGGATATGGGAACCATAGAGAGGTTTTGAGCACTTGGTATAGGTTACAGTGCCTTAACCATTTCTACTGGATGAAACTTGGGCGTTATGACCTAAAGGTGGCTTCTAGGGCTTAAGGGACATGGACAAGGCCTTAAAGCACCAAAAAATACCTTTCTATGGGATATATGGCATCTGGGAAGGGATATGGGCTCTATAAGAAGATTTTAGTAAGTTAGGATTGTGTCATGGAAGCATAGATATGGTAGGGGGTAGAAACCTAAGCCTTATGTCCTAAAAGAAGCTTCCAAGCTTCTAGTTCTAAGAATGTCACCAGGAACCACCACACATCGTCTCGTGAGTGTATCCTTGACCTTTGAGGGTGGATATGGGTACCATTATCAATTTGTGAGTACCAGGGATGGGTTCCTGGGTGTTAAACCATGGTTGGTGAAGGAATCTTGGGCATTAGTCTCTTACAAAGACCACTATATGGCTCAAGGTCTTGTTGATGCCTTGAACCACCATAGATGACTTCTTGAGGGTATTTATGGCCTTCAAGTGGGGATATGTGAAGCATTCAAATTTTTTATGCACTAGGTATGCATGGTATTCGGGTTTTAAACATGGTTAAGGGAGTAAAATTGGGCCTTCGGTTCCAAAGGAAGTAGAGATACATCTAATTCGATGAACAACACACTGAGCCATCACAAAGGATCTTTCCAAGGTATCCATGGACTTGAAGTGGGTATATTGGTGCCACTAGGAGGTTTTCAATACCCAGTATCCAGGTGTTCAAGCCTTTGGTGGGATATATGGCCACGGGTATGGGCTCCATTAGAAGGTTTTTAGTACTAGGATTTGGTCATGGCAGCATAGACATGGTGGGGGATATGAACCTAGGAAATCATTGCAATTCATGATCGTTGAAATTGTAGTTTGTTGAAATTGCACTTTTATTTTACAAAACGTGAATTATCCTCAATTATACTTGAAATTCTCTAACTTGTAATTATCAAAGTGTGGAAATTGCAGTTTCATATAGTTGAAATTGCAATTTTAATAATGCTTCAATATTTGAAATTGTAATTCTTGATCGTTGAAATTGAAATCAACCATTTATTGAAAGTTTACTTCTCATTACAACAACATCAATTTCTCCTCAATCATATACTTGTTTAAATTGCTAATTTGTATTTTCGAAATTGTGATTTATTGTTGCGATTAATTGTTGAAATTGCAATTTCTGGATGGTCAAATTACGATTTCTCATAAGAAATTGCAACTTCTATAATTTTTGTATTATTATAATTGTAGTAAATCAATTGTTGAAAGTGCAATTTTCTTTTACAAATTTTGAATCTTTTCTCAATCATATACTTGTTGAAATTCTCAAATTTGTAATTATCAATTGCTTTTTCCTAAAGTTGAAATTGCAATTTCTTTAAAAAAAATCAATTTTAACAATTTTTTAACTGTGGAAATTGCAATTCTCGATCGTTGAAATTGCAATAAATGAACTATTGAAATTTCATTTTTCGATAAATGAATTTGAATTTCTCCTCAATCATTTCCAAAACCACAAATTTATTGTTGCATTTATGAATACTAATTTTCAAAATTGCAATTTCCTTAACCTGAAATTGTAATTTGAATCAATAGCTTTTGATACTACAAATATGCAATTATTGGAATGACAATCAATTAATTGCAGAAATGGTTGAAATTACAATTTATGGATGCTAAAATTGAAATTTTGCAGATATCGAAATTGCAATCAATTAATTGTTGAAATTGCGATTTATGTATGGTAAAATTGCACTTTCATAATTCTCCACTTGTTGAAATTGCAAATATCATTCAATGAAATTTATTTTACTTAATTGTTGAAAGTGCACTTTTTGTTAAAAAATTGCAACTTCTCCTTAATCATATAGAACTTTAAAATTTGTAGTTGTCAAAATTTCATTTCTCCTCAATCATTTTATTGTTGAATTTATGAATTGTCAGAATTGCATTTATTGAAATTGATGTTACAACTTGAATACAAAATTTCTAAAATTGTGATATACAAATATGGAAACTACAATCAATTAATTGTTGAAATTGCAATTTCTAGATGTTATTATTCTAATTTCTCATTAAAAAGTTGAAATTTTTTATAATTCCCAAGTTGTTGAAATTACAATTCTTGATTGTTGAAATAACATTTTTCATTGAAACACATGTGAATTGCAAATTTGTAGTTGTTAAACTCTTGAATTTGTAATTATCCAAATGTCAAAATTGCAATTTAAAATTTTGAATGAAAAAAAATCATGAAATTGCAAATGTAATTATCAAAACTGTTATCAATTAATTATTGACATTGTTGAAATTGTAAATTTTGATCATTGAAATTGCAATCAGTTAATTGTTGAAATTGCATTTTCTCTTTAAAAATGTGAATTACCCTCAATCGTACTTGTTAAAATTGTGAATTTGCATTTGTTAAAATTGTAATTTCTCTTCTTGCAGTTAATTAAATGTTGAAATCTTGTTGGATAAACCAATGGATTAAAGGCAATTGCCCCATGATTTCTGTGGTAACTCCACTACTTCTGGTGCATTACTGCAAGCAACTATGCTCAACCTAAGCTCTCTAAGCTCTGATACCATGTCAAATTTCTATGGCCTTGATGCCATGCAAGAAATTCTACTGCTAAGGAAGTAAATCCAATATAATCTTCACTTAGAATTGTGACACAGATTAGCGGAAAATAGAGAAGAAGAATGAGCTCGAAACACATGAGATAGAACTCAATTGGAATAAACTCTCACATCATATTATTCGACAATATGATTACAATATATAATACATCCCATAGGAAAATTCGAGATCCTTGGAGGAAATTCGAGTAGCTCACATGCGGTAGGCTTAGACTTGACTAATTCTCCATCTATGACAAAAATCAATCTCCAACTCATAGTGAAAGGTCACGAATTGGCTAAGTGGGCCAGGTTGACAATAAGTGACCAAAAAACAAGCATTGAGTGGCTTTTTAGGAGAAAAAGAAGGAAGAGGTGAAGGAAAAAAAGTAGGAAACTTTCCCAAATCATCCTAACATTCCTAGTTCATCCTAATCCAAGAGAAAAGAAGGACAAAGCTGATTTAAACTCATAAAAGCTGGATAAAAGTAGGATAAAGCATAATGGACGCTTTAGCTTTATAAAAGCATAGTGACAGCAACAACCAATGGGGCACACTTGTGGATAAAATATCACAAAGGTGGAACAAATATGCACTAGAATCTAACTAGCATCTAGTCTAAACCACTAGGAAGCAAATAAAATGCATATGCGAAGGTCTAGATGGTTAATTTGCTCTAACAATTGCTGCTCAATTTGTTGACTTTAGAACTACCAAAATTACCATTAATTGTTAGAATTGCAATTTTTGGATGTTAAAATTGCAATTTTAGTTAAAATTGCAATTTTAGTTAAAATTGCAACTTTCTCCTCAATCATATAACTAGTTGAAATTTCAACCTTTTAGTTGTAGAAATTGCAATATCTAGTCAATCATTTAATTGTTGAATTTGTGAATTGTCATAATTTCATTCCCTAAAATTGAAATTACAACTAATACAAATTTTTTAAAATTGCAATTTACAAACATCTAAACTACAATAAATTATTTGTTGAAATTTCCATTTCTAAAAGTTATCATTCCAATTTCTCATTAAAATTTTGCAAATTTTTATAATTTCCGAGTTGTTGAAATTAGGTTTCTTGATTGTTGAAATTGCATTTTCTCTTAAAAATGTGAATTTCCCTCAATCGTACTTGTTAAAATTGTGAATTTGTAATTGTCGAAATTATAATTTCTCTTTTTGTTTAAATTGCAATATGTAATTATGAAAATTGTTAAAATTGCAATAAGTTTGGATGGTCACATTACAATATCTCATAAAAAAATTGAAATATCTTTAATTTCTCAATTCTTGGTTCATTGCAATTCATGATCGTTGAAATTCTAAAACTTGTAATTATCAAGATGCAAAAATTGCATTTTCCTACATAATAATTTTTCATCGAAATTGCAATTTGAATACTTCTTCAATAGTTGAAATTGTAATTTTTAATGTCATGTTTGGACATAGTTTCCTTGAAGCTTTTTTTAGAAGTTATCGTTCTCATTTCCTCTCTTAACTATGTTATGGCCTAGATGCTCATATTTAATTGAAAGTTAACTAGGTGAATTGAAAGTTGAATAGCTTGTGTTAAACAACACAGTATGATAAAATAACAGATAGCAAATTATATTGAAGATGAAAAGAAGTCAATAGTGCATCATCATGGAATTTTGGTTTTTTCAAAGATTGGGTTCTTATACATGTCTATACGAACTATTGGATGCTTCATTTCATGTTTTGAATGTAAATAAATTAGAAAAAGGTTTAATAATGTATTAAGCCTAATAAATGTAAGCTCATTTTTATTGCAAAAAATCATTCATTACTTATAGATTTCTTAATTATATTTTTTAGTATATCCAGTTGAAAATTTTAAGTCAATTTTAGCTAATGTTACACTTTTAAAATCAATATTTTGAAAATATAAAGAAACCCAATGCCCCTATTTGAACAGTGTAAACTATTTCCTAGCAATTTATCTAGATTTTGAAGAAAATTAAGGATTCCAAAACCTCAAGAATAAGAGAGGGTTCCCAAGACCAAAGACTTGTGGATTGTTATTAAATCCTTTTACAAGATTTTTATTAAATCACTCAATTGTTCCATTTACTCATGGATGACAAGAGGAACACTTTCTATGTTCTATCATAAATTTAGACTTAATAATATTTATGTATTCATAATAAAATGTTCCTATGTTAGCCTTTCAATTTTAAGTAAGTGTTATGGAAGGTAGAAAGTCAAGAAGATCTTTGGGATGAGTAGAAGAGATGTGGCAATAAGATGAAGGAGATGTGGTACAAGTCATACGACAATAATTGAGATGATGTTTATTGGATGTAGCTTGGGTGTTAGGGAGAAATGATTGTTACCCTCTCCATGGGTTCAATTCTTGAAGTGGCATGATGCTCTTGTTAAGTTCCTATGTAATATTTTCCAACAAAATCATAAAATATTTGGATAAATCTAATGACAAATATTTATTTTATAAACAATGTCCAAACCAAAATCATAAAATGTTTTGATAATTCTTATATAAAAAAATATTTTAAATTAAGATAAACATCAATAATAATGTGAATAATTTAAAAATAATTAATATAAATATTAAATTTCATTCAAATATCATTCACAACTTTAAATATAATAAAATATTATTAAAATAATAAAAAATCCAAATAAATACAAACTTTTACAATTCAGCCAACTCATATGGAGTTACAAACTTTTTACAATTCAACTGACTTATATGCAGTTAGTTTGGAGCACAAGAGTAAGCCTATATTTCACTGGAGAAGAGGTTATAAGACAAGTGCTTAATATAGACCCATTATATTAATAAAACCTAATAACCGACTGTATGCAATTGTGAAATTACTAATCATGTGAGTACCATTTGTGAAGATGTCAAGAACCCCGGCTCGTGGTATTATAAAAGTGAAGTTTTGTAAATTTGATAAATAAAAATTAAATTATTTAAAAATAAAATACATTTTCAAAATATTTTTGACATTAAAATTTTTCAACCATGTTAATGTCAAAATAGCTGTAACCAAAACTTGCAGGTTTAACTAAAACGCCCTTGAATAGCAGGAATTAGGTAGACCAATTCTTATCAAAATCTCAATTTGGAGTACTCAGATCGCAATTTCGACGATTTGGATAATTTTAAAATTGGTCAGTTAGTCTAGATCAAACAATCCCCATTACTGAAATTACAAAAAAACAAAAAAGAAAACATAACAATTTCCACCAGAATTCCGCCTAAAAATAAGGTAAGGTATTGCTTTTTATTTGTCTTGTGTCCTACGCGCTTGCCATGTAAGTTCTACACCTGAATTTTATTAACAACATTTTTTCATTAGCCACCCAAGTCTCAAGCGTCCCCTTTCTTCATATATTTTTACGGAAGAACAGTACATTAGTACCATTATATTAATAAAACCTAATAACCAGCTATAAAATGCAATTGTGAAATTACTAATCATGTGAGTACCATTTGTGAAGATGTCAAGAACCCCGGCTCGTGGTATTATAAAAGTGAAGTTTTGTAAATTTGATAAATAAAAATTAAATTATCTAAAAATAAAATACATTTTCAAAATATTTTTGACACTAAAAGTTTTCAACCATGTTAATGTCAAAATAGTCGTAACCAAAGCTTGCAGGGCTAACTAAAACGCCCTTGAATAGCAGGAATTAGGTAGACAAATTCTTATCAAAATCTCAATTTGGAGTGCTCAAATCGCAATTTCGACGATTTAGATAATTTTAAAATTGGTCAATTAGCCTAGAACAAGCAATCCCCATTACTGAAATTATAAAAAAACAAAAAAACAAACATAACAATTTCCACCAAAATTTTAACAAGTTTTTGACCCAAAATCGCCTAAAAACAAGGTATTGCTTTTTAGTTGTCTTGTGTCCTACGCGCTTGCCATGTAATTTCTACACCTGAATTTTATTAACAACATTTTTTCATTAGCCACTAGTACCATTTTACTCCCATTTACAAAATCTGTAAAGGTTCATCATGCTAGAAAATTGAATCGGATGGTAACCACGTAAATCTGCATGGTCACAACAGCGAAGTGAGAGAGGTGTAAATGCAAATCGTAATGACAACGGTGTAAAATGCAAATACTAGTATCCGTATCATTATTTAGACATGAAGTAAGAGAGGTGTAAATGAAAATCGTAATGACAACGGTGTAAAATGCAAATATGGATAGGTGGGTCCATGTGGACACATACTCCTACAAAACGAATCTTCAATCAGGATAAGGATCTTTTAAATGGAAATCCTTATCCCAATTGCAGACTCATTGAAAATGTGGCATTTAGTCTCTGAAAGATGATTGTGATTACCAAGGTCGCGTCAAGCTTCCTCGTTGAGGGCTTAGTGCATGTAAATTGTACCATGTACTGAACAATCAATAATATTACCAGATGTTTTCCATAAATACCATCATGAATTAGTGATAGAGTGGGCCACCAAATCAGAGGAGCAGTATAAGAGACAACCAAAACACCCCCTATTTGCAGGAATCAGCTAAGAAAAAAATTGTTGAAATTGTAGTTTTCAATGTTTAAATCGCAATTTTAGTGATTTGGGTAGTTTTAAAATGTGGAATTTAGTCTACGAAAGATGATTGTGATTACCAAGGTCGCGTCAAGCTTCCCGGTGGAGGGCTTAATGCATGTAAAGTGTACCACATACTGAACAATCATTAATATTACCAAATGTTTTCCATAAATACCATTGTGAATCAGTGAAAGAATGGGCCACCAAATCAAAGGAGCAGTATAAGAGACAACCAAAACGCTCCCTATTCGTTGGAATCAGCTAGGAAAAAAATTACTGAAATTAGTTTCTATTATACAAATCACAATTTTGGTGATTTGGGTAGTTTTAAAATGTGGCATTTAGTCTATTAAAGATGATTGTGATTGTTGAGATTGCAAAATTAAACAAACTACAATTTTCAGACATGATTTTGACGAGATTTAATTGAAAAATGGCCGAAAAATAAGATATTTTTTAGTGGGTTTTATCCTAAGCCCCAAATCAACACAATAATTAAGTAACCTTGTTAGTATTGTCTAAGGTTACAACGGAGAAATCCTAATGAATAACATGGCATAGTGTTTGTGAATAAAATAAAATACCAAACTATAATGCTAAATAACAAACCGTAGAACCAAGATTTTCTTGAATCTGAACTTCTCGAGGGATTTCGCTTCCGGTTCCGAACTGCAAGATCTCAAATCTATTTTGAGTTTGAGTTTTCTTGTTTATCTCTGGGCCAGCTGACCTTTTAGCCGATATTTTCTTGTTATTAACTTTGGTGAATCCGTCTTCTTTCTTCCCTTCCTGATTACTATCAGTTACTGGGTTTTTATTAAGGGGGCAGTCCCGAAAGAGATGGACATGTTCATGGAAACGCCTGCATCTAAAGGGTATTTGTTCATAATCAATAGCTTGAAACCACTCTTAATCTTCCCATGATAACTCGATCCCATCCGGCAGATCCTGAGAAATAGCCATATACAAACAAATTCTGGCATACGATGTGTATCGCATCTATTTCGTCTGCTCAGACATCTTGATGAACACCCCCAACATGTTACCAATATCAGTGAGGATCTCTTCCTTCCAATATTCCGTAGGAAGGGAATACAAACGTATCCAGACCAATGCTATCATGAGGTTCTCCTTGTCAGGGTTGAAACGTTCCTTCCACGGCCTTAGGTACAGACCTGTTGAATGAAAGAAGTACGGACCATTATCAAAAACTCTGGTACGATTAGATTCATTGAAGAATACCACCGTAAAGAATTCCTTGGCTCCAAGCTAGAGATCGAAGTGACCTTGAGGTTTCCAAGTGGTGTTAATCCACCATAACAAAGCCTTTTCGGCTGGATAGATTCCAACGAATTTGCCAATTAGAGCATGTTCTTTCATATATTGTATGTCCTCTCTGATCCGTTCAGATCAAATCTGCAGTCAAGGAACCTTCTTAGACTTCGGCATACATTGCCCTGGTTTTCGGATTCCCGAAATCAGGGGGGTCTCCTTATCCACTCCATTGTTCTCGGCTTCACCCTGACCACCAAGAGATTTCGAAGCTTCAGTTGGCCCTTTACCTTTAACTTTGTCCATTCCGGGGGTAGGAGGCGCAGCCTCCCCACCCACCGTCACATCCATTAAGACGGTTCCCTGCCGCAGCACATGTAATGTCCCTAGTTTGACCCCATGGCATTAACATTATAACTGATGTAATATTGTTATGAAATCATGGTGAGGAGCTCAAGGCTAAGGCCCCGCCATCGATTTAGTGATGCATATGGTTTGCGTGCTAGCAATGCACATTGGAAATTCAAATATCATGTAATATGCATTTTAATAAAAATACCCACAACTAGCTATGCAATGCAACAAAGAGATGGGGGCATGATTTCACAAAAAATTGGGAGGGAAAACATTCAAACCATTGAGCCAATCAGGTCAAGCCAAGTGTCAATGAGAGAACCCATCAAACCCGCAACTACCCATGTTGACTTTTGTACCCAACCATTGATTTCTCCCAAGAGTTGGTTGAGGTAGTTAATGCCTTGGGAATGGAGAGGTATGGCTGTCCAAATTCGGGTATGGGCAAGCCACCCTTTATGGAAAAACGTGTTTGTCTCCTTGGGCAAGAATAGAGCCACGAAATTTCTCTCTAAGCGGGGATGCAACCATTAGTCTTGCTCCCTCATGCAGCTCTAGCTGCCTGGGCATTTTCCTCCATGGTTTTTCTGGGTTTCCCTTCATCTTTGTACCTGGGAAGGGGCGTTTTTGTATTGATTACCAGCGGGGAAGAAAATAGAACATTTTTGGGTCTTCCTGGAGGTCATTTAGGCCAATGGAAAGGATACTAACCAGTGGGGAGAAGTCGGTTTTGCTCCCTGGGGTTGAAATCGAAATTCCACAGTTCGCTTGGGTGAACCACGAGTTGGGAGAGCCAATGTGGACCCTGTTTTGTGAACACCTCTATTGTAAATGTGTAACCCTGTCAATGATCATTTTTGTTGTGAGAAGAAAGAGTATGTTGGGGTATGGGTAATGGGTAATCCATTGTTCTGGCTTGAGCTTGAGAATAAGCATCCATTGTTCAAGTGTAGCCTGGTAACCCAGTTGGACTGGCTTGGCTGAGATGAAATGGTTAATGGGTTGTGTGTGAGCTGGAATGTTCCCTTTCCTTGTGAGAATCATGCCCAGCTCGGGGGTGGCCTTCGGACGGACTCAGTATAAGCTGTCGAAGAGCCTATGGCTGGGTGGAACGTTGCAGCGACATAGCTAGTTGCTTGGGACAATTGCACAATGAAGTTAAGTGTTTTCTGTTTATGTATTTACTTTTGCAATGCATCAATTTGAAGACAGTTTTGATATGCTGGATGAGCATGAATTGTGTGTGTGGATTAGTTTTAAATTCCGCTGTGCATATTGCCTAATTGTATCTGCACACTAATGTTTAAATTCTCATGATTCTAATTAGTGGGTTGAGTCTTATGAAATGCCCAAATTTTAGTGCCATGTTCCCTTCCTTGCATTGATTCAGCAGGAGGGTACATTACAGCACAGGAGCTGGGGCCGGACCCGCACCGACCCTACACCCTCAGAATCAAGCTGTCACACCTTACACCTCTGTAAAACCTTCTGTCTCCATCACTCCAAGAAACCTTTCCTTCATCTCCGACTTTCACCTCGCAATTTCAACAATTAACTGATTGTAATTTAGATATTTGTATATTGCAATTTTAGAAATTTTGTATGCAAGTTGAAATTTCAATTTCAAAGGAATGCAATTATGACAATTCACAAATTCAACTATAAAAGAATTTTTGAGAAATTGCAATTTCGATAACTACAAGTTTGAAATTTCAACTATTTATATGATTGAGGAGAAAGTTGCAATTTTAGCATCCAAAAATTGCAATTTCAACAATTAATGGTAATTTTGGCACTTCCAATATACAAATTCACAATTTTAGCAAGTATATACTAAAGAATAAATTCACATTTTTAATGAAAAAATCATTAACAAAGAACTCCATTTTCAACAATTTAAGAGGTGTAACAATTCCAATTTTAGTATCTAAATTTTACAATTTCAACAATTAATTGATTGCAATTCATGAGATTCCATATTCCAATCTCATGATTTAAAGAGTTGCAATTTCAACAATTCTAAAAATATAAAAATTGGAACATTTTAATGAGAAAGTGGAATTATAGCATTAAGAAATTGCAATTTCCACAATTTCAACAACTAATTGATCACCATTCCAATAACTGCCTATTTGCAATTTTAGAAACTTTTAATTCAAAATGCATTTACAAATTCGCAAATTCAGCAAGCAGAGGATACTTCTGAGAGATGAAGTTGGAAGCCCCTTCCAGACGATCTTCAACCTTCATTCCAATCATTCTGACTACAGATCTGAAGAATTCAGATTCTTTTATCAAAAAATGAAATTTCAATAGTTGATTGATTGTAATTTCAACAATGAAGAATTTGCATAGTGAACATTATTTAAGACTCTAAAACTCAATGAAAATATTTGCAATAAAATCAAAAAACATTATAACATATAAATAAGTCAAAATACTTTGTTGCAACCTGAATTATTATAATCTACATATTTATAGATTAAACATATTTATTCATTGATTGATTGCAATTTTGATAATTATATTTGCAATTTCATGGTGTTTTTCTTTTGATTTTTATATTGCAATTTTGACAATTGAATAATTACCAATTCTAATAACTACAAATTTGCAATTCATATCCTTTTAATTTTAATGAAAAATGTTATATCAACAATCTAGAAACGCAATTTCAACAACCATGTAATTATAAAAGAATTGCAACTTTGGAATGAGAAATTGGAATAATAGCATCTAGAAATTGCAATTTCAACAATTAATTGAATGTAATTTCGATATCTATAGATCACAATTTTAGAAATTTTGTGAGAATATATTTCTAGCAATTCACAAATTCAACAATAACAACATTGATAAGAAAGTTGCAATTTTTTTAATGAAAAGTGCAATTTCAACAATTATCATATGAAATTTTAAACTAGTTATATGATTGATAACACGCCTTACGATTCTGACAATATACAAATTCAACAATAAAAGCATTGAGGAGAAATTGCAATTTCAACATCTACAAAATTGAAATTTCAACTAGTTATATGATTGAGAAGAAAGTTGCATTTTTTCTAACAAAATTCAAATAGTAGCTTGGACTCTTACTGCACACACTGGAAAGCGTTGTAGGGGTTGGATTTCCTTTAAGGGAATCATGGATCAGTGAAGGGAATTCCTTCCTTGTGTTATGTGGGGTATTTGAAAGGAGTGCCATGGCTATGGCGGCTAAGTGAAGGTTTCTATAGAAGCTTTGGATGATCATTTGGTTGAGCATTGAGAGCATATGGGTTTTGGGCTGAGAGAAAATCATATAGGTTTATTTTCCCAGGTGGCCTCATATCTTGTGTCAGGGGCGATATCAGAGGTTGATACCTACGATTGGATGGAATGTTGCCCCTACATAGTCAGTTGCTTGGACCAATTTTCATTGAAGATAAGTATTCATTGTTATTATGTTTATGCAATGTTTATCCTTCCTTCTAAAATGAATGTGACAATATGCATGTGTGTTTATGGGTTTGTTTATTCTATTGTGTTTTTATGTTTTAATCCCGTGTGCATGCATTTGTATATCATGTTTCCCATGGAGGCTAGGTTATAGGAAGGTTACCATTAGGGATGAGTATCTAAGTCCCATCAACCAAGAACTACAATTTCAACAATTGAAGTGTTATAACAATTGCAATTTTAGCATACAGAGATGACAATTTCAACAATTAATGAGAAAATGGAATTATAGCATCAAGAAATTCTAATTTCCACAATTTTAGTAATCAATTGATATAATATATATATATAACATAAAAACATAACTTTAAATCATGTCATCATCATTAATTTGAAATTAAATCACAAAATTTTATTTTTTCATTAAAAATATAAAAAATGGACCAAAAGTTACATAAAAGAATAGCTTTAAAACCTCTTATTATAATCCTATATATAACATCATATTTTAAGTTTTTAACACAAAAATAATGAAACCTTTAATGAATTTCATATAAAATATTGTCAAATTTGAAACTTATCATTATAGTAATAATCAAAACATATATCCTAGATTAAATTAAAAATACAAACTATAAAATTCGTTAATTGATTGCATTTCAGATAAATTAATAAATAATAAGGAAGGGAGTAGTGGTACTTACCTCATGTATGACTCACAACACTTTAATTCTTCTTCACAACACATGATCGACTTTTCTTATTATATGCAATTGAGTTTAAAAAGAATTCAGGTTGAATATATCATCTGTTGTTGTTGCATCTACCATGAATGCATTCACTTTCCATTCCAACATACCCATGAGTACTTTAAGAAGTATTGATTCCATCCATTTAGAAATATCAAAGGTCATGGATCTAGACATGAGAATCGATGCCACAAGAACACCATTATGTTGGGAATCAAATTCCAACAATGTATAAATTTGGAATTGCATACAAATAAGCATGATATTAGTTACATGCTTAGATAATCTTATAAATAACAAATGATCTAGCGAAAAAATAGTATGTGATGTAGATGATTTTCTTAAAGTGATTTGTTCCAAATGTAGAGTCCAATGCTAATATACTATCATGGCCATGATATTTTCTCATCCATTCTAGTTGTAGTGATTGTTGAATGCCTAAAATGAATGGAGTGTGTCCCTCATCATCTATGGAATTGTCAAACTCTAAGTAGTAAAATATTTTATCAGGATTTGTAGCTTGCCATATACACACACTTTGAGCATCATTCTTGTTAAACATATATTGGGCATGTTTCAATCTCCTCTCTATATTGCGAATGTCATCACGAGTAAGAAAATCATTTTGATCAAACTAAACTTTAGATGATGTTCCTTTTACATGCACTAGTTCACGATGCTTGTGATGTACACATTCCGCTGACATTCCCAACAAGAAACATCTTTCAACCGATTGAAGTAGTTTCTTGTTAATATGTGGTGCATGAAATTCCCTTGTACCTACAAAGTCACCAACGTCTTCTACATGGAAAAGTTTACCTGTAAGATCTATATGATTCATCTCACTATAAGTGATCAGGGCATGTTTTGGTGTCTTATTGGGTATGTGAACACTAAAATGAAACGTGCAACCACATCTTAAATACTTACGACCTGGATGACTCCATGTAAGTCCATTTTAGGAAATTTTGATATATCATAAGGCAATGCATCAATCTATCGATAGTTCTCTAACCCATATGAATTCCAAACCCTGTAAGCAACGACAAAATTCTAACACACTAAAATTTGAATTTAAAAAAAAATTAATGTAAGAAAAATAAAGTAGCAACAAAGCACTTACACTATATATTCCAAAGGGGTGTTGATTCTACACTTTTGATTTCCAACATGTTTATTTCTTGTTTTGATTTCCTACTAAACCTATTTTGAAAGCTCGTTGGATACAATAACCTTTTTCTTTCCCTGATAATGAACTCATTATATCTATTTGATTTGATCCAAGCAACATTGTTACCTCCAATCATACTCTAGTGCAAATCAAAAGAAGAAAAGTTTGTTTTTTCGGGATCCTACACTACCAGGGCTAGTAGTTGTTGCCATTTTGAACGCATCTACAAGGGGTAGATTATGAGTTAGTTCTAGGTTTGTAAAATGAAATATGTAATAGTATTAAAACTAATTTTCTTCTCCTTGTACAATAATTAAATGATAATTGTGTTTAAATGGGACAAATGATAATATTTTTCAATGAGGGGAAAATCACTTTTATTCTATGACTTTACCTATTTATGGAACCATAGGAGTTTTGACATGGCATAAACCTTCTTACATAGTAAATCATCAACCCGTTCTTCCTCCCATTTTTGACAAATAGAGACAAATTTTTGAGGCACAAACACCGAGAAGATTGATGCACCCTCTCACTATGATGAAAACCAAAAGTAAATATTTATTGAGGGAGAAAATGAATTTAATAAAAACAAATACTCAACAGTATTACAAGTGATATTATGTTATTCAACTTCAAATTCTCTACAACTCTAATGAACACCCAAAATCTCTATCTCCAAGAAAAGGACAAACTCAACCTATCACTATCCTATAGTGATAAAAAATGTAATGAAAATTCTAGGTATGTTAAGGATATCATTATATCTGATAGGTAAAATAATCTAGTTTTTTCACTCCATGAATCTATCTCTACAAAAAGAGCTACAAAATAGGCCCTTATATTTTACATCTAATCAAGTAAGCACGTAATTTGGTCCATATTCAATTCTGATGCATATAGGCCTAGTTTTCCATAAACCTATGTGTTTCTCTAAAATAATACATTTTGAGTCAGAATGGAGTTCTTGTGTAAATGAAGCCATTGCTTTGTCATATTTTATTCTCAAGCAATGACCAAAGAATGAAGGATAGTACAACCTATTTACACAAAGAGGCTAAGCCAACGAAAACACAAACTTTAGAATTCCTTGCTCTAAAACCACAAAGAACAACTTCATAATGGTATCCAATTTGATTTTCTAATTTTCTTATAATTAACAATATTAGATCTCACATAAATTAAGTGTATCCTCTAGAGATCTACCATTGTAGTGACCACTACATGCAAAAGTCAATATCTCAAACATCTTGTTTGGCATTCTCTTAAAAACCACAAGAGTCAAGGAAATAGGAAACCACACAACAACATCTTTATGCCACTAAAAGCTCACCCAAACAATAATGTAAAACATATTCAAGTGCCCCAGAAAGAGGAACACCCCATTTTTAATATTTCCCATGTTAGCAATCTCCAAAAACACTCAACATTATAGCTTGATTACCTGAACCATATGAATTTGCATGACATCTCTATACGTTTAAATAGTCTCAAATTTAATGACTATGATCATATTAGTAGTGAGAATATTGGTAATGTTATTGATATTTTGCAAAGTGGCATTTTTGTCAATTCCCCAATGGTTTAACCAAACCATGGCGTCTTTATACCAGCCTCTCTTGAGCCATAGGTTGTCTTGACTAGATTTGAAAGCAATTTGAGGAAGTCTTTGGTCTCCCATGTTAATAATCTTGTACTTGTACATCAAGTACCTGGTCATAGCAATGCTCTCAATGGTGGGAAGCCCCACTTCTATTAGAAGAATATGATAAGGTGTATTACTTTGAATTTTGATGTTATACGTTATAAAACGTTTATGGCTTTGCTCAATCTTCCTCCAAGATTCTATGTACACAACCTATTATTTAATTTAAAGGAACAAAATATTATATCCAATCGTATTGCATTGAAATGAAAGTATACATATCATATTTAATTTTAAGTACCTACAAGTATGACAAAAATACAAATCAAATATTTTTAAGATATAATAAGTATAATTAATATAAAAAATATTTTTTTGTGTGTATTTATAACTTTATATTAAATTGAAAAATATGGAATATATACCAGAAATATGGATTAGCATAAATAACTTTATAATAACAAATTACATAAATAATCATAATTATATAGATAAAATTAAGGTCTATAACTTTTTTTCCCAAGGAAAAAAGCTTTTTATATTATCACCAAAGAGAGTCATAATTACATATTTATGCGAGCATACAGCTTTTGTAACAGTGCTGTGTGAGCATACTGTTCGAATGTCAAAACCTTCACTGTAATACTACAGTGAGCATAAGAGTTCTGCTTCATAGTTTTGACAATAAGTAATCAGTAATGGAATGTTCAACATATTATTTGAGGATCGCTTACAGAATTGAGAAGAACCAGAACAGACACTTTAATAAGCATTATGGATTCAATCCAACATGACAGTTCTTTCTCTTGTTGCTGTTTCGGGTTCCTAATTTATGTTCTACCATTGCGTAGCATCGCTTCGAACCAAAAGCTGTGATTCCACTGTTTGAAGTTTGAATTTTCAATTTGAAACTGATTGGACAATCCCATCACATTTATGAGTTAGACTGATTTTCCAGCCATCGCACAGCTCGGTGGATATTGTTTGCCCTCCTCTGTCACCTCCGCCTGCTCCCAAGGTTTAGATGGACTCCATGGCATGCTTGATGCCATCCATTGTCGATCCCATGGCATGGCTTATGCCATCCATCTTGAGGTGAACTGTGGGATAAGCTCAGCGGTTGATTGATCCAGTAATTCATGTATTTTCCCAGTTTTATTTAACGACCAGCTGTCGGCGCAACATCCATCTAAGTCACAGAGGCACATTCTACCCATGAACCGACGCAACGTTATCCTTTATTCAACATTGCCAAAAGATACATATATAATGTCCTGCCCATATCCATCCATAGCATCAACGATTTACAACTCTTATTCTGATTGTTCATCGCAAGTTTGCAGAAATGTCTACAAGTGTTGAAGAAGTTGTTGCAGAAGTGTCTAGAAGGGTTGAAGCAATAGTCAAATAATGTACAATAAGTGTTGAAGAAGTGTCTAGAAGGGTTGAAGCAATAGTCAATAATGTACAGTCGGCCCTACAAAAGTTACAGGAATCTTCTTTTTTCGAAGAGGCGACGAGACAACTACAAGACCCAGAAATGATCGCACGCATAAAAAAGGTGGCAGACCAAAACCAAGAGCCGCAGTGTTCACAATTACAACTCGTGCTCTATGGCGTTGGATCGATAGAGGCTGGGCATCGTCGCATCGATACTTGTCTCTCGCAATTGGCTTTTGCGATTTTGCTACGAGAGAAATTTGGATGGGTAAATGATATTGTGGTGTATGACCCAGTAATGTCTCCGCTGCAGCAAGAAGCTCTCAAGTTTTTCAACTGCACTTTTCTCTCCGTTGATGAACGTGGCAGCCGGACAGTTGACAGACCCACCCTGTTTTTCATGCCTCGTTGCCCACTGCCTCTCTTTCAGAATCTATTAAAGGCAAATTGGACGCATTTCCAACAGTTTTGAGATGGTCAAGGAATATGTTCCAACCCTTCCGTTTCTTCGTGCATTTAAGCATTTCATTCACAAGGCCATGCTCCATTGGATTAACGTCTTCTTTGAATATTTGGATCGCTACTTGAGTAACAAGTCCGGCTTCGCTACTAAGGCGACCAAACCAGTGACTAGATCCCAAAAATCGCAAAATATATCACAATTTTCCTTAAAAACCTCCGACATATGCTTTTGTGGAGTTTTTTTAATTCGGAAGGAGCACTGGCAGCGCTTTGTAATACACACGCGCATTACATTGCAGGCCAAAAAGTGATGGTGAAGCTTATGATTGAGACAAAATGGGGACAATTCAAACCATATATGGAGGGAGTTGAGAGACCTGAAACAATTCCCATCAATTAGAACCATTAATGTTTAGCTGCGTCATCATAAACAGTTATATGCAATAACAACCAGTAAAGCATTCTTAAGCTCTGTAAAACATTCTTTAGATATTCTTAAGCTCTATTACAGAGTTTAATAGGAAAGATGAAGGAAATGCATATGATTGAAAGAAACGCCAAGGAATTACGTTTTGCGAAGCGCCGAAGAACTAGGTGTTGCAGGTCGAGTTATCGGAAACACTTTCCCACAACCACGTCCAGTCTTGATTCCCAAAGTCAGAGCAAATATTCTTTGTACGGCACAATGAAATCGGACAACTTTCATTGTACGGCACAGTGCCATTCTGCCAGTCTCTTTCCGCCATCTGGCACGATGCTATTGGGCCAATCGCGATGACACTTGGCACGATGCCATTGGCTTTCCTCTCACCTCCACGTGGCACGTTCTGGTTGGGCCAGCCCCTCTCCTCCACGTGGCACATTCTGGTTGGGCTAGCCTCTTCTCCACGTGGCACGTTCTGGTTGGGCCAACCTCTAAGATCCAAGCCGTTCGATGGCCGCCACGTGGACGCACGAGGGCCCTTCGATCCAAACGGTCCGATGGCCGCCACGTGGACGCAAGAGGGCCCTCCGTTCTAATCCGTTCGATTTCCGCCACGTTTACGCACGAGGGCCCTCCGATCTAAGTCGTCCGATGGCCGCCACGTGGACGCACGAGGGCCCTCCGATCTAAGCAGTCCGATGGCCGCCACGTGGACGCACAAGGGCCCTCCGATCCAAGCCCTCCGATGGCCGCCACGTGGATGCACGAGGGCCCTCCGATCCAAGCCGTCCGATGGCCGCCACGTGGAGGCACGAGGGCCCTCCGATCCAAGCCATCCGATGGCCGCCACGTGGACGCACGAGGGCCCTCCGATCCAAGCTGTTCGATGGCCGCCACGTGGACGCACGAGGGCCCTCCGATCCAAGCCGCTCGATGGCCGCCACGTGGATGGACGAGGGCCGTCCGATCCAAGCTGTTCGATGGCCGCCACGTGGACGCACGAGGGCCCTCCGATCCAAGCCGCTCGATGGCCGCCACGTGTACGCACGAGGCCCCCCTTTCTAAGCCGTCCGATGGGCGCCACGTGGACGCACGAGGGCCCTCCGTTCTAAGCCGTCCGATGGCCGCCACGTGGACGCACGAGGGACCTCCGTTCTAAGCCATTTCGATGGGTTTTTAAAGACATCTCCGACCCCGACTCGGTGCCGTCTGCAACCCACCTCCTGCATCTCGGCGACCCTTAATCCTGCCTGATTGAAGGGAACGAATGAAGTGACGGACATGGACGTTGGATAGCTTGGTCTGAAACAAAACACGGGAACTCCGTTTCTCTATTATTTCTACTACGTTTCATCTTCTTCAAATTAACCCGAGTTTCCCTTAATGAATCCATCTAAGGTCTTTTCATTAAATTAGCCCTAGTATCAGTGACTGAAGAAGGGTGTTTCGACAGCAACACACCAGAAGCTTTCATTAGGGTGTGGGCCACTTTATACCCATATACTTCCCAATATACTGCCCTCAATTTGGAACATCTGTTGCACCAATATCCATATCAAACGTTCGCCTTAATAAACATGTCAAAAACGCTGCTAGACTGCCTATGCAGGTTACTCCTTCCGCAGGAAATCTAACGGAGCCGGACACAGATACTCAGATCAAACTAGGCTAAAGCGACACTGGATAGCTTCAAAATAAACAAACAAACCAGCTTCAAAATAATTAACATCATGCATCGGCTTCCCTGCCAATCCTTGAAAATACCAACAGCCATTTCAAAATAATATTAACAGTGAAGTTTCTCAACCAAAGAGTTACAGAAAAGTTACTATGAAAGGATGACGAATCATACTATGAGAGAGTGATGAATACACAGAAAAGTTGAAGGATTGAAAGAGAAATTAGATACTATGAGAGAGTGATGCCGCCGTCAGATGGAGCTTCTACTTCCCTTAAACCCCCTCCCCTTGTTGCACAGCTCTTGCACAATAATTAATGGATAATGAGTTTCCATTCTCCACTGCTAGTTGTTGAATCATAGCTAGTCACAGCTTATGGACCAATGGTCAATTGAACCGGCTCCAGCTTATAAACCAATGATCTGTATCCGGGTATGGAGCTGAAACTGGATTACTAGCATCATCAATTGGATATGCGACTGGAATTGGATCTGTATCCGGCTATGGGGCTGAAACTGGATTTCTAACATCATCGCCCTAGACGCATCACACTAGGGCACAGTAAAGATCCATTGTTAGGAAACATCATACTACTGTATCCTGCTCCCATGTCGAAGTTCGTGGTGGTGAGTTAATGCATCTGAATGTTAGATAAATAAGCCTACTAAGCAGCTTAAGAAAATTCTTTTCCCCTTTTTCAAGAGGCTTCTAAATAAGGTTTTAACATATAAAAATGAGCGTCGACATGTTACATATTTAATTCTGTGCCATCTGATCATTGATTTTCAAGTCCACTTCACTCCTAAATTTCTCTAATTTGATGTTCAAGCTACCAACAATATCCATTATCCAATGTAACATTGCAAGCCCCTTGAACCCTACTCTGGTCCTGTTTTTGTAATGCTATTCTTTGCTTTTAATTAATTTGAACAGTTCACCAAACTAAGGGTTTTATGAATTGCTCTTGGAATGCAATAGGAAGCTGGGTATAATCTGGAAAGTTAGATTTTACCTATCTTATGTCAAGCTTTGCAGATGCAGTGACAGGAGGACAAGCTTTGTGGATGGCCAGACTCTGAAGAGGTCCTCCAATTTTAGGGGATGTCACCCCACAAACACTTATGCCATTATAGCGAAAAGTTATCCATAGGAGAACACTTATAGAACACAGCCCAATGATGGGAAACCACACTCCAAATTATTTGTGTGTCAAGACTCAACCTTTATGGAATTTCAAGAATCAATCTTGAGTAAAATGCTGGAACCCAGATGGATACCACATGCATATTGGAATTAAGTTTTACCTATCATCAGTGTAATTAGGCTACATTTTTATTTTCGGATTTTAAGATGCTGTAGATTCTCTAAAATCAGAGCAACGTTGAAAAACTCTGCAAGGCCAGAGTGTAAGAGTCTGACTGTGTCTCTGCAAAATCTCAGCAGCAGAAATTGTTCAAAACGAGGGTTTTTCTTTTAGGAATTTATACTCAACAACCACCTGCAAGGTCTACTTGAGGAGAAGCAAATATGTCGCAAGGTCATGACCCGCAAGTACTCCTGAGTCGGGACTGCGTTAACTTGGCAACATGCATCTGAGGTGGACGGGGGAAGCGTTAAGTTGGTAGCTTGAGAAATGACTAAAAGTTGATCCAATTCGAAGATAGTGTCAAATTGCTGTTCCCTGCAGAATCTAGTGACCAGAGTTGTTGTTCAAGTTCCTTATTCAAATCCCTTCCCGGAGGCCAAACAAAATGGCAGAAAAAATGGCGAATCTGATTTATTTCTTTCATAGAAGGCATGGGTTATATAAAGCGCTGTGTGGTATTTATGCCAATTTGTTTTAGGAACAAATGATGGACACATGGTAAAACTTTTGCAGATCACTTGTTAACATGAGTTTTTCAATTTCGAAACAAATATACCGAACCACATTGGTAGATACACATGAAAACCGAAAAATAACCATCATGCAAGTCCATGCCTTGCCTTGACAACACTTTCCAAAAACAGAGATAACAGATAACATGCATATATACACATTACACATTGTTAATATTAATCATAATGATATATTCATTTGTTTTCACAGGATTAAACTCTGTAATTGTAGAACATGTAAATATATTTCTTCTACAATTACCAACAGAGACATCATCTCATCTTTCATGGGTGAGGTCTCCTTTTTCCCAGCTGGAGTAACTCATGAGCCCAAACCCTAGATATTCGTAGCACCCGTAAAACCCAACACAAAACTCAATTTAAGTAATATCCATCAAAATCAACACAAATCTCAGAGAAGAGGAAAGCAAGGGTTTGTTTTCTTGTCAGAAATTAAATCTTTGGGTAGACACTCACACCTTTTTTCACCAATTCCAGAGATCTTCAACCAGTTTTCGAGCTTGTTCGACTAAACTCGACATTTCAATGCACAAATCTATCATTCAGGTCCACTTTATGCTGAACTCTCACTAGATTAACTGTCAGCCGCTACAAATTCCGCGTCTTTCGGACAGAACTTACAAGAATTCGAACCCGCCTGCCCAAAGTGCAAATTTTCTAATTTAAAGCTCTTTATGAGGCCATTTTTGAAAATTTTAGATTCAAAGTGAGCCTACAACTTGCATTTTACTGTTGCTCTCTATCTACGCCTTGCTGTCTGGTTCGTTGGATTTTCTTCCCCTCCATTACCAAGAGCTTATCGGATCTCCAATCCTGAAAAAAATGGCCCAAATCTCGTGATGAACGATGTGTTATGGAGACTCGAGAGCTTTAACTCCACACTCACTTGTAAACCACAGGAATGTACTTACTGCGCCGGCAATCTGACAGATGTTGTATTAGTTTCTTGTTTAATAAACGACGTGGCAGTATCAGAAATTTAATAAACTGAAATTTTATTTATTAACAATTTAAGTTATAAAAATCAATATTAAAACTCAACTCATTATACTCCGTCAATTAAAAAACATTATCACAATTAATAATAGTTTAATTTTCAAAATATTTGATTTAATCACATATCGTTTGGTGAGGATGGGAATTTGATCTCCATGCCTTTGTAGCCAAAGTTTATCATTGTATTATAACACTCAATCGTTTAAAATTGAAATATCACTAGCATTTGGCCCTGGAGGGGCAAAGTGAATGCTGATATGAAAAGAGGAAAGGTAGAAGAAACAAAGATAGGAGTAAATCTATGCTCAAGTATCACGCCAATCAAAGATATGACATCTTACCTATGTGGCAATAGAATCAAGCTCTTCAAAGAACAAGATACATGGTGCAGATTGTCGAGATTTGTAAAAAATCTCTTGTACATTAACCTAAGTTTCTCCAAACCACATTGTTAAGAATTTTAGGCCTTTTACACTGATGAAATTAGCTTGGCGCTCATTAGCAATGCCTTTTGCAAGCAGAGTCTTCCTACAACAAGGTGATCCATAAAACAACAACCTACAAAACAACATTGAATCATTGGTGATTTACGGTTTAAAGGTTCCTCTTGACATTTTCCAAACATTGGGCACCTCAACAAACTATCG
Source organism: Larix kaempferi (assembly GCA_027924585.1). Taxonomy (NCBI): domain Eukaryota; kingdom Viridiplantae; phylum Streptophyta; class Pinopsida; order Pinales; family Pinaceae; genus Larix; species Larix kaempferi. The sequence goes on along the minus strand of BSBM01000074.1, from coordinate 5,831,927 downwards.
AACAATTCTTAACATGTTGTTATTTATACACTATTTACTATAAATAAACAAATAAAGATAGAAAGATAACATTGCACCATAGTCTTTATATACACAACTTAAACCTTCCAAACCTTCTAAGGGATGGGTCAATACTATTTGGCAGTTTGTTGCTCCAATCACAATAAAATAGACTCGAGTTTTTAGCTCATCCTTTGTGGGGGGTGCCATATGATGCATTTACCATATTTGAAAATCATTAAAAAATGGTTATTTTAAATTAGTGAGAATAATTAAAAAACTATTTAAATAAGTAAGAATAATTTAAATGATTTAAATTAGGAAAATGATTATAACATGTAATTTAAAATCGTCGAGAATCATTAAAATATGTTATTTAAATTTGTGAGACTGATTGAAATGTGTAAATATGAGTGCACTGCTTTGGAGAGAATGTGTGTGCATTGTTTTGTGGAGAATGGTTTTATTCTTAATTCTATATATTTTTAGTATAATGTTTTTTAAGGATTTTAGATAGCTTTTATCATTAAACAAAAAATTCAATTTTTCCTAAGGATTGATCAACATACAAGTTTTAATATAGGCAGTTGTCTCTTTATTAGTATAAATAAAGGTTGATTGGTGATGGGGTGCTTCACTTTCCCCTCCCTTCTCATATGATGTGTCACCGACATTGAATTGAGTTCATGATACATAATGACTATATGGGACAACAAAGTTTACATTTCATGCATTGATGTTAAGCTTCGAGTAGTTTTTCACTTTAATCTCCTCCTTTATATTGAAGTTGTTTATGTAACTTATTACTGGTTTTTTTGTCATATTTTCTTCATTTTATTCTTATGCTAATTTTTTAATGCATTTTGATCCAATGGTCATCTTCTTCTTCTACATCGCACTCTCCAAACAATTTCATGCACTATCCATCCTATGTTTTCTTCCTCCTTTTTAACTCATCTTTACTAGTTTTTGTTGAACTTTGTCACGACTTTGTAGTTGTACATAAATACTAATTTTTATAAATAAAGAATTAATGTGACATAAAATCAATTTAACTCACATGAAACACTTTGTTGAAAAATATTAAATTGAAACCAATACAAAACACTTAGCTAGAATAGAGTAAATTGAAATGTTATGCCCTATAAAAAGTAAAAAAATTAATGTAAATAAAATATATAAAAATTATTGAAGAAAGACAAAAAAAAAAAAAAATAGAACCATGAAACTATATTTTTTTATAAATGACCTCGCAATTGTGGTATGAGCCTTGTGATGTAGTCGCTAACACAAATCATGTGTTAAGAACCTCCCCACATGTGGTCAGCAAAGTAGGAAACATGATCGTGATCAAATTAATGAAGAATAAATACGAGAAAATAACAAAGAAAGGATGCGGCGATGAGGAGCAGCATTGAGAGAGAAACAAAAAGATGATGAAGATCAACCTTTGGTGGATCCAGCTTCAATTTAGGACGACATGAGTATTTTTCTTATTTCATTCTTCAAATGATAATTATTTCAAATAAGTTTATTTATTCTTACTTCTTACCCCATTCTTTCAATTAACATGTTTCAAAATTAATTATGTAATTATCATGTCGAAATTAGTTACAAAATTATCATTTTGATTGATTTGTAGTTATCGGATTTTCAAGATATTATATACGGTTTTTATTGGTCACAATTAATTTTTATATACTAAATAATGTAATGAAATGTTCATGTACATGCATTGAGTGTTATTAGAGAATATTATTGCATGCTAGTGTGCAATCAACTTATCAATCTAAATATAACTAAAATTTGTTTGAACTTTCAAAATTTTCCTTGTAGTGTCAAATTTTATTCCTTAAGGTTGGTTTTGATAGGAAGTTTCAAATATCATATAGAGGAATTCATAGTCGGATATTCACATCAATGAACACTCTAGAATAACTTAAATTCAAATATGTACATACCTGTGAAAAAAACAAATCCTTAAATTAGGGATAATGTTTATTTGTAGTGCCCCTCCTGTAGGGGCCTTCATGCTTAACCTGAAACTCAACCACTTGATACACAAGAGATTAGAAAGCACAATGACTAGATAAATAAACTAAATAAATGAATAACTTAGCAAATTAAAACAAACCATAACCTGTCTCTGATACCATCTTTTCCACTGTCGTCTGCGTCTTCCGTAGGATTCCTCCAGCAAAGCTCGTTTAACCATAGGCGAAGCAACCGTTAGCTTCGCCACCCAACCATAGGCTCATGCTTTCAGTCGCATGGCCTCCCCCGAGCTTTGGGTCGTAGAGCTCACACAAGTATTTCAGAAATTCAGCTTGGGCTTCCCTTCCCACCAGGATTTCTAAGCCAAACCCTTAGATAGCAGCAAGTCTTTGAGGCATTCGAAAATTACGACAATCGTCCAATTTATGGGCCCTTTACCCATTCCCCAAGCCTTCCTTATAAAGGAAAATCTCATGCGACACATGTCGCTTCATGCATAATTAAATATTTTTAATTAATTATTTAATTAAAACACTCACCCATCCAAGTGTCAGTTTCTCTAGGAAGTGCACAAACACCCCTAAGTTTGCTCTAGTTTGTCCCCCAGATATTTTAATTAACTCCTAGCTTTTAGTTAACTAGGTGTCTAATCTTAGGATTCTATTTTTCTCCTAAATAATGATTTCTATTATTTTAAATGCTCAACAAAAATAACTATTCATGTGCAAATGCCTAAATTATTTTTATGCATTTGCTAAGTAATAATCTAGAGTTATTCTCATAAGTTTTTATGCAGTTAAATTTAACAATCAAACTCACTAGGATCGCGGTGCCGCGCCGTTGGGCTCCTAGTTCCTTAATTTTAATTCCCTGACATGGCACCACTCCGTCGGGTCCAGTCATCCATGGTTTCCATTCCTTGGCATGGTACCGCATCGTTGGGTCCTTGCGTCCATTCTTTCCGTTCTCGACAGGGTACCGCATCGTCGGGCCCTTCTGCCACCATCTTTCCGTTTTGACTTGCGGGAACTCTTGTAGGGATTTTAGGAATCGTTACCATCCATCCTCCGTCTACATGCTATCTAGGGACTAATGGCGCTGAGGAGTGAGTCCGTTCTCACTGCGCGCCCCTCAACTCGTACGTGACCAGCTCCGTCGTGGCCCACCTCGTACGCTCTCACGCATTCCTCTTGAGCAAGCGGATCAGTGCTTATCTGCTCATGCATGGTATTCTTGTCGGAAGTCGACATCGTCGTCGCTCCCCCTGTGTGTGATTTACCCGTACTCTACGACCCTTCATGTTCCTTTGTGTGTCCGTTGGTGAACCGTCTCACTTGTTTCTACACACACTTCTCACAACAATTTATTAATAGAACTGTCCTCAATAATCATCATCTGATTTCCAAATCTAGTATTGTTAAACAATTATGATTTATTCAAACTTCTAATCAAATATACATTTCATCGACAAATACATAATCACCGTACAGCTAGTCGTTAAGCATTATCCATATGTACAATTTTCATATCAAAGTTAATCGTTAAACAACATGAAATCGTCCATTCACAATAACTACCCAAATGCACATATATCAATCAATCGTAATCATAAATATACTCAAAATAAAATCATAAGGTTATTTTATTAATGTTTCAAATAGTCGGGTGACTCAGCAGGTGCCCTCAATGTCTACAGTAGTCTAGGGGCACTACATACACCCCTACTTATTTAGAACTTCGTCCCGAAGTTCAGAAAAAAAATGGAAAGTTATGACGCATCTCAGTTGCGTACTCCCAAGTCACAGAGCTAGGACTGTAACTGTCCTACTGCGCTTTGACTTGATCAATCAGGGCTAATCATTAAGCAAGATGTAATCAATCAATTATCCCACTCCACATGTATAATTTAATTCCTTAATTCATTTATCAATTATTGTCGTCATTCCCATCTTCAGGTTTTCCTTAATCATTTAAGACATAACAAGGCTCAAGAGACCATTATATCGAAGTTGTTCAGCTGGGTCACTCGACAGGTGCCCTTAAGGTCCACAGTCATTCTAGGGGCATTACATTATTTATGTATATGGTTCATGTTTATTTATGTATATGATTTATCCTTAAACTAGAGATATAAATATGTGTGCAATTTCACACATAAAATGATAGTTTATGAGACATGTATTATAAACTACCTTGGAATGGGTGTTGGAATAGATAAAAGTTTGTACATATATTTAAAAATAAATTATTGCAATTTACTTAGTAAATAAGTTTATGAATCAATCTACATATACCTTGAAAATATATTCACTTTTCATTTTATAGAACCTTCACAAAGTTCAATTGATTTTTAATGTGTGATATTCCATGTGCACTAGATATTGTAAAATCGTTAAATATATAATGACACATGTGCCTCCTTTTAAATGTACCAAGGATAGCCCGCACGGGTGTGGCTCATTGGCGGTTCACTTGATATGAAGTCACATGTTGTAAATTGGAGGTCACGTGTTCAAATCACACCCGGCTTTACCCATGTCCCATGCTTGCAGGGTGTGTAGGGAACCTAGGAGTATAGTGGTAGCGGGATTGGATCCCTGGACCCCGTGTCACGCGAGTACCAGCCCAGTCTCCAGTTGCCCATTCCCCTAGCAAAAAAAAAGAAAGTACCAAGGATAGTTAACATAATTAAACATAGTTAAAATTCAAATCATAGTTAACATAATTAAGAAGTTCATATAATGTAGAGTACTAAATTTTATTATTTTATATTTTAGAAAGTATGAATTTGTATTGTCATGTATGTTCATAAATTATTAGATTAAAAGTCTCTTTAAATGTTATCACACAATCTTAAATTGAAAGTGTGCACATGTATTAAATAAATATGCTTAGCCACTATTTTGAATTTTGTTTTAAAAAAGTTTGTATCATATTTATTTATTATTTAACCTGTATATGTACAGAAAATATATAATTTATGATTGGATGGATTACTTTTTAGAAATGATCAATTTCATTCTCACTCCTCTAAGTGAAGAAAGTCGTTAAAAAATCAACCACAATAATTTAATCCAACCAACACAATTTCTCCACGAGAGGGCACAAAATAATTTGTTAGTATTTAAGGTAGGATTCTTGGGTTAGGAATCCAAATATCGTCCATCAGTCATTTATCATATGAAACATAATTGTTTTTTATAAAAATCATTTAGAACCCCTTCAACATCAAGTTGAAAAGAATACTCGGGGAAAGAGGCATTGTGCCAGAGGAGGTAAAACCCAAGGTAACATGTTTATGTTCTCTTAGGGGGGCTACCGACCACCTGTTTAAAAGATGCGCCACAATACCATTCGAGGGATAACTTCTTCCCCACCACTTGACGAAGGTTCTAAGTGGCCAAAACATAGGATCTATCTACCCTATAGGTTATTGTCTTGGGATGTTGACAGTACCTGTATTGGAGTTTGTTGGCCGTTGGTACTTTTCCTAGTGGCCATCGTTATAACCAGCCATTTGTTATCTTCACGGGTCGATGTTTCTGACGGGTTCACAACCGTCGAAAATGAGAGACTTTGGAAGGTATAGTTACAATTTGAGTGGAAGGAAATTAGGTCATAGGGACCTATTTACATTTTATTTTGTGGATAGATTATATGATAATTTTTTGAAATATTTAAGCGTATGTACATATGGACAAAAAATCCAATTCCAACATGGCAAGAGATATGAAGGAATGATGTTCATGGAAGCCATGTAGTCGTAAGAATCCCTTCAACCATATTTAAATAGCCTCAATTTTCATATATCTGATTGTGATGTTTGAAAGCATTTGAAATAGTCATGGGTGAGACCATAGTCTTTGAATGCTTCTTACTTCGATTCTATTTTTTTTCTTATATCGAACAAAATTCCTTTATTTGGTCAGAGTTGAAATTTCAAAAATTTAATTTGCTTGTGATGTTTGAATGCAATTGAAATAGTCATGGTTTAGACCATAGCCTTTGCATGCTTCTTACTTCGATTCTATTTTTTGTTCTTATATCGAACAAAATTCCCTTATTTGATCAGAATTGAAATTTCAAATATGTAATTTGCTTGTGATGTTTGAGTGCATTTGAAATAGTCATGGTTGAGACCATAGTCTTTGAATGCTTCTTACTTCCATTCTATTTTTTTTTCTTACATCGAACAAAATTCCCTTATTTGGTCAGAGTTGAACTTTTGAAAATTTAATTTGCTTGTGATGTTTGAATGCATTTGAAACAGCCATGGTTGAGACCATAGTATTTGAATGCTTCTTACTTCCATTCTATTTTTTTTCTTATATCGAACAAAATTCCCTTTTTTTTTCTTATATCCATCAAAATTCCCTTATTGATGGATCCATTGGTATGAATTCCACCATCTAAAGTGCATCCTAGGCCACGTTTTAGGTCTAGCAAAAAGAGCAGAAAAACAAATTTAGAAAGAGCAGTCTAAAATCCTATTTTAAAGCCATCCGTCGAGTTATTAGCTCAATTGAGGGTTTTAAATAGCTCGATCGAGCATTTGTGCATTTTTTTAAACATCTCAATCGAGGGATAACGTGTGGTTAAACAAAACATCGATTGAGATATTAGCTCGATCGAGAGTTTAGAAGCTTGATCGAGAAAACTAAAAATAGCTCGATCGAGCATTAGTAGATTAATTGAGCTACTATTCCCCAACTTTTTGCCTTGCTTCCTCCCCTTTAACCCAACCCAGTAACTACTTACCCACATTTTATTAATGAAGTATAATGTATAAACAAATTTATAAGTACACATATAAAACTAAATTTATGAATTGTAACTTCATTTTTAGTCTATTGAGTCTCTCAAAGTGTATATTTTTCGAAGGACTTCAAAGAAAATTGGACATTTTCATTTCTTATTCACCAATCAACATGGGAAACAAGAAATATTGAAGTAGGAAACATGATCATGATCAAATTAATGAAGAAGAAATACGAGAAAATAACAAAGAAAGGATGAGGCGACGAGGAGCAGCATTGAGAGAGAAACAAAAAGATGATGAAGATCAAACTTTGGTGGATCCAACTTCAATTTAGGACGACATGGGTATTTTTCTTATTTCATTCTTCAAATGATAATTATTTCAAATAAGTTTCTTTATTCTTACTTCTTACCCCATTCTTTCAATTAACATGTTTCAAAATTAATTATGTAATTATCATGTCGAAATTAGTTACAAAATTATCATTTTGATTGATTTGTAGTTATCGGATTTTCAAGATATTATATACGGTTTTTATTGGTCACAATTAATTTTTATATACTAAATAATGTAATGAAATTTTTATGTACATGCATTGAGTGTTATTAGAGAATATTATTGCATGCTAGTGTGCAATCAACTTATCAATCTAAATATAACTAAAATTTGTGTGAACTTTCAAAATTTTCCTTGTAGTGTCAAATTTTATTCCTTAAGGTTGGTTTTGATAGGAAGTTTCAAATATCATATAGAGGAATTCATAGTTGAATATTCACATCAATGAACACTCTAGAATAACTTAAATTCAAATATGTACATACCTGTGAAAAAAACAAATCCTTAAATTAGAGATAATGTTTATTTATGTATATGGTTCATGCTTATTTATGTATATGATTTATCCTTAAACTAGAGATATAAATATGTGTGCAATTTCACACATAAAATGATAGTTTATGAGACATGTATTATAAACTACCTTGGAATGGGTGTTGGAATAGATAAAAATTTTGTACATATATTTAAAAATAAATTATTGCAATTTACTTAGTAAATAAGTTTTTGAATCAATCTACATATACCTTGAAAATATATTCACTTTTCATTTTATAGAACCTTCACAAAGTTCAATTGATTTTTAATGTGTGATATTCCATGTGCACTAGATATTGTAAAATCGTTAAATATATAATGACACATGTGCCTCCTTTTAAAATGTACCAAGGATAGCCCGCATGGGTGTGGCTCATTGGCGGTTCACTTGATATGAAGTCACATGTTGTAAATTGGAGGTCACGAGTTCAAATCACACCTGACTTTACCCGTGTCCCATGCTTGCTAATAGAGTTGGGGTTAAGATGGATCTACGGTAGTGTACATTATGCACATTAAAATAGAATTGTGATTGTTGCGACCAATTGGTCAACTTAAGTGTGTCGAAATCACCTTTGTAGAGTTGTATCTTGACCTTCACTTCCATTTTAAATATGTGTTAATAAGGTTGGTTGCTATATTTCACTTTCTTGAGCTTCAACTATTATTTCTATTTTCTTGACTCGTGATATTTTAAGTTCTCACAAGCCTCAAGTTGCTCTGAGAAGGTACTGATATTTTTCCCAATAGTGACCATGACTAAGGTCGTACTCCTAGAGATGTTGAGTACTTAAAATTCCAGATTTACAAATATTTTTGTTTATTTTCATCATTAGGTCCTTCTCAAGATTTTCTTCCATTTCTAAGGATTGAGATTATTTCTTAACCCTTCTTGTGCCAATCCTTCGATCCATGGGTTATATCTCTCCTGCATATTTATTTTTCTTAATTGAGGAAGAATGTATTATACTCTACCAGATAAATGCCCAAATAAAATCGCTTTGGTACCAATATGTTCTATAAATTGACTAAGATATTACAATGGTATGCTTAGCAAAATAGGTTTACAACTCTGACTACTACAATATACTTGCACGACTAAATTTTTTGTATTTTTAGTGATTTAACAATAAATAAAACACACCAACCAATTCTTTGACTACCATGACATGAAAGCATACTATAATACAAAAGACACATGCATTGGAACACAAAGGTTTACTTTGGAAAGCAAAATGTGGGAAAACCATGAATAAAATGAAGTATTGTGCCTTATGGGCTCATTAGTCCTCCTTGAATATTAATTTGAGGCCCCATTCATTAGAGATATTTTGAGGTAAAAAACGAGCCTCAAAACAATAATATTGTACAACAAAATTCACCAATAGGATTCAAGATGATGATGTCCACCATGGGGGATGAATCACCATTTTGGGGTAAAAAAGTGAAAAAGTGAAAGTGAAAAAAACTACTTTTTCAATTTGTATTTTCAATTTATCTCCCTGTAAATGCACTCAAATTTTGAGCAAGGGCACTTGTTGGATGGGGAATTCAATTCCGCATTCATGTTTTTTCATGAATTTCTTACTTTTCAGGGAGCGGGGTCCATCAAAATCAAAAGTATGTCAAGTGGGTACTTTCTGGATGTGGAATTGAATTCCCCATCCAATGAGTGCTCCTGCTCGAAATTTGAGTGCATTTACACGGAGATAAGTTGAAAATATGAGTTGATAAAGTAGTTTTCTTCTTTTTTCCTAAAAAATTTGATGAGGTATGCTACTATTATTTTATTATTTCCATTATTATTTTATAATTTTGTTATACCATTATTTACCATCCCCTTGGGATCACTAGGAACCTTCACCGACTTTAAGTTGTTGAAACACTTTTATTTTCTCATAACTTATTATTATTCAATAATAATAATAATTTATTAAGTTATTGAGAAATTTCATTATTTTCTCTGTTGAAAAAATGCACTTTCTAGAACCATTGGTGAGTTGTGAGGATATTAGCTTCATGAGTTGGATACTACATGTTATGAGCTAACATTGCTAAAGTCTAGGTGTCCACATTCATCCCCTCTACCTTCACCATCCACCTATATAATGAAGGTCTTCGAAGGGAGTAAAGAGAGAAGAGAAGATAGCTAACAAATGCTGCCCAATTTCAGTGAGACCCTCTTCCTTCCTTCATCCATCATCATTGTGAAATCCCAACCTTTGGTGATATAGGTCAAGGAGGAGATTGGATGAAGGAACCAAGGAAAAGTCTTCTATCATGGGTCAAGGTGAAATTGTAAATTGATCTATGATTAATATACAGGTTGATGGTTTTTCCCCTATTCATATTGTATTATGTTTCATGTTCGATCTAGTTATTATATTATATGATTGGATCTAACCTATGCATTGATGAAATATTGGAAGAAGTGTATTTCCTTTGTTCCTTTGTGTGCAGGATAGCAGGTGTTTGAGGTTGGAGCATGATGTCTCTAGGGTCTACACTAGTTGGGATCTACGCAGGGCAACCATCCAGTAGCAAGGTATACTTCATACTTAGTCTTGGGTGTTGGGTGTTGGGAACACTCAAGGGAGGTCTTACCTATACGTAGGGAATATTTCTCCATAACAAATTTTCCTTAGGAGGCCCATTTTAGACCTTAAAGTTTCTCTAAATAAAAATACTTGACTCATCAATCCCTTGTGGATGATTGGATTAATCAAGTATTACTAAACCCTCTTCCTCTCCTTCGATCGCTGAACAAACACTCTTGACTCTATTGCTAATCAATCTACAACCATTTTTCCAAATTCAAAAAACCCATAAGCAAAACCCCTTAAAAAAGCTCTAAAATAACAACAATAACTTTTTAAGACGATTGTGATCTTTATGTCTATAATCACATTGTGTGTATGGTGTCCGCACATGAATGAGCCAAGCCACCAATGAATCTCTGCCTATCAGAGATACCCCATGTAAAATCACTGTTAGAAAATGCAGAGACCATGACAAAACATAAGGACAATGGAATGTTCAACATATTATTTGAGGATCGCATACAGAATTGAGAAGAACTAGAACAGACACTTTAATAAGCATTATGGATTCAATCCAACATGACAGATCTTTCTCTTGTTGTTGTTTTGGGCTCCTATTTTATGTTCTACCATTGCGTAGCATCGCTTCGAACAAAAAGCTGTGATTCCCCTGTTTGAAGTTTGAATTTTCAATTTGAAATTGATTGGACAATCCCATCACATTTATGAGTTAGACTAATTTTCCATCCATCACACAGCTTGGTGGATATTGTTTGCCCTCATCTGTCAACTTCGCCTACAGACAACTCCCAAGGTTTAGATGGACTCCATGGCATGCTTGATGCCATCCATTGTCGATCCCATGGTATGGCTTATGCCATCCATCTTTAGGTGAAATGTGGGATAAGCTCAGCGGTCTATCCCATGGCATGGCTTATGCCATCCATCTTTAGGTGTATGACCCAGTAATGTATCTGCCGCAACAAGAAGCTCTCAAGTTTTTCAACTGCACTTTTCTCTCTGTTGATGAACGTGGCAGCCAGAAAGTTAACAGACCCTCATTGTTTTTCATGCCTCATTGCCCACTACCTCTCTTTCAGAATCTATTAAAGGAAAATTGGACGCCTGCCAAATGCTGCCCAATTTCAGTGAGACCCTCTTCCTTCCTTCATCCATCATCATTGTGAAATCCCAACCTTTGGTGATATAGGTCAAGGAGGAGATTGGATCAAGGAACCAAGGAAAAGTCCTCTATCACGGGTCAAGGTGAAATTGTAAATTGATCTATGATTAATATACATGTTGATGGTTTTTCCCCTATTCATATTGTCTTATGTTTCATGTTCGATCTAGTTATTATATTATATGATTGGATCTAACCTATGCATTGATGAAATATTGGAAGAAGTGTATTTCCTTTGTTCCTTTGTGTGTAGGATAGCAGGTGTTTAGAGGTTGGAGCATAATATCTCTAGGGACTACACTAGTTGGGATCTACGCAGGGCAACCATCCGGTAGCAAGGTATACTTCATACTTAGTCATCTTTTGCATAATTGAAAGGGAAAATTGTTGGCATAACATCCTAATTTATGTCTTGGGTGTTGGGAACACTCAAGGGACCTCTTACCTATATGTAGGGAAGATTTCTCCATAACAAATTTTCCTTAGGAGGCCCATTTTAGACCTCAAAATTTCTCTAAAAAAAAATACTTGACTCATCAATCCCTTGTGGATGATTGGATTAATTGAGTATTTTTGGACTTTTGGCCCATCGGGCCTCTTTTGAAGATCATCCCATCAAGCGCTTTTGAAGGAAATGATCCAAGGAGCAATGAATTGCCATCAGGTCCTGTCAAAATAAAACCCTAATGGCTAAGGAAATTCCATTAAGCCTCTTCAAAAGTATGGTTTGATCTCACTAGGCCACTTGCCTCTTCAATGGGAAACCTCAACCTAAGTAAAGCTCCAAATACAATATGATTCACAAGACATCTCATTCCATTGCTTCCACTTCTTTATATAATTTCTATCTAACCTACTAGGAAATTTCTAGAGAAGGAAATTTCTAGTAGGAGAAAACTTCTAGTTAGTATTCTTACAATTCTTTCTTGTCACACTACAACTACTTCCTGGGACTTATTTATTAAAGATGGCCTCAATACACAACATCCTATATATGTACTTAAGGGGGATAGGGTAGGACCCCTACAACCTCTCTTGATATTCAACATGCCTCTTTCGAAGATATAACCTAATCTCATTGGGCCACTTTGAAAGATATGGCACGATCTTCATCATGTTGCTTTCAAAGATATGGCTTGATCTTCCGAGCAGGCCACTTTCAACTCTATGGCTCTATCTGATTGGGAATATTCAAAATGTTTGGCTCGATTCATAGGTTATATCTCTCTTGCATATTTATCTTTTTTAATCAAGTAAGAATATATTGTTCTCAAAAACCACATAAATGCCCTAGTACCATTGTGATCTGTAAATTGACTTGGATGTTCCAAATATCTTCTTAGTGAAATATATTTGCAACTACAATTACTATAGTGAAACTATTCTTGATTGTATGACTGATATTTTTATATTTTTATTGATTTAATAGGGAATAAAACACACCAACAAATTATTTAACAACCATGACATAAAAGAAAAATTACAATAGCAAAGATGTGCATTAGAACATAAATATTTACCTTGTAAAGTCAACGTGGGAAAACTAACAAGAAAATGAAGGATTATGCCTTACAACCCATCATGCCTCTTTGAACATTATTTTAAGGCCCCATTCAAAAGAATTTACCATCAAGCCCTTGCAAATGATTGATTTGATGGGGTCTCTTTGAAAGATTGTCCCATCGGGTCTCTTTCAAAAATTATCCCATTGGGCCCTTTAGAAGAAATCACCTTGATGGAAAATGAAATGTTATTTGGTCCTTTTGAAAGAACATATTATGGCCAACGAAATTCCATTGAGACCCTTTGAAAGTATGACTTGATCTCATTGAGCCACTTTTGAAAACCTAGCTTGATATTCATTGGGCTTGTTTCGAAGAAATGGCCTAATCTCATTGGGCCAATTTAAAAGATATGGTCTGACCTTCATCAAAGATGCTTTCAAAGATATGGCCTAATATTCAATGAACCACTTTCAAAAATACGGCTCAATATTGTCAGGCCTCTTTGAAAGATATGGTTTAATATAAGATATGGGACTTTTTGAAACATACAGCCTGATCCACATGTTATAGCTCTCCCACATATTTATATATTCTAAATCGAGTGAGAATATATTGTGATCAACCCACACAAATGCCCAAAATAAAATTACTCTAGTGCCAATATGATTTGTAAATCAAAATAAATGCCCCAATGAAAAATGAAATTCCATTGAGTCCTTTCGAAAGAACACCCATATGTATAAGGAAATGCCATATGACCTCTTCAAAAGTATGCTCCAATATCATTGGGCCACTTTTCAAAACCTAGCATGATATTCATCAGGCCTCTTTTGAAGATATGGCCTTATCTCATTGATCCACTTGGAAAGATATGGCCCAATCTTCATCGGGATACTTTCAAAGATATGGCACATACATGGTTAGATCTCATTGACCCTCTTTGAAAATATATGGCTCAATCTCATTAGGCCTCTTCAAAATATATGGCATGATTTAAGATAACGACCTATTTGAAAGATATGGCCCAATCCATAGGTTATATCTCTCCCACATATTTAGATTTTCTTAATCGACTAATAATATATTGTGCTCCAACCTCACAAATTCCCAAATAAAATCATTCTAGTACCAACATTGTTGGAATGTGTAATGATGTAGTGAGATGTTGTGATGTCTAGTGGTTTCATTTATTGGTGTACACGCCTAGCTAAGGCATTTTGTAAACACAATGAGTCCTACCTAGAAGAAGAAGACGTAATACTCTTCATAACTCTCTATATTATGGAAAAGGAGTTATCCCATATGCATCATGGAGTAAATTCTCCTATTACCAATTTTTTAGAGATGGAAAAATATTTCTCCCACATGTATTATCATGTGATCTTTGATATCTCTAGCATGTTGATGTATATGTAACTTCAGAATGTATTTTACATATATGTATATTGTATTCCTATAGAGATGTTATTATTTGATACCACCTTGTTGGGGTCAGCCCTGTATAAGTCATGTGGGTTGAAGGGTTATTAGACCACCCTATTGGAGGTCGGCCATGTGGGTCGAAGGGTTATTAGACCATCCTATTGGGGGTCGTCTTAGTCAGAATTATGTTATGTGGTTAAGTTAAGGCCGACCTAGTAAAGGTTATTAGGCAAGTCAAGTCAAGTATAAATAGAGTGCGGGAGGCACTCTATTTGATCATTCTATTCTCTCACACACTCTTTGGAGAGTGGCGCACTCGTGGAGGAGGAGAAGCTGTTGCTAGGAGATGTCTATCTCTTATGATTGGGTTGTATCATTGCTCTATCTATCTCTGAAGAAGTTATTGGGGTTTTTCACCTTTATGGTTTTCCCCAAGTAAACTTTGTGTCTCTTGTGTGCTTGCATTATTGTGTCCATGATTGATATGCTGTAGATATGTTGTACATGTTGTTCTCTCAGTTAAGATCCTGGATCAGATTGAAATTTATGAAAAACTAACATGGTATCAGAGCTAGCCTGAAAGAAGGCATGGTATGGCATGTATGACACTTGTTGCACTTGCGATTCTAGGGCTTGATATAGCAAAAACCAATCATCGTAGAAATTTCGCTATAAATACATTTCGGCAAGGTTTCGGGGTCTAAAAATAGTACAGGGCGAAGCTAAGATCCCCATGTACCTTGTGTCCAAAGGAAAACCTCTAATGCACTGTACTTTGTGATTTATGATCTGTACAATATAGGGTTTCTGCCTCTTCCAGATCTCAGTCATAAACAGGTGACCTTGGAAAAAAGGTCATAACTTGGGCTAGGAAGCTCCAAATGCAATTTCGTAAAAAGTGACAGGTAGTGCACGGACTGTACTATCTCAGGTAACTTTTTTAGAGGCCGAAGTTGAACCAGTGACACATGGAATGCCGTACAAGTTTGCTCTCCTTTTGTATCCCATAAACAGGTCACGTTGCGACACTTGGCATAACTCTCTCTCAGAGAATCCAATTGAGGTCAGACCTGTGGGGTTGGAAAGATGACAGGTCAGGCTATCACAAGAAAATTTTCAGACCCTGTGGATTGAAGAGTTTGGAATTACACCAGAAACCATCAGGTACATATTTCTGTCAAAACATAATTATTTTTTAGCACCTTCATTCATGGCTTCCGGAATTTAGGGTTTCGGAGAAAGTTGGGATTTTTTTAATCGGAAACCATGGCTGGATGCTACTCATCAAAATAGAAATTTAGAGACCAAGATCATATTTTTTGGTTGGGAAGAAGGTCGGGCTTGATCAAACCCCAGTTCGGGACTTTGATCGGAAAGATGGAAAATTAGGGCTTCTGCAAAAATTGGAATTTTGGAAATATGTGACCACGGATGGAAGCTACTCAGAAAAATCAAAGCTTAGATATTTGAATCAAATCTTTTGGTTAGGTGAAGCTCTGGGAAACTCAAACCCTGATTCGGGGTCCTCCCTAGTGAATCCGGAAATATGAAAGGCAATTTCGAGGGGTGAAACTTGGCAGTTTTCAAATTATGAGTATACCATCTTGACTAGCTCAGAAAGGCGCATCTTTCTATCCTTTCAGAAGTTTGAAATTCAAAGTTTGAATTTTTAGGTTTTCTCTGACAAACCCTAATCCAGCTCTAGATCCAATTTCTGCAAATCAAGTAGATTGGGTTAATCCTAGAAGAGAATGGATTGGTCACCTGCATAAGTAAAGAAGTTCCTGTTTCAGAGGGTGATGAGGCTAAGGCATTACATAAGAAGATTACAAGTAATCTCGACAGGTATGGCTTACAGGTATGTTTCGAATTCTGTTCATGGTTAAGTTTATATGTTTGTCTTCATATCATTACGGTTAGTACAATCTTGATTAATTACTAGACTTGTCGTATCACCTTAATAGAAGATATTCATTGATTAAGGTTTTGACATTTATGATTGTACTAATGCATTGTGATGTTGTATAAGGTTTATGTTGTTCGCTAACATAAAAGGTACACCAAGAAAGACAAATCATGTTCTACTTCAAGAACATATGATCATGGTGACATGAAGACAAAGATTCATCCATTGTCATGGATCACATAGAAGATCTATTTACGAGGTATGTATAACTTGGTTCTATAATGGTTAACCTATGAGGGATGTAGGTTACTAGCACAAGTGATTGAAGAGAACAAGAAGACATCATGTGGGTATGTTAGACATAACTAGCTAGCATACTAATCCAGGTATGTTTTTCCTATATCAAGTTAGAATCCTACCTTGTGATAGGATCTCTTATATAAGTATACATGGCATGATTTATAATGATTATTCATAGGTTTGAATAAACATGGGTGTATGCATATTATGTTTCTTACCTTAATTGATGATATGACTAACCAGAAGAGTCATGAAAGTATAGGTTTGATTAATCATCGGTTTAAGTATATTATGTTTCTTACTTTAATTTATGATATGACTAACCATAAGAGTCCTTGAATACTAGTGCTTATTATTTCTGTTTGAAATGATCATGACTATACATGTTTAAGATTATTGTGTTTTGATAGTATTAACATTATACTAATGAATGTGTGATTATGTATGAGACCTCGAGGATAACACAATGATGATACTAATAAGCATGCATAGTGATTAAGGATGGATATAAGTTCAAGTACAGGTAATCCAGGAAGCAAAGATCAAGAGGGAGCACACTCCAGTTGTTCCTGTAAGGAAGCAAAGATCAAGAGGGAGAACACTCCAGTTGTTCATGCAAGGAAGCAAAGATCAAGAAGGAGTACACTTCAGTAGTTTCTGCAAGGATGCAGATATTCAGAGGGAGTTGACAACTTCTCACAATACACATCAGAATGGAGTTGCAGAAAAGAAGCAAAGACTGAGAGGGAGTCAACCCAACAAACAAACAAAGATAAGTATTTGAATTATCATTCCTTGCATATTTTATTGTTTAAATAATAATGTTCAATAATGTATATACTGATGTTCCTAGAATTACGTTGTGTATTATGCATATTAGAATAGTTGCATTGATGAACAGTATACTACTAATATACATGGGTAAGTGGCCAATGGCACTGTACAACATTCCATTGCTACTTATCTAGAATGAAACCTCTTTGCTGACATGTTGGGAGTTGTGCACACTCATAACAATGTTCTGGTAGAGATTGGAAGGCATCTAGAAAGTTACGGGATATGGATAAATGTTTTATTGAAGCATTGGCTAAGATAATTGCATGACTGTATGACATATTTATTTATGTGTAAGAATTTGTGCTAAAAACTATGAGATGTTTCTAATCATGCAATTTAACTTTCTTTGTAGGGAAGATCATATACCTACAAAGGAAGGACTACAACATTTGTTCAACAACAAAGCCATCAATTGAAAAATATTGAAGATATTGAAAGTTCCCAGGATCTGGGAAGAATGCCATGATCAAGAAGTACCAGTCATGAAGATGTTTGGATGCAGGGAAGTTTGTTGTAACTTCCAAATGGATCTACAAGATCAAGCATGCTGCAGATGGCAGCATAGACAAATACAAAGCGAGATTTGTAGCTCGTGGCTTCTCTCAGAAGGAGGGAATAGACTATGAAGACACTTTTGCTCCTGTAGCCAGGTACACTTGCATCAGATCAGTACTTGATCTGGCTACAATGATGCAATGGAAGATACACCAGATGAATTTCAAGACAGCTTTCTTGAATGGAGTAGTTGAAGAAGAAGTGTATGTGGAGCAACCACTTGGTTCTGAGACACATGACAAGGAGTCATATATGTGCAGAACTTGGTATGGTAGGATAGACAACTTTCTATCCAGTCTGGGATTTACCCAGAGTAATGCGGATTCCAACCTTTACTACAAGGTTGAGGAAGGAAATCCAGTGATACTACTTTGTATGTGGATGACCTGTTTATTACAGGTGAAGATAGATTGATTGCCGACACGCAGCGGAAGCTTGCTGCCAAGTTCAAGATGAAGAACTTGGGGATGATGCACTATTTGTTTTTGGCATGGAGGTGTGGTAGAGTGCAGATGGAATATTCCTTGGACAAGGTAAGTATGCAGTAGAGATCCTGAAGAGGTTCGGGATGATGGACTGCAAGACCATGGCCACACCTATGGCATCAAACCTGAAGCTTCTGTGTGATGCTTCATCGGAGCCGGTTGATGTCACTGTGTATCGTCAGATGATTGGGTCCTTGATGTACCTGACAAACACGAGACCATATATTTGCTTTGCAGTGAACACATTGATCCAGTTCCCGACGGATCCGAGGAGTGTTCACCTGGTTGCTGTAAAGCATATTTTGAGGTACCTGAAGGGTACGATTGATTATGGGCTCAAGTATGATGCAAATCAAAAGTTTAACCTGCAGGGTTATGTTGATTCAGATTGGGCAGGCAGTGCTGCAGATAGGAAGAGCACATCTGGGTGTTGCTTCAGTATGGGATCAGGTGTGATCTCTTGGTTTAGCAGGAAGCAGTCCTGCGTAGCACTGAGTACAGCCGAAGCAGAGTATGTTGCAGCTTGTTCGGCTAGTTGTGAAGTAGTATGGCTCTGGAAACTTCTATTTGAGTTATTTGATCTCCCATTGGATGCTACTGGTATCTTTTGTGACAACCAGAGTTGTGTGAAGTTGTCTGAGAACTCGGTGTTCCACGGCAGGTCGAAGCACGTAGAGATCAAATATCACTATATCAGGGATATGGTGCAGATAGGAGCAGGGAAGCTCCCGTATGTTGCGATGGATGAGCAGATTGCAGATGTATTGACGAAGCCACTAGCCAGAGTGAAGTTCGAGTACTTCAGAGAAAGGATTGGTGTTCTTCAGATCGACGACACTTCGAGGAAGAAGTTATGGTGACATTTGCTGTAGCCATTCCAAGCATGTTGGAAGGAGGATCCTTCACATGGATGTGGATGTAAGCGCTGGATGATGAGCATCAGGATGATGTTCTAGTTTCTGCTCTATATGATCAGTTGGATCATTTATGTATGTATGCATCATGTTGGATGTTGGATATGATCAGTTGGATCATTTATTTATGTATGCATCATGTTGGATGCTGGATATGATCAATTGGATCATTTATGTATGTAAGCATCATGTTGGATGTTGATGGATACATTGTGTGGATCATGTATCTTTGTATGATCAGGTAGATCATTTATGCTGATGGATACATTGTGTGGATCATGTATCTATGTATGTATCAGTTAGATACATTGTATATGTAGATATGTATCAGGTAGATACTTGGTATGCATCAAGTGGATGCATTGTATGATCAGGATGATCATGAATGACGAGCTTCTTCAGTTGACACACATTAAGATGATGCAGCGATGATGATCAGGACAATCATGTGTACATAAGGATGATGTATGGAGAGTATCAAGTTGATACTCTGTGGCCGTGGACAGGTTGTGCAGATGAGCATGTCTGGGAGATCCTATAGGTCGGAGTTGTGTACCCGTAACAGCCTGGGATGCTCTTTCGAGACATTGCTCTGGGAGGACATATAATAGCGGCCTGGGAGATTCTTCAGGTTAGAGTTGTGTACCCGTAACATCCCGGGATGCTCTTTCTAGGTTTTGTCCTATGGCACGTAATTTTCTCTTGGGAGATCTGGACAGGATGAAAAAGGCCTCAGATGCAGCCAGGTTTTGTGGTGGACCACATGTAATGTACTCCTGGGAGATCCGACAGGTAGAGCTGTGTGCTCATAACAGCCTGGGATGCTTCAGCCAGGTTTTGTGGTGAGATCACATGTAATGTGTTCTTGGGAGATCCGAGAGGTAGAGCTATGTGCTCGTAACAACCTGGGATGCTTCAGCTAGGTTTTGTGATGGGTCACATGTAATGTGCTCCTGGGAGATCCGACAGGTAGAGCTGTGTGCTCATAATAGCCGGGGATCCTGCATCCAAGTTTTGTAACGCACGTAATGAGTCCTAAGAATTCCACAGTATGGCCAGTGATGATGAAGACCTGCAAATGGTGGGCCTACATCCAGTATGAAAAGGAATGGCTATGTAGAAATTCCTCTGACGAGTATATCGGAGATTGATTGAGATAACAGCAGCAGTGACAATGACGATGATTCGAGGACGATGATTCACTAATGATGATCCAGAGAAGAAGACTTGTGCTAGAATACCTGTGTCGAGAAATACCTTCCTAGTTAAGAGGGAGTGTTGATGTATATGTAACTTTGGAATGTATTTCACATATATGTATATTGTATTCCTATAGAGATGTTATTATTCCTCTATACGAAAGTGTCGTCATTTATATTGCAAGTGTCGTAACTTATACTGGATGGGTTATTAGACCACCTTGTTGGGGTTGGCCCTGTATAAGTCATGTGGGTCGAAGGGTTATTAGACCACCCTATTGGGGGTCGGCCATGTGGGTCGAAGGGTTATTAGACCACCCTATCGGGGGTCATCCCAGTCAGCCTCTCATGTTTGTCAGGTACATCAAGGACCTATTGAGGGTTATTACAAACCAACTGATGACAAAGACTTAGCTATATGGGAAGAACATTATGATCAAGTAAGAGGACACCTTGGTCAAACTATATCATATGGTTTACAGGTACATATTGAGGCTGAAGATAGTCCATTTGAGGTATAGAAAATATTAGCTTCTTTGTATGATAGATCTGATGATGTTTCAGTTATTATCTTGAAAAGAAGAGTCATGAGCTTGATCCTAAAGAATTTTTTATGGAATTGAGTCATTTCTTGCTGAATTAAAAACTTACAATGAAAAAATTAATAATTGTGGTAAATATTATAAGCCTAATTGATATTGTCCTTATTATTCTTGTTGAACTCAAATTACCTTATGTCTTTGATTTGTTCATCCAAACTAGGAATAAATCTATTGAAATGTCTAAGGGTTCCATAAAACCCACCTTTGAATATTTTTGTAAAGGTTTGATCTGTGAGCAAGATATATTGATATCCTCAGGTTAATTAGTTATTGGTAAAGCTCTTACAAAACCAACCACCCTAAGAATAATTGCTTTAAAAGGAGAAAAGAACTTGCTCAAGCCAAGAATAAATCCTCCAAGGAACAAGGTGGCTCTTTGTGCCTATTTTTTTCACCTAGGTAATTCCTCTTCTTCCATGGAATGGTATATGGAATCAAGTGCTTCTAATCATATAATTGGTGCTGCTTCTTTGTTTTCATCTTATGACACTAATAAGCACACATCGCAAAAAGTTTCAATCAGTGATGGTAAACAACTTTCATTCGTAAGTTCTGGTGATATTAAAGTTCCTAGTGGCGCATTAGACTCGATGTTTTTCATGTTTAAGGCATGCCCATCAATTTTCTTTCTATTTATTGTGCTAGTAAAAAAAGTTATAAATTTGAAGCGTGGTAAAATAAATATCTTCTTAAAGATATTAACAATAGCTTCAAAATTGTTTCTTCCTACCATGTTGATCATGAAGTTAGTTTATTAAATTTACTGGTTTTAATTCACCTAAAATCAACCATTTTATTCCTATGTTTCTCACACTAATGAACAAATTAAATTATGTCATGAAAGTTAACGTCATTTGAATTATGGTTAAATGCAAATGTTATCTAAAATGGTACTTGGATTACCTATAATTTCTTCCACTAAAGGTGTTTGTGAAGGTTGTGTTTTTGGTAAACATCACAAGGAAAAGTTTGATAAGGATAAAGCTTAGCATGCTAAAGAATAATTGAAACTAATTCATAGTGACATATCTGGTCCTCTTGAAACCCCTTCTCTATCTCATGATTTCCATTTCATTGCTTTTATTGATTATTACAGTAGGAAGACTTGGGTTTATTTTTTGAAACATAAAAGTGAAGCTTTTGTTGTATTTCAAGAATTTAAGGTTTTTATGATTTACTTACATAAAAGGAAATTTATATAATTTCTTCATATTATTTATTGTTCATTTTGAATATTGAGGAACATAATAGTACCCTTATCCCACTCATGGAACAAGCATCTTGTCTAGTGGAAACATGGGATGGTGAAAAGCATTAATAGTGTACTATGATCCATAAAACCTTTTTCTTATTCTAAGTTCTCTTTTGCCTCCCTAAGTCATGGTCAAGGACTCAATCCCCATCACATATGCACATAACTTTCTAGTGGTGGTGACAATGCAGGCTTGAACCTCTCAAAGAGAAAACACTAGGTAAGAGGTGAAGAACACTAGCCTAAGAGCAACAATTAACCCATAAACAAGAAAAATAACAACAATAGGAGAACATATGAGCCTTAAGTTAAATTGGATTAGTTTACTATGTTGACCAACTAGCCTTTATATAGCAATACAATGGATCCACTCAAGACACACACAACATAAGGGTTAAGAAAGAAATGATAAAAAACTCTTGAATGGAGGATGTTGGTTGAAAATTATGCAACACCATGCTTACACAATCATACATACAATAAGCAAGACACTAGAAATGAGGAAGATACCCTTTTGGGATGGATGGTAAGCTAGACACAAATGGATTGATGGGTGCATCCTCGTTGGGGGGGATGAACTAGTTACTAACCTTGTGAACTGTACTGTAAATTATTGGATTGAGTGGTGCAACATCATTGGAGAGGACGTTGTACTTGTCTACATCAATTCCTCTTGATTGAGTTCAAAAAATTTCCTTGTTGTCCTCGCTGTTTAAGAATGAAACCAATGAAGACAGATTTTTCTAGCAAGAGATATAAATGATAATATCTACTAAAGAGTATGGGTGTAGTATGAAAGGTTAGGATGTTGGATTTCTACAAAAGTAGAGGAGTATTGAAGAGTCGATGATGGCCATTGAAAAAAAAACTAACTACTGAAAGTAAATGGATATTTGTTGAGAGTGTCACTAGTAAAATCTTTTTATATACCAGGGAAGTGAATTGCATGATCTCCGTGGCTCACGGGCCTTCGATTAGTGATGTTGATGACATCAACGGTTGGATAAGATGGAAATAGATTCACATGTTGTGCAATTAGGACCCTGACGGGAAAATGTGGATCTAGTAGTGCCATGATATACTAATGTATCTATGCCTCCCCTGGAATGTTGAGTTTTTTTCTATAGGGATAAGGACATTTTGAGTCAAAGTGACCAATATTTCTACAGTTAAAGCATTTAAGTGGTAACTTCCCTTTGTATTTGCATGAACC
Source organism: Larix kaempferi (assembly GCA_027924585.1). Taxonomy (NCBI): domain Eukaryota; kingdom Viridiplantae; phylum Streptophyta; class Pinopsida; order Pinales; family Pinaceae; genus Larix; species Larix kaempferi. Next base: position 5,808,387 of record BSBM01000074.1, on the reverse strand, counting down.
TTTCTGTAGTTTCCTGATAAACTTTGCTTCTTCTTCATCTGACTACTCTGAATGGATTTATTTTGATATATGAATTTGTTTCTTTGTTTCCTTCAGCGCTTTGAATGTTGCTTCCTTCTTTGATGGGTTGTCTTGTCCTTTTCTCATCTCATATGCAGTGAGGATCCCTTGAAGTTCATTTATTGTCAAAAAATCAAGATGATCTCAATCTTCAACATTAGAGATTTTTGAGTCATATCTCATTGGCAAGGTTCTTAGTATCTTTTGAAAAACTTCCTTCTCCTTTATTTCTCCTCCCAGTCCTCTAATAGCATTGGAAACATAATATACTCGTAAAATGTATTCTGCAATGTTTTCTTCTTCCTTCATCTTCAGACTTTCAAACTGCCCTATGTATATCTAAAGTTTTGATTGCATGACCTTGGAGTTCCCTTCATAGGTAATTTTTAATTTTCCCCAAGCCTCTTAAGTGATCTTGCAAAGGATGACTTTGACTAATACGAAATTTGTTAATCCATTCAAAATTGAATTCAGGGCTTTTGCATTGGAATCATATTGTTCCTTTTCATCTCTATCTGTAGGTACGGTATTTTATACCCTCTTTCAACAAAATTCCAAATATTGCATCCATAAGACATCAAATGACATTTCATTCTTACACTCTAGAATGCATAATTATTTCCTGTGTACAGTGGGGCTTTGTTGGCAGCTAATACTTCTTATTGATCCATAGTGGTTTTTAATGGGATCTTCCTTCTAGCTATTTAAACTATAGTGAAGGATCCTGCTTTAATACCAATTGTTGGAATATCTAGTAATATTGGGCCTTTCTAACAATTTTAACCACTTTTAAATATTTATTAAAAAACAAGATCAACAAAATAAACATAACACAAATTACTTAAAACCCCTTTCTTCTTTGGAAAATAAATGAAATGAAATTATTGGATCAATCGCTTTTAACATTGAAAAGCTTCCATGGTATCCTCTGGATATAGATCAAGATTTAGAGAAAAGCATTGAAAGATTCCATGGTATCCTCTGGATATAGATCAAGATTCAGATCATCTATGGAACCTTCCAAGTTAATGAAGTGCCAACTTATCTCATGAAATGCCTCCCTATAAATTTGGTCAGATGTTTCTTTAATTGGAAGGGACACTTAGTGCACTATATTTTCACTGTGCAGAATGGCAATGAAATGCTTAAATGCACGAAGAAACGGAAGGGTTGGAACATATTCCTTGACCATCTCAAAACTGTTGCCTAAAATAATAATCTTATTCAAATTGGCCGGCGTCCAATTTGCCTTTAATAGATTCTGAAAGAGAGGCAGTGGGCAACGAGGCATGAAAAACAGGGTGGGTCTGTCAACTGTCCGGCTGCCACGTTCATCAACGGAGAGAAAAGTGCAGTTGAAAAACTTGAGAGCTTCTTGCTGCAGAGGAGACATTACTGGGTCATACACCACAATATCATTTACCCATTCAAATTTCTCTCGTAGAAAAATCGCAAAAGCCAATTGCGAGAGACAAGTATCGATGCGACGATGCCCAGCCTCTATCGATCCAACGCCATAGAGCACGAGTTGTAATTGTGAACACTGCGGGTCTTGGTTTTGGTCTACCACCTTTTTTATGCGTGCGATCATTTCTGGGTCTTGTAGTTGTCTCGTCGCCTCTTCAAAAAAATAAGATTCCTGTAACTTTTGTATAGCCGACTGTACATTATTGACTATTGCTTCAACCCTTCTAGACACTTCTGCAACAACTTCTTCAACACTTGTAGACATTTCTGCAAACTTGCGATGAACAATCAGAATAAGAGTTGTAAATCGTTGATGCTATGGATGAATATGGGCAGGACATTATATATAACGTTGCGTCGGTTAATGGGTAGAATGTGCCTCTGTGACTTAGATGGATGTTGCGCCGACAACTGGTCGTTAAATAAAACTGGGAAAATACATGAATTAATGGATCAATCAACCGCTGAGCTTATCCCACAGTTCACCTAAAGATGGATGGCATAATCCATGCCATGGGATCGACAATGGATGGCATCAAGCATGCCATGGAGTCCATCTAAACCTTGGGAGTTGTCCGCAGGCGGAGGTGATAGGGCGAGCCTTATTAAACAGACACACTCACCATTAAGGCGAGCCTGTCAAGTGTCATACCCATCTCCACCCATCCATGACATGAGGTGTAGATGTTCATGGCATCCACCGGCTCCGGCGACGGAAAAATTCGATGTCCAATCCCCCTGACAGTATTTATTGGTGGCTGACGGCATCACAAAAAAATGGGACGGAAATTTGAATTTGAATTTTCAATGCATTCCCGCTAGTGACATGCACATGCACATGCACTGCATATCACCAGCTTTCATAGAAATGAAAACTCTATCCAAGCACTCAATAAATTCAAATAATTCTTGGTCTTCAAACTTGCTTGACACAATATATTTAGCTATCATAAGTTGCTCATTCAAATAGTTTGATATTTCTTCTTCCTTGTTTTTTCCATGTACAAAGATTTGTGTCAAGCTAATATTTGATATTTTTAAAATGTAAATCAATATTTGTGTATTGACATATATACTTATTTTTGTAATGGTACTACAACTTCCAAGCTTCTATTGAATAGTGCATATGCACTCTATGTTTGTATCCATCCTTGAGCGAGGAAAAATATCATTCACAGTGAATAGTATTTTTCTTTTACATTAATGCATTAATTTGTTATTGTACCAATTCTTATGAATAAACTAGATAACTAGATACAAGGAAGATAATGGAAGATAATGAATAGTACATTTCACATCCCCTTGGATTTTTTCTTGGGTGGATGCAAGTAGAACAAATATGATCATGGATTCAACCCATTGAAATAGAAAGTGGTGGGCACTTCCCAAGGAAGTGAATTGAAAACATTAATGTTGACTAACACTTGAAAATACTAAGAGGATAGAACTTTGAAATCACAATCAATCAGATTATATATAAATGCAAAGTTGTAACTAAGGTTAGTCATCAATTTATCAAAATCAGATCTATAAAGCATCATCAATTTAGTCAAAACATTCAGTACAAGAATATAAAAAACTATATTTCAATTCAAACATTCAATACAACTAGCACAACCACTTAACTTGTGGTCAGTGAACACTGATAGGCCACAAGTTAAGTGCCATGAACAAGTTATCTATTACTTGTTCTCCAAGCATAGTTGTTCCAAGAATTGCTAGTTATCCATGCATCAACTAATAGTTATCCATGCATCAGCTACCAGTTATTCATGCATTAGCTAACTGTTATTTTTTATATATTTAATTTTATAATTGTTTATTTCAAATTTGGAACGATGGCCATAAAATCAATCTAGATAGTACACTTGTCTTATCATAATTCAATTTGGGGAAAGCACAGGTGCTAGTCCACCCCAAATTCTAAAATATAAACACCTATCGGAGTAAAATTGTTTTTTTCTTACAATCAAGGTAATTTAATCACTGAATAGTTTATCAATTCTTTGAATAAAATCAATTTTCTTAAGAAGATTCTACAAAAAAAACTATCCACTTCTATATATATATAGATAGATAGATAACTATAACTTTCCTCAAACTAATTTGGAATCAACCTTTCATTAAAAACTCGAACTAATTTGGAGTCAACCTTACATTTAAAACTATTTTACTTTCATTGAACTTGATCTAATTTGGAATCAACCTTTCATTTAAAACTCAAACTAATTTGGAGTCAACCTTCTATTTAAAACTATTTTACTTTCATTGAATTTGATGGTATATAATTCCTTTTTATCATAACTTATTGGTGTATAACATATAAAATATATAAGCATTGTTTGACAGTAAATTTGAACAATGGATTAGTTTTCAAATATTACAATATTCACACTTATCTAAAAGAGGAATCAATCTTCCATTTAAAACTCAAACTAATTTGGGGTCAACCTTCCATTTAAAACTATTTTACTTTCGTTGAACTTGATGGTATATAATTCTTTTTTATCATACGTTATAGGTGTATAACATATAAAATATATAGGCATTGTTTGATAGTAATTAGTTTTCAAATATTATAATATTCACACTTATCTAGAAACCTTCCATTTAAAACTCAATCTAATTTGGAGTCAACCTTCCATTTAAAACTATTTTACTTTCGTTGAACTTGATGGTAGATAATTCCTTTTTATCATATGTTATAGATGTATAACATATAAAATATATAGGTATTGTTTGACAGTAAATTGGAACAATGGATTAGTTTTCAAATATTACAATATTCACACTTATCTAAAAGTTAATATTGAAAATTTTCCATATAACAATTAAAATATATATGTAAAATCAAACAAGTGATTATTTTCAATATTACAATATTCACACTTTTGAAAAGTTAATATTGTAGAATAGACTACTCCTTTGATTTCTCATTTTACTTCTAATAACCAATCACATATGTACGATAATGCGGCTTCTTTCTTTAATTTTATGGAACTTGATATGAAGCATTAATTGTAACTACAAGTTTAACTTATGTTGAATAGATTGAATTAAATTCTATAACGAAATAATCTATAGTTCTTTAACAAATTAACCAATCAGTCCATTACCTTCGTTTAACTTTGTTTTCACAAATCTCCTAGAGAACAGATTATTAATCCATCGTGCCATCTCAACTGGAGTTCTTGGCATGTTAGAGTAACATTCAAATTTTAAGTTTGAATTACTTCATTACAAAATTATTCATAATATTAATAATGATGGACACATGGTTGGCATTGCAAAATGCAAGGCACCGGCTATAAATGAAACACAATCGGCACTGAGCAGCGGTAACATCCCATGAAAATAATGCTCTACAGACTGCGAATCGGCACAATTAGGAGTCTGCCCAAACTTCATTGAGATTTAACATTTTTCTTGTAAAACAAAAAAATTCATTCATATATGGAGTCTGCGCGTCTTAAAAGACTTTAATAGAAACGGCCAGCTCAGGATTTTCGCCCCAGAACACGGAGATTTAACATACAACGAATGGCTGATATGAATGCTCCCCCATGTGCTTGCGAGGTAGGTCCAATTCACGCATGGTCAAGCGACAAGCCAAATTCCAAACCCGGGTCGAGCTAGCCCATCATATAAGCCCACGACATTGGATAATTGCATTGTGTAAGTCATAGTTACATGGGCCAAGATCTCACGCGGACAACATGAAGACCCCACTTGAGACAGACTTCACGCGCATGCCCACCTTGAAGCCCTTCGGGCCAAGACCTGAGCTACACACCATGGCTGCAGCTCACACTCACGCGCACGGTAGGGTGAAGACCAGGGTGGGGTGAAGGTCGGGGCGTACAGAGGCCGTTGGCTCCAGACATCATTGCAACTAGCAGCGGGCACTCTCTACCTCTCAGATATACTTGCTACAAGCGGACCACCTATTCCTGCGCCACCAAGTCTGGTCATGACATTTATTTTAGGTTGTGTGGTGAACACTGTGATGAACTGGGGCCAGCAATTGACATTCAAATGATAATGCCTAGATGTCCACCTGGCCACCTTCCAGCGAATCATTCCGTCCATTTTTCAGATTCAAGCTCAACAACCCGTTGTGCCTCTAGTAATTCAGATGCTCAAAGACGACGGTAGCCAAGGGAACAGAAATCCTGTATAAATTAGGAGCAAAGACGTTCATACCGTTGTCGCCCTGGTAGAAAGGCGGCACCGGGCACTCGCCTGTTATCTGCTGACCCAGATAAGCTCTGTAGGTAGAACCGTGGCTTGTGCGAACGCACCGCCCAGAAGATGATGAGGATCACGACCTGTACGATCAAGCCGAGAGCCAAAAGCATCAGAGGATCACGACCAGTGCAATCAAGACGAGAGCCAAAAGAACCAGCAGGATTATCACGAAGAGTCACTTTTTCCAACTGAAGCCATGCCTGCCGCAATCAGAGCGAGTCACACAACCCTTGGCTGACATCGCTGGATCTCTCTACTTGGATCCCGATGCAAAAATGTGGCAGCGAATGAGCACAAAATAGGAAGAATAAGCGGGAAACATTCAAAATTCAAATTAAAAATGTAGCGGGGAATGCATTGAAAATTCAAATTCAAATTTCCGTCCTATTCTTTTGTGATGTCGTCGGCCACCAATAAATACTGTCAGGGGGATTGGACATCGAATTTTTTCATCGCCGGAGCCGGTGGATGCCATGAACATCTACACCTCATGTCATGGATGGGTGGGGATGGGTATGACACTTGACAGGATCGCCTTAATGGCGAGTGTGTCTGTTTAATAAGGCTCGCCGAGGTGACAGAGGAGGGCAAACAATATCCACCGAGCTGTGCGATGGCTGGAAAATCAGTCTAACTCATAAATGTGATGGGATTGTCCAATCAGTTTCAAATTGAAAATTCAAACTTCAAACAGTGGAATCACAGCTTTTGGTTCGAAGCGATGCTACGCAATGGTAGAACATAAAATAGGAGCCCGAAACAACAACAAGAGAAAGATCTGTCATGTTGGATTGAATCCATAATGCTTATTAAAGTGTCTGTTCTGGTTCTTCTCAATTCTGTAAGCGATCCTCAAATAATATGTTGAACATTCGATTACTTATTACTTATTGTCAAAACTATGAAGCAGAACTCTTATGCTCAATGTAGTATTACAGTGAAGGTTTTGACATTCGAACAGTATGCTCACACAGCACTGTTACAAAAGCTGTATGCTCGCATAAATATGTAATTATGACTCTCTTTGGTGATAATATAAAAAGCTTTTTTCCTTGGGAAAAAAAGTTATAGACCGTACTATCCTTAATTCTTTGGTCATTGCTTGAGAATAAAATATGATAAAGCAATGGCTTCATTTACACAAGAACTCCATTCTGACTCAATATGTATTATTTTAGAGAAACACATAGGTTTATGGAAAACTAGGCCTATATGCATCAGAATTGAATATGGACCAAATTAAGTGCTTACTTGATCAGATGTAAAATATAAGGGCCTATTTTGTAGCTCTTTTTCTAGAGATAGATTCATGGAGTGAAAAAACTAGATTATTTTACCTATCATATATAATGATATCCTTAACATACCTAGAATTTTCATTACATTTTTTATCACTATAGGATAGTGATAGGTTGAGTTTGTCCTTCTCTTGGAGATAGAGATTTTGGGTGTTCATTAGAGTTGTAGAGAATTTGAAGTAGAATAACATAATATCACTTGTAATACTGTTGAGTATTTGTTTTTATTAAATTCATTTTCTCCCTCAATAAAGATTTACTTTTGGTTTCCATCATAGTGAGAAGGTGCATCAATCTTCTCGTTGTTTGTGCCTCAAAAATTTGTCTCTATTTGTCAAAAATGGGAGGAAGAACGGGTTGATGATTTACTATGTAAGAAGGTTTATGCCATGTCAAAACTCCTATGGTTCCATAAATAGGTAAAGTCATAGAATAAAAGTGATTTTCCCCTCATTGAAAAATATTATCATTTGTCCCATCTAAACACAATTATCATTTAATTATTGTACAAGGAGAAGAAAATTAGGTTTAATACTATTACATATTTCATTTTACAAACCTAGAACTAACTCATAATCTACCCCTTGTAGATGCGTTCAAAATGGCAACAACTACTAGCCCTTGTAGTGTAGGATCTCGAAAAAACAAACTTTTATTCTTTTGATTTGCACTAGATTATGATTGGAGGTAACAATGTTGCTTGGATCAAATAAAATAGATATAATGAGTTCATTATCAAGGAAAGAAAAAGGTTATTGTATCCAACGAGCTTTCAAAAAAGGTTTAGTAGGAAATCAAAACAAGAAATAAACATGTTGGAAATCAAAAGTGTAGAATCAACACCCCTTTGGAATATATAGTGTAAGTGCTTTGTTGCTATTTTATTTTTCTTACATTAATTTTGTTTTAAATTCAAATTTTAGCGTGTTAGAATTTTGTCGTTGCTTACAGGTTTTGGATTTCATATGGGTTAGAGGACTATCGAGAAATTGATGCATTGCCTTATGATATATCAAAATTTCCTAAAATGGACCTACATGGAGTCATCCAAGTCGTAAGTATTTAAGACGTGGTTGCACGTGTCATTTTAGTGTTCACATACCCAATAAGACACCAAAACATGCCCTGATCACTTATAGTGAGATGAATCATATAGATCTTACAGGTAAACTTTTCCATGTAGAAGACGTTGGTGACTTTGTAGGTACAATGGAATTTCATGCACCACATATTAACAAGAAACTACTTCAATCGGTTGAAAGATGTTTCTTGTTGGGAATGTCAGTGGAATGTGTACATCACAAGCATCGTGAACTAGTGCATGTAAAAGTAACATCATCTAAAGTTTAGTTTAATCAAAATGATTTTCTTACTCGTGATGACATTCCCAATATATAGAGGAGATTGAAACATTCCCAATATATGTTTGACAAGAATGATGCTCAAAGTGTGTGTATATGGAAAGCTACAAATCCTGATAAAATATTCTACTACTCAGAGTTTGACAATTCCATAAATGATGAGGGACACACTCCCTTTATTTTAGGCATTCAACAATCACTACAACTAGAATGGATGAGAAAATATCATGGCCGTGATAGTATATTAGCATTGGACTCTACATTTGGAACAAATCACTTTAAGAAAAGCATATACATCACATACTATTTTTTCCCTAGATCATTTGTTATTTATAAGATTATCTAAGCATGTAACTAATATCATGCTTATTTGTATGCAATTCCAAATTTATACATTGTTGGCATTTGATTCCCAACATATTGGTGTTCTTATGGCATCGATTCTCATGTCTAGATCCATGACCTTTTATATTTATAAATGGATGGAATCAATACTTCTTAAAGTACTCATGGGTATGTTGGAATGGAAAGTGAATGCATTCATGGTAGATGCAACAACAATAGATGATATATTCAACCTGAATTCTTTTTAAACTCAATTGTATATAATAACAAAAGTCGATCATGTGTTGTGAAGAAGAATTAAAGTGTTGTAAGTCATACATGAGGTAAGTCCACTACTCCCTTCCTTATTATTTATTAATTTATCTGAAATGCAATCAATTAACGAATGTTATAGTTTGTATTTTTAATTTAATCTAAGATATATGTTTTGATTAATACTATAATGATAAGTTAATCAAATTTGACAATATTTTATATGAAATTCATTAAAGGTTTCATTATTTCTGTGTTAAAAACTTAAAATATGATGTTATATATAGGATTATAATAAGAGGTTTTAAAGCTATGCTTTTATGTAACTTTTGGTCCATTTTTTATATTTTTAATGAAAAATTAAAATTTTGTGAATTAATTTCAAATTAATGATGATGACATGATTTAAAGTTATGTTTTTGTGTTATTTTTATAAATATATTATATCAATTGATTACTAAAATTGTGGAAATTAGAATTTCTTGATGCTATCATTCCATTTTCTCATTAATTGTTGAAATTGTCATCTCTGTATGCTAAAATTGCAATTGTTATAACACTTCAATTGTTGAAATTGTAGTTCTTGGTTGATGGGACTTAGATACTCATCCCTAATGGTAACCTTCCTATAACCTAGCCTCCATGGGAAACATGATATACAAATGCATGCACACGGGATTAAAACATAAAAACACAATAGAATAAACAAACCCATAAACACACATGCATATCGTCACATTCATTTTAGAAGGAAGGATAAACATTGCATAGACATAATAACAATGAATACTTATATTCAATGAAAATTGGTCCAAGCAACTGACTATGTAGGGGCAACATTCCATCCAATCATAGGTATCAACCTCTGATATCGCCCCTGACACAAGATATGAGGCCACCTAGGAAAAGAAACCTATATGATTTTCTCTCAGCCCAAAACCCATATGCTCTCAATGCTCAACCAAATGATCATCTAAAGCTTCTATAAGAACCTTCACTTAGCCGCCATAGCCATGGCACTCCTTTCAAATACCCCACATAACACAAGGAAGGAATTCCCTTCACTGATCCATAATTCCCTTAAAGGAAATCCAACCCCTACAATGCTTACCAGTGTGTGCAGTAAGAGTCCAAGCTACTATTTGAATTTTGTTAAAAAGTTTGCAACTTTCTTCTCAATCATATAACTAGTTGGAATTTCAATTTTGTAGATGTTGAAATTGCAATTTCTCCTCAATCCTTTTATTGTTGAATTTGTATATTGTCAGAATCGTAAGGCTTGTTATCAATCATATAACTAGTTTAAAATTTCATGTGATAATTGTTGAAATTGCACTTTTCATTAAAAAAATTGCAACTTTCTTATCAATACTATTATTGTTGAATTTGTGAATTGCTAGAAATATATTCTCACAAAATTTCTAAAATTGTGATCTATAGATATCGAAATTACATTCAATTAATTGTTGAAATTGCAATTTCTAGATGCTATTATTCCAATTTCTCATTCCAAAGTTGCAATTCTTTTATAATTACATGGTTGTTGAAATTGCGTTTCTAGATTGTTGATATAACATTTTTCATTAAAATTAAAAGGATATGAATTGCAAATTTGTAGTTATTAGAATTGGTAATTATTCAATTGTCAAAATCGCAATATAAAATTCAAAAGAAAAACACCATGAAATTGCAAATATAATTATCAAAATTGCAATCAATCAATGAATAAATATGTTTAATCTATAAATATGTATATTATAATAATTCAGGTTGCAACAAAGTATTTTGACTTATTTATATGTTATAATGTTTTTTGATTTTATTGCAAATGTTTTCATAGAGTTTTAGAGTCTTAAATAATGTTCACTATGCAAATTCTTCATTGTTGAAATTACAATCAATCAACTATTGAAATTTCATTTTTTGATAAATGAATCTGAATTACTCCTGAATCCTCTACTTGCTGAATTTGCGAATTTGTAGCTGCATTTTGAATTAAAAGTTTCTAAAATTGCAAATAGGCAATTATTGGAATGGTGATCAATTAGTTGTTTAAATTGTGGAAATTGCAATTTCTTAATGCTATAATTCCACTTTCTCATTAAAACGTTCCAATTTTTATATTTTTAGAATTGTTGAAACTGCAACTCTTTAAATCATGAGATTGGAATATGGAATCTCATGGATTGCAATCAATTAATTGTTGAAAATGTAAAATTTAGATACTAAAATTGGAATTGTTACACCTCTAAAATTGTTGAAATTGGAGTTCTTTGTTAATGATTTTTTCATTAAAAATGTGAATTTATTCTTTAGTATATACTTGCTGGAATTGTGAATTTGTAGTTTGGAAGTGCCAAAATTACCATTAATTGTTGAAATTGCAATTTTTTGATGCTAAAATTGCAACTTTCTCCTCAATCATATAACTAGTTGAAATTTCAAACTTGTAGTTATCAAAATTGCAATTTCTCAAAAATTCTTTTATAGTTGAATTTGTGAATTTTCATAATTGCATTCCTTTGAAATTGAAATTTCAACTTGCATACAAAATTTCTAAAATTGCAATAAACAAATATCTAAACTACAATCAATTAATTGTTGAAATTGCGAGGTGAAAGTCGGAGATGAAGGAAAGGTTTCTTGGAGCGATGGAGGCGGAAGGTTTTACGGAGGTGTAAGGTGTGACAGTCTGATTTTGAGGATGTAGGGTCGGCGCAGGCCAGGCCCCGATTCCTGTGCTGCGGTAGGGAACCGTCTTAATGGACGTGGCGGTGGGTGGGGAGGCTCTGCCTCCTACCCCCGAAATGGACAAAGTTAAAGGTAAAGGGCCAGCTGAAGCTTCGGAATCTCCTGCTGGTCAGGGTAAAGCCAAGAACAATGGAGTGGATAAGGAGAACCCCCTGATTACGAGAATCTGAAAACTAGGGCAATGTATGCCGAATTCTAAGAAGGTTCCTTGACTGCAAATCCGATCTGAACGGATCAGAGAGGACATACAATATATGAAAGAACATGCTCTAATTGGAAAATTCGTTGGAATCTAGCCAGCCGAAAAGGATTTGTTATGGTGGATTAATACCACTTGGAAACCTCAAGGTCACTTCGATCTCCAGCTTGGAGCCAAGGGATTCTTTACGGTGGCATTCTTCAATGAATATGACCGTACCAGAGTTTTTGATAATGGTCTGTACTTCTTTCATTCAGCAGGTCTGTACCTAAGGCCATGGAAAGAACGTTTCAACCCTGACAAGGAGAACCTTATGATAGCGTCGGTATGGATACGTTTGTATTCCCTTCCTACATAATATTGGAAGGAAGAGATCCTCACTGATATTGGTAACATGTTGGGGGTGTTCGTCAAGGTGTCTGAGCAGACGAAATAGATGCGATACACATCGTATGCCAGAATTTGTCTGTATATGGATATTTCTCAGGATCTACCGGATGGGATCGAGTTATCATGGGAAGATGAAGAGTGGTTTCAAGCTATTGATTATGAAAAAATACCCTTTAGATGCAGACGTTTCCATGAACATGGACATCTCTTTTGGGACTGCCCCCTCAATAAAAACCTAGTAACTGATAGTAATCAGGAAGGGAAGAAAGAAGACGGATTCACCAAAGTTAATAACAAGAAAATATCGGCTAAAAGGTCAGCTAGCCCAGAGATAAACAAGAAAACTCAAACTCACAATAGATTTTAGGTCTTGCAGTCCGGAACTGGAATTGAAATCCCTCAAGAAGTTCAGATTCAAGAAAATATTGGTTCTACGGTTACAACCATTTCGGAACTGGCAAGGGAAGTAGCTATGGAGGAAGTTGAAGCATGGGAAGAAGAGGGGGAGGGGATGACTTTTAAAGGTCTAGATATGGAAAGGATGGAGGCGGTTTCCTCGGCAAAGAATCTAAATCCTCTCTCACAAACCCAAATATCCCTATTGGAGAAAGCCATACTCAAAACAAAGCAAAGTAAAGGTTTAGGAATAATCTCGGACCCCATGAAAGAATCAGAGGGGGGGGAAATAAAGGAAGGACAAATGGAGAAGGCACAACAATGTGTAGAGGATCCAACTGTTGGGAACGCAGCTGGTTACTTCAGGACAATAACCTACCATTATCGTAGCTCTTGCGGCCACCCTCAAGTAGTTATTTAATGCAGATCACAACCTGGAATATTGGAGGCTGTAAAGGCCCTCTGAAGATCCAGCTTCTGAAAAGGAAAATATAGATGGAAAAACCCATGGTCATGTTTCTTCAAGAAACGAAGTGCTTTGTCTAGGAGCTCAAAGATATTGGTAAGAAAGTGTGGCGTAACTATGAGGTTATGGTTGTTGGAGCCAGAGGGGCGCTTGGTGGTTTTGGAATCCCGGAAAGGTTATTTTCTCAGGATTCTTTGCCTCTTAGTTCACTCTGTCAGTGGCCTTTCATGTGTTGGGGACTAAGACCCGGGGCTTCATCACCAACGTGTATGGACCTACTGCTCATAACTTGAAACTCTCCTTCTTGATTTCCCTGCAGCATCTGAAAGACCAGGTTGGAACGACTCCCTAGCTTCTGAGGGGGGGTTTCAACTTGATCCGATATCTGGACGAGAAAAAAGGTGGTATCCGTCAGTTAATCCCTATCAATGACCACTTTAATGAAACTATTGAAGCTCTGGGGTTGGTGGACATCATAGCGATAATTTGTATTTATACATGGAATAATAAAAGGGCGGGGGACAGAAGTATTGCATGTCGGCTTGATCGCTTCCTGGTTACGGAATCGACAATGATGGCGGGAGGGGATTTAACAGTGGTGGTTCTCCCATTGGCTAGCTCTGATCACTGGCCGGTGTTCCTGGAGTGGTCGAGGATCGGTGAGAACCTGCTAAGACCCTTCAGATTTGAACAGTTTTGGTTGCTCAATCAGGATTTCCGTGAGAAACTCAAGCAGTGGTGGTCAGAAATTCCTCATATCAAGGGTACGTTAATGTACAGGTTCCAGCAAAAGCTAAAGGTCCTAAAAGGTAAAATCAAGCTTTGGAACCTAGAATCGTTTGGGAACATCTTCCAAGAAAAAAAGCGATTGGATATTAAAATGAAATAATTCCCGCAGAAAGGTATTTCTTGGGGTTTCTCAGAGGAATTAAAATAGGAAGAGCAGACATTGCTTCTTGAATTTAACTCCCAGGAGCAACAGTAAGAACTTCTCTGGAAGAAAAATTCTAGGAACCGTTGGTTGCAAGAAGGGGAACGCAACACTAAGTTTTTTCATAGAGAAGCCATCCAACATCGACATGAGAATCGTGTGGTGCGGCTTAAAAGAGGGGATGGTACGCTTGCTGAATCTCAGGGAGAACTGGAAGCCACTCTCAATGAGTTCTTTGCGGACCTCCTGGAAGAACCTAAGGTGGATAGAAATGAGGCCCAAACCCAGGTCCTGCAGGTTATTCCACGGGTGATCACTGAAGACCACAACCTCATGTTGATGAAACCCATCGAAATGGAGGAGTTGGAGGAAACGGTCAAGCATATGGTTGAGGATAAAGCGCCTGGTCTGGATGGCTTCACCACAAACTTATTTCACGCATGCTGGGCATGGATTAAAGATGAAGTGGTGGCTCTGGTGGAGGACTCTAGAAATTCGGGGGCTATTTTGAAAGCTCTCATTGCCACTTGTCGCTCATCCCGAAGGAGTCGGGCACGGAAGACCCAGGGAAGTTTCGACCTATCTCACTCTATAATGTAATATACAAGATCATTACCAAGATAATCATGGACATATTACGCCCCCCTCCTTCCCTCTTCTTATCTCGTCGGAGAAAGTGGGCTTTGTGGAAGGCCATCAGATTATGGATGGAATAATATTGGTGTATGAAATAATTCACTCCCTGAAAATGGTGAACATACCGGGTATGTTACTTAAGCTTGATCTCTCAAAAGCTTATGATAGGCTAAATTGGCAGTTTCTTGACAAAGTGCTTAGCAAATTTGGGTTTAATAGAGATTGGACTAACTAGGTGATGAGTCTAGTATCTTCTGCCTTTTTTCTATATTGCTCAACGGTACTCCTTCTTAGCCTTTCCAGGCCTTCAAAGGAATCAGGAAGGGGTCCCCCTGTCTCCTTTTTTTTTATCATTTCTGTTGAAGGTCTAGGACGCTTGTTAAAGGATATGCAAGGCGGAGGTAGGATCCGTGGTCTCACTCTCTGTGAGTGGCTGGAACCCCAAACTCACCAACAATTTGTTGATGACACCATGTTAATGGGGCCTCCCAGTGTTCAGGAAGCCAGGGGGATCAGGGAAGGGCTGGACATGTTCTTGCTGGCCAGCGGCTTGGAGATAAATAAGGAAAAATCCCAAGCCTATTTCATCAATACCCCGAGAATTACCAGAATAAATATCATTAGAATCTTGGAATTTGCGGAAGGGACCTTACCCTCCAAGTATTTAGGGGCTCCTTGTCGGAATCCACCATACGCCAAATCTCGTGGAAAGACCTGCTTGATAAACTGAAGAAGAAGCTCGATCATTGGACCTTTAGAGTGCTGAACCTCCCCAGCCGCATAGTCCTGGTCAAGTCGGTTCTCCAGGATATGCTGATTCATTTGTTCTTCGTTCTTGCTGCGCTTGAGACAATTCTTAAGCAGATTCGCGCCATTCAGAGAAATTTCCTTTGGGGCGGTACTGAGGGGCATCGGAAATGGGCTCTGGTAGATTGGGGTACTTTGTGCAGGCCTAAGGTGGCCAGAGGGTTAGGCCTTCATGACCCTGTTAGCTCTAACAATATCATGGGAAGTAAAATATGGTGGAAATGGATCACTCATACGGTGGAACCCTGGGGAAGATTATGGCTTATGAAATATGCCCCTCTATGGACGAAGAAACAGCTGGTCCATTTCAATGTTGAATCCCCGAGATCGAACATATGGAAGGTGGCTCAGGAGAATAGGGGTATCAACCACAAGCACAATTTTTGGGAAATCAGAGATGGGGGCTTCAACTCGGTTCAATGAGGATACCTGGCAGCAGTTACCTAGCATTGCAAACCTTACAGTCAGCCCTATCCTCCGTTTATACCTCCTAAATGATCCGCTGAAGAATGTCAGAGACTTCTGGGAAGACAATACTGAGGATGTTCACTTCAGGGTTTTGAAGGAGAAGGAATGGTAGCAGGCCCTTGCCCCGAGAGAGAATATTGAGGATTTCCATTTGGAGCTTTCCAAACGCATAATTATGATTCTGGAAGGTGCCAACAAGATCAGGTGGGGCTACTCTACCTCGGGAAACTTCAACATAAAAGAAGATCTGGGTCTGTTGACGGGGACTCATATGATGGAGGAAGAGGAAAAATGGAAAAAAATTTGGAAGGGCCAATTGTGGCCAAAAGTTGCCACCTTTTGTTGGCTTCTTATTCACCGGTGTATCCTTACGTGGGAAAAATTGTTGCGTCGGGGTTTCATAGGGCCCTCCATATGCCCTATGTGCAGTAAGAGTTCAGAGACTATAAATAACTTGCTGGAATCTTGTCCTTTTGTCTCCCTTTGGGAGAAAGGGGCCGATTGCTTTCGGAAGTCCGCGAGGGTCAGGGATAGACCAGATCTCTCTGTAGCTAATTGGCCTCCCAAAGCTTTCAACAATGAAATATTGAACAGGCTGTGGGAGCTTTTCCCTAGTTTTGTGGTGTGGGAGACATAGAAGGAGAGGAACTGTCGCATTTTTGAAGGCAAAATCAGTGCTTCTGAAGGAAATTGGAGCCAATTGGAAAAGCACTTAAAGGAGACTCTTATTCTCAGCCTTTGGAACTAGGATGTTATGAAAAATGACATGAATGAGAGGCTAATCTTAAATGATTGGGGAATTTATAACATACCTGTTAGCATTTTCCGCATGAACAAGACTTTGACACGACCTCTAAGCCCATACATTTGAATATGCCCACCTACAGGTGTGTTCAAACTCAACTCTGATGGGGTAGCGAAGGGAAACCATGGTGCGGCTGGGTACGGGGGCGTTGTTAGAAATAACGATGGTTCCATCCTTGGTGTCTTCTGGGGGGACTTGGGTGAAAACTCAAACAATGTGGCTGAATTGGAAGGCTTGGTCAGTGATATCAGGTGGGCGATGCAGAAGGGATGGATTCCGCTGGAAGCTGAAGGGGATTCTCTAATTGTCATTTCCACTGTGAAAAGGATTCAGTGTGGGTCGGCCATCAACAAAATCTCTAGGAATTGGAGGTGGGAAATCCGTCTCAAGGCCCTACGCAATCTTGTGAATGACTACTCAGCCATACAATTTATGCATACTCGGAGGAAAGGAAATAAGGTGGCGGACGCCATAGCCAACAGGGGCGTGAACGTCAGTATTTATTTGCATGGGGAAAATTTGTCAGAAATGGAAGATAAGGGTTTCCAAACAAAGTGTATAAAGATGGTTGCGGAGGATATGGGACACCTGGAGGGAGGCATGTAGAGGGGTTTCATGGTTAGTACCTGTCAGGAGAACAGCAGGTCCCCCCTGGCCCAACCTGGGTGTTCGATCCCCGATGAAGCCTTCCATCATGTCGAATATGGGTTACCTGGAGGCACGCATCCTGTCCAGCTGGAGGCCGCTAATGATGGGAGGGTTTTCGTGTACCAGAGAGAGTTGGATGGGACCCATGAGGCAGCCATGCTGGACTCCACTAGTACTCTTCTCCCCATAAGTGTCATTTCAGCGATCACTATGATAACGGGGATGGATCCGGTGGAGGAATGGGGACGTCACTCTCATTAAGTACTGGGTATGTTCTCCACCCTTCGTTTCTTTTCCCTTGTCGATTCAATAATTGCTTCTCCTTGGTAGATGAGCGCTTCGATGTAAACCGTCTTCGTGCTCCGGAAGTTAATGTGGTTAGTACTTCACGAAATTGGAGGTACTTACGCTTCATATTTCAAGTGTGGGAGAGCATCCGCACTGGATATAGTGGTTTCATGAGGAAGTACTGCACCTGCAAGGCCATTCTTTCTCGATTGCTGTCATGGGTTGTTTGTGGTTGGTTCCTTGATCTGAAAGATAGTATGGCCCCGTGGTTGAGAGCCTGCAGCCACTAAGGTGGGAGTCGGGGTGGCAGCTCTGCGCATTTGAGGGGTGAGGGTCGTGGTGCAGGCACTTCCTCATCCCACCATAATCCTAAGGGTTGGGAATCGTCGAAACCCCAGCTGTTCAATTGGAGTGCGCAGTATCTGGATGAAACTCCTCCAACCATTGAGTCCCAAATTTCCTGCAAGGAGGTTGCTCTAGTGCGGGAGTATGAGGCTCGGCTCGATCGAAGGGTGGTTGAGAGCTCATTCAGGGCGGTCCGTATTATTCTTGCGAGGGAAATTCAGGTGTGTAATCAGCTGGTGCAGGGTCTACGTGAGGCTCTCCAGATTATGAGGGGGGACAACAAGTTAATTCCTTCGGGGTCCGGCTATTGAAGGTTGTGCTCAAGGAATTCATGGCGACCTTCATAGATGGCAACTGTGGGGAGTCTGAGATGCCTGCGGGGGAGAACCCTACTCCCTGATGGGCCTGGGTGGCTGGCGTCCTTGGATTTTTGCGGCTTGGTAGGATGTTGCTCTGCTATGGCAGTGGCAGTTTCTTCTTGATTTCTGCTCGCGAATATGGTAGCAGTCGAAGTTTTTTCTGGATATGGTAGCGGTTGTTGTTTTTCCGGTCTATGTTTTTCTTGGGGTTGTTGCTGCTGTGCTTAGGCTTTCCTCTCTTGGGGATTTATCTCAGGTGGTTTCTCTAGTTTTGTGTGTTTTTGTTCTGTGTTGAGGATCGATTGTCTGGGATCGTCATTTTTGTAAATTTTTTGGTTCCGAGGTGTCTGGTCCTGGTGACTGGCCTCTTTTGGGTTCGGCCTTGGTATTTTTTGTCTGCTAGTTTTATACATTATCATTTTCTGTGTAGTCGGCCACACTAGGTTTTTTAGGTGTGGCATGAGGTGGTGGTGCTAGTTTGTAATCATATTTTGTACTATATTTTGGTTTTAAGTAATAGAAGGTTTCAAGCTTACTTACAAAAAAAATTGTTGAAATTGCAATTTCTAGATGCTATTATTCCAATTTCTCATTAAAAATTTGCAACTTTTTCATAAATCTATGGTTGTTGAAATTGCATTTTTTTATTGCTGAAATAACATTTTTTATTCAAAAATATATGATTTGCAAATTTGTACTAAAAATTCTTGAATTTGCAATTATCCAAATGTCAAAATTGCAATTTAAATTTAAATGAAAAAGAATTCATGAAATTGCAAATGTAATTATCAAAATTGCAATCAATTAATTGTTGACAGTGTAGTTGAAATTTTTGATTAAAAAATACATTTTTTATAATTAACAATTGCAATTTTGAAGTTGAAGTGCCAAAATTGCAATTTCAATCACAATATGTAGGTATGTCATTTGCAATCAATTAATAACTAATTATTCAAATTGCAATTTTTAGTCAGTGGATTCACAATCAATTTCAATTTGATGTAGGTGTAGGCTTTTATGAATTTATTATGTTGAGTTTTTTATGGGTCGAGTATGTTGTTATTGATATGAATTATAGATATAAGATCATTATAAATTATGGCTTATGTGCATAATTCAATTAATTGTTGAAATTGCAATTTCTAGATGCTATTATTCACATTTCTCATAAAAAACTGTAATTTTTTTATAATTCCATGGTTGTTGAAATTGTGTTTCTAGACTGCTGAAATAACATTTTGCATTAAAATTAAAAGAATATCAATTGGAAATTTGTAGTTATTAAAAATATCCAATTGTTCTAGTTGTCAAAATTGCAATTATCAAAATTGCAATCAATTAATTGTTGACAATGTTGAAATTGAAAAAATTGATAAGAATGTACAATTTTTATAATTCTAGAATTCTTGAAGTTGAAATTGCATTTTCTATTGAAAATGTGAATTTATCTCAATATATTTATTGTTGAATTTGTAATTGTCCAAATTGCAATATAAAATTATGAAAATTGTTGAAATTGCATTTTATACTTTTGAACTTCTCAAATTTGTGATTATCAAAATGTCTAAAATGCATTGCTTGAAATTGCATTTTTCTTTTAGAAAATGTGAATTATATTTAATTGTACTTGTGGAAATCCTCAAATTTGTGATTATCAAAATGCCAAAAAAACATTTGTTGAAATTGCATTTTCTTTTACAAAATGTGAATTCTCCTAAATTGTACTTTTGAAATTCTCAAATTTAAAATGATCAAAATGCCAAAATTGCATTTTCCTTCAGTTTGAAATTGCAATTTTAATAATTCTTCAAGCATTGAAATTGTAATTATTAAAATTCTACTTTTCGTTGAAACACATTTAATTTCTTCTCAATCATATACTTGTTCAAATTTCTAATTTTTATTGTCTAAATTGAAATTTTGTTATTGTGATTAATGGCTGAAATTGCAACATCTAGAATTTTTAGATTCTTGGAACTATAGTAAATCAATTGCTGAAATTGAGTTTTTCTTTTTAAAATTGTGAATCTCTTATCAATCATATACTTGTTGAATTTCTCAAATTCTATCTCATTCTCGTAGCAAAAAAACAAGGGTTCTTTCAATACGCTACATGCCTATGCAAATCCTTACAATAAATGAATGGTTATTATAAAATAATAAAAGGTTAAAAAAAACATTTTTAATATATTTTAATTGCTGAAATTGCAATTATTGATCGCTGAAATTACAATTAACCAACTATTGAAATTTCATTTTTCATTAAAAGAACTCCTCAATCATCTACTTTTTTGAAATTATGAATTTGGAGCTACAATTTGAATTAAAAGTTCATGAAATTTCAAATATGCGGTTATTAGTATGGTAATCAATTGAATGCTGAAATTGTGGAAAGTACAATTTCTTGATGCTATAACTCCATTTTCTCGTTAAAAAGTTCTAATTTTATAAATCCTATCATTGAAATTGCAACTCTTGAATTCCCATTATTGAAATTGCAACTCTTGAATGGATGAGATTGCAATATGCAATCTACTCATGAATTACAATGAATTAATTGATGGTTTGTTGACTTTGACCTTTTAAATCATCACAATTATGATGATTTAGGAATGCTTCTCTTAAAAAAATTGATTATTAGTGGACTCATCGTCCTCATATATTTCATTATTAATTAAAGTTTTAATTTATTTTATAAATACATTTATGTATATTTCTATCAAATTTATTTCCCTCTAGGTAGATGAATCTATGCTCATTTAAAATTTTCTATTTTATTTTGGATCTATGCTCATTTAAAATTTAATATTTAATATTTAAAATTAACATATGATATATAATAATTACATATAATTAAAAAATAGTATATTATCATTGCCACTTTTCATAGTTCATACCTACCATAAATAGTGTGTGATCCATAAACAATAAACAAATATATACTTTATTATTAAGCCATGTTAAACCATGTACTAAGGGAGGGAGGAAAGGAGAGAGAGGGATGAATATGTAGGGAGGGAGGGATGTAAATGTAGGCTATATAACATGTCTTATAAAATGAGTGCATGCTTTGTAACTACATAATGTGCATGTGTTTTGTAACTACAAAACACATGCACATCTTGTAACTGTAAAACGTGCATTCGAATTTGTTTGTTCATTGGTAATTGATAATGCACCGCTGGATTTTAAGAATTGTAAACGTTTTCATTAGCGAGAGCCATCAATTTATATCATTTTAACAGTTTAAACACATGATTTTATAGGTACCTTTTCAGTTGTGGGCGTTGGAGATTTCTGGCAGGCTCTTGAAGATTTAAAAATCCATAGGGTAGCTGAAACACCTCGAACGGATTTTCTTCAATCATGCTTATTTTCAAAATTTGCTAGAGAAATTTTGCAATCTGAGGGCGTTGAAGATTTTGGTGTTTAAAAAGTGCTCAAAATTGAAGGTGATGCCAGAGTCCTTCGATAACTTGACGAACCTCCAGCACATTGAGCTGTCTTGGTGCAAGAGGTTGCCATAGTCCTTTGGTAACGCGACGAATCTCCAGTTACCGTACCTCCTGCACATGGAGCTGTCTAGGTGGTGCGGGAGTTTGGAGAGGCTGCCAGAGTCCTTTGGTAACTTGACAAACCTCCAACACATGGAACTGTATGGATGCTGGAGTTTGGAGAGTCTGCCAGAGTCCTTTGGTAACTTGACGAACCTACAACACATGGAGCTGTATGGGTGCTTGAAATTGGAGTGTCTTCCAAAGTCCTTTGGTAACTTGACGAACCTCCAGCACATAGACCTCCAGCACATAGTCCTCCAACACATAGTCCTCCAGCACATAGAGCTGTCTAAGTGCAGGAGTTTGAAGAGGTTGCTTTTAGGCATCAAAATCGAATAATAATTCCTTATACCACCACCAATGGTTTCTTGAGAGTATCATCTACCTCTAAGTTGGGATATGGGAACCATAGAGAGGTTTTGAGCACTTGGTATAGGTTACAGTGCCTTAACCATTTCTACTGGATGAAACTTGGGCGTTATGACCTAAAGGTGGCTTCTAGGGCTTAAGGGACATGGACAAGGCCTTAAAGCACCAAAAAATACCTTTCTATGGGATATATGGCATCTGGGAAGGGATATGGGCTCTATAAGAAGATTTTAGTAAGTTAGGATTGTGTCATGGAAGCATAGACATGGTAGGGGGTAGAAACCTAAGCCTTATGTCCTAAAAGAAGCTTCCAAGCTTCTAGTTCTAAGAATGTCACCAGGAACCACCACACATCGTCTCTTGAGTGTATCCTTGACCTTTGAGGGTGGATATGGGTACCATTATCAATTTGTGAGTACCAGGGATGGGTTCCTGGGTGTTAAACCATGGTTGGTGAAGGAATCTTGGGCATTAGGCTCTTACAAAGACCACTATATGGCTCAAGGTCTTGTTGATGCCTTGAACCACCATAGATGACTTCTTGAGGGTATTTATGGCCTTCAAGTGGGGATATGTGAAGCATTCAAATTTTTTATGCACTAGGTATGCATGGTATTCGGGTTTTAAACATGGTTAAGGGAGTAAAATTGGGCCTTCGGTTCCAAAGGAAGTAGAGATACATCTAATTCGATGAACGACACACTGAGCCATCACAAAGGATCTTTCCAAGGTATCCATGGACTTGAAGTGGGTATATTGGTGCCACTAGGAGGTTTTCAATACCCAGTATCCAGGTGTTCAAGCCTTTGGTGGGATATATGGCCACGGGTATGGGCTCCATTAGAAGGTTTTTAGTACTAGGATTTGGTCATGGCAGCATAGACATGGTGGGGGATATGAACCTAGGAAATCATTGCAATTCATGATCGTTGAAATTGTAGTTTGTTGAAATTGCACTTTTATTTTACAAAACGTGAATTATCCTCAATTATACTTGAAATTCTCTAACTTGTAATTATCAAAGTGTGGAAATTGCAGTTTCATATAGTTGAAATTGCAATTTTAATAATGCTTCAATATTTGAAATTGTAATTCTTGATCGTTGAAATTGAAATCAACCATTTATTGAAAGTTTACTTCTCATTACAACAACATCAATTTCTCCTCAATCATATACTTGTTTAAATTGCTAATTTGTATTTTCGAAATTGTGATTTATTGTTGCGATTAATTGTTGAAATTGCAATTTCTGGATGGTCAAATTACGATTTCTCATAAGAAATTGCAACTTCTATAATTTTTGTATTATTATAATTGTAGTAAATCAATTGTTGAAAGTGCAATTTTCTTTTACAAATTTTGAATCTTTTCTCAATCATATACTTGTTGAAATTCTCAAATTTGTAATTATCAATTGCTTTTTCCTAAAGTTGAAATTGCAATTTCTTTAAAAAAAATCAATTTTAACAATTTTTTAACTGTGGAAATTGCAATTCTCGATCGTTGAAATTGCAATAAATGAACTATTGAAATTTCATTTTTCGATAAATGAATTTGAATTTCTCCTCAATCATTTCCAAAACCACAAATTTATTGTTGCATTTATGAATACTAATTTTCAAAATTGCAATTTCCTTAACCTGAAATTGTAATTTGAATCAATAGCTTTTGATACTACAAATATGCAATTATTGGAATGACAATCAATTAATTGCAGAAATGGTTGAAATTACAATTTATGGATGCTAAAATTGAAATTTTGCAGATATCGAAATTGCAATCAATTAATTGTTGAAATTGCGATTTATGTATGGTAAAATTGCACTTTCATAATTCTCCACTTGTTGAAATTGCAAATATCATTCAATGAAATTTATTTTACTTAATTGTTGAAAGTGCACTTTTTGTTAAAAAATTGCAACTTCTCCTTAATCATATAGAACTTTAAAATTTGTAGTTGTCAAAATTTCATTTCTCCTCAATCATTTTATTGTTGAATTTATGAATTGTCAGAATTGCATTTATTGAAATTGATGTTACAACTTGAATACAAAATTTCTAAAATTGTGATATACAAATATGGAAACTACAATCAATTAATTGTTGAAATTGCAATTTCTAGATGTTATTATTCTAATTTCTCATTAAAAAGTTGAAATTTTTTATAATTCCCAAGTTGTTGAAATTACAATTCTTGATTGTTGAAATAACATTTTTCATTGAAACACATGTGAATTGCAAATTTGTAGTTGTTAAACTCTTGAATTTGTAATTATCCAAATGTCAAAATTGCAATTTAAAATTTTGAATGAAAAAAAAATCATGAAATTGCAAATGTAATTATCAAAACTGTTATCAATTAATTATTGACATTGTTGAAATTGTAAATTTTGATCATTGAAATTGCAATCAGTTAATTGTTGAAATTGCATTTTCTCTTTAAAAATGTGAATTACCCTCAATCGTACTTGTTAAAATTGTGAATTTGCATTTGTTAAAATTGTAATTTCTCTTCTTGCAGTTAATTAAATGTTGAAATCTTGTTGGATAAACCAATGGATTAAAGGCAATTGCCCCATGATTTCTGTGGTAACTCCACTACTTCTGGTGCATTACTGCAAGCAACTATGCTCAACCTAAGCTCTCTAAGCTCTGATACCATGTCAAATTTCTATGGCCTTGATGCCATGCAAGAAATTCTACTGCTAAGGAAGTAAATCCAATATAATCTTCACTTAGAATTGTGACACAGATTAGCGGAAAATAGAGAAGAAGAATGAGCTCGAAACACATGAGATAGAACTCAATTGGAATAAACTCTCACATCATATTATTCGACAATATGATTACAATATATAATACATCCCATAGGAAAATTCGAGATCCTTGGAGGAAATTCGAGTAGCTCACATGCGGTAAGCTTAGACTTGACTAATTCTCCATCTATGACAAAAATCAATCTCCAACTCATAGTGAAAGGTCACGAATTGGCTAAGTGGGCCAGGTTGACAATAAGTGACCAAAAAACAAGCATTGAGTGGCTTTTTAGGAGAAAAAGAAGGAAGAGGTGAAGGAAAAAAAGTAGGAAACTTTCCCAAATCATCCTAACATTCCTAGTTCATCCTAATCCAAGAGAAAAGAAGGACAAAGCTGATTTAAACTCATAAAAGCTGGATAAAAGTAGGATAAAGCATAATGGACGCTTTAGCTTTATAAAAGCATAGTGACAGCAACAACCAATGGGGCACACTTGTGGATAAAATATCACAAAGGTGGAACAAATATGCACTAGAATCTAACTAGCATCTAGTCTAAACCACTAGGAAGCAAATAAAATGCATATGCGAAGGTCTAGATGGTTAATTTGCTCTAACAATTGCTGCTCAATTTGTTGACTTTAGAACTACCAAAATTACCATTAATTGTTAGAATTGCAATTTTTGGATGTTAAAATTGCAATTTTAGTTAAAATTGCAACTTTCTCCTCAATCATATAACTAGTTGAAATTTCAACCTTTTAGTTGTAGAAATTGCAATATCTAGTCAATCATTTAATTGTTGAATTTGTGAATTGTCATAATTTCATTCCCTAAAATTGAAATTACAACTAATACAAATTTTTTAAAATTTCAATTTACAAACATCTAAACTACAATAAATTATTTGTTGAAATTTCCATTTCTAAAAGTTATCATTCCAATTTCTCATTAAAATTTTGCAAATTTTTATAATTTCCGAGTTGTTGAAATTAGGTTTCTTGATTGTTGAAATTGCATTTTCTCTTAAAAATGTGAATTTCCCTCAATCGTACTTGTTAAAATTGTGAATTTGTAATTGTCGAAATTATAATTTCTCTTTTTGTTTAAATTGCAATATGTAATTATGAAAATTGTTAAAATTGCAATAAGTTTGGATGGTCACATTACAATATCTCATAAAAAAATTGAAATATCTTTAATTTCTCAATTCTTGGTTCATTGCAATTCATGATCGTTGAAATTCTAAAACTTGTAATTATCAAGATGCAAAAATTGCATTTTCCTACATAATAATTTTTCATCGAAATTGCAATTTGAATACTTCTTCAATAGTTGAAATTGTAATTTTTAATGTCATGTTTGGACATAGTTTCCTTGAAGCTTTTTTTAGAAGTTATCGTTCTCATTTCCTCTCTTAACTATGTTATGGCCTAGATGCTCATATTTAATTGAAAGTTAACTAGGTGAATTGAAAGTTGAATAGCTTGTGTTAAACAACACAGTATGATAAAATAACAAATAGCAAATTATATTGAAGATGAAAAGAAGTCAATAGTGCATCATCATGGAATTTTGGTTTTTTCAAAGATTGGGTTCTTATACATGTCTATACGAACTATTGGATGCTTCATTTCATGTTTTGAATGTAAATAAATTAGAAAAAGGTTTAATAATGTATTAAGCCTAATAAATGTAAGCTCATTTTTATTGCAAAAAATCATTCGTTACTTATAGATTTCTTAATTATATTTTTTAGTATATCCAGTTGAAAATTTTAAGTCAATTTTAGCTAATGTTACACTTTTAAAATCAATATTTTGAAAATATAAAGAAACCCAATGCCCCTATTTGAACAGTGTAAACTATTTCCTAGCAATTTATCTAGATTTTGAAGAAAATTAAGGATTCCAAAACCTCAAGAATAAGAGAGGGTTCCCAAGACCAAAGACTTGTGGATTGTTATTAAATCCTTTTACAAGATTTTTATTAAATCACTCAATTGTTCCATTTACTCATGGATGACAAGAGGAACACTTTCTATGTTCTATCATAAATTTAGACTTAATAATATTTATGTATTCATAATAAAATGTTCCTATGTTAGCCTTTCAATTTTAAGTAAGTGTTATGGAAGGTAGAAAGTCAAGAAGATCTTTGGGATGAGTAGAAGAGATGTGGCAATAAGATGAAGGAGATGTGGTACAAGTCATACGACAATAATTGAGATGATGTTTATTGGATGTAGCTTGGGTGTTAGGGAGAAATGATTGTTACCCTCTCCATGGGTTCAATTCTTGAAGTGGCATGATGCTCTTGTTAAGTTCCTATGTAATATTTTCCAACAAAATCATAAAATATTTGGATAAATCTAATGACAAATATTTATTTTATAAACAATGTCCAAACCAAAATCATAAAATGTTTTGATAATTCTTATATAAAAAAATATTTTAAATTAAGATAAACATCAATAATAATGTGAATAATTTAAAAATAATTAATATAAATATTAAATTTCATTCAAATATCATTCACAACTTTAAATATAATAAAATATTATTAAAATAATAAAAAATCCAAATAAATACAAACTTTTACAATTCAGCCAACTCATATGGAGTTACAAACTTTTTACAATTCAACTGACTTATATGCAGTTAGTTTGGAGCACAAGAGTAAGCCTATATTTCACTGGAGAAGAGGTTATAAGACAAGTGCTTAATATAGACCCATTATATTAATAAAACCTAATAACTGACTGTATGCAATTGTGAAATTACTAATCATGTGAGTACCATTTGTGAAGATGTCAAGAACCCCGGCTCGTGGTATTATAAAAGTGAAGTTTTGTAAATTTGATAAATAAAAATTAAATTATTTAAAAATAAAATACATTTTCAAAATATTTTTGACATTAAAATTTTTCAACCATGTTAATGTCAAAATAGCTGTAACCAAAACTTGCAGGTTTAACTAAAACGCCCTTGAATAGCAGGAATTAGGTAGACCAATTCTTATCAAAATCTCAATTTGGAGTACTCAGATCGCAATTTCGATGATTTGGATAATTTTAAAATTGGTCAGTTAGTCTAGATCAAACAATCCCCATTACTGAAATTACAAAAAAACAAAAAAGAAAACATAACAATTTCCACCAGAATTCCGCCTAAAAATAAGGTAAGGTATTGCTTTTTATTTGTCTTGTGTCCTACGCGCTTGCCATGTAAGTTCTACACCTGAATTTTATTAACAACATTTTTTCATTAGCCACCCACGTCTCAAGCGTCCCCTTTCTTCATATATTTTTACGGAAGAACAGTACATTAGTACCATTATATTAATAAAACCTAATAACCAGCTATAAAATGCAATTGTGAAATTACTAATCATGTGAGTACCATTTGTGAAGATGTCAAGAACCCCGGCTCGTGGTATTATAAAAGTGAAGTTTTGTAAATTTGATAAATAAAAATTAAATTATCTAAAAATAAAATACATTTTCAAAATATTTTTGACACTAAAAGTTTTCAACCATGTTAATGTCAAAATAGTCGTAACCAAAGCTTGCAGGGCTAACTAAAACGCCCTTGAATAGCAGGAATTAGGTAGACAAATTCTTATCAAAATCTCAATTTGGAGTGCTCAAATCGCAATTTCGACGATTTAGATAATTTTAAAATTGGTCAATTAGCCTAGAACAAGCAATCCCCATTACTGAAATTATAAAAAAACAAAAAAACAAACATAACAATTTCCACCAAAATTTTAACAAGTTTTTGACCCAAAATCGCCTAAAAACAAGGTATTGCTTTTTAGTTGTCTTGTGTCCTACGCGCTTGCCATGTAATTTCTACACCTGAATTTTATTAACAACATTTTTTCATTAGCCACTAGTACCATTTTACTCCCATTTACAAAATCTGTAAAGGTTCATCATGCTAGAAAATTGAATCGGATGGTAACCACGTAAATCTGCATGGTCACAACAGCGAAGTGAGAGAGGTGTAAATGCAAATCGTAATGACAACGGTGTAAAATGCAAATACTAGTATCCGTATCATTATTTAGACATGAAGTAAGAGAGGTGTAAATGAAAATCGTAATGACAACGGTGTAAAATGCAAATATGGATAGGTGGGTCCATGTGGACACATACTCCTACAAAACGAATCTTCAATCAGGATAAGGATCTTTTAAATGGAAATCCTTATCCCAATTGCAGACTCATTGAAAATGTGGCATTTAGTCTCTGAAAGATGATTGTGATTACCAAGGTCGCGTCAAGCTTCCTCGTTGAGGGCTTAGTGCATGTAAATTGTACCATGTACTGAACAATCAATAATATTACCAGATGTTTTCCATAAATACCATCATGAATTAGTGATAGAGTGGGCCACCAAATCAGAGGAGCAGTATAAGAGACAACCAAAACGCCCCCTATTTGCAGGAATCAGCTAAGAAAAAAATTGTTGAAATTGTAGTTTTCAATGTTTAAATCGCAATTTTAGTGATTTGGGTAGTTTTAAAATGTGGAATTTAGTCTACGAAAGATGATTGTGATTACCAAGGTCGCGTCAAGCTTCCCGGTGGAGGGCTTAATGCATGTAAAGTGTACCACATACTAAACAATCATTAATATTACCAAATGTTTTCCATAAATACCATTGTGAATCAGTGAAAGAATGGGCCACCAAACCAAAGGAGCAGTATAAGAGACAACCAAAACGCTCCCTATTCGTTGGAATCAGCTAGGAAAAAAATTACTGAAATTAGTTTCTATTATACAAATCACAATTTTGGTGATTTGGGTAGTTTTAAAATGTGGCATTTAGTCTATTAAAGATGATTGTGATTGTTGAGATTGCAAAATTAAACAAACTACAATTTTCAGACATGATTTTGACGAGATTTAATTGAAAAATGGCCGAAAAATAAGATCTTTTTTAGTGGGTTTTATCCTAAGCCCCAAATCAACACAATAATTAAGTAACCTTGTTAGTATTGTCTAAGGTTACAACGGAGAAATCCTAATGAATAACATGGCATAGTGTTTGTGAATAAAATAAAATACCAAACTATAATGCTAAATAACAAACCGTAGAACCAAGATTTTCTTGAATCTGAACTTCTTGAGGGATTTCGCTTCCGGTTCCGAACTGCAAGATCTCAAATCTATTTTGAGTTTGAGTTTTCTTGTTTATCTCTGGGCCAGCTGACCTTTTAGCCGATATTTTCTTGTTATTAACTTTGGTGAATCCGTCTTCTTTCTTCCCTTCCTGATTACTATCAGTTACTGGGTTTTTATTAAGGGGGCAGTCCCGAAAGAGATGGACATGTTCATGGAAACGCCTGCATCTAAAGGGTATTTGTTCATAATCAATAGCTTGAAACCACTCTTAATCTTCCCATGATAACTCGATCCCATCCGGCAGATCCTGAGAAATAGCCATATACAAACAAATTCTGGCATACGATGTGTATCGCATCTATTTCGTCTGCTCAGACATCTTGATGAACACCCCCAACATGTTACCAATATCAGTGAGGATCTCTTCCTTCCAATATTCCGTAGGAAGGGAATACAAACGTATCCAGACCAATGCTATCATGAGGTTCTCCTTGTCAGGGTTGAAACGTTCCTTCCACGGCCTTAGGTACAGACCTGTTGAATGAAAGAAGTACGGACCATTATCAAAAACTCTGGTACGATTAGATTCATTGAAGAATACCACCGTAAAGAATTCCTTGGCTCCAAGCTAGAGATCGAAGTGACCTTGAGGTTTCCAAGTGGTGTTAATCCACCATAACAAAGCCTTTTCGGCTGGATAGATTCCAACGAATTTTTCAATTAGAGCATGTTCTTTCATATATTGTATGTCCTCTCTGATCCGTTCAGATCAAATCTGCAGTCAAGGAACCTTCTTAGACTTCGGCATACATTGCCCTGGTTTTCGGATTCCCGAAATCAGGGGGGTCTCCTTATCCACTCCATTGTTCTCGGCTTCACCCTGACCACCAAGAGATTTCGAAGCTTCAGTTGGCACTTTACCTTTAACTTTGTCCATTCCGGGGGTAGGAGGCGCAGCCTCCCCACCCACCGTCACATCCATTAAGACGGTTCCCTGCCGCAGCACATGTAATGTCCCTAGTTTGACCCCATGGCATTAACATTATAACTGATGTAATATTGTGATGAAATCATGGTGAGGAGCTCAAGGCTAAGGCCCCGCCATCGATTTAGTGATGCATATGGTTTGCGTGCTAGCAATGCACATTGGAAATTCAAATATCATGTAATATGCATTTTAATAAAAATACCCACAACTAGCTATGCAATGCAACAAAGAGATGGGGGCATGATTTCACAAAAAATTGGGAGGGAAAACATTCAAACCATTGAGCCAATCAGGTCAAGCCAAGTGTCAATGAGAGAACCCATCAAACCCGCAACTACCCATGTTGACTTTTGTACCCAACCATATTTCTCCCAAGAGTTGGTTGAGGTAGT
The DNA here is from genome assembly GCA_027924585.1 of Larix kaempferi. NCBI lineage: Eukaryota > Viridiplantae > Streptophyta > Pinopsida > Pinales > Pinaceae > Larix > Larix kaempferi. The sequence goes on along the minus strand of BSBM01000074.1, from coordinate 5,776,674 downwards.
TAATGCCTTGGAAATGGAGAGGTATGGCTGTCCAAATTCGGGTATGGGCAAGCCACCCTTTATGGAAAAACGTGTTTGTCTCCTTGGGCAAGAATAGAGCCACGAAATTTCTCTCTAAGCGGGGATGCAACCATTAGTCTTGCTCCCTCATGCAGCTCTAGCTGCCTGGGCATTTTCCTCCATGGTTTTTCTGGGTTTCCCTTCATCTTTGTACCTGGGAAGGGGCGTTTTTGTATTGATTACCAGCGGGGAAGAAAATAGAACATTTTTGGGTCTTCCTGGAGGTCATTTAGGCCAATGGAAAGGATCCTAACCAGTGGGGAGAAGTCGGTTTTGCTCCCTGGGGTTGAAATCGAAATTCCACAGTTCGCTTGGGTGAACCACGAGTTGGGAGAGCCAATGTGGACCCTGTTTTGTGAACACCTCTATTGTAAATGTGTAACCCTGTCAATGATCATTTTTGTTGTGAGAAGAAAGAGTATGTTGGGGTATGGGTAATGGGTAATCCATTGTTCTGGCTTGAGCTTGAGAATAAGCATCCATTGTTCAAGTGTAGCCTGGTAACCCAGTTGGACTGGCTTGGCTGAGATGAAATGGTTAATGGGTTGTGTGTGAGCTGGAATGTTCCCTTTCCTTGTGAGAATCATGCCCAGCTCGGGGGTGGCCTTCGGACGGACTCAGTATAAGCTGTCGAAGAGCCTATGGCTGGGTGGAACGTTGCAGCGACATAGCTAGTTGCTTGGGACAATTGCACAATGAAGTTAAGTGTTTTCTGTTTATGTATTTACTTTTGCAATGCATCAATTTGAAGACAGTTTTGATATGCTGGATGAGCATGAATTGTGTGTGTGGATTAGTTTTAAATTCCGCTGTGCATATTGCCTAATTGTATCTGCACACTAATGTTTAAATTCTCATGATTCTAATTAGTGGGTTGAGTCTTATGAAATGCCCAAATTTTAGTGCCATGTTCCCTTCCTTGCATTGATTCAGCAGGAGGGTACATTACAGCACAGGAGCTGGGGCCGGACCCGCACCGACCCTACACCCTCAGAATCAAGCTGTCACACCTTACACCTCTGTAAAACCTTCTGTCTCCATCACTCCAAGAAACCTTTCCTTCATCTCCGACTTTCACCTCGCAATTTCAACAATTAACTGATTGTAATTTAGATATTTGTATATTGCAATTTTAGAAATTTTGTATGCAAGTTGAAATTTCAATTTCAAAGGAATGCAATTATGACAATTCACAAATTCAACTATAAAAGAATTTTTGAGAAATTGCAATTTCGATAACTACAAGTTTGAAATTTCAACTATTTATATGATTGAGGAGAAAGTTGCAATTTTAGCATCCAAAAATTGCAATTTCAACAATTAATGGTAATTTTGGCACTTCCAATATACAAATTCACAATTTTAGCAAGTATATACTAAAGAATAAATTCACATTTTTAATGAAAAAATCATTAACAAAGAACTCCATTTTCAACAATTTAAGAGGTGTAACAATTCCAATTTTAGTATCTAAATTTTACAATTTCAACAATTAATTGATTGCAATTCATGAGATTCCATATTCCAATCTCATGATTTAAAGAGTTGCAATTTCAACAATTCTAAAAATATAAAAATTGGAACATTTTAATGAGAAAGTGGAATTATAGCATTAAGAAATTGCAATTTCCACAATTTCAACAACTAATTGATCACCATTCCAATAACTGCCTATTTGCAATTTTAGAAACTTTTAATTCAAAATGCATCTACAAATTCGCAAATTCAGCAAGCAGAGGATACTTCTGAGAGATGAAGTTGGAAGCCCCTTCCAGACGATCTTCAACCTTCATTCCAATCATTCTGACTACAGATCTGAAGAATTCAGATTCTTTTATCAAAAAATGAAATTTCAATAGTTGATTGATTGTAATTTCAACAATGAAGAATTTGCATAGTGAACATTATTTAAGACTCTAAAACTCAATGAAAATATTTGCAATAAAATCAAAAAACATTATAACATATAAATAAGTCAAAATACTTTGTTGCAACCTGAATTATTATAATCTACATATTTATAGATTAAACATATTTATTCATTGATTGATTGCAATTTTGATAATTATATTTGCAATTTCATGGTGTTTTTCTTTTGATTTTTATATTGCAATTTTGACAATTGAATAATTACCAATTCTAATAACTACAAATTTGCAATTCATATCCTTTTAATTTTAATGAAAAATGTTATATCAACAATCTAGAAACGCAATTTCAACAACCATGTAATTATAAAAGAATTGCAACTTTGGAATGAGAAATTGGAATAATAGCATCTAGAAATTGCAATTTCAACAATTAATTGAATGTAATTTCGATATCTATAGATCACAATTTTAGAAATTTTGTGAGAATATATTTCTAGCAATTCACAAATTCAACAATAACAACATTGATAAGAAAGTTGCAATTTTTTTAATGAAAAGTGCAATTTCAACAATTATCATATGAAATTTTAAACTAGTTATATGATTGATAACACGCCTTACGATTCTGACAATATACAAATTCAACAATAAAAGCATTGAGGAGAAATTGCAATTTCAACATCTACAAAATTGAAATTTCAACTAGTTATATGATTGAGAAGAAAGTTGCATTTTTTCTAACAAAATTCAAATAGTAGCTTGGACTCTTACTGCACACACTGGAAAGCGTTGTAGGGGTTGGATTTCCTTTAAGGGAATCATGGATCAGTGAAGGGAATTCCTTCCTTGTGTTATGTGGGGTATTTGAAAGGAGTGCCATGGCTATGGCGGCTAAGTGAAGGTTTCTATAGAAGCTTTGGATGATCATTTGGTTGAGCATTGAGAGCATATGGGTTTTGGGCTGCGAGAAAATCATATAGGTTTATTTTCCCAGGTGGCCTCATATCTTGTGTCAGGGGCGATATCAGAGGTTGATACCTACGATTGGATGGAATGTTGCCCCTACATAGTCAGTTGCTTGGACCAATTTTCATTGAAGATAAGTATTCATTGTTATTATGTTTATGCAATGTTTATCCTTCCTTCTAAAATGAATGTGACAATATGCATGTGTGTTTATGGGTTTGTTTATTCTATTGTGTTTTTATGTTTTAATCCCGTGTGCATGCATTTGTATATCATGTTTCCCATGGAGGCTAGGTTATAGGAAGGTTACCATTAGGGATGAGTATCTAAGTCCCATCAACCAAGAACTACAATTTCAACAATTGAAGTGTTATAACAATTGCAATTTTAGCATACATAGATGACAATTTCAACAATTAATGAGAAAATGGAATTATAGCATCAAGAAATTCTAATTTCCACAATTTTAGTAATCAATTGATATAATATATATATATAACATAAAAACATAACTTTAAATCATGTCATCATCATTAATTTGAAATTAAATCACAAAATTTTAATTTTTCATTAAAAATATAAAAAATGGACCAAAAGTTACATAAAAGAATAGCTTTAAAACCTCTTATTATAATCCTATATATAACATCATATTTTAAGTTTTTAACACAAAAATAATGAAACCTTTAATGAATTTCATATAAAATATTGTCAAATTTGAAACTTATCATTATAGTAATAATCAAAACATATATCCTAGATTAAATTAAAAATACAAACTATAAAATTCGTTAATTGATTGCATTTCAGATAAATTAATAAATAATAAGGAAGGGAGTAGTGGTACTTACCTCATGTATGACTCACAAGACTTTAATTCTTCTTCACAACACATGATCGACTTTTCTTATTATATGCAATTGAGTTTAAAAAGAATTCAGGTTGAATATATCATCTGTTGTTGTTGCATCTACCATGAATGCATTCACTTTCCATTCCAACATACCCATGAGTACTTTAAGAAGTATTGATTCCATCCATTTAGAAATATCAAAGGTCATGGATCTAGACATGAGAATCGATGCCACAAGAACACCATTATGTTGGGAATCAAATTCCAACAATGTATAAATTTGGAATTGCATACAAATAAGCATGATATTAGTTACATGCTTAGATAATCTTATAAATAACAAATGATCTAGCGAAAAAATAGTATGTGATGTAGATGATTTTCTTAAAGTGATTTGTTCCAAATGTAGAGTCCAATGCTAGTATACTATCATGGCCATGATATTTTCTCATCCATTCTAGTTGTAGTGATTGTTGAATGCCTAAAATGAATGGAGTGTGTCCCTCATCATCTATGGAATTGTCAAACTCTAAGTAGTAAAATATTTTATCAGGATTTGTAGCTTGCCATATACACACACTTTGAGCATCATTCTTGTTAAACATATATTGGGCATGTTTCAATCTCCTCTCTATATTGCGAATGTCATCACGAGTAAGAAAATCATTTTGATCAAACTAAACTTTAGATGATGTTCCTTTTACATGCACTAGTTCACGATGCTTGTGATGTACACATTCCGCTGACATTCCCAACAAGAAACATCTTTCAACCGATTGAAGTAGTTTCTTGTTAATATGTGGTGCATGAAATTCCCTTGTACCTACAAAGTCACCAACGTCTTCTACATGGAAAAGTTTACCTGTAAGATCTATATGATTCATCTCACTATAAGTGATCAGGGCATGTTTTGGTGTCTTATTGGGTATGTGAACACTAAAATGAAACGTGCAACCACATCTTAAATACTTACGACCTGGATGACTCCATGTAGGTCCATTTTAGGAAATTTTGATATATCATAAGGCAATGCATCAATCTATCGATAGTTCTCTAACCCATATGAATTCCAAACCCTGTAAGCAACGACAAAATTCTAACACACTAAAATTTGAATTTAAAACAAAATTAATGTAAGAAAAATAAAGTAGCAACAAAGCACTTACACTATATATTCCAAAGGGGTGTTGATTCTACACTTTTGATTTCCAACATGTTTATTTCTTGTTTTGATTTCCTACTAAACCTATTTTGAAAGCTCGTTGGATACAATAACCTTTTTCTTTCCCTGATAATGAACTCATTATATCTATTTGATTTGATCCAAGCAACATTGTTACCTCCAATCATACTCTAGTGCAAATCAAAAGAAGAAAAGTTTGTTTTTTCGGGATCCTACACTACCAGGGCTAGTAGTTGTTGCCATTTTGAACGCATCTACAAGGGGTAGATTATGAGTTAGTTCTAGGTTTGTAAAATGAAATATGTAATAGTATTAAAACTAATTTTCTTCTCCTTGTACAATAATTAAATGATAATTGTGTTTAAATGGGACAAATGATAATATTTTTCAATGAGGGGAAAATCACTTTTATTCTATGACTTTACCTATTTATGGAACCATAGGAGTTTTGACATGGCATAAACCTTCTTACATAGTAAATCATCAACCCGTTCTTCCTCCCATTTTTGACAAATAGAGACAAATTTTTGAGGCACAAACACCGAGAAGATTGATGCACCCTCTCACTATGATGAAAACCAAAAGTAAATATTTATTGAGGGAGAAAATGAATTTAATAAAAACAAATACTCAACAGTATTACAAGTGATATTATGTTATTCAACTTCAAATTCTCTACAACTCTAATGAACACCCAAAATCTCTATCTCCAAGAGAAGGACAAACTCAACCTATCACTATCCTATAGTGATAAAAAATGTAATGAAAATTCTAGGTATGTTAAGGATATCATTATATCTGATAGGTAAAATAATCTAGTTTTTTCACTCCATGAATCTATCTCTACAAAAAGAGCTACAAAATAGGCCCTTATATTTTACATCTAATCAAGTAAGCACGTAATTTGGTCCATATTCAATTCTGATGCATATAGGCCTAGTTTTCCATAAACCTATGTGTTTCTCTAAAATAATACATTTTGAGTCAGAATGGAGTTCTTGTGTAAATGAAGCCATTGCTTTGTCATATTTTATTCTCAAGCAATGACCAAAGAATGAAGGATAGTACAACCTATTTACACAAAGAGGCTAAGCCAACGAAAACACAAACTTTAGAATTCCTTGCTCTAAAACCACAAAGAACAACTTCATAATGGTATCCAATTTGATTTTCTAATTTTCTTATAATTAACAATATTAGATCTCACATAATTAAGTGTATCCTCTAGAGATCTACCATTGTAGTGACCACTACATGCAAAAGTCAATATCTCAAACATCTTGTTTGGCATTCTCTTAAAAACCACAAGAGTCAAGGAAATAGGAAACCACACAACAACATCTTTATGCCACTAAAAGCTCACCCAAACAATAATGTAAAACATATTCAAGTGCCCCAGAAAGAGGAACACCCCATTTTTAATATTTCCCATGTTAGCAATCTCCAAAAACACTCAACATTATAGCTTGATTACCTGAACCATATGAATTTGCATGACATCTCTATACGTTTAAACAGTCTCAAATTTAATGACTATGATATCATATTAGTAGTGAGAATATTGGTAATGTTATTGATATTTTGCAAAGTGGCATTTTTGTCAATTCCCCAATGGTTTAACCAAACCATGGCGTCTTTATACCAGCCTCTCTTGAGCCATAGGTTGTCTTGACTAGATTTGAAAGCAATTTGAGGAAGTCTTTGGTCTCCCATGTTAATAATCTTGTACTTGTACATCAAGTACCTGGTCATAGCAATGCTCTCAATGGTGGGAAGCCCCACTTCTATTAGAAGAATATGATAAGGTGTATTACTTTGAATTTTGATGTTATACGTTATAAAACGTTTATGGCTTTGCTCAATCTTCCTCCAGGATTCTATGTACACAACCTATTATTTAATTTAAAGGAACAAAATATTATATCCAATCTTATTGCATTGAAATGAAAGTATACATATCATATTTAATTTTAAGTACCTACAAGTATGACAAAAATACAAATCAAATATTTTTAAGATATAATAAGTATAATTAATATAAAAAATATTTTTTTGTGTGTATTTATAACTTTATATTAAATTGAAAAATATGGAATATATACCAGAAATATGGATTAGCATAAATAACTTTATAATAACAAATTACATAAATAATCATAATTATATAGATAAAATTAAGGTCTATAACTTTTTTTCCCAAGGAAAAAAGCTTTTTATATTATCACCAAAGAGAGTCATAATTACATATTTATGCGAGCATACAGCTTTTGTAACAGTGCTGTGTGAGCATACTGTTATTAACAAACAAACCAGCTTCAAAATAATTAACATCATGCATCGGCTTCCCTGCCAATCCTTGAAAATACCAACAGCCATTTCAAAATAATATTAACAGTGAAGTTTCTCAACCAAAGAGTTACAGAAAAGTTACTATGAAAGGATGACGAATCATACTATGAGAGAGTGATGAATACACAGAAAAGTTGAAGGATTGAAAGAGAAATTAGATACTATGAGAGAGTGATGCCGCCGTCGGATGGAGCTTCTACTTCCCTTAAATCCCCTCCCCTTGTTGCACAGCTCTTGCACAATAATTAATGGATAATGAGTTTCCATTCTCCACTGCTAGTTGTTGAATCATAGCTAGTCACAGCTTATGGACCAATGGTCAATTGAACCGGCTCCAGCTTATAAACCAATGATCTGTATCCGGGTATGGAGCTGAAACTGGATTACTAGCATCATCAATTGGATATGCGACTGGAATTGGATCTGTATCCGGCTATGGGGCTGAAACTGGATTTCTAACATCATCGCCCTAGACGCATCACACTAGGGCACAGTAAAGATCCATTGTTAGGAAACATCATACTACTGTATCCTGCTCCCATGTCGAAGTTCGTGGTGGTGAGTTAATGCATCTGAATGTTAGATAAATAAGCCTACTAAGCAGCTTAAGAAAATTCTTTTCCCCTTTTTCAAGAGGCTTCTAAATAAGGTTTTAACATATAAAAATGAGCGTCGACATGTTACATATTTAATTCTGTGCCATCTGATCATTGATTTTCAAGTCTACTTCACTCCTAAATTTCTCTAATTTGATGTTCAAGCTACCAACAATATCCATTATCCAATGTAACATTGCAAGCCCCTTGAACCCTACTCTGGTCCTGTTTTTGTAATGCTATTCTTTGCTTTTAATTAATTTGAACAGTTCACCAAACTAAGGGTTTTATGAATTGCTCTTGGAATGCAATAGGAAGCTGGGTATAATCTGGAAAGTTAGATTTTACCTATCTTATGTCAAGCTTTGCAGATGCAGTGACAGGAGGACAAGCTTTGTGGATGGCCAGACTCTGAAGAGGTCCTCCAATTTTAGGGGATGTCACCCCACAAACACTTATGCCATTATAGCGAAAAGTTATCCATAGGAGAACACTTATAGAACACAGCCCAATGATGGGAAACCACACTCCAAATTATTTGTGTGTCAAGACTCAACCTTTATGGAATTTCAAGAATCAATCTTGAGTAAAATGCTCGAACCCAGATGGATACCACATGCATATTGGAATTAAGTTTTACCTATCATCAGTGTAATTAGGCTACATTTTTATTTTCGGATTTTAAGATGCTGTAGATTCTCTAAAATCAGAGCAACGTTGAAAAACTCTGCAAGGCCAGAGTGTAAGAGTCTGACTGTGTCTCTGCAAAATCTCAGCAGCAGAAATTGTTCAAAACGAGGGTTTTTCTTTTAGGAATTTATACTCAACAACCACCTGCAAGGTCTACTTGAGGAGAAGCAAATATGTCGCAAGGTCATGACCCGCAAGTACTCCTGAGTCGGGACTGCGTTAACTTGGCAACATGCATCTGAGGTGGACGGGGGAAGCGTTAAGTTGGTAGCTTGAGAAATGACTAAAAGTTGATCCAATTCGAAGATAGTGTCAAATTGCTGTTCCCTGCAGAATCTAGTGACCAGAGTTGTTGTTCAAGTTCCTTATTCAAATCCCTTCCCGGAGGCCAAACAAAATGGCAGAAAAAATGGCGAATCTGATTTATTTCTTTCATAGAAGGCATGGGTTATATAAAGCGCTGTGTGGTATTTATGCCAATTTGTTTTAGGAACAAATGATGGACACATGGTAAAATGATTAATACCACACATGATGGACACATGTGTGGTATTAATCATAATGATATATTCATTTGTTTTCACAGGATTAAACTCTGTAATTGTAGAACATGTAAATATATTTCTTCTACAATTACCAACAGAGACATCATCTCATCTTTCATGGGTGAGGTCTCCTTTTTCCCAGCTGGAGTAACTCATGAGCCCAAACCCTAGATATTCGTAGCACCCGTAAAACCCAACACAAAACTCAATTTAAGTAATATCCATCAAAATCAACACAAATCTCAGAGAAGAGGAAAGCAAGGGTTTGTTTTCTTGTCAGAAATTAAATCTTTGGGTAGACACTCGCACCTTTTTTCACCAATTCCAGAGATCTTCAACCAGTTTTCGAGCTTGTTCGACTAAACTCGACATTTCAATGCACAAATCTATCATTCAGGTCCACTTTATGCTGAACTCTCACTAGATTAACTGTCAGCCGCTACAAATTCCGCGTCTTTCGGACAGAACTTACAAGAATTCGAACCCGCCTGCCCAAAGTGCAAATTTTCTAATTTAAAGCTCTTTATGAGGCCATTTTTGAAAATTTTAGATTCAAAGTGAGCCTACAACTTGCATTTTACTGTTGCTCTCTATCTACGCCTTGCTGTCTGGTTCGTTGGATTTTCTTCCCCTCCATTACCAAGAGCTTATCGGATCTCCAATCCTGAAAAAAATGGCCCAAATCTCGTGATGAACGATGTGTTATGGAGACTCGAGAGCTTTAACTCCACACTCACTTGTAAACCACAGGAATGTACTTACTGCGCCGGCAATCTGACAGATGTTGTATTAGTTTCTTGTTTAATAAACGACGTGGCAGTATCAGAAATTTAATAAACTGAAATTTTATTTATTAACAATTTAAGTTATAAAAATCAATATTAAAACTCAACTCATTATACTCCGTCAATTAAAAAACATTATCACAATTAATAATAGTTTAATTTTCAAAATATTTGATTTAATCACATATCGTTTGGTGAGGATGGGAATTTGATCTCATGCCTTTGTAGCCAAAGTTTATCATTGTATTATAACACTCAGTCGTTTAAAATTGAAATATCACTAGCATTTGGCCCTGGAGGGGCAAAGTGAATGCTGATATGAAAAGAGGAAAGGTAGAAGAAACAAAGATAGGAGTAAATCTATGCTCAAGTATCACGCCAATCAAAGATATGACATCTTACCTATGTGGCAATAGAATCAAGCTCTTCAAAGAACAAGATACATGGTGCAGATTGTCGAGATTTGTAAAAAATCTCTTGTACATTAACCTAAGTTTCTCCAAACCACATTGTTAAGAATTTTAGGCCTTTTACACTGATGAAATTAGCTTGGCGCTCATTAGCAATGCCTTTTGCAAGCAGAGTCTTCCTACAACAAGGTGATCCATAAAACAACAACCTACAAAACAACATTGAATCATTGGTGATTTACGGTTTAAAGGTTCCTCTTGACATTTTCCAAACATTGGGCACCTCAACAAACTATCGAACAATTCTTAACATGTTGTTATTTATACACTATTTACTATAAATAAACAAATAAAGATAGAAAGATAACATTGCACCATAGTCTTTATATACACAACTTAAACCTTCCAAACCTTCTAAGGGATGGGTCAATACTATTTGGCAGTTTGTTGCTCCAATCACAATAAAATAGACTCGAGTTTTTAGCTCATCCTTTGTGGGGGGTGCCATATGATGCATTTACCATATTTGAAAATCATTAAAAAATGGTTATTTTAAATTAGTGAGAATAATTAAAAAACTATTTAAATAAGTAAGAATAATTTAAATGATTTAAATTAGGAAAATGATTATAACATGTAATTTAAAATCGTCGAGAATCATTAAAATATGTTATTTAAATTTGTGAGACTGATTGAAATGTGTAAATATGAGTGCACTGCTTTGGAGAGAATGTGTGTGCATTGTTTTGTGGAGAATGGTTTTATTCTTAATTCTATATATTTTAAGAATAATGTTTTTTAAGGATTTTAGATAGCTTTTATCATTAAACAAAAAATTCAATTTTTCCTAAGGATTGATCAACATACAAGTTTTAATATAGGCAGTTGTCTCTTTATTAGTATAAATAAAGGTTGATTGGTGATGGGGTGCTTCACTTTCCCCTCCCTTCTCATATGATGTGTCACCGACATTGAATTGAGTTCATGATACATAATGACTATATGGGACAACAAAGTTTACATTTCATGCATTGATGTTAAGCTTCGAGTAGTTTTTCACTTTAATCTCCTCCTTTATATTGAAGTTGTTTATGTAACTTATTACTGGTTTTTTTGTCATATTTTCTTCATTTTATTCTTATGCTAATTTTTTAATGCATTTTGATCCAATGGTCATCTTCTTCTTCTACATCGCACTCTCCAAACAATTTCATGCACTATCCATCCTATGTTTTCTTCCTCCTTTTTAACTCATCTTTACTAGTTTTTGTTGAACTTTGTCACGACTTTGTAGTTGTACATAAATACTAATTTTTATAAATAAAGAATTAATGTGACATAAAATCAATTTAACTCACATGAAACACTTTGTTGAAAAATATTAAATTGAAACCAATACAAAACACTTAGCTAGAATAGAGTAAATTGAAATGTTATGCCCTATAAAAAGTAAAAAAATTAATGTAAATAAAATATATAAAAATTATTGAAGAAAGACAAAAAAAAAAAAAAATAGAACCATGAAACTATATTTTTTTATAAATGACCTCGCAATTGTGGTATGAGCCTTGTGATGTAGTCGCTAACACAAATCATGTGTTAAGAACCTCCCCACATGCGGTCAGCAAAGTAGATAAAATAATCAGTAAAGGCTTTGAAAAAATAAAGGTGCAAATCTTCTGCACTAATCATACACCATTAAGTTTTGTTTCAAACCATAGAAGATGTATTAAATATTCAAATTCAAGCATGAAAAAGATCATAGTGAGAAAATCAAAGGGAAGTTGGATTTTTAAAAATAACAATATTTAATTTAGAAAAAATAAGTATGTTTAATGATATAGTTTTATTTATCATTATAAATTTATTTATGATTTGTATATAAGTTTTTTTTATTGATTTTTATGAAACAAGTTATTAGATAAATTAAATTTTTGGATGAATTTATTTATTTTTTAAAAGATATTTTAATTGAAATGATTTAAATCTTTTTAAAATGGATTAAAATATTTAAAGATAAAATTCTATAGTCAAAATTCCTATTTATTAAATACAACTATAAAATTTAACAAAATTCATATTATTTTAAATGTCTTGATTGAAATGATTTAAATCCTTTTAAAATGAGCTAAAATCTTTAAAGATAAAATGATATAGTCAAAGTTCTCATTTATTAAATAGAATTATAACTTTGACCAAAATTCCTATCGTTGGCATTGGTCGAAGATGCTATGGTAAAATCCATTCTCTTTTCGATGATTCGAGTCTTCTCTTAGGCTCATCTTTAGGACAATGACGATGCCAAAAAATCTTAAGTATTTTACAATCAATCAATAAATAACATTGAGCTTATTTTTAAGGTCGACCTTTTAAAAAGCAATAGGCCGACTCAAAATATCAATATATAGAAGTTGCCTACTAGCTCTCATTAAATTATTCCAGTTTGATCAAATTTCTCATATAGAAGAGGATGACCTTTTTGTTTCCTAGATGTTTTGAGTCGCCCTCTTCCTTTTTAAAGGGTCGTTCCTAAAAATAAGGTCATTGTTTGTTTATTGATTGGAAAAGACTTGAGACTTCTCGACATTGGCATTGTCCTAAGGATGAGCCTAAGAAATGGCTTGAAACGTCGACAAGAGAATGAATTCTACCGCAACATCTTCGATCGATGCCAACATGTACAACCGTGGATTCTCAACCAATACAAAATTCATTTTACTTTTAATGAAAAATAATTAAGCAACTAATAATAATTAAATTTATTTACCTTTTAACTTATTTCATTTAAAATATATAAATATTATAAACCTTACCATCATCATCACTATCTTTAGTTGTTTAAAGTTACTATCAAATCACCATCTTTAATTGTAATAATACCATAAACATGATCATCATCATCACCATTTTTTGTTTAAAGTTACTATAAACATCAACATTTTTAATTGTAATAATATCATATTAACTCTTTTAAATTTGAAAGTTATGGTCAACTAACCACAACACCAAGTTTGTTTTCAATACATTTGCTTCTTACCCTAGTCATCTATATAGATATTTAATGTAGATATTCCTTAATTTGAATGCTATATAGATATTTAATGTAGATATTCCTTAATTTAAACACTATAAAGGAAATATATTTAATGTAGATATTCATTTCATTTAAGCATTCTGCACAGTGAAAATATAGTGCACGAAGTGTCCCTTCCAATTAAAGAAACATCTGACCAAATTTATAGGGAGGCATTTCATGAGATAAGTTGGCACTTCATTCACTTGGAAGGTTCCATAGATGATATGAATCTTGATCTATATCCAGAGGATACCATGGAATCTTTCAAAGCTTTTCTCTAAATCTTGATCTATATCCAGAGGATACCATGGAATCTTTTCAATGTTAAAAGCGATTGATCCAATAATTTCATTTCATTTATTTTCCCATTTTTATTATAATAAAAGAAGAGTTAGTGAATACTTGTTGTCACTTCTTAAGTTTGTTGAACAATATATAACTTCTACGATTTATAACTCTTAATTCCTATGGTTCGTTATTCATTACCTAATAGGCATGGATAATATCTTTAGTGAAAGGACGTGATGAATAGGCACGATGAATCATTAAACGATATGATAATTTGATATGGAAAGACACGATGAATTCTTGTGATGCTTGAATGAAAAGACATGTTGTTTTAAGTAAATACATAATGATATATATACAGGGTTTATTCTTGGAAGAAAGGGGTCTCTGTACATTAAAAAGTGCAAATCCAAACAAGAAAGGGGTTTTAAGTAATTTGTGTTATGTTTATTTTGTTGATCTTGTGTTTTAATAAATATTTACAAGTGGTTAAAATTGTTAGAAAGGCCCAATACTGATTCACCCCCCCTCTCAGTATTATTAGATATTCCAACAATTGGTATCAGAGCAGGATTCTTCACTATAGTTTAAATCGCTAGAAGGAAGATCCCATTAAAAACCACTATGGATCAATAAGAAGTATTAGCTTCCAACAAAGCCCCACTATACACAGGAAATAATTATGCATTCTGGAGTGTAAGAATGAAATGTCATTTGATGTCTTTTGGATGCAATATTTGGAATTTTGTTGAAAGAGGGAATAAAATACTAGACTACCTACCTACAGATAGAGATGAAAAGGAACAATATGACTCCAATGCAAAAGCCCTAAATTCAATTTTGAATGGATTAAAAAAATTTGTATTAGTCAAAGTCATCCTTTGCAAGATAACTAAAGAGGCTTGGGGAAAATTAAAAATTACCTATGAAGGGAACTCCAAGGTCATGCAATCAAAACTTTAGATATACATAGGCTAGTTTGAAAGTCTAAAGATGAAGGAAGAAGAAAACATTGCAGAATACATTTTACAAGTATATTATGTTTCCAATGCTATTAGAGGACTGGGAGGAGAAATAGAGGAGAAGGAAGTTTTTCAAAAGATACTAAGAACCTTGCCAATGAGATATGACTCAAAAATCTCCAATGTGGAAGATCGAGATCATCTTGATTTTTTGACAATAGATGAACTTCAAGGGATCCTCACTGCATATGAGACGAGAAAAGGACAAGACAACCCATCAAAGAAGGAAGCAACATTCAAAGCGCTGAAGGAAACAAAGAAACAAATTCATCTATCAAAATAAATCCATTCAGAGTAGTCAGATGAAGAAGAAGCAAAGTTTATTAGGAAACTACAGAAAGGTTCATGCAAATACAAAGGGAAGTTACCATTTAAATGCTTTAACTGTAGAAAGATTGGTCACTTTGACTCAAAATGTCCTTATCCCTATAGAAAAAAAATCAACATTCCAGGGGAGGCATAGATACATTAGTATATCATGGCACTACGAGATCCACATTTTCCCGTCAGGGTCCTAAGTGCACAACATGTGAATCTATTTCCATCTTATCCAACCGTTGATGTCATCAACATCACTAATCGAAGGCCCGTGAGCCACAGAGATCAAGCAATTCACTTCCTTGGTATGTAAAAAGATTTTACTAGTGACACTCTCAACAAATATCCATTTACTTTCAGTAGTTAGTTTTTTTTTCAATGGCCATCGTCAACTCTTCAATACTCCTCTACTTTTGTAGAAATCCAACATCCTAACCTTTCATACTACACCCATACTCTTTAGTAGATATTATCATTTATATCTCTTGCCAGAAAAATCTGTCTTCATTGGTTTCATTCTTAAACAGTGAGGACAGCAAGGAAATTTTTGAACTCAATCAAGAGGAATTGATGTAGACAAGTACAATGGCCTCTCCAATGATGTTGAACCACTCAATCCAATAATTTACAGTACAGTTCATGAGGTTAGTAACTAGTTCATCCCCCCCAAGGAGGATGCACCCATCAATCCATTTATGTCTAGCTTAGCATCCATCCCAAAAGGGTATCTTCCTCATTTCTAGTGTCTTGCTTATTGTATGTATGATTGTGTAAGCATGGTGTTGCATAATTTTCAACCAACATCCTCCATTCAAGAGTTTTTTATCATTTCTTTCTTAACCCTTATGTTGTGTGTATCTTGAGTGGATCCATTGTATTGCTATATAAAGGCTAGTTGGTCAACATAGTAAACTTAGCCAATTTAACTTAAGGCTCATATGTTCTCCTATTGTTGTTATTTTTCTTGTTTATGGGTTAATTGTTGCTCTTAGGCTAGTGTTCTTCACCTCTTACCTAGTGTTTTCTCTTTGAGAGGTTCAAGCCTGCATCGTCACCACCACTAGAAAGTTATGTGCATAAGTGATGGGTATTGAGTCCTTGACCATGACTTAGGGAGGTAGAAGAGAACTTAGAATAAGAAAAAGGTTTTATGCATCATAGTACACTATTAATTCTTTTCACCATCCCATGTTTCCACTAGACAAGATGCTTGTTCCATGAGTGGGATAAGGGTACTATTATGTTCCTCAATATTCAAAATGAACAATAAATAATATGAAGAAATTATAGAAATTTCCTTTTATGTAAGTAAATCATAAAAACCTTAAGATAGGACCTAACTCCAAATAATTATCACTACTATGATACGAGGTTGTAGCATCGTTATTTTATGTCACCATCGTTATTTATCTTTGCGTTGTTTCGAAGTTGTTGACATGGTTTTGTGAGTGTAAGTTTCAAAAGAAAATAAAACAAAATATCATATGAACTCAAAAACTCGTAAATTATATGTCATTGGATAGATGATTCGTTGATGGATCCATTGGTATGAATTCCACCATCTAAAGTGCATCCTAGGCCACGTTTTAGGTCTAGCAAAAAGAGCAGAAAAACAAATTTAGAAAGAGCGGTCTAAAATCCTATTTTAAAGCCATCCGTCGAGTTATTAGCTCGATTGAGGGTTTTAAATAGCTCGATCGAGAATTGGTGCACTTTTTTAAACATCTGAATCGAGGGATAACGCGTGGTTAAACAAAACATCGATCGAGATATTAGCTCGGTCGAGAGTTTAGAAGCTTGATCGAGAAAACTAAAAATAGCTCGATCGAGCATTAGTAGATTGATTGAGCTACTGTTCGCCAACTTTTTGCCTTGCTTCCTTCCCTTTAACCCAACCCGGGAACTACTTACCCACATTTTATTAATGAAGTATAATGTATAAACAAATTTATAAGTACACATATAAAATTAAATTTATGAATTGTAACTTCATTTTTAGTCTATTGAGTCTCTCAAAGTGTATATTTTTCGAAGGACTTCAAAGAAAATTGGACATTTTCATTTCTTATTCACCAATCAACATGGGAAACAAGAAATATCGAAGTAGGAAACATGATCGTGATCAAATTAATGAAGAATAAATACGATAAAATAACAGAGAAAGGATGCGGCGATGAGGAGCAGCATTGAGAGAGAAACAAAAAGATGATGAAGATCAACCTTTGGTGGATCCAACTTCAATTTAGGACGACATGGGTATTTTTCTTATTTCATTCTTCAAATGATAATTATTTCAAATAAGTTTCTTTATTCTTACTTCTTACCCCATTCTTTCAATTAACATGTTTCAAAATTAATTATGTAATTATCATGTCGAAATTAGTTATAAAATTATCATTTTGATTTATTTGTAGTTATCGGATTTTCAAGATATTATATACGGTTTTTATTGGTCACAATTAATTTTTATATACTAAATAATGTAATGAAATGTTCATGTACATGCATTGAGTGTTATTAGAGAATATTATTGCATGCTAGTGTGCAATCAACTTATCAATCTAAATATAACTAAAATTTGTTTGAACTTTCAAAATTTTCCTTGTAGTGTCAAATTTTATTCCTTAAGGTTGGTTTTGATAGGAAGTTTCAAATATCATAGAGGAATTCATAGTCGGATATTCACATCAATGAACACTCTAGAATAACTTAAATTCAAATATGTACATACCTATGAAAAAAACAAATCCTTAAATTAGAGATAATGTTTATTTATGTATATGGTTCATGTTTATTTATGTATATGATTTATCCTTAAACTAGAGATATAAATATGTGTGCAATTTCACACATAAAATGATAGTTTATGAGACATGTAGTATAAACTACCTTGGAATGGGTGTTGGAATAGATAAAAAGTTTGTACATATATTTAAAAATAAATTATTGCAATTTACTTAGTAAATAAGTTTCTGAATCAATCTACATATACCTTGAAAATATATTCACTTTTCATTTTATAGAACCTTCACAAAGTTCAATTGATTTTTAATGTGATATTCCATGTGCACTAGATATTGTAAAATCGTTAAATATATAATGACACATGTGCCTCCTTTTAAATGTACCAAGGATAGCCCGCATGGGTGTGGCTCATTGGCGGTTCACTTGATATGAAGTCACATGTTGTAAATTGGAGGTCACGAGTTCAAATCACACCCGGCTTTACCCGTGTCCCATGCTTGCGGGGTGTGTAGGGCACCTAGGAGTATATTGGTAGCGGGATTGGATCCCTGGACCCCGTGTCACGCGAGTACCAGCCCAGTCTCCAGTTTCCCATTCCCCTAGCAAAAAAAAAAAGTACCAAGGATAGTTAACATAATTAAACATAGTTAAAATTCAAATCATAGTTAACATAATTAAGAAGTTCATATAATGTAGAGTACTAAATTTTATTATTTTATATTTTAGAAAGTATGAATTTGTATTGTCATGTATGTTCATAAATTATTAGATTAAAAGTCTCTTTAAATGTTATCGCACAATCTTAAATTGAAAGTGTGCACATGTATTAAATAAATATGCTTAGCCACTATTTTGAATTTTGTTTTAAAAAAGTTTGTATCATATTTGTTTATTATTTAACCTGTATATGTACAGAATATATATAATTTATGATTGGATGGATTACTTTTTAGAAATGATCAATTTCATTCTCACTCCTCTAAGTGAAGAAAGTCGTTAAAAAATCAACCACAATAATTTAATCCAACCAACATAATTTCTCCACGAGAGGGCACAATATAATTTGTTAGTATTTAAGGTAGGATTCTTGGGTTAGGAATCCAAATATCGTCCATTAGTCATTTCTCATATGAAACATAATTGTTTTTTATAAAAATCATTTAGAACCCCTTCAACATCAAGTTGAAAAGAATACTCGGGGAAAGAGGTGTTGTGCCAGAGGAGGTAACACCCAAGGTAACATGTTTATGTTCTCTTAGGGGGGCTACCGACCACCTGTTTAAAAGATGCGCCACAATACCATTCGAGGGATAACTTCTTCCCCACCACTTGACGAAGGTTCTAAGTGGCCAAAACATAGGATCTATCTACCCTATAGGTTATTGTCGTGGGATGTTGACAGTACCTGGATTGGAGTTTGTTGGCCGTTGGTACTTTTCCTAGTGGCCATCGTTATAACCAGTCATTTGTTATCTTCACGGGTCGATGTTTCTGACGGGTTCACAACCGTCGAAAATGAGAGACTTTGGAAGGTATAGTTACAATTTGAGTGGAAGGAAATTAGGTCATAGGGACCTATTTACATTTTAATTTGTGGATATATTATATGATAATTTTTTGAAATATTTAAGCGTATGTACATATGGACAAAAAATCCAATTCCGACATGGCAAGAGATATGAAGGAACGATGTTCATGGAAGCCATGTAGTCGTAAGAATCCCTTCAACCATATTTAAATAGCCTCAATTTTCATATATTTGATTGTGATGTTTGAAAGCATTTGAAATAGTCATGGGTGAGACCATAGTCTTTGAATGCTTCTTACTTCGATTCTATTTTTTTTCTTATATCGAAAAAAATTCCTTTATTTGGTTAGAGTTGAAATTTCAAAAATTTAATTTGCTTGTGATGTTTGAATGCAATTGAAATAGTCATGGTTTAGACCATAGCCTTTGCATGCTTCTTACTTCGATTCTATTTTTTGTTCTTATATCGAACAAAATTCCCTTATTTGATCAGAGTTGAAATTTCAAATATGTAATTTGCTTGTGATGTTTGAATGCATTTGAAATAGTCATGGTTGAGACCATAGTCTTTGAATGCTTCTTACTTCCATTCTATTTTTTTTTCTTATATCGAACAAAATTCCCTTATTTGGTCAAAGTTGAACTTTTGAAAATTTAATTTGCTTGTGATGTTTGAATGCATTTGAAACAGCCATGGTTGAGACCATAGTATTTGAATGCTTCTTACTTCCATTCTATTTTTTTTCTTATATCGAACAAAATTCTCTTATTTTTTTTTGTTATATCCATCAAAAATCCCTTATTGATGGATCCATTGGTATGAATTCCACCATGTAAAGCGCATCCTAGGCCACGTTTTAGGTCTAGCAAAAAGAGCAGGAAAACAAATTTAGAAAGAGCAATCTAAAATCCTATTTTAAAGCCATCCGTCGAGTTATTAGCTCAATTGGGGTTTTAAATAGCTCGATCAAGCATTTGTGCACTTTTTTAAACATCTCGATCGAGGGATAACGTGTGGTTAAACAAAACATCGATCGAGATATTAGCTCGATCGAGAGTTTAGAAGCTTGATCGAGAAAACTAAAAATAGCTCGATCGAGCATTAGTAGATTAATTGAGCTACTGTTCCCCAACTTTTTGCCTTGCTTCCTTCCCTTTAACCCAACCCGGGAACTACTTACCCACATTTTATTAATGAAATATAATGTATAAACAAATTTATAAGTACACATATAAAATTAAATTTATGAATTGTAACTTCATTTTTAGTCTATTGAGTCTCTCAAAGTGTATATTTTTCGAAGGACTTCAAAGAAAATTGGACATTTTCATTTCTTATTCACCAATCAACATGGGAAGCAAGAAATATCGAAGTAGGAAACATGATCATGATCAAATTAATGAAGAAGAAATACAAGAAAATAACAAAGAAAGGATGAGGCGACGAGGAGCAGCATTGAGAGAGAAACAAAAAGATGATGAAGATCAAACTTTGGTGGATCCAACTTCAATTTAGGACGACATGGGTATTTTTCTTATTTCATTCTTCAAATGATAATTATTTCAAATAAGTTTCTTTATTCTTACTTCTTACCCCATTCTTTCAATTAACATGTTTCAAAATTAATTATGTAATTATCATGTCGAAATTAGTTACAAAATTATCATTTTGATTGATTTGTAGTTATCGGATTTTCAAGATATTATATACGGTTTTTATTGGTCACAATTAATTTTTATATACTAACTAATGTAATGAAATGTTTAAGTACATGCATTGAGTGTTATTAGAGAATATTATTGCATGCTAGTGTGCAATCAACTTATCAATCTAAATATAACTAAAATTTGTGTGAACTTTCAAAATTTTCCTTGTAGTGTCAAATTTTATTCCTTAAGGTTGGTTTTGATAGGAAGTTTCAAATATCATATAGAGGAATTCATAGTTGAATATTCACATCAATGAACACTCTAGAATAACTTAAATTCAAATATGTACATACTTGTGAAAAAAACAAATCCTTAAATTAGAGATAATGTTTATTTATGTATATGGTTCATGCTTATTTATGTATATGATTTATCCTTAAACTAGAGATATAAATATGTGTGCAATTTCACACATAAAATGATAGTTTATGAGACATGTATTATAAACTACCTTGGAATGGGTGTTGGAATAGATAAAAAGTTTGTACATATATTTAAAAATAAATTATTGCAATTTACTTAGTAAATAAGTTTTTGAATCAATCTACATATACCTTGAAAATATATTCACTTTTCATTTTATAGAACCTTCACAAAGTTCAATTGATTTTTAATGTGTGATTCTCCATGTGCACTAGATATTGTAAAATCGTTAAATATATAATGACACATGTGCCTCTTTTTAAAATGTACCAAGGATAGCTCGCATGGGTGTGGCTCATTGGCGGTACACTTGATATGAAGTCACATGTTGTAAATTGGAGGTCACGAGTTCAAATCACACCCGGCTTTACCCGTGTCCCATGCTTGCTAATAGATTTGGGGTTAACATGGATCTACGGCAGTGTACATTATGCACATTAAAATAGAATTGTGATTGTTGCGACCAATTAGTCAACTTAAGTGTGTCGAAATCACCTTTGTAGAGTTGTATCTTGACCTTCACTTCCATTTTAAATATGTGTTAATAAGGTTGGTTACTATATTTCACTTTCTTGAGCTTCAACTATTATTTCTATTTTCTTGACTCGTGATATTTTAAGTTCTCACAAGCCTCAAGTTGCTCTGAGAAGGTACTGATATTTTTCCCAATAGTGACCATGACTAAGGTCGTACTCCTAGATATGTTGAGTACTTAAAATTCCAGATTTACAAATATTTTTGTTTATTTTCATCATTAGGTCCTTCTCAAGCTTTTCTTCCATTTCTAAGGATTGAGATTCTTTCTTAACCCTTCTTGTGCCAATCCTTCGATCCATGGGTTATATCTCTCCTGCATATTTATTTTTCTTAATTGAGGAAGAATGTATTATACTCTACCACATAAATGCCCAAATAAAATCGCTTTGGTACCAATATGTTCTATAAATTGACTAAGATATTACAATGGTATCCTTAGCAAAATAGGTTTACAACTCTGACTACTACAATATACTTGCACGACTAAATTTTTTGTATTTTTAGTGATTTAACAATAAATAAAACACACCAACCAATTCTTTGACTACCATGACATGAAAGCATACTATAATACAAAAGACACATGCATTGGAACACAAAGGTTTACTTTGGAAAGCAAAATGTGGGAAAACCATGAATAAAATGAAGTATTGTGCCTTATGGGCTCATTAGTCCTCCTTGAATATTAATTTGAGGCCCCATTCATTAGAGAAATTTTGAGGTAAAAAACGAGCCTCAAAACAATAATATTGTACAACAAAATTCACCAATAGGATTCAAGATGATGATGTCAACCATGGGGGATGAATCACCATTTTGGGGTAAAAAAGTGAAAAAAACTACTTTTTCAATTTGTATTTTCAATTTATCTCCCTGTAAATGCACTCAAATTTTGAGCAAGGGCACTTGTTGGATGGGGAATTCAATTCCGCATTCATGTTTTTTCATGAATTTCTTACTTTTCAGGGAGCGGGGTCCATCAAAATCAAAAGTATGTCGAGTGGGTACTTGTTGGATGTGGAATTGAATTCCCCATCCAATGAGTGCTCCTGCTCGAAATTTGAGTGCATTGACACGGAGATAAGTTGAAAATATGAGTTGATAAAGTAGTTTTATTATTTTTTCCGAAAAAATTTGATGAGGTATGCTACTATTATTTTATTATTTCCATTATTATTTTATAATTTTGTTATACCTTCACCGACTTTAAGTTGTTGAAACACTTTTATTTTCTCATAACTTATTATTATTCAATAATAATAATAATTTATTAAGTTATTGAGAAATTTCATTATTTTCTCTGTTGAAAAAATGCACTTTCTAGAACCATTGGTGAGTTGTGAGATTAGCTTCATGAGTTGGATACTACATGTTAGGAGCTAACATTGCTAAAGTCTAGGTGTCCACATTCATCCCCTCTACCTTCACCATCCACCTATATAATGAAGGTCTTCGAAGGGAGTAAAGAGAGAAGAGAAGATAGCTAACAAATGCTGCCCAATTTCAGTGAGACCCTCTTCCTTCCTTCATCCATCATCATTGTGAAATCCCAACCTTTGGTGATATAGGTCAAGGAGGAGATTGGATCAAGGAACCAAGGAAAAGTCCTCTATCATGGGTCAAGGTGAAATTGTAAATTGATCTATGATTAATATACATGTTGATGGTTTTTCCCCTATTCATATTGTCTTATGTTTCGTGTTCGATCTAGTTATTATATTATATGATTGGATCTAACCTATGCATTGATGAAATATTGGAAGAAGTGTATTTCCTTTGTTCCTTTGTGTGCAGGATAGCAGGTGTTTGAGGTTGGAGCATGATGTCTCTAGGGACTACACTAGTTGGGATCTACGCAGGGCAACCATCCGGTAGCAAGGTATACTTCATACTTAGTCTTGGGTGTTGGGTGTTGGGAACACTCAAGGGAGGTCTTACCTATACGTAGGGAATATTTCTCCATAACAAATTTTCCTTAGGAGGCCCATTTTAGACCTTAAAGTTTCTCTAAATAAAAATACTTGACTCATCAATCCCTTGTGGATGATTGGATTAATCAAGTATTACTAAACCCTCTTCCTCTCCTTCGATCGCTGAACAAACACTCTTGACTCTATTGCTAATCAATCTACAACCATTTTTCCAAATTCAAAAAACCCATAAGCAAAACCCCTTAAAAAAGCTCTAAAATAACAACAATAACTTTTTAAGACGATTGTGATCTTTATGTCTATAATCACATTGTGTGTATGGTGTCCGCACATGAATGAGCCAAGCCACCAATGAATCTCTGCCTATCAGAGATACCCCATGTAAAATCACTGTTAGAAAATGCAGAGACCATGACAAAACATAAGGACAATGGAATGTTCAACATATTATTTGAGGATCGCATACAGAATTGAGAAGAACTAGAACAGACACTTTAATAAGCATTATGGATTCAATCCAACATGACAGATCTTTCTCTTGTTGTTGTTTTGGGCTCCTATTTTATGTTCTACCATTGCGTAGCATCGTTTCGAACAAAAAGCTGTGATTCCCCTGTTTGAAGTTTGAATTTTCAATTTGAAATTGATTGGACAATCCCATCACATTTATGAGTTAGACTGATTTTCCATCCATCGCACAGCTTGGTGGATATTCTTTGCCCTCCTCTGTCAACTCCGCCTGCGGACAACCCCCAAGGTTTAGATGGACTCCATGGCATGCTTGATGCCATCCATTGTCGATCCCATGGCATGGCTTATGCCATCCATATTTAGGTGAACTGTGGGATAAGCTCAGTGGTCTATCCCATGGCATGGCTTATGCCATCCATCTTTAGGTGTATGACCCAGTAATGTATCTGCCGCAGCAAGAAGCTCTCAAGTTTTTCAACTGCACTTTTCTCTCTGTTGATGAACGTGGCAGCCGGAAAGTTAACAGACCCTCATTGTTTTTCATGCCTCGTTGCCCACTACCTCTCTTTCAGAATCTATTAAAGGCAAAATCGACGCCTGCCAAATGCTGCCCAATTTCAGTGAGACCCTCTTCCTTCCTTCATCCATCATCATTGTGAAATCCCAACCTTTGGTGATATAGGTCAAGGAGGAGATTGGATCAAGGAACCAAGGAAAATCCCTCTATCACGGGTCAAGGTGAAATTGTAAATTGATCTATGATTAATATACATGTTGATGGTTTTTCCCCTATTCATATTGTCTTATGTTTCATGTTCGATCTAGTTATTATATTATATGATTGGATCTAACCTATGCATTGATGAAATATTGGAAGAAGTGTATTTCCTTTGTTCCTTTGTGTGCAGGATAGCAGGTGTTTGAGGTTGGAGCATGATGTCTCTAGGGACTACACTAGTTGGGATCTACGCAGGGCAACCATCCGGTAGCAAGGTATACTTCATACTTAGTCATCTTTTGCATAATTGAAAGGGAAAATTGTTGGCATAACATCCTAATTTATGTCTTGGGTGTTGGGCACACTCAAGGGAGGTCTTACCTATACGTAGGGAATATTTCTCCATAGCAAATTTTCCTTAGGAGGCCCATTTTAGACCTCAAAGTTTCTCTAAATAAAAATACTTGACTCATCAATCCCTTGTGGATGATTGGATTAATTGAGTATTTTTGGACTTTTGGCCCATCGGGCCTCTTTTGAAGATCATCCCATCAAGCGCTTTTGAAGGAAATGATCCAAGGACAAATGAATTGCCATCAGGTCCTGTCAAAATAAAACCCTAATGGCTAAGGAAATTCCATTAAGCCTCTTCAAAAGTATGGTTTGATCTCACTAGGCCACTTGCCTCTTCAATGGGAAACCTCAACCTAAGTAAAGCTCCAAATACAATATGATTCACAAGACATCTCATTACATTGCTTCCACTTCTTTATATAATTTCTATCTAACCTACTGGGAAATTTCTAGAGAAGGAAATTTCTAGCAGGAGAAAACTTCTAGTTAGTATTCTTACAATTCTTTCTTGTCACACTACAAGTACTTCCTGGGACTTATTTATTAAAGATGGCCTCAATACACAACATCCTATATATGTACTTAAGGGGGATAGGGTAGGACCCTTACAACCTCTCTTGATATTCAACATGCCTCTTTCGAAGATATAACCTAATCTCATTGGGCCACTTTGAAAGATATGGCATGATCTTCATCATGTTGCTTTCAAATATATGGTTTGATCTTCCGAGCAGGCCACTTTCAACTCTATGGCTCTATCTGATTGGGAATATTCAAAATGTTTGGCTCAATTCACAGGTTATATCTCTCTTGCATATTTAGCTTTTTTGAATCAAGTAAGAATATATTGTTCTCAAAAACCACATAAATGCCCTAGTACCATTGTGATCTGTAAATTGACTTGGATGTTCCAAATATCTTCTTAGTGAAATATATTTGCAACTACAATTACTATAGTGAAACTATTCTTGATTGTGTGACTGATATTTTTATATTTTTATTGATTTAATAGGGAATAAAACACACCAACAAATTATTTAACAACCATGACATAAAAGACAAATTACAATAGCAAAGATGTGCATTAGAACATAAATATTTACCTTGTAAAGTCAACATGGGAAAACTAACAAGAAAATGAAGGATTATGCCTTACAACCCATCATGCCTCTTTGAACATTATTTTAAGGCCCCATTCAAAAGAATTTACCATCAAGCCCTTGCAAATGATTGATTTGATGGGGTCTCTTTGAAAGATTGTCCCATCGGGTCTCTTTCAAAAATTCTCCCATTGGGCCCTTTAGAAGAAATCACCTTGATGGAAAATGAAATGTTATTTGGTCCTTTTGAAAGAACATATTATGGCCAACGAAATTCCATTGAGACCCTTTGAAAGTATGACTTGATCTCATTGAGCCACTTTTGAAAACCTAGCTTGATATTCATTGGGCTTGTTTCGAAGAAATGGTCTAATCTCATTGGGCCAATTTAAAAGATATGGCCTGACCTTCATCATAGATGCTTTCAAAGATATGGTCTAATATTCAATGAACCAGTTTCAAAAATACGGCTCAATATTGTCAGGCCTCTTTGAAAGATATGGTTTAATATAAGATATGGGACTTTTTGAAACATACAGCCTGATCCATAGGTTATAGCTCTGCCACATATTTATATATTCTAAATCGAGTGAGAATATATTGTGATCAACCCACACAAATGCCCAAAATAAAATTACTCTAGTGCCAATATGATTTGTAAATCAAAATAAATGCCCCAATGAAAAATGAAATGCCATTGAGTCCTTTCGAAAGAACACCCATATGTATAAGGAAATGCCATATGACCTCTTCAAAAGTATGCCCCAATATCATTGGGCCCCTTTTCAAAACCTAGCATGATATTCATTAGGCCTCTTTTGAAGATATGGCCTTATCTCATTGATCCACTTGGAAAGATATGGCCCAATCTTCATCAGGATACTTTCAAAGATATGGCACATACATGGTTAGATCTCATTGACCCTCTTTGAAAATATATGGCTCAATCTCATTAGGACTCTTCAAAATATATGGCATGATTTCAGATAATGACCTATTTGAAAGATATGGCCCAATCCATAGGTTATATCTCTCCCACATATTTAGATTTTCTTAATCGACTAATAATATATTGTGCTCCAACCTCACAAATTCCCAAATAAAATCATTCTAGTACCAACATTGTTGGAATGTGTAATGATGTAGTGAGATGTTGTGATGTCTAGTGGTTTCATTTATTGGTGTACAAGCCTAGCTAAGGCATTTTGTAAACACAATGGATCTACAAGATCAAGCATGCTGTAGATGGCAGCATAGACAAATACAAAGCGAGATTTGTAGCTCGTGGCTTCTCTCAGAGGGAGGGAATAGACTATGAAGAAACTTTTGCTCCTATAGCCAGGTACACTTGCATTAGATCAGTACTTGCTCTGGCTACAATGATGCAATGGAAGATACACCAGATGAATTTCAAGACAGCTTTCTTGAATGGCGTAGTTGAAGAAGAAGTGTGTGTGGAGCAACCACTTGGTTCTGAGACACATGACAAGGAGTCATATATGTGCAGAACTTGGTATGGTAGGATAGACAGCTTTCTATTCAGTTTGGGCTTTACCCAGAGTAAAGCGGATTCCAACCTTTACTACAAGGTTGAGGAAGGCAATCCAGTGATACTACTTTTGTATGTGGATGACTTGTTTATTACAGGTGAAGATAGATTGATTGCCGACACGCAGCGGAATCTTGCTGCCAAGTTCGAGATGAAGAACTTGGGGATGATGCACTATTTTTTTTTGGCATGGAGGTGTGGCAGAGTGCAGATGGAATCTTCCTTGGACAAGGGAAGTATGCAGTAGAGATCCTGAAGAGGTTCGGGATGATGGACTGCAAGACCATGGCCACACCTATGGCATCAAACCCGAAGCTTCTGTGTGATGCTTCATCTGAGCCGGTTGATGTAACTGTGTATCGTCAGATGATTGGGTCCTTGATGTACCTGACAAACACGAGACCAGATATTTGCTTTGCAGTGAACACATTGATCCAGTTCCCGACGGATCCGAGGAGTTTTCACCTGGTTGCTGTAAAGCATATTTTGAGGTACCTGAAGGGTACGGTTGATTATGGGCTCAAGTATGATGCGAATCAAAAGTTTAACCTGCAGGGTTATGTTGATTCAGATTGGGCAGGCAGTGCTGCAGATAGGAAGAGCACATCTGGGTGTTGCTTCAGTATGGGATCAGGTGTGATATCTTGGTTTAGCAGGAAACAGTCCTACGTAGCACTGAGTACAGCCGAAGCAAAGTATGTTGCAGCTTTTTCGGCTAGTTGTGAAGCAGTATGGCTCTGGAAACTACTATTTGAGTTATTTGATCTCCCATTGGATGCTACTGGTATCTTTTGTGACAACTAGAGTTGTGTGAAGTTGTCTAAGAACCCGGTGTTCCACGACAGTTCGAAGCACGTAGAGATCAAATATCACTATATCAAGGATATGGTGCAGATAGGAGCATTGAAGCTCCTGTATGTTGCAACGGATGAGCAGATTGCAGATGTATTGACGAAGCCACTAGCCAAAGTGAAGTTCGAGTACTTCAGAGAAAGGCTTGGTGTTCTTCAGATCGACGACACTTCGAGGAAGAAGTGATGGTGACATTTACTGTAGCCATTTCAAGCATGTTGGAAGGAGGATCCTTCACATGGATGTGGATGTAAGCGTTGGATGATGAGCATCAGGATGATGTTCTAGTTTCTGCTCTATATGATCAGTTATATCATTTATGTATGTATGCATCATGTTGGATGCTGGATATGATCAGTTGGATCATTTATTTATGTATGCATCATGTTGGATGCTGGATATGATCAGTTGGATCATTTATGTATGTACGCATCATGTTGAATGCTGATGGATACATTGTGTGGATCATGTATCTTTGTATGATCAGGTAGATCATGTATGTTGATGGATACATTGTGTGGATCATGTATCTATGTATGTATCAGTTAGATACATTGTATATGTTGATATGTATCAGGTAGATACTTGGTATGCATCAAGTGGATGCATTGTATGATCAGGATGATCATGAATGACGAGCTTCTTCAGTTGACACACATTAAGATGATGCAGTGATGATGATCAGGACAATCATGTGTACATCAGGATGATGTATGGAGAGTATCAGGTTGATACTCTGTGGTCGTGGACAGGTTGTGCAGATGATCATGTCTGGGAGATCCTATAGGTCAGAGTTTTGTACCCGTAACAGCCTGGGATTCTCTTTCGAGACATTGCTCTGGGAGGACATATAATAACGCCCTGGGAGATCCTTCAGGTTGGAGTTGTGTACCCATAACATCCCGGGATGCTCTTTCGAGGTTTTGTCCTATGGCATGTAATTTGCTCCTGGGAGATCTGGACAAGATGAAAAAGGCCTCAAATGCTTCAGCCAGGTTTTTCCATGACCACATGTAATTTGCTCCTGGGAGATCTAGACAGGATGAAAAAGGCCTCAGATGCTTCAGCCAGGTTTTGTGGTGGACCACATGTAATGTGCTCCTGGGAGATCTGACAGGTAGAGCTGTGTGCTCATACCAGCCTGAGATGCTTCAGCCAGGTTTTGTGGTGAGATCACATGTAATGTGCTCCTGGGAGATCCGACAGGTAGAGCTGTGTGCTCGTAACAGCTTGGGATGCTTCAGCTAGGTTTTGTGATGGGTCACATGTAATGTGCTCCTGGGAGATCCGACAGGTAGAGTTGTGTGCTCATAATAGCCTGGGATGCTGCAGCCAGTTTTTGTGACGCACGTAATGAGTCTTGAGAATTCCATAGTATGGCCAGTGATGATGAAGACCTGTAGATGGTGGGCCTACATCCAGTATGAAAAAGGACTGGCTATGTAGAAATTCCTATGACGAGTAGATCGGAGATTGATTGAGATAGCAACAGCAGTGACAATGACGATGATTCGAGGACAATGATTCGCTGATGTTGATCCAGAGAAGAAGACTTGTGCTAGAAGACCTGTGTCGAGAAATACCTTCTTAGTTAAGAGGGCGTGTTGATGTATATTTAACTTCGGAATGTATTTCACATATATGTATATTGTATTCCTATAGAGATGTTATTATTCCTCTATACGAAAGTGTCTCATTTATATTGCAAGTGTCGTAACTTATAATGGATGGGTTATTAGACCACCTTGTTGGGGTTGGCCCTATATAAGTCATGTGTGTCGAAGGGTTATTAGACCACCCTATTGGGGGTCGGCCATGTGGGTCGAAGGGTTATTAGACCACCCTATCGGGGGTCGTCCTAGTCAGCCTCTCGTGTTTTTCAGGTACATCAAGGACCTATTGAGGGTTATTAGAAACCAACAGATGACAAAGACTTAGCTATATGGGAAGAACATTATGATCAAGCAAGAGGACTCCTTGGTCAAACTATATCATATGGTTTACAGGTACATATTGAGGCTGAAGATAGTCCATTTGAGGTATAGAAAATATTAGCTTCTTTGTATGATAGATCTGATGATGTTTCAGTTATTATCTTGAAAAGAAGAGTCATGAGCTTGATCCTAAAGAATTTTTTATGGAATTGAGTCATTTCTTGCTGAATTAAAAACTTACAATGAAAAAATTAATAATTGTGGTAAATATTATAAGCCTAATTGATATCATCCTTATTATTCTTGTTGACCTAAAATTACCTTATGTCTTTGATTTGTTCATCCAAACTAGGAATAAATCTATTGAAATGTCTAAGGGTTCCATAAAACCCACCTTTGAATATTTTTGTAAAGGTTTGATCTATGAGCAAGATATATTGATATCCTCAGGTTAATTAGTTATTGGTAAAGCTCTTATGGCACACAGTAAGAAGAATCCAAAAAAAAGTTTTAACAAGGACCATAAACCACATACTAAGGGTCCATCCCATCACACTTCTAATGATGATTCTAAAAAGAAAGTATTTAATCCTTGTAAGTATTATTACAAAACCAACCACCCTAAGAAGAATTGCTTTAAAAGGAGAAAAGAACTTTCTCAAGCCAAGAATAAATCCTCCAAGGAACAAGGTGGCTCTTTGTGCCTATTTTGTTCACCTAGGTAATTCCTCTTCTTCCATGGAATGGTATATGGAATCAAGTGCTTCTAATCATATAATTGGTGCTGCATCTTTGTTTTCATCTTATGACACTAATAAGCACACATCGCAAAAAGTTTCAATCAGTGATGGTAAACAACTTTCATTCGTAAGTTCTGGTGATATAAAAGTTCCTAGTGGCGCATTAGAAGATGTTTTTCATGTTTAAGGCATGCCCATCAATTTTATTTCTATTTATTGTGCTAGTAAAAAAAGTTATAAATTTGAAGCGTGGTAAAATAAATATCTTCTTAAAGATATTAACAATAGCTTCAAAATTGTTTCTTCCTACCCTGTTGATCATGAAGTTAGTTTATTAAATTTACTGGTTTTAATTCACCTAAAATCAACCATTTTATTCCTATGTTTCTCACACTAATGAACAAATTAAATTATGTCATGAAAGTTAACGTCATTTGAATTATGGTTAAATGCAAATGTTATCTAAAATGGTACTTGGATTACCTATAATTTCTTCCACTAAAGGTGTTTGTGAAGGTTGTGTTTTTGGTAAACATCACAAGGAAAAGTTTGATAAGGACAAAGCTTAGCATGCTAAAGAATAATTGAAACTAATTCATAGTGACATATCTGGTCCTCTTGAAACCCCTTCTCTATCTCATGATTTCCATTTCATTGCTTTTATTGATTATTACAGTAGGAAGACTTGGGTTTATATTTTGAAACATAAAAGTGAAGCTTTTGTTGTATTTCAAGAATTTAAGGTTTTTACGATTTACTTACATAAAAGGAAATTTCTATAATTTCTTAATATTATTTATTGTTCATTTTGAATATTGAGGAACATAATAGTACCCTTATCCCACTCATGGAACAAGCATCTTGTCTAGTGGAAACATGGGATGGTGAAAAGCATTAATAGTGTACTATGATCCATAAAACCTTTTTCTTATTCTAAGTTCTCTTCTGCCTCCCTAAGTCATGGTCAAGGACTCAATACCCATCACTTATGCACATAACTTTCTAGTGGTGGTGACGATGCAGGCTTGAACCTCTCAAAGAGAAAACACTAGGTAAGAGGTGAAGAACACTAGCCTAAGAGCAACAATTAACCCATAAACAAGAAAAATAACAACAATAGGAGAACATATGAGCCTTAAGTTAAATTGGCTTAGTTTACTATGTTGACCAACTAGCCTTTATATATCAATACAATGGATCCACTCAAGATACACACAACATAAGGGTTAAGAAAGAAATGATAAAAAGCTCTTGAATGGAGGATGTTGGTTGAAAATTATGCAACACCATGCTTACACAATCATACATACAATAAGCAAGACACTAGAAATGAGGAAGACACCCTTTTGGGATGGATGCTAAGCTAGACACAAATGGATTGATGGGTGCATCCTCCTTGGGGGGGATGAAATAGTTACTAACCTCGTGAACTATACTGTAAATTATTGGATTGAGTGGTGCAACATCATTGGAGAGGCCGTTGTACTTGTCTACATCAATTCCTCTTGATTGAGTTCGAAAATTTCCTTGCTGTCCTCACTGTTTAAGAATGAAACTAATGAAGACAGATTTTTCTGGCAAGAGATATAAATGATAATATCTACTAAAGAGTATGGGTGTAGTATGAAAGGTTAGGATGTTGGATTTCTACAAAAGTAGAGGAGTATTGAAGAGTTGACGATGGCCATTGAAAAAAAACTAACTACTGAACCTTTTTTTCTATAGGGATAAGGACATTTTGAGTCAAAGTGACCAATCTTTGTACAGTTAAAGCATTTAAATAGTAACTTCCCTTTGTATTTGCATGAACCTTTCTGCAATTTTCTGATAAACTTTGCTTCTTCTTCATCTGACTACTCTGAACGGATTTATTTTGATATATGAATTTGTTTCTTTGTTTCCTTCAGCGCTTTGAATGTTGCTTCCTTCTTTGATGGGTTGTCTTGTCCTTTTCTCATCTCATATGCAGTGAGGATCCCTTGAAGTTCATCTATTGTCAAAAAATCAAGATGATCTCGATCTTCCACATTGGAGATTTTTTAGTCATATCTCATTGGCAAGGTTCTTAGTATCTTTTGAAAAACTTCCTTCTCCTCTATTTCTCCTCCCAATCCTCTAATAGCATTGGAAACATAATATACTCGTAAAATGTATTCTGCAATGTTTTCTTCTTCCTTCATCTTTAGACTTTCAAACTGCCCTATGTATATCTAAAGTTTTGATTGCATGACCTTGGAGTTCCCTTCATAGGTAATTTTTAATTTTCCCCAAGCCTCTTTAGTTATCTTGCAAAGGATGACTTTGACTAATACAAAATTTGTTAATCCATTCAAAATTGAATTCAGGGCTTTTGCATTGGAATCATATTGTTCCTTTTCATCTCTATCTGTAGGTAGGTAGTCTGGTATTTTATACCCTCTTTCAACAAAATTCCAAATATTGCATCCAAGAGACATCAAATGACATTTCAATCTTACACTCCAGAATGCATAATTATTTCCTGTGTACAGTGGGGCTTTGTTGGTAGCTAATACTTCTTATTGATCCATAGTGGTTTTTAATGGGATCTTCCTTCTATCAATTTAAACTATACTGAAGGATCCTACTCTGATACCAATTGTTGAAATATCTAATAATACTGAGGGGGGGTGAATCAGTATTGGGCATTTCTAACAATTTTAACCACCTTTAAATATTTATTAAAACACAAGATCAACAAAATAAACATAACACAAATTACTTAAAACCCCTTTCTTCTTTCTTCTTTGGATCTGCACTTTTTAATGTACAGAGACCCCTTTCTTCTAAGAATAAACCCTGTATATATATCATTATGTATTTACTTAAAACAACATGTCTTTTTTTCATTCAAGCATCACAAGAATTCATCGTGTCTTTCCATATCAAATTATCATATCGTTTAATGATTCATCGTGCCTCTTGATCGCGTCCTTTCACTAAAGATTATATCCATGCCTATTAGGTAATGAATAACGAACCATATGAATTAAGAGTTATAAATCGTAGAAGTTATATATTGGTCAACAAACTTAAGAAGTGACAACAAGTATTCGCTAACTCTTCTTTTATTATAATAAAAATGGGAAAATAAATGAAATGAAATTATTGGATCAATCGCTTTTAACATTGAAAAGATTCCATGGCATCCTCTAGATCAAGATTTAGATTGAAAAGATTCCATGGCATCCTCTGGATATAGATAAGATTTAGAGAAAAGCATGGAAAGATTCCATGGTATCCTCTGGATATAGATCAAGATTCAGATCATCTATGGAACCTTCCAAGTTAATGAAGTGCCAACTTATTTCATGAAATGCCTCCCTATAAATTTGGTCAGATGTTTCTTTAATTGGAAGGGACACTTCGTGCACTATATTTTCGCTGTGCAGAATGGCAATGAAATGCTTAAATGCACGAAGAAACGGAAGGGTTGGAACATATTCCTTGACCATCTCAAAACTGTTGCCTAAAATAATAATCTTATTCAAATTGGCCGGCGTCCAATTTGCCTTTAATAGATTCTGAAAGAGAGGCAGTGGGCAACGAGGCATGAAAAACAGGGTGGGTATGTCAACTGTCCGGCTGCCACGTTCATCAACGGAGAGAAAAGTGCAGTTGAAAAACTTGAGAGCTTCTTGCTGCAGCGGAGACATTACTGGGTCATACACCACAATATCATTTACCCATTCAAATTTCTCTCGTAGCAAAATCGCAAAAGCCAATTGCGAGAGACAAGTATCGATGCGACGATGCCCAGCCTCTATCGATCCAACGCCATAGAGCACGACTTGTAATTGTGAACACTGCGGGTCTTGGTTTTGGTCTGCCACCTTTTTTATGCGTGCGATCATTTCTGGGTCTTGTAGTTGTCTCGTCGCCTCTTCAAAAAAGGAAGATTCCTGTAACTTTTGTATAGCCAACTGTACATTATTGACTATTGCTTCAACCCTTCTCGACACTTCTGCAACAACTTCTTCAACACTTGTAGACATTTCTGCAAACTTGCGATGAACAATCAGAATAAGAGTTGTAAATCGTTGATGCTATGGATGGATATGGGCAGGACATTATATATGTATCTTTTGGCAATGTTGAATAAAGGATAACGCTGCGTCGGTTCATGGGTAGAATGTGCCTCTGTGACTTAGATGGATGTTGCGCCGACAGCTGGTCGTTAAATAAAACTGGGAAAATACATGAATTACTGGATCAATCAACCGCTGGGAAAAGATGGATGGCATAAGCCATGCCATGGGATCGACAATGGATGGCATCAAGCACGCCATGGAGTCCATCTAAACCTTGGGAGTTGTCCGCAGGCGGAGGTGACAGAGGAGAGCAAACAATATCCACCGAGCTGTGCGATGGCTGGAAAATCAGTCTAACTTATAAATGTGATGGGATTGTCGAATCAGTTTCAAATTGAAAGTTTTAATTAGAAAATTCTGTTTCTGTTTAATTCAACTTGTGATTACCTGATTTCATTGAAAAAGTATTTTCTAATTAATTTAAATAATAAATAAAAAATCCATATTCATTGAATAGATAGTATTTTTTTATACTGCATTTAATTTTTTTTAAAACAACAAACTAGAAAAGATAGGGCAAAATTGTTACCTATACACAGCTGGCGAGAATCACAAAGTCTGTCACGGGAAGTGTGGGACCTCGTTGGAAGTGTACGACTTTATGCCAAGCTCTCCCTACCACTATTTAATTGACTACCTGTTGCTTTGAATTTCCTGGAAAACAGAGGAAAGAGCCCTGAGTTCTGCTACAAAATCTCCACACCGTCCTCAAATCTATGCACCATTTGTCAGTCATGGGTTCTAGAGTTTTAGTGGTCAATTCTGCCAAATCTTGGGATTACATCTTGTCTCAAGCTCATGCCAAATCTTGGGATTACATCTTGTCTCAAGCTAATGCCAAATCTTGCCCGGTTAGTCACCATTTCTGTTTCTGTTTAATTCAACTTGTGATTACCTGATTTCATTTGTTGCAGATAAGCCATGCCATGGGATCGACAATGGATGGCATCAAGCACGCCATGGAGTCCATCTAAACCTTGGGAGTTGTCCGCAGGCGGAGGTGACAGAGGAGAGCAAACAATATCCACCGAGCTGTGCGATGGCTGGAAAATCAGTCTAACTCATAAATGTGATGGGATTGTCGAATCAGTTTCAAATTGAAAGTTTTCATGGGTCCAATTGAAATTGGAACGCTGGACAAAATTTAAATGGCAAAATTGTTTTGAAAGTGCGTTGGTTTAGAACCTTAGAGTCTTTAGGAACAGTGAGTTTATTTATTTAAATTTCACGCAAGCACCCTGCGTTTTAGATATTTTACAACCTGTTTTCTATCATCATTTGTCAATATCTAGGATGGTGTGTTTGTTAAGAATAAACTGTCAATTGGTAATATCATAATAGATTATGTGGAGGCTCTCAAAAATTTCGACCATGAATTGGTTGACACAAATTAAGCTTTATGACTCGAATACGTATGTGGCCTTTTTCACAGTAAGTCAATTTCATTATCTTGAATAGCTCGGGTTATAAAGTATTAACCAGGTAAACAATCGCCTGCCTTTAACCAATTAAGTGAAGATTTGGGTATTTAGTTTTATTACTGAGGATTTACGAGGTAAGATTTTCACGAAGAGAGTTGGCAGCAATCAAAGGTGGCAAGCTTGACCCTTCCAAGGATGCTTATATTAAAGATGTTTTATGTAGGAAAAAGACATGTACATGAAAACCATTTTTAAAACTGTTCTATATTGTATATCTTTTATACATTTTAAGATTTTGCATGATTATTAATTTAAATTTTATTTTTAATTTTATGTTTATTAAATTAGAAGGTTGAGGTTTGAATTGGTATTTTGAATATTTTAAAAGCTTCTATATGATTATTAAAATTGGTTTTTTTATTATAATTTTATTGAATTGATATTTTGGATATATTGAATTTTGTTTTTATAATTTTATTAATTGGTATTTGGATATTTTTGAAAATTTTAGTATGATTATTAAAATTAAATTTTGTTTTTATAATTTTATTAAATTCGTGGTTTGGATACTTTTGAAAGCTTTTGCATAATTATTAAAATCAAACATAATAATAGTGAATACTTATCTTCAATGAAAATTAGTCCAAGCAACTGACTATGTAGAGGCAACATTCCATCCAGTTGTAGGTATCAACCTCTGATATCGCCCCTGACACAAGATATGAGGCCACCCGACAAAAGAAACCTATATGATTTTCTCTCAGCTCAAAACCCATATGCTCTCAATGCTCAACCAAATGATCATCTAAAGCTTCTATAGGAACCTTTACTTAACCGCCATAGCCATGTCACTCCTTTCAAATACCCCACATAACACAAGGAAGGAATTCCCTTCACTGATCCATAATTCCCTTAACGAAAATCCAACCCCTACAATGCTTACCAGTGTGTGCAGTAAGAGTCCAAGCTACTATTTGAATTTTGTTAAAAAAATTGCAACTTTATTCTCAATCATATAACTAGTTGAAATTTCAATTTTGTAGATGTTGAAATTGCAATTTCTCCTCAATCCTTTTATTGTTGAAATTTATATAGTCAGAATCGTAAGGCTTTTTATCAATCATATAACTAGTTTAAAATTTCATATGATAATTGTTGAAATTGCACTTTTCATTAAAAAATTGAAACTTTCTTATCAATGTTGTTATTGTTGAATTTGTGAATTGCTAGAAATATATTCTCACAAAATTTCTAAAATTGTGATCTATAGATATCGAAATTACATTCAATTAATTGTTGAAATTGCAATTTCTAGATGCTATGATTCCAATTTCTCATTCCAAAGTTGCAATTCTTTTATAATTACATGGTTGTTGAAATTGCGTTTCTAGATTGTTGATATAACATTTTTCATTAAAATTATAAGGATATGGATTGCAAATTTGTAGTTATTAGAATTGGTAATTATTCAATTGTCAAAATTGCAATATAAAAATCAAAAGAAAAACACCATGAAATTGCAAATATAATTATCAAAATTGCAATCAATCAATGAATAAATATGTTTAATCTATAAATATGTAGATTATAATAATTCAGGTTGCAACAAAGTATTTGACTTATTTATATGTTATAACTTTTTTTGATTTTATTGCAAATGTTTTCATGGAGTTTTAGAGTCTTAAATAATGTTCACTATGCAAATTCTTCATTGTTGAAATTACAATCAATCAACTATTGAAATTTCATTTTTTGATAAAAGAATCTGAATTACTCATGAATCCTCTACCTGCTGAATTTGCGAATTTGTAGCTGCATTTTGAATTAAAAGTTTCTAAAATTGCAAATAGG
Source organism: Larix kaempferi (assembly GCA_027924585.1). Taxonomy (NCBI): domain Eukaryota; kingdom Viridiplantae; phylum Streptophyta; class Pinopsida; order Pinales; family Pinaceae; genus Larix; species Larix kaempferi. Next base: position 5,737,689 of record BSBM01000074.1, on the reverse strand, counting down.
CAATTATTGGAATGGTGATCAATTAGTTGTTGAAATTGTGGAAATTGCAATTTCTTAATTCTATAATTCCAATTTTTATATTTTTAGAATTGTTGAAATTGCAACTCTTTAAATCATGAGATTGGAATATAGAATCTCACAAATTGCAATCAATTAATTGTTGAAATTGTAAAATTTAGATACTAAAATTGGAATTGTTACACCTCTTAAATTGTTGAAATTGGAGTTCTTTGGTAATGATTTTTTCATTAAAAATGTGAATTTAGTCTTTAGTATATACTTGTTGGAATTGTGAATTTGTAGTTTGGAAGTGCCAAAATTACCATTAATCGTTGAAATTGCAATTTTTCGATGCTAAAATTGCAACTTTCTCCTCAATCATATAACTAGTTGAAATTTCAAACTTGTAGTTATCAAAATTGCAATTTCTCAAAAATTCTTTTATAGTTGAATTTGTGAATTGTCATAATTGCATTCCTTTGAAATTGAAATTTCAACTTGCATACAAAATTTCTAAAATTGCAATATACAAATATCTAAACTACAATCAATTAATTGTTGAAATTGTGAGGTGAGAGTTGGAGATGAAGGAAAGGTTTCTTGGAGCGATGGAGGTGGAAGGTTTTACGGAGGTGTAAGGTGTGACAGTTTGATTTTGAGGGTGTAGGGTTGGCGCAGGCCAGGCCCCGGTTCCTGTGCTGCGGCAGAGAACTGTCTTAATGGACGTGACGGTGGGTGGGGAGGCTCCGCCTCCTACCCCCGAAATGGACAAAGTTAAAGGTAAAGGGCCAGCTGAAGCTTTGGAATCTCCTGCTGGTCAGGGTGAAGCCGAGAACAATGGAGTGGACAAGGAGACCCCCTTGATTACGGGAATCCGAAAACCAGGGCAATGTATGTCGAAGTCTAAGAAGGTTCCTTGACTGCAGATTCGATCTGAACGGGTCAGAGAGGACATACAATATATGAAAGAACATGCTCTAATTGGAAAATTCGTTTTAATCTGGATAGCCAAAAAGGCTTTGTTATGGTGGATTAACACCACTTGGAAACCTCAAGGTCACTTCGATCTCCAGCTTGGAGCCAAGGGATTCTTTACGGTGGTATTATTCAATGAATCTGACCGTACCAGAGTTTTTCATAATGGTCCGTACTGCTTTCATTTAACAGGTCTGTACCTAAGGCCATGGAAAGAACGTTTCAACCCTCACAAGGAGAACCTCATGATAGCGTCGGTCTGGATACGATTGTATTCCCTTCCTACAGAATATTGGAAGGAAGAGATCCTCACTGATATTGGTAACATGCTGGGGGTGTTCGTCAAGGTGTCTAAGCAGACGAAATAGATGCGATACACATCGTATGCCAGAATTTGACTGTATATGGCTATTTCTCAGGATCTTCCGGATGGGATCGAGTTATCATGGGAAGATGAAGAGTGGTTTCAAGCTATTGATTATGAACAAATACCCTTTAGATACAGGCGTTTCCATGAACATGGCCATCTCTTTCGGGATTGCCCATTCAATAAAAACCAAGTAACTGATAGTAATCAGGAAGGGAAGAAGGAAGACGAATTCACCAAAGTTAATAACAAGAAAATATTGGCTAGAAGGTCAGCTGACCCATAAATAAACAAGAAAACTCAAACTCACAATAGATTTGAGGTCTTGTAGTCCAGAACCGGAAGCGAAATACCTCAAGAAGTTCAGATTCAAGAAAATATTGGTTCTACGGTTACAACCATTCCGGAACTGGAAAGGGAAGTAACTATGGAGGAAGTTGAAACACGGGAAGAAGAGGGGGAGAAGATGACTTTTGAAGGTTTAGATATGGAAAGCCTAGAGGAGGTTTCCTCGGCCAAGAATCCAAATCATCTCTCGCAAACCCAAATATCTCTATTGGAGAAAGCCATACTCAAAACAAAGCAAAGTAAAGGTTTAGGAATAATCTCGGACCCCATGAAAGAATCAGAGGGGGGAAAAAATAAAGGAAGGAAGGACAAACGGGGAAGGCACAACAATGCGCAGAGGATCCAATTGTTGGAACGCAGCTTGTTACTTCAGGACAATACCCTACCATTGTCGCAGCTCTTGCGACCACCCCCAAGTAGTTATTTAATGCAGATCACAACTTGGAATATTGGAGGCTGTAAAGGCCCTCTGAAGATCTGGCTTTTGAAAAGGAAAATAGAGATGGAAAAACCCATGGTCATGTTTCTTCAAGAAACGAAGTGCTTTGTCTAGGAGCTCAAAGATATTGGTAGGAAAGTGTGGCATAATAGTGAGGTTATGGATGTTGAAGCCAGAGGGGCGGTTGGTGGTTTTGGAATCCCGTGGAATCCCAGAAAGGTCGTTCTCTTAGGATTCTTTGCCTCTCAGTTCACTCTGTCAGTGGCCTTTCATGTGTTGGGGACTGAGACCCGGGGCTTCATCACCAGTGTGTATGGGCCTGCTGTTCATAACCTGAAACTCTCCTTCTTGAATTCCCTGCAGCATTTAAAAGACTAGGTTGGAACGACTCCCTGGCTTCTGGGGGGGGATTTCAACTTGATCCGATATCTGGACGAGAAAAAAGGTGGTATCCATCAGTTAAGCCCTATCAACTTAATGAAACTATTGAAGCTCTAGGGTTGGTGGACATCAGAGCGACAATTTGTATTTATACGTGGAATAATAAAAGGGTGGGGGACAGAAGTATTGCCTGTCGGCTTGATCGCTTCCTGGTTACGGAATCGACAATGATGGTGGGAGGGGATTTGACGGTGGTGGTTCTCCCATTGGCTAGCTCTGATCACTGGCCAGTGTGCCTGGAGTGGTTGAGGATCGGTGAGAACCTGCGAAGACCCTTCAGATTTGAACAGTTTTGGCTGTTCAATCAGGATTTCCCCGAGAAACTCAAGCAGTGGTGGTCGGAAATTCCTCATATCAAGGGTACGTTAATGTACTGGTTCTAGCAAAAGCTAAAGGTCCTAAAAGGTAAAATCAAGCTTTGGAACCTAGAATCATTTGGGAACATCTTCCAAGAAAAGAAGCGGTTGGATATTAAAATGAAAGAAGTCCAGCATAAAGGTATTTCTCAGGGTTTCTCAGAGGAATTAAAAAAGGAAGATCAAACATTGCGTCTTGAATTTAACTCCCAGGAGCAACATGAATAACTCCTCTGGAAGAAAAAATCTAGGAACTGTTGGTTGCAAGAAGGGGAATGCAACACTAAGTTTTTTCATAGAGCAGCCATCCAACATCGACATGAGAATCGTGTGGTGCGGCTTAAAAGAGGGGATGGTACGCTCACCAAATCTCAGGGAGAAATGGAAGGCAATCTCAATGAGTTCTTTTCGGAACTCCTGGAAGAACCTAAGGTGGATAGAAATGAGGCCCAAACCCAAGTCCTGCAGGTTATTTCGCGGGTGATCACTGAAGACCACAACCTCATGTTGATGAAACCCATCGAAATGGAGGAGTTGGAGGAAATGGTCAAGCATATGGCCGAGGATAAAGCGCCTGGTCCGGATGGCTTCACCACAAACTTCTTTCATGCATGTTGGGCATGGATCAAAGATGAAGTGGTGGCTCTGGTGGAGGACTCTAGAAATTCGGGGGCTACTTTGAAATCTCTCAATGCCACTCACTTGTCGCTCATCCCGAAGGAGTCAGGCACGAAAGACCCAGGGAATTTTCGACCTATCTCCCTCTGTAATGTAATATACAAGATCATTACCAAGATAATCGCGGACATATTATGCCCCCTCCTCCCGCTTCTTATATCCTCGGAGAAAGTGGGCTTTGTGGAAGGCCATCAGATTACAGATGGAATAATATTGGTGTATGAAATAATTCACTCCCTGAAAATGGTGAAAATACCTAGTAAGTTTCTTAAGCTTGATCTCTCAACAGCTTATGATAGGCTAAATTGGCAGTTTCTTGACAAAGTGCTTAGAAAATTTGGGTTTAATAGAGATTGGACTAACTAGGTGATGAGTCTAGTATCTTCTGCCTTTTTTCTATATTGCTCAATGGTACTCCTTCTTAGCCTTTCCAGGCCTTCAGAGGAATCAGGCAGGGGACCCCCTGTCTCCTTTTTTTTCTATCATTTCTGCTGAAGGGCTAGGACGCTTGTTAAAGGATATGAACGGTGGAGGTAGGATCCGTGGTCTCACTCTCTGTGAGTGGCTGGAACCCCAAACTCACCAACAATTTGTTGATGACACCATGTTGATGGGGCCTCCCAGTGTTCAGGAAACCAGGAGGATCAGGGAAGGGCTAGACGTGTTCTTGCTGGCCAGCGAATTGGAGATAAATAAGGACAAATCCCAAGCCTATTTCATCAATACCCCAAGAATTACTAGAAGAAATATCATTAGAATCATGGAATTTACGGAAGGGACCTTACCCTGCAAGTATTTAGGGGCTCCCCTGGCAGAATCCACCATACGCCAGATATTTTGTAACTGAACAGTTCTTGATGAACACACTACTATGCTATGAAGCAGAACTCTTATGCTCACTGTAGTATTACAGTGAAGGTTTTGACATTCGAACAGTATGCTCACATAGCACTGTTACAAAAGTTGTATGCTCACATAAATATGTAATTATGACTCTCTTTGGTGATAATATAAAAAGCTTTTTTCCTTGGGAAAAAAATTTATAGACCGTAATTTTATCTATATAATTATGATTATCTATGTAATTTGTTATTATAAAGTTATTTATGCTAATCCATATTTCTTGTATATATTCCATATTTTTCAATTTAATATAAAGTTATAAATACACACACAAAAATATTTTTTATATTGTTTATACTTATTATATCTTAAAAATATTTGATTTGTATTTTTGTCAAACTTGTAGGTACTTAAAATTAAATATGATATGTATACTTTCATTTCAATGCAATAAGATTGTAAATAATATTTTGTCCCTTCAAATTAAATAATAGGTTGTGTACATAGAATCTCGGAGGAAGATTGAGCAAAGCCATAAGCGTTTTATAACGTATAACATCAAAATTCAAAGTAATACACCTTATCATATTCTTCTAATAGAAGTGGGGCTTCCCACCATTCAGAGAATTGCTATGACTAGGTACTTGATGTGCAAGTACAAGATTATTAACATGGGAGACCACTAGACTTCCTCAAATTGCTTTCAAATCTAATCAAGACAACGTGTGGCTCAAGAGAGGCTGGTATAAAGACGCCATGGCTTGGTTAAACCATTGGGGGATTGACAAAAATGCCACTTTGCAAAATATCAATAAAATTACCAATATTCTCACGTACTAATATGATATCATAGTCATTAAATTTGAGACTATTTAAACGTATATAGATGTCATGCAAATTCATATGGTTCGGGTAATCAAGCTATAGTGCTGAGTGTTTTTGGAGATTGCTAACATGGAAAATATAAAAAATGGGGTGTTCCTCTTTCAGGGGCACTTGAATGTGTTTTACATTATTGTTTGGGTGAGCTTTTAGTGGCTTAAAGATGTTGTTGTGTGGTTGTCTATTTCCTTGATTCTTGTGGTTTTTAAGAGAATGCCAAACAAGATGTTTGAGATTTTGATTTTTGCATGCATTGGTCACTACAATGGTAGATCTCTAGAGGATACACTTAATTTATGTGAGATCTAATATTGTTAATTATAATAAAATTAGAAAATCAAATTGGATACCATTATGAAGTTGTTCTTTGTGGTTTCAGAGCAAGGAATTCTGAAGTTTGTGTTTTTGTTGGCTTAGCCTCTTTGTGTAAATAGGTTGTATTATCCTTCATTCTTTGGTCATTGCTTGAGAATAAAATATGGCAAAACAATGGCTTCATTTACACAAGAACTCCATTCTGACTCAAAATGTATTATTTTAGAGAAACACATAGGTTTATGGAAAACTAGGCCTATATGCATCAAAATTGAATATGGACCAAATTAAGTGCTTACTTGATTAGATGTAAAATATAAGGGCCTATTTTGTAGCTCTTTTTGTAGAGATAGATTCATGGAGTGAAAAAACTAGATTATTTTACCTATCAGATATAATGATATCCTTAACATACCTAGAATTTTCATTACATTTTTTATCACTATAGGATAGTGATAGGTTGAGTTTGTCCTTCTCTTGGAGATAGAGATTTTGGGTGTTCATTAGAGTTGTAGAGAATTTGAAGTAGAATAACATAATATCACTTGTAATACTGTTGAGTATTTGTTTTTATTAAATTCATTTTCTCCCTCAATAAATATTTACTTTTTGTTTTCATCATAGTGAGAGGGTGCATCAATCTTCTCGATGTTTGTGCCTCAAAAATTTGTCTCTATTTGTCAAAAATGGGAGGAAGAACGGGGTTATGATTTACTATGTAAGAAGGTTTATGCCATGTCAAAACACCTATGGTTCCATAAATAGGTAAATTCATAGAATAAAAGTGATTTTCCCCTCATTGAAAAATATTATCATTTGTCCCATCTAAACACAATTATCATTTAATTATTGTACAAGGAGAAGAAAATTAGGTTTAATACTATTACATATTTCATTTTACAAACCTAGAACTAACTCATAATCTACCCCTTGTAGATGCGTTCAAAATGGCAACAACTATTAGCCCTTGTAGTGTAGGATCCCGAAAAAACAAACTTTTCTTCTTTTGATTTGCAATAGAGTATGATTGGAGGTAACAATGTTGCTTGGATCAAATCAAATAGATATAATGAGTTCATTATCGGGGAAAGAAAAAGGTTATTGTATCCAATGAGCTTTCAAAAAAGGTTTAGTAGGAAATCAAAACAAGAAATAAACATGTTGGAAATCAAAAGTGTAGAATCAACACCCCTTTGGAATATATAGTGTAAGTTCTTTGTTCCTACTTTATTTTTCTTACATTAATTTTGTTTTAAATTCAAATTTTAGTGTGTTAGAATTTTGTTATTGTTTACAGGTTTTGGATTTCATATGGGTTAGAGGACTATCGAGAGATTGATGCATTGCCTTATGATATATCAAAATTTCCTAAAATGGACCTACATGGAGTCATCCAGGTCGTAAGTATTTAAGACGTGGTTGCATGTGTCATTTTAGTGTTCACATACCCAATAAGACACCAAAACATGCCCTGATCACTTATAGTGAGATGAATCATATAGATCTTATAGGTATACTTTTCCATGTAGAAGACGTTGGTGACTTTGTAGGTACAAGGGAATTTCATGCACCGCATATTAACAAGAAACTACTTCAATCGGTTGAAAGATGTTTCTTGTTGGGAATGTCAGCGGAATGTGTACATCACAAGTACCATGAACTAGTGCATGTAAAAGTAACATCATATAAAGTTTAGTTTGATCAAAATGATTTTCTTACTCGTGATGACATTCGCAATATAGAGAGGAGATTGAAACATGCCCAATATATGTTTGACAAGAATGATGCTCAAAGTGTGTGTGTATATGGCAAGCTACAAATCCTGATAAAATATTCTACTACTCAGAGTTTGACAGTTCCATAGATGATGAGGGACACACTCCCTTCATTTTAGGCATTCAACAATCACTACAACTGGAATGGATGAGAAAATATCATGGCCATGATAGTATATTAGCATTGGACTCTACATTTGGAACAAATCACTTTAAGAAAAGCATATACATCACATACTATTTTTCGCTATATCATTTGTTATTTATAAGATTATCTAAGCATGTAACTAATATCATGCTTATTTGTATGCAATTCCAAATTTATACATTGTTGGCATTTGATTCCCAACATAATGGTGTTCTTGTGGCATCGATTCTCATGTCTAGATCCATGACCTTTGATATTTCTAAATGGATGGAATCAATACTTCTTAAAGTACTCATGGGTATGTTGGAATGGAAAGGGAATGCATTCATGGTAGATGCAACAACAACAGATGATATATTCAACCTGAATTCTTTTTAAACTCAATTGCATATAATAAGAAAAGTCGATCATGTGTTGTAAAGAAGAATTAAAGTGTTGTGATTTATACATGAGGTAAGTACCACTACTCCCTTCCTTATTATTTATTAATTTATCTAAAATGCAATCAATTAACGAATGTTATAGTTTGTATTTTTAATTTAATCTAGGATATATGTTTTGATTAATACTATAATGATAAGTTAATCAAATTTGACAATATTTTATAGGAAATTCATTAAAGGTTTCATTATTTTTGTATTAAAAACTTAAAATATGATGTTATATATAGGATTATAATAAGAAGTTTTAAAGCTATGCTTTTATGTAACTTTTGGTCCATTTTTTATATTTTTAATGAAAAATTAAAATTTTGTGATTTAATTTCAAATTAATGAGATGACATGATTTAAAGTTATGTTTTTATGTTATATATATATATATATATTATATCAATCGATTACTAAAATTGTGGAAATTAGAATTTTTTATGCTATAATTCCATTTTCTCATTAATTGTTGAAATTGTCATCTCTGTATGCTAAAATTGCAATTTTTATAACACTTCAATTGTTGAAATTGTAGTTCTTGGTTGATGGGACTTAGATACTCATCCCTAATGGTAACCTTCCTATAACCTAGCCTCCATGGGAAACATGATACACAAATGCATGCACACGGGATTAAAACATAAAAACACAATAGAAAAAACAAACCCATAAACACACATGCATATCGTCACATTCATTTTAGAAGGAAGGATAAACATTGCATAAACATAATAACAATGAATACTTATCTTCAATGAAAATTGGTCCAAGCAACTGATTATGGAGGGGCAACACTCCATCCAATCGTAGTTATCAATCTCTGATATCGCCCCTGACACAAGATATGAGGCCACCTGGAAAAAGAAACCTATATGATTGATCCAGGTGGATATCGGTGGCATCCCACCTCTTCCAACTGGCTCAAAATAGTCTTCTGGCAATTTTGGTAAATTACTATTTTTAGCAGTTTTTTGGGTCCTGAACTTCCGGAGCCATTTTGAGGCCCTAAACGACATTTTTTGGCGATTTGGGGGACCAAATGGTTGCCAGCGGTATGCATCTAGGCCTAGTTGAAATTTTTAAATCTCAGATAGACCTTTCCAACGGGCTACCAAGCGCCCCAAATGGAGATCGTATGCAAAAGTTATGACCCCGGGAAGTTGACTGTTCAACTAACCACCTTGGGGCCGCAAACTTTATGACGGTTCATCTTCTAGGGTTAGGTTTTTGGATGTTTGGCATTCTTTCCCTCATGCTTATGATAAATAGGCCCTTTCGGCATCTCTTTGTATTCATCTTGGCACGAATGAGCATAGCGGCCACATCTCTTCTCAGAGATAGCTACCACCATTCTAGCTATTGTATTTTACAGTCTGTTCTATTTCCGCTATTTAATAGAATATGTGTTTACTGTATCACTTTGTTATTTGCAATATATCTCTGTATATGATTCTGTATATGCTATCTTTTGTTTCGTTCCCACATAAATCCGGATCAATGATTTCCTCTCAGCCCAAAACCCATATGCTCTCAATGCTCAACCAAATGATCATCTAAAGCTTCTATAGGAACCTTCACTTAGCCGCCATAGCCATGGCACTCCTTTCAAATACCCCACATAACACAAGGAAGGAATTCCCTTCACAGATCCATAATTCCCTTAAAGGAAATCCAACCCCTACAATGCTTACCAGTGTGTGCAGTAAGAGTCCAAGCTACTATTTGAATTTTGTTAAAAAAATTGCAACTTTCTTCTCAATCATATAACTAGTTGAAATTTCAATTTTGTAGATGTTGAAATTGCAATTTCTCCTCAATCGTTTTATTGTTGTATTTGTATATTGTCAGAATCGTAAGGCTTGTTATCAATCATATAACTAGTTTAAAATTTCATATGATAATTGTTGAAATTGCACTTTTCATTAAAAAATTTGCAACTTTCTTATCAATGCTGTTATTGTTGAATTTGTGAATTGCTAGAAATATATTCTCACAAAATTTCTAAAATTGTGAATTAATTGTTGAAATTGATTGATTGCAATTTTGATAGTTATATTTGCAATTTCAATTGGTTGTTGAAATTGCGTTTCTAGATTGTTGATATAACATTTTTCATTAAAATTAAAAGGATATGAATTGCAAATTTGTAGTTATTAGAATTGGTAATTATTCAATTGTCAAAATTGCAATATAAAATTCAAAAGAAAAACACCATGAAATTGCAAATATAATTATCAAAATTGCAATCAATCAATGAATAAATATGTAGATTATAATAATTCAGGTTGAAACAAAGTATTTTGACTTATTTATATGTTATAATGTTTTTTTTATTTTATTGCAAATGTTTTCATAGAGTTTTAGAGTCTTAAATAATGTTCACTATGCAAATTCTTCATTGTTGAAATTACAATCAATCAATTATTGAAATTTCATTTTTTGATAAAAGAATCTGAATTACTCCTGAATCCTCTACTTGCTGAATTTGCGAATTTGTAGCTGCATTTTGAATTAAAAGTTTCTAAAATTGCAAATAGGCAATTATTGGAATGGTGATCAATTAGTTGTTGAAATTGTGGAAATTGCAATTTCTTAATTCTATAATTCCACTTTCTCATTAAAATGTTCCAATTTTTATATTTTTAGAATTGTTGAAATTGCAACTCTTTAAATCATGAGATTGGAATATGGAATCTCATGAATTGCAATCAATTAATTGTTGAAATTGTAAAATTTAGATACTAAAATTGGAATTGTTACACCTCTTAAATTGTTGAAAATGGAGTTCTTTGTTAATGATTTTTTCATTAAAAATGTGAATTTATTCTTTAGTATATACTTGCTGGAATTGTGAATTTGTAGTTTGGAAGTGCCAAAATTACCATTAATCGTTGAAATTGCAATTTTTTGATGCTAAAATTGCAACTTTCTCCTCAATCATATAACTAGTTGAAATTTCAAACTTGTAGTTATCGAAATTGCAATTTCTCAAAAATTCTTTTATAGTTGAATTTGTGAATTGTTATAATTGCATTCCTTTGAAATTGAAATTTCAACTTGCATAGAAAATTTCTAAAATTGCAATATACAAATATCTAAACTACAATCAATTAATTGTTGAAATTGCGAGGTGAAAGTCGGAGATGAAGGAAAGGTTTCTTGGAGCGATGGAGGCGGAAGGTTTTACGGAGGTGTAAGGTGTGATAGTCTGATTCTGAGGGTGTAGGGTCGCAGCAGGCCAGGCCCCAGTTCCAGTGTTGCGGCAGGGAACCGTCTTAATGGACGTGACGGTGGGTGGGGAGGCTCCACCTCCTACCCCTGGAATGGACAAAGTTAAAGGTAAAGGGTCAGCTGAAGCTTCGAAATCTCTTGCTGGTCAGGGTGAAGCCGAGAACAATGGAGTGGATAAGGAGACCCCCCTGATTATGGGAATCTGAAAACCAGGGCAATGTATGCCAAGTCTAAGAAGGTTCCTTGACTGCAGATATGATCTGAACGTATCAGAAAGGACATACAATATATGAAAGAACATGCTCTAATTGGCAAATTCGTTGGAATCTGGCCAGCCAAAAAGGCTTTGTTATGGTGGATTAACACCACTTGGAAACCTCAAGGTCACTTCGATCTCCAACTTGGAGCCAAGGGATTCTTTACGGTGGTATTCTTCAATGAATCTGACCGTACCAAAGGTTTTGATAATGGTTCGTACTTCTTTCATTCAGCAGGTCTGTACCTAAGGCCGTGGAAGGAACGTTTCAACCCTGACAAGGAGAACCTCATGATAGCGTCGATCTGGATACGTTTGTATTCCCTTCCTATGGAATTTGGAAGGAAGAGATCCTCACTGATATTGGTAACATGTTGGGGGTGTTCATCAAGGTGTCTGAGCAAACGAAATAGATGCGATACACATCGTATGCCAGAATTTGTCTGTATATGGCTATTTCTCAAGATCTGTCGGATGGGATCGAGTTATCATGGGAAGATGAAGAGTGGTTTCAAGCTATTGATTATGAACAAATACCCTTTAGATGCAGGTGCTTCCATGAACATGTCCATCTCTTTCAGGACTGGCCCCTCAATAAAAACCCAGTAACTGATAGTAATCAGGAAGGGAAGAAAGAAGACGGATTCACCAAAGTTAATAACAAGAAAATATCGGCTAAAAGGTCAGCTGGCCCAGAGATAAACATGAAAACTCAAACTCAAAATAGATTTGAGGTCTTGCAGTTCGGAACCGGAAGCGAAATCCCTCAAGAAGTTCAGATTCAAGAAAATCTTGGTTCTACGGTTTGTTATTTAGCATTATAGTTTGTTATTTTATTTTATTCACACACTATGCCATGTTATTCGTTAGGATTTCTCCTTTGTAACCTTAGACACTACTAACAAGGTTACTTAATTATTGTGTTGATTTGGGGCTTAGGATAAAACCCACTAAAAAAGATCTTCTTTTTCGGCCATTTTTCAATTAAATCTCGTCAAATTCATGTCTGAAAATTATAGTTTGTTTAATTTTGCAATCTCAAAAATCACAATCATCTTTAATAAACTAAATGCCACATTTTAAAACTACCCAAATCACCGAAATTGTGATTTGTATAATAGAAACTAATTTCAGTAATTTTTTTCCTAGTTGATTCTAGCGAATAGGGGGCGTTTTGGTTCTCTTATAGTGCTCCTTTGGTTTGGTGGCCCATTCTTTCACTAATTCACAATGGTATTTATGGAAAACATTTGGTAATATTAATGATTGTTCAGTACTTGGTACAATTTACATGCATTAATCCCTCCACCGAGAAGCTTGACGCGACCTTGGTAATCACAATCATCTTTCATAGACTAAATGCCACATTTTTAAACTACCCAAATCACTGAAATTGCGATTTAAACAATAAAAACTACAATTTCAACAATTTTTTTCTTAGCTGATTCCTGCAAATAGGGGGCGTTTTGGTTGTCTCTTATACTACTCCTCTGATTTGGTGGCCCACTCTATCACTAATTCATGATGGTATTTATGGAAAACATCTGGTAATATTATTGATTGTTCAGTACATGGTACAATTTACATGCACTAAGCCCTCAACGGGGAAGCTTGACGCGACCTTGGTAATCACAATCATCTTTCAGAGACTAAATGCCACATTTTCAATGAATCTGCAATTGGGATAAGGATTGCCCTGCAATTGGGATAAGGATTTCCATTTAAAAGATCCTTATCCTAATTGAAGATTCGTTTTGTAGGAGTATGTGTCCGCATGGACCCACCTCTCCATATTTGCATTTTACACCGTTGTCATTACGATTTTCATTTACACCTCTCTAAATAATGACACGGATACTAGTATTTGCATTTTACACCGTTGTCATTACGATTTGCATTTACACCTCTCTCAGTTCGCTGTTGTGACCATGCAGATTTACGTGGTTACCATTCGATTCAATTTTCTTGCATGATGAACCTTTACAAATTTTGTAAATGGGAGTAAAATGGTACTAGTGGCTAATGAAAAAATGTTGTTAATAAAATTCAGGTGTAGAACTTACATGGCAAGCGCGTAGGACACAGGACAACTAAAAAGCAATACCTTGTTTTTAGGCAATTGGGTCCAAAACTTGTTAAAATTTTGGTGGAAATTGTTATGTTTGTTTTTTTGTTTTTTTCTAATTTCAGTAATGGGGATTGCTTGATCTAGGCTAATTGACCAATTTTAAAATTATCTAAATCGTCGAAATTGCGATTCGAGCACTCCAAATTGAGATTTTGATAAGAATTTGTCTACCTAATTCCTGCTATTCAAGGGCGTTTTAGTTAAACCTGCAATTTTTGGTTACAGCTATTTTGACATTGACATGGTTGAAAACTTTTAACGTCAAAAATATTTTGAAAATGTATTTTATTTTTAAATAATTTAATTTTTATTTATCAAATTTACAAAACTTCATTTTTATAATACCACAAGCCGGGGTTCTTGACATCTTCACAAATAGTACTCACATGATTAGTAATTTCACAATTGCATTTTATAGTCGGTTATTAGGTTTTATTAATATAATGGATCTATATTAAGCACTTGTCTTATAACCTCTTCTCCATTGAAATATAGGCTTACTCTTGTGCTCCAAACTAACTGCATATAAGTCAGTTGAATTATAAAAAGTTTGTAACTCCATATGAGTGGGCTGAATTGTAAAAGTGTGTATTTATTTGTATTTTTTATTATTTTAATAATATTTTATTATATTTAAAGTTGTGAATGAAATTTAATATTTATATTAATTATTTTTAAATTATTCACATTATTATTGATGTTTATCTTAATTTAAAATATTTTTTTATATAAGAATTATCAAAACATTTTATGATTTTGGTTTGGACATTGTTTATAAAATAAATATTTGTCATTAGATTTATCCAAATATTTTATGATTTTGTTGGAAAATATTACATAGGAACTTAACAAGAGCATCATGCCACTTTAAGAATTGAACCCGTGAAGAGGGTAACAATCATTTCTCCCTAACACCCAAGCTACATTCAATAAACATCATCTCAATTATTGTCCTATGACTTGTACCACATCTCCTTCATCTTATTGCCACATCTCTTCTACTCATCCCAAAGATCTTCTTGACTTTCTACCTTCCATAACACTTACTTAAAATTGAAAGGCTAACATAGGAACATTTTATTATGAATACATAAATATTATTAAGTCTAAATTTATGATAGAACATAGAAAGTGTTCCTCTTGTCATCCATGAGTAAATGGAACAATTGATTGATTTAATAAAAATCTTGTAAAAGGATTTAATAACAATCCACAAGTCTTTGGTCTTGGGAACCCTCTCTTATTCTTGAGGTTTTGGAATACTTAATTTTCTTCAAAATCTAAATAAATTGCTAGGAAATAGTTTACATTGTTCAAATAGAGGCATTGGGTTTCTTTATATTTTCAAAATATTGATTTTAAAAGTGTAACATTAACTAAAATTGACTTAAAATTTTCAATTGAATATACTAAAAAATATAATTAAGAAATCTATAAGTAATAAATGATTTTTTGCAATAAAAATGAGCTTACATTTATTAGGCTTAATACATTATTAAACATTTTTCTAATTTATTTACATTCAAAACATGAAATGAAGCATCCAATAGTTCGTATAGACATGTATAGTTCGTATTACATAAATAATCATAATTATGTAGATAAAATTAAGGTCTATAACTTTTTTTCCCAAGGAAAAAAGCTTTTTATATTATCACAAAAGAGTCACCAAAGAGAGTCATAATTACATATTTATGCGAGCATACAGCTTTTGTAACAGTGCTGTGTGAGCATACTGTTCGAATGTCAAAACCTTCACTGTAATACTACAGTGAGAGCATAAGAGTTCTGCTTCATAGTTTTGACAATAAGTAATGGAATGTTCAACATATTATTTGAGGATCGCTTACAGAATTGAGAAGAACCAGAACAGACACTTTAATAAGCATTATGGATTCAATCCAACATGACAGTTCTTTCTCTTGTTGCTGTTTCGGGTTCCTAATTTATGTTCTACCATTGCGTAGCATCGCTTCGAACCAAAAGCTTTGATTCCACTGTTTGAAGTTTGAATTTTCAATTTGAAACTGATTGGACAATCCCATCACATTTATGAGTTAGACTGATTTTCCAGCCATCGCACAGCTCGGTGGATATTGTTTGCCCTCCTCTGTCACCTCCGCCTGCGGACAACTCCCAAGGTTTAGATGGACTCCATGGCATGCTTGATGCCATCCATTGTCGATCCCATGGCATGGCTTATGCCATCCATCTTTAGGTGAACTGTGGGATAAGCTCAGCGGTTGATTGATCCAGTAATTCATGTATTTTCCCAGTTTTATTTAACGACCAGCTGTCGGCGCAACATCCATCTAAGTCACAGAGGCACATTCTACCCATGAACCGACGCAACGTTATCCTTTATTCAACATTGCCAAAAGATACATATATAATGTCCTGCCCATATCCATCCATAGCATCAACGATTTACAACTCTTATTTTGATTGTTCATCGCAAGTTTGCAGAAATGTCTACAAGTGTTGAAGAAGTTGTTGCAGAAGTGTCTAGAAGGGTTGAAGCAATAGTCAATAATGTACAGTCGGCTATACAAAAGTTACAGGAATCTTCTTTTTTTGAAGAGGCGACGAGACAACTACAAGACCCAGAAATGATCGCACGCATAAAAAAGGTGGCAGACCAAAACCAAGAGCCGCAGTGTTCACAATTACAACTCGTGCTCTATGGCATTGGATCGATAGAGGCTGGGCATCCTCGCATCGATACTTGTCTCTCCCAATTGGCTTTTGCGATTTTGCTACGAGAGATATTGTGGTGTATGATCCAGTAATGTCTCCTCTGCAGCAAGAAGCTCTCAAGTTTTTCAACTGCACTTTTCTCTCCGTTGATGAACGTGGCAGCCAGACAGTTGACAGACACACCCTGTTTTTCATGCCTCGTTGCCCACTGCCTCTCTTTCAGAATCTATTAAAGGCAAATTGGACGCCGGTCAATTTGAATAAGATTATTATTTTAGGCAACAGTTTTGAGATGGTAAGGAATATGTTGGACAACCCTTCCGTTTCTTCGTGCATTTAAGCATTTCATTCACAAGGCCATGCTCCATTGGATTAACGTCTTCTTCGAATATTTGGATTGCTACTTGAATAATAAGTCCGGCTTCGCTACTAAGGCGACCAAACCAGTGACTAGATCCCAAAAATTCTTGGTTCTGCCTTCACATCCAATGATGCTGAGGTTACAGAGTTTTATAGGAAAGATGAAGGAAATGCATACGATTGAAAGAAACGCCAGGGAATTACGTTTGCGAAGCGCCGAAGAACTAGGTGTTGCAGGTCGAGTTATCGGAAACACTTTCCCACAACCACGTCCAGTGTTGATTCCCAAAGTACAAAATCTACTTTAAAAAAGTCAGAGCAAATATTCTTTGTACGGCACGCTGAAATCGGACAATTTTCATTGTACGGCACAGTGCCATTGTGCCAGTCTCTTTCCGCCATCTGGCACGATGCCATTAGGCCAATCGTGATGACACTTGGCACGATGCCATTGGCTTGCCTCTCACCTCCACGTGGCACGTTCTGGTTGGGCCAGCACTCACCTCCACGTGGCACATTCTGGTTGGGATAGCCTATTCTCCACGTGGCACGTTCTGGTTGGGCCAACCTCTCCGTTCAAAGCCGTTCGATGGCCGCCACGTGGACGCACGAGGGCCCTCCGATCAAAACCGTCCGATGGCCGCCACGTGGACGCAAGAGGGCCCTCCGTTCTAATCCGTCCGATGGCCGCCACGTTTACGCACGAGGGCCCTCTGATCTGAGCCATCCGATGGCCGCCACGTGGCCGCACGATGGCCCTCCAATAGGAAGAGCACATCTGGGTGTTGCTTCAGTATGGGATCAGGTGTGATCTCTTGGTTTAGCAGGAAGCAGTCCTGCGTAGCACTGAGTACAACTGAAGCAGAGTATGTTGCAGCTTGTTCGGCTAGTTGTGAAGCAGTATGGCTCTGGAAACTACTATTTGAGTTATTTGATCTCCCATTGGATGCTACTGGTATCTTTTGTGACAACCAGAGTTGTGTGAAGTTGTCTGAGAACCCAGTGTTCCACGACAGGTCAAAGCATTTAGAGATCAAATATCACTATATCAGGGATATGGTGCAGATAGGAGCAGTGAAGCTCCTTTATGTTGCGACGGATGAGCAAATTGTAGATGTATTGACGAAGCCACTAGCCAGAGTGAAGTTCGAGTACTTTAGAGAAAGGCTTGGTGTTCTTCAGATCGACGACACTTCGAGGAAGAAGTGATGGTGACATTTGTTGTAGCCATTCCAATCATGTTGGAAGGAGGATCCTTCACATGGATGTGGATGTAAGCGCTGGATGATGAGAATCAGGATGATGTTCTAGTTTCTGCTCTATATGATCAGTTGGATCATTTATGTATGTATGCATCATGTTGGATGCTGGATATGATCAGTTGGATCATTTATGTATGTACGCATCATGTTGGATGCTGATGGATACATTGTGTGGATCATGTATCTTTGTATGATCAGGTAGATCATGTATGTTGATAGATACATTATGTGGATCATGTATCTTTGTATGATCAAGTAGATCATGTATGTTGATGGATACATTGTGTGGATCATGTATCTATGTATGTATTAGTTAGATACATTGTATATGTTGATATGTATCAGGTAGATACTTGGTATGCATCAAGTGGATGGATTGTATGATCAGGATGATCATGAATGATGAGCTTCTTCAGTTGACACACATCAAGATGATGCAGTGATGATGATCAGGAGAATCATGTGTACATCAGGATGATGTATGGAGAGTATCAGGTTGATACTCTGTGGTCGTGGACAGGTTGTGCAGATGAGAATGTCTGGGAGATCCTATAGGTCGGAATTGTGTACCCGTAACAGCCTGGGATGCTCTTTTGAGACATTGGTATGGGAGGACATATAATAGTGCCCTGGGAGATCCTTCAGGTTGGAGTTGTGTACTCGTAACATCCTGGGATGCTCTTTCGAGTTTTTGTCCTATGGCATGTAATTTGTTCCTGGGAGATCTGGACAGGATGAAAAGGGCCTCGGATGCTTCAGCCAGGTTTTTCCATGACCACATGTAATTTTCTCCTGGGAGATCTATACAGGATGAAAAAGGCCTCAGATGCTTCAACAAGGTTTTGTGGTGGACCACATGTAATGTGCTCCTGGGAGATCCGACAGGTAGAGCTGTGTGCTCATAATAGCGTGGGATGCTTCAGCCAGGTTTTGTGGTGAGATCACATGTAATGTGCTCTTGGAAGATCCGACAGGTAGAGCTATGTGCTCGTAATAGCCTGGGAATCTTCAGCTAGGTTTTGTGATGGGTCACATGTAATGTGCTCCTGGGAGATCTGACAGGTAGAGTTGTGTGCTCATAATAGCCTGGGATGCTGCAGCCAAGTTTTGTGACGCATGTAATGAGTCTTGAGAATTCCACAGTATGGCCAGTGATGATGAAGACCTGCAGATGGTGGGCCTACATCCAGTATGAAAAAGGACTGGCTCTGTAGAAATTACTATGACGAGTAGATCGGAGATTGATTGAGATAGCAACAACAGTGACAATGATGATGATTCGAGGACGATGATTCGCTGATGATGATCCAGAGAAGAAGACTTGTGCTAGAAGACCTGTGTCGAGAAATACCTTCCTAGTTGAGAGGGATTGTTGATGTATATGTAACTTCAGAATGTATTTCACATATATGTATATTGTATTCCTATAGAGATGTTATTATTCCTCTATACGAAAGTGTCATCATTTATATTGCAAGTGTCGTAACTTATACTGGATGGGTTATTAGACCACCTTATTGGGGTTGGCCCTGTATAAGTCATGTGGGTCAAAGGGTTATTAGACCACCCTGTCGGGGGTCGTCGCTGTCAAGCACTCTAATTGCAGATAATTAGATATCAACACACAGAGCGTATGAAATTTATTGTCAACCCGAGAAAGTCTTTTTATTTCAAAGGACAAGTGCACAATATATGCTTAAACACAAACCATTAGAAGTGAATACTTTTATCTTCTATCATCTATGTTCATCCCAAGAATCTACGCAATCCCAATTGCCTTCTAACTGCTGTACTACAATTCTTTTCTATTATGCATCAAGCAGAACTAATATCAGATCTAATCAACGATTGCAGGAAGGAAATCTCAATTGCATTCTAAAATAATCAACTGTCTAATTTAATCAAGCTGGGAATCATAAAGCATGACCTGAACATTACTCTAGAAATTGATAAAAGAGATTGAAGCAACTGTTCTAAGAAACTGAATTGCAAAATATAATTCAATCAATACATAACAGGAAAAGCTAAACTGTAAGAACTCCTGGGATTACGTCTCAGCTGTAGGATGAACACAGCAGTGTGAACAGAAATTGAAATATGTAAAACAAACCTGACTCAGTCGACTGTTATTGATACCATTCACCAACCTCACAAATAAATCATTTACTGAGAAATCCACACAATGAATATTGCTGCTGCGTACAAAAGAAAGATCAAAGCATCACACAACAGAAAGATGAAATCCTAATTTAACACAGCAATCTCTGTGGAAGACGGGCCCAGTCTTCACACAGAGACGCTGGTTGAACAACACTCTCTTTAACTCAGAAGCAACTCCGTATATTAACAGAAGGATAAGCACACAGTTTCAGCTTAGCTGCTAATACAGGATAAATTAATTGTTTGCTGTCCAACCCCTCAGTCGAGGTAATTCCCCATATTTATACATACAAATTGCAACATCTAAACCTATAATTGGGCAGCCATGAAGATCTCTGATCTTCAGGCGCCCTAAATAATCTAGCTGTTACAATGCGTGGCAGAACTAAAACATCCAAATATGAGAGAAGTATTAATCGTCCCAAGAGTGACGGTCCTTCCAGCTCACAGCTGGATTCGAGCAGCGACATACTTAAGATAGTTCTTCGGTTACAGCTGCCCTGCCACGCCTATGCCTTGATTGCCGATTTGAGCCCCAAGGAACCTTCCACAAGCGATGATCGTTCCTTCATGACTTGTTCAGCTCCGATCTTCCTGCAGTCTATTGTCTTACTACCTTCATAAATCGCATCATGTTAGCACAGATTAAGAGATGAACAGCTTTAATCATCACAATCATAAGTATTAACACAATAAAACAATAATCGGTCATACCTTGGTAAATTGGGGAATATATAAGGACAATAAGTTGAATTGCCAAGGTAATTGGTGTAAGGCAAGGTAAGGGACAGTGATAAATGATGGTCAAAAAGGGCCAATTCTGGGCTCAACATCTCCCCCCAACTATCCTGTTGCATGTCCTCATGCAACAACCTGCATCTGAATATTGTACTGAACCTTGTCCAGGCGAGAGGAAAGAATGTAGATAAATCAGGCATCCCCTCTATCCCTTTGAAAAATTTCTGTGAGCAACCCAACAGCTCCCAACTTTACTGTTCCCCTTCCACCGCTACTTGCTAATATCTGCAGTTCTCTTATGCTATGCCTGGGGAAGTTGAAAAGACACACTCAATCTGAATCCAATTCAATAATACCTGTAGGAGGTGGAAGCACTGGTTCTTGTGGGACAGTGTCTTCCAGCGCATCTAATCTTATCAAGGGAGTTGCTGGTTCTTGTGTAACAGCAACATCCCTTAAACCTTCTTCAGCAGCTGCCTTTATTGCTTTTGGAGACACTGGTTCTTGTGTAACAGTGTCTTCTTTGTCAATTGGCTGCTGAGATTGGATATCCTTTTCAATTTGCAGCTCCTCCTCCAAGATTTCAGTGTCACCTGAGCAGGTGTCTGTACCTGTTCATCATCACTCCATTGTGTATCAGTAATGATCTCTACTCCCGGGTTATCCTCCAACTGCAGTTCAGGGGTTCTTGCTGCAGCATCCAAGGATGTTGGTTCTTGTGTGACAACATCCTGGCTTACATCTTCATCTTTATTTTGCTGCAGCTCCTCTTCTATGAGTTCTGTATCATGAGAGCTTTCTGGGGTCACCACCCAGAGTTCATCGTTGAATGCCAGAATATCCTCTGTCCCAGCTTCTTCTCCTGTCTGCTCAGTCGGTTGGATGGTCAAATTCAGGGTTGCTGGTTCTTGTGTTGCAGCATCCTGTTTCAACTTATCACTGTCCTGCATTTCCGTTTCTTCTTCTAAAATTATTGTGTCCTGGGAACGTTCTGGGGTTACAGCACAATATTCTTCACTATCCTCTAGAGTATCCCTTGGCTCCATGATTTCCGTGTCATGGGAACACTCTGGGGTCTCACTATACTCTTTTATAAGCTCCAGAGCATTCTTCATCTCCCGTTCTTCTCCCATTTGTTCTATGATTTCTATGTCGTGGGAGCATTTTGGAATTGCCATACATTCCTCATAAATTTCCAGGGCATCCTCCACTCCCTGTTCTTCTCCCATCTGTTCTATGACTTTTGCATCATGGGAAGTAGCAGCTGCAGCAAGGATGTTTAAAGGTGCTGGTTCTTGTGTTGCAGCATCCTCTTTCTCCACTGCTTTCCCTTCTGTGGCTACAGGCTGTTGTGCTGAATAGGTGCTAAGTAGAATTCTATGGCCTGCTTCCTCAAAGATCTCTCCACAGGTGGGGCAGAGTATTCGCTCATCCTTTTCTCCGGCTTCAGCAGAAGCTGTTTCCTCCACTTGGTCTGCAGCCTCTATTAATGTATACATCTTTCTTCCACCCTGCTTTTGGCAGATTTCCTTCCATGTTTCCAGCTCCTTTCTAAGTGCTTGGAGGTCCTCTTTCAGCATTGCATTCTCATACAAGAGTCCCTCAACCCCCGGCTCTTCCTCCACTGGCCTTTTTGGAGCATCCCTCGGTTTTGGTGTAAGGATTGGGGGTTCAACCTGTGTCTCTAAGGTTGCCCATTTTGTTCTAGCTACCTCTGCTGCTGTGATTGACCGAGTTCGTTTCCTTCTGATTGGTGCCACTAAATCAAACTCATTGGTGGCCCTCTTCCTTTTCTGTGGGGGTTTCTTTTGTGACTTTCCTCTTTGTAGTGTTTCTTCTCGTGGAGCTGGAATATAGGGAGGAAAAGCTGAGGTTAAAGGAATATTTCCCTGCCCCCCATGCTGTTCTTCTTCAATCACAGCTGCTCCTCCTGCCCATTCCGGTGAAGACTCGATTGTGACCAGCTCAATCTCTTCTTCCATTGCTCTGGCTCCGTCATCTTCAGGTTCCATTGTCGCAGCATTTGATGCTGCTCCAATTTCACCTTCTGCTGCCGGAGCTGCCCTGTTGTCTAGGTTTTCCACGAGGGTTTCATCTACATTGTCGCCTGACAGCTCTGTTTGTACTTCCCCTCGCTCTTCTTCAAATGCCGTGTCATCCCCCACTGGTTCTGCTTGTGATGGGGATTCATCAACTTCAAATGGCTCTGCCTGTGCCCCTGTTTGTTCTCCTTCTGTGGTTTTGCCAACCCCTGATGGTCCTGCCTGTGCCCCCTGTTGCTCTTCTTCCGTTTCATCCCTCCCGGATGGTCTTTCCTGTGCCCCCTGTTGTTCTTCCTCCGTTTCATCCCTCCCCCCAACTTCACTGGAGGAACTCCGGTCCTCCTGTTGTGGCGGAACCGGTAATTGCTGTAATGGAATGACCCTCAAGGGAACAGGTTGCTGTGGCCGGGTAATGAATTGCTCCCATGTTATATTATTTTGGGCCAAGGTTCTTATAATAATTAACTTAATGAGGCCATGGTGGGTGAGGGAGGATAATGGGTGCTTTGCAGATTGAACGAATGTTTCCATATGGCGCAAATCATGCAATAGATAAAATGGAATATTTAACAAAATGCCATGACGGAGATGAGAAAGCAAAGGAAGTTCAGAGTTGTACACAGTTTGGTATCTACCTTCGCAAGTTATGTATTTCTTGAGGAAGATAGCGACCTGGTCCCATGGCTGCGGCAGTGACTTCAATGCAATCCCTCTCCTGGATGCTTCAACTTGCTCCCCTGGAAGTAAAAATTGTTCCCGTGCAACTGTTGCAGGAACTCGACGGTTAAACCAAGGTTTTCCCACCAACGGGATAGCTGTAACCTCGGATATAATGACCTCCGAAACATCTATACACAGCCCCCACACCGTGGAGTGTGTTTTAGTAAGATTTAATGCGAATTGCAGGGCTGCGTCCCGGTCGAATCCATCCAATCGTTCAAAGAACTCGACCCAGCCAGCGGCTTGAAAAATGGCCAGAACCTGCAAATTCCGTCTAAGTTCCCGGGTATTGAAAGGTTCATGGCGAACTGGAATGCCCATGGTCCTGGCTGTAAGATAGAACTGCTGTTCGACAGAGTACAGGATCCAGAATGGAAGTTGCAGCGCAGAGAATGCACGAATCGTTGAGCGGAGACGTTGAGCGAATGAACTAATTCGGAAAGTTAAGCGCAGAGAGGAGTTTAAAATTTTCATGCCGAATTGGGGAAGGTGGCAGTTATTAGCATTACGTCGTACGAGGGAAAGGTTCAATCAGATATAAATGGTGGTACGAGTGAAGGTACGGCCAATCTCGTTTACATGATATCAATACTTAATCACGTGATAAATGAAAGCCATACCTTATAAAACTGTGCGTCGGAAGGCTGCGGAAACTGGTGGAGCATGGAGTTGGTGACGTCATGGAGCCGAACGCGTGCACAGTCAGACGTGGAATCATGATGACTCGGATAAGGCACTGATTTCCTTCGCCGGTAAAACACAAGGCGTCGCATCCTCCGGGTTGAAATGATGAGTTCGCCGGCAGGACTGGGCTGAATCAGCATCATAATTAGCAGGTTGAACAATCCTTCTGTTAACACGGGAGTTACTACTGCAAGTTGCCGAAGAAATGATCACACGGCCGATGAAAAAGCTTGTTGCAGCTGACAAGAAAGAAGTTACAGCCATCGGGAAAGAATTCGTGGCAGCCGGAAAAAGGTTCACGATATCCGGGAAAAATTACGGATGTCACGGGAAAATTTTACAGCGGCGGAAAAGACTTTACGGCTGGCGGGAAAAGATTTTACGACTATGGAAAATATGTCGCAGCCGCTGGAAAGAAATGACAGCTGTGGTGTGGAAGTGACTTGGTCAATGAGGTGGCGGCCGCCGAGAAATAAGGTGACAGCCGGGAAATGATGTGGCGGCTGCGAGAAAAAGATGTTGCAGCCGCCGAAGTTACAGCCGCCGGGATTGCAGCTGCCGGAGTTGCAGCTGTCGGAAAAGATTTGACGGCGGACGGAAAAAAACATTACGGCTACCGGGAAGTGAAATGGCCGTGGCTAGTAAATGGAATGGCAGCTGTGGGAAATGAGATGGCAGCCGTGGAAAATGAGATGGCAGCCGTGGAAGATGAGGTGGCCATAGCTGGTGAATGAGGTGGCAACGATGGGGACGATGAGGTGGCAGCCGCGGAAACTGGAGTTGTAGCCGCCGATGTTGCAGCCGCTGATGTTGCAGCCGCTGATGTTGCAGCCGCAAATGTTGCAGCCGCCGATGTTGCAGCCGCAAATGTTGCAGCCGCCGATGTTGCAGCCGCAAATGTTGCAGCCGCCGATGTTGCAGCCGCAAATGTTGCAGCTGCCGAAATTGCAACAGTCGAAAAAGATTGACGGCTAACGGAAAGGGGATTATGGCTACCGGGAAATGGAGAATATGGTTGCCGGAAAAGGATATACGGCTGCCGGAAAATATGTTGCAGCCGCCGGAAAATATGTTGCAGCTGCCGGAAAATATGTTGCAGCTGCCGAATTTTTTTATTTTTTTTTATTTTTATTTTTTTTTTTTAACGCAAGGACGGCACAAAGAGATTTTCATTATGGGCCCCAAACTGATCGTTCTCTTGGCGCTTCCCTGAAAGATTTTTCTTAAAAGACAACAGCAAGCAAAGAGATCAAATGCAAAGAGAAAAAAAAAAAAAACGACAACTATACGCTACAACAAGAAATTATTTATGTACAGCAAATATGATTTTCATTTTAAGATTTGGTAAAGGTAGAAAAATGTTCCTGCTCTGGTGCCAATTGGTAGTTTGGATCAGCAGCAATCTGTGAAATGAATGCATCTTTCGAAATGGGCTTCCGATACAGTCGCAGCCTGTGGCCATTAACAAGTAATGGCATACGGTTTTCATCAATGGTGACCAGGCGAACAGTGCCGTTGTCAAATACCCTGTCAACCAAATATGGACCCAGCCATCTTGTGCGTAATTTCCCTTTGAAATCTTTCTTAAATCTAGAGTCGTACAGTAGTGCCCAGTCTCCTTCATGGAAGATTTTCTTTTTGATGAATCGGTCATGCCAGTTAGATCTCTGTTGCTGAAGCAGCACAGTCTGGTCTACCGCAGCTAACCGTTTCTCGTCCAATTCATTCAATTGGTTTAATCTTCTTTTCTGGGCTTCTGCTACATCCAGGTTCATTTCAATGGCTGTTTTCAGGGTCTTGATCTCAAATTCAATTGGAAAGATGGCACTCTTACCATACACCAGATCATAGGGAGAAAAGCCCGTAGTGTTGCGCCAAGTCGTGCGATATGCCCACAGTGCTTCTGGAAGTCTGTCAGCCCAATCCCTTCGATGGCTTTTAACTATTTTAGTAAGGATTGCTTCGATAACTTTATTATTACTTTCCACCTGACCATTGGCCTGGGGATGATAAGGTGAAGCTATCTTGTGCTGCACATGATACTTCCGGAGCAAGGATTCAAATTGGTGTGAAATAAATTGTGGTCCGCCATCGGTAACTACTTCCTTTGGTACTCCAAAACGGGTAAAAACTTCACTGTACAGGAAATCAATCACCGCCTGGTCGTTTGCCTTAGCCAAAGCTACAGCTTCTACCCACTTAGTCATGTAGTCTGTGCACACCAAGATGTAAACCTTCTGTTTGGAAGGAGGGTTGATAGGACCAACAAAGTCCAATGCCCATCTATCAAACGGTTCTAGTACCACTTGGGGCTGTAAAGGCATCTGATCTGTCTTATTAGGTTGGCCCATCCTTTGGCAGCTGTCACAGGACTGAACATATTTTTTAGCATCTCTGAACAGTGTCGGCCAATAATAGCCCATCCGCAACGCCTTATGTCCTGTTCTTTTATCTGCAAAGTGTCCTCCGCAAGGTTCATCGTGATAGGCCTTCAGTATATGAAAGATCTCATCTTCCCTTACACATCTTCTAATTTCAAGATCAGGTCCTGTGTAAAAGAGATGGCCTTTAAGCCAACAATACCTGGCACTTTGCTGAATAATTTTTCTTTTCTCTCGTTTAGACATATGTGGCGGAAGTTTCCCTGCAGCCAAATAATTAGCAACATCTGCATACCAGGGTGAATGAGCTGAGAGTGCGAATAAATGTTCATCCGGGAAAGCATCCTCAACAGGTGAACTGTCATCACTGTTAGTAAATCGTGATAAAAAATCAGCAACAACATTTTCTTTTCCAGGTTTATCTATAATAGTAATATCAAATTCCTGTAATAATAAAAGCCACCTGGTTACTCTGGCATTAGTGACAGGTTTGTTCATTAAATACTTAATGGCAGAGTGATCAGTATGCACAAATGTAGGATACCCAGTAATGTAATGCCGAAACTTATTAATAGAATAAACAATAGCAAGAAATTCTTTTTCAGTAACAGTATAATTTAGTTCAGCAGGGGCTAAGTTTTTACTCACATAATAAATAGCATAAGGTACTTGACCATCCTGCTGTCCTAGTACTGCTCCAATGGCGGTATCAGAAGCATCTGAAGAAATGTGGAAAGGTATGGTCCAATTAGGTCCCCTTAAAATAGGGGCTGTGGACAGTTTCTCTTTAAGCTTATCAAATGCTGTCTGGCATGCTGTACTCCATGCAAACTGCACATCCTTCATTAACAATGAAAACAAAGGAGAAGCAAGTTTAGAGAAGTTTTCTATGAATCTCCTGTAATACCCAGCATGTCCCAGAAAACTTCGCACCTCTTTCTGAGTTGAAGGGGTTGGTATATTCTTTATCACCTTAATTTTTGAAGGATCCACTTGAATACCGTTAGTAGAGATGAAATGTCCTAATACCACCCCCTCACTCATCATCATGTGGAATTTTTCAGTGCTCAGTGAGAGGCGAGCCTGTTCACAGCGAATTAAAACCTTCTTCAAATTTTCCAATGCTTCATCAAAATCCCTGCCATAAGGAGTAAAATCATCCATAAAAATTTCCATGCTATCATTAACCAATTCAGAAAATATGCCAATCACAGCTCTCTGGAACGTTGCAGGTGCATTGCACAACCCAAAGGGAAGCACCCTGTAGGCGAACGTTCCCCAAGGGCAGGTGAAGGTGGTCTTATCCTGATCTTCTGGAGCAATCTGGATTTGATTGTACCCACTGAATCCGTCCAGGAAGGAGAAGAACTTCTTCCCAGATAAGTTATCAAGTACCTGGTCAATAAAGGGCAGAGGAAAGTGATCCTTTTGTGTAGCCTTGTTCAGCTCCCTATAATCGACACAGACTCTCCATTTACCGTTTTTCTTGGGTACAATTACAAGTGGGGAAACCCACTCACTGTCTGAAATAGGATAGATGAATCCTGCTTCCAAGAGTTTCTGGATTTCTTCCTTCACTATATCCCTCAGATTGGGGTTCATGCGTCGTGGGGGTTGACATACAGGCCGGGAGTCGTTTTTAATATAAATATGATGAGTGCACAGACTAGAAGGAATACCCTTCATGTCTGTATACTCCCAGGCGAATGCCCCCTTACGTTCCTTCAAGAGATTGGTTAGGCGCTTTTGTTCTTCTGAGGAGAGAGCAGGATTGATGTTCAAAGTTCTTCCAGGCTCTACCTCAATAGGAATACTTCTCGAGCTTTTCAATACTGGGATTATATTTGTGTCATTGACTAGTGCTTCCTCCGTAAGCTGTTCTTGCTCTTCTTTACCGAGGGTACTGTTCAGGAGTTGATAAACTTCCTTCGGTACTGAAGCAGGTTCGCTAATGAAATTATTAATGGCATCGTCTTCTGTTTCGTTTTTGAAGGTTAGTGCCTTCCCTATTGTTAGTAATGGCTGAACATCTTCCTCTTCTTCCTGTTCTATCCAAAGGGAGGTTTCAGTTTCTAGACTCGGCCTTGCTGGAGGGTACAGGGTAAGATTTTTGGTTTCCATGCCATCAGATATAGTCATAGATCCTGATCGACAGCTGATGCAAGCATCAGCTGTAGCCAACCAGGGCCTCCCTAAAATCAATGGATGTCCCCCCAGCTGTGATTTTGGCTGTAATACCAGAAAATCGGCAGGGTATTCCCATGAGTCTACTGAAATAACGAGGTCGTCCAAAATCCCTTCAGGTCTGATGGTGGATCTGTCTGCCAATTCTAAGATAGTAGGGGTCGGTCTAATATTGGTGAATCCGAGCTTCTTTACAGTCTCCATCGTTATAACATTGATCGCAGCTCCTAAATCTACTAGTACGTTGGGTATCTGCGTTTGTCTTATGTGTACAGTGACAGTAGGATTGCCGGGATCCTCATACTTGGTTATAGGGGTTTTTCCAGTCATCAAAGCGGATAAATTCCCTATAACATGGACAGTAGGAGGATCTCTGGGTTTCCTTCCCGGTCTTTTAGTGCACAGGTCCCGAACAGTTCTAGCATAGATAGGTACATCTTGAAGAGCTTGTAAAAGGGGAATCTTAACATAAAGGTTCTTCAGTTCTCCTAAGAGATTGAACTGAGGTTGCCCCCCTCTTTGTGGCAGCATGAATCTCTCAGGGTAAGGTGGTTGTCTTACCAACTGGGTAGGCTGCGTGTTATCCACTTCATCGTTTATTGTTTCAGCCCTCCCATCTGAGGGATGCTCAGCGTCTTCAATAATAGGAACCGGATCAGATAGATGCTGGGAACTCTCTCCTTTGTCATAAACAGTTGGTGGAATATTTTCTGAAGTTACACGTTCTACTATCTTTCCAGACCGTAAGCGAATGTCATTACAAGGTACAGGGGAGAGAGAGTAGGCTGGCATATTGAGAGTTTCCAGTTGCTGGACTGTTTTATTATTTGGGTTAGGGTTAGGTTGGGCAGGCAGCTGAGGCCGTATTGGTATGTTAGGCACAGGATTATTTTGCAGCTGCAACTGCGACTGCTGAGGTAGGTATTGAGGATATTGCTGAAATTGAGGATATGGAGGATACGGTAACTGTTGAGGTGGAGGTGGTTGAGGAAACTGATTCCCAGGATGGAAGTTCCTCCATCCAGGAGACCATGAAGTAGGTTGATGAGGTGGCTGTGTCCAAGGACTCCATGAATTATAACCTTGCATCGCAGGTTGAGGGGAATTCCACTGAGCATAATTTGAAGGGAATTGTGTATTCACGTTTTGCATATTAGTATTCCAATTATTCAAATTATTCAAAAATGGAAATGAATCGGGAGACATACCTTGATTCCGGGGCTGCCAGGGTTTCTTCTGTGCAATAAAGTAGGCTGAATCCACCTCTGGAGTTGATGCCTGCAGAACAGCTTTCACTTGGGGCAACGTGGGGCATTCTTTCATATCATGATTCAGCTCGCACAATTGACATACTTGAACTTTGTCAAGAGGGCATTCTTTCAGTGGATGAGTCTTTCTACATCGGGGACAAAACACCCCTAGTGTGAGATCCTCCACTGCCTGTCTTTGCTTGGCCTTCAAGACGTCAATCTCTGAAGAGATAGAGCTCATCATTTCTGTTTTAAAGTTTTCAAGAAGATTGCCTATCTCTGCACGTGTAGCTCCCCCATTGGATGACTTCTGAGTTCTGTCGAAGACATCACGTTCCAGGTTATTTCGTTTATGCTGCTTATTATGCCTAGAAGATCCCCTGGAATATCTCTTACATAATTCCACAATTGTCTCAAAAGATTCTTTAGAGATATCCCCCTTTCCTAATAAATTTAGCATGTCTAAACAATCGTCCATGATTCCTCGAAGCAGGATTATCTTAAGCACATCTAGTCCCATGTTCGTCTGTCCAGCTCTCTGCACATTGTACAGCAACCTCTCTACAAAATCCTCCAAGCTTTCGTCCTCCTTCTGTACCATCTTGAATAACTCCTCCCTCTTGTCCCTGGTGTTGCAATATTCTTGATATTTTTCCAGGAACACTTGCTTCATCTTGTTCCAATTAGCAACAGTTCCTCCCCCAAGGCTCATGAACCAACGTAATGCATTGTCCTTCAGGGTGGCAGGAAAAAGATTTAACTTTTGAGCATCTGTGACATAATCATAGCTGCGACAGAGGATATCGAATTCAAACAGGAATTCGTCTGGATCTTCTGCCGCCCTGCCATGGAAGCGGGGGTAACACCGACGGTGAGATGTTTTTCATAGGAGCTGTCCCCTCGAGCTGCTGTATTGGGAATTGCAATGTAGCCATCGTTTCTGGCGGGGAATCATCTTCATGATGGTATTGTACCACTGCTTCTTCCTCTTCATTCTCATGTCTGTTATTCATCTTTTCTTCTGTATCTTCTCCTTCGTTTGTTCCTTTATCCCTTACCTCAGTTGTAGCAGCTGCGTATTCTTCGGTTGTAGCAGCTGCGTATTCTTCGGTTGTAGCAGCTGCGTATTCTTCGATTGTAGCAGCTGCGTATTCTTCGGTTGTAGCAGCTGCGTATTCTTCAGTTGTAACAGCTGCGTACTCAATTGCAACAGCTGAATCAGCTGTTCCTTCTTTAGCAGGAGTATATGCAGGAATCGCCGCTGCTCCTGTATCCTCCACTGTAGATCCTGATACTGGCGCTCCAGGATCAGCAGGGCCTCTTTTGATAGGAGTCTCCCGTTGACGAGATCTGACAGCTGAATCCGTTTTGTCAACAAGGTCGTCGATAAATGTTCTTCTGCCCAGCGGTGGAGCTCGACCACGACCCGAACCACGTGTACTGTTAGTAATTTGTGGAGTCTTGGGGGTTGGGAGGTGATCGCGTTTGACCCTCCTCGTATTCATGCGAAGCAGATCATTTCAAAAACAGCCAAAAAGACTGACTAAAAGCAATTATCAGATCAACTAATGACTAGTGTTTAATTTTCATCCTTCCCCGGCAACGGCGCCAAAATGTCAAGCACTCTAATTGCAGATAATTAGATATCAACACACAGAGCGTATGAAATTTATTGTCAACCCGAGAAAGTCTTTTTATTTCAAAGGACAAGTGCACAATATATGCTTAAACACAAACCATTAGAAGTGAATACTTTTATCTTCTATCATCTATGTTCATCCCAAGAATCTACGCAATCCCAATTGCCTTCTAACTGCTGTACTACAATTCTTTTCTATTATGCATCAAGCAGAACTAATATCAGATCTAATCAACGATTGCAGGAAGGAAATCTCAATTGCATTCTAAAATAATCAACTGTCTAATTTAATCAAGCTGGGAATCATAAAGCATGACCTGAACATTACTCTAGAAATTGATAAAAGAGATTGAAGCAACTGTTCTAAGAAACTGAATTGCAAAATATAATTCAATCAATACATAACAGGAAAAGCTAAACTGTAAGAACTCCTGGGATTACGTCTCAGCTGTAGGATGAACACAGCAGTGTGAACAGAAATTGAAATATGTAAAACAAACCTGACTCAGTCGACTGTTATTGATACCATTCACCAACCTCACAAATAAATCATTTACTGAGAAATCCACACAATGAATATTGCTGCTGCGTACAAAAGAAAGATCAAAGCATCACACAACAGAAAGATGAAATCCTAATTTAACACAGCAATCTCTGTGGAAGACGGGCCCAGTCTTCACACAGAGACGCTGGTTGAACAACACTCTCTTTAACTCAGAAGCAACTCCGTATATTAACAGAAGGATAAGCACACAGTTTCAGCTTAGCTGCTAATACAGGATAAATTAATTGTTTGCTGTCCAACCCCTCAGTCGAGGTAATTCCCCATATTTATACATACAAATTGCAACATCTAAACCTATAATTGGGCAGCCATGAAGATCTCTGATCTTCAGGCGCCCTAAATAATCTAGCTGTTACAATGCATGGCAGAACTAAAACATCCAAATATGAGAGAAGTATTAATCGTCCCAAGAGTGACGGTCCTTCCAGCTCACAGCTGGATTCGAGCAGCGACATACTTAAGATAGTTCTTCGGTTACAGCTGCCCTGCCACGCCTATGCCTTGATTGCCGATTTGAGCCCCAAGGAACCTTCCACAAGCGATGATCGTTCCTTCATGACTTGTTCAGCTCCGATCTTCCTGCAGTCTATTGTCTTACTACCTTCATAAATCGCATCATGTTAGCACAGATTAAGAGATGAACAGCTTTAATCATCACAATCATAAGTATTAACACAATAAAACAATAATCGGTCATACCTTGGTAAATTGGGGAATATATAAGGACAATAAGTTGAATTGCCAAGGTAATTGGTGTAAGACAAGGTAAGGGACAGTGATAAATGATGGTCAAAAAGGGCCAATTCTGGGCTCAACAGTCGCAGTCAGCCTCTCGTGTTTTTCAGGTACATCAAGGACCTATTGAGGGTTATTAGAAACCAACTGATGACAAAGACTTAGCTATATGGGAAGAACATTATGATCAAGCAAGAGGACTCCTTGGTCAAACTATATCACATGGTTTACAGGTACATATTGAGGCCGAAGATAGTCCATTTGAGGTATAGAAAATATTAGCTTCTTTGTATGATAGATCTGATGATGTTTCAGTTATTATCTTGAAAAGAAGAGTCATGAGATTGATCCTAAAGAATTTTTTATGGAATTGAGTCATTTCTTGCTGAATTAAAAACTTACAATGAAAAAATTAATAATTGTGGTAAATATTATAAGCCTAATTGATATTGTCCTTATTATTCTTGTTGAACTCAAATTACCTTATGTCTTTGATTTGTTCATCTAAACTAGGAATAAATCTATTGAAATGTCTAAGGGTTCCATAAAACCCACCTTTGAATATTTTTGTAAAGGTTTGATCTGTGAACAAGATATATTGATATCCTCAGGTTAATTAGTTATTGGTAAAGCTCTTATGGCACATAGTAAGAAGAATCCAAAAAAAAGTTTTAACAAGAACCATAAACCACATACTAAGGGTCCATCCCATCACACTTCTAATGATGATTCTAAAAAGAAGGTATTTAATCCTTGTAAGTATTATTACAAAACCAACCACCCTAAGAAGAATTGCTTTAAAAGGAGAAAAGAACTTGCTCAAGCCAAGAATAAATCCTCCAAGGAACAAGGTGGCTCTTTGTGCCTATTTTTTTCACCTAGGTAATTCCTCTTCTTCCATGGAATGGTATATGGAATCAAGTACTTATAATCATATAATTGGTGGTACTTCTTTGTTTTCATCTTATGACACTAATAAGAACACATCGCAAAACGGTTCAATCAGTGATGGTAAACAACTTTCATTCGTAAGTTCTGGTGATATTAAAGTTCCTGGTGGCGCATTAGAAGATGTTTTTCATGTTTAAGGCATGCCCATCAATTTTCTTTCTATTTATTGTGCTAGTAAAAAAAGTTATAAATTTGAAGCGTGGTAAAATAAATATCTTCTTAAAGATATTAACAATAGCTTCAAAATTGTTTCTTCCTACCATGTTGATCATGAAGTTAGTTTATTAAATTTACTGGTTTTAATTCACCTAAAATCAACCATTTTATTCCTATGTTTCTCACACTAATGAACAAATTAAATTATGTCATGAAAGTTAACGTCATTTGAATTATGGTTAAATGAAAATGTTATCTAAAATGGTACTTGGATTACCTATAATTTCTTCCACTAAAGGTGTTTGTGAAGGTTGTGTTTTTGGTAAACATCACAAGGAAAAGTTTGATAAGGATAAAGCTTAACGTGCTAAAGAATAATTGAAACTAATTCATAGTGACATATCTGGTCCTCTTGAAACCCCTTCTCTATCACATGATTTCCATTTCATTGCTTTTATTGATTATTACAATAGGAAGACTTGGGTTTATTTTTTGAAACATAAAAGTGAAGCTTTTGTTGTATTTCAAGAATTTAAGGTTTTTATGATTTACTTACATAAAAGGAAATTTATATAATTTCTTCATATTATTTATTGTTCATTTTGAATATTGAGGAACATAATAGTACTCTTATCCCACTCATGGAACAAGCATCTTGTCTAGTGGAAACATGGGATGGTGAAAAGCATTAATAGTGTACTATGATCCCTAAAACCTTTTTCTTATTCTAAGATCTCTATTGCCTCCCTAATTCATGGTCAAGGACTCAATACCCATCACTTATGCACATAAATTTCTAGTGGTGGTGACGATGCAGGCTTGAACCTCTCAAAGAGAAAACACTAGGTAAGAGGTGAAGAACACTAGCCTAAGAGCAACAATTAACCCATAAACAAGAAAAATAACAACAATAGGAGAACATATGAGCCTTAAGTTAAATTGGCTTAGTTTACTATGTTGACCAACTAGCCTTTATTAAGCAATACAATGGATACACACAACATAAGGGTTAAGAAAGAAATGATAAAAAAACTCTTGAATGGAGGATGTTGGTTGAAAATTATGCAACACCATGCTTACACAATCATACATACAATAAGCAAGACACTAGAAATGAGGAAGATACCCTTTTGGGATGGATGTTAAACTAGACACAAATGGATTGATGGGTGCATCCTCCTTGGGGGGGATGAACTAGTTACTAACCTCATGAATTGTACTGTAAATTATTGGATTGAGTGGTGCAACATCATTGGAGAGGCCGTTGTACTTGTCTACATCAATTCCTCTTGATTGAGTTCAAAAATTTCCTTGTTGTCCTCACTGTTTAAGAATGAAACCAATGAAGACAGATTTTTCTGGCAAGAGATATAAATGATAATATCTACTAAAGAGTATGGGTGTAGTATGAAAGGTTAGGATGTTGGATTTCTACAAAAGTAGAGGAGTATTGAAGAGTCGACGATGGCCATTGAAAAAAAAACTAACTACTGAAAGTAAATGGATATTTGTTGAGAGTGTCACTAGTAAAATCTTTTTATATACCAAGGAAGTGAATTGCATGATCTCCGTGGCTCACGGGCCTTCGATTAGTGATGTTGATGACATCAACGGTTGGATAAGATGGAAATAGATTCACATGTTGTGCACTTAGGACCCTAAGGGGAAAATGTGGATCTAGTAGTGCCATGATATACTAATGTATCTATGCTTCCCCTGGAATGTTGAGTTTTTTTCTATAGGGATAAGGACATTTTGAGTCAAAGTGACCAATATTTCTACAATTAAAGCATTTAAATGGTAACTTCCCTTTGTATTTGCATGAACCTTTCCGTAGTTTCCTGATAAACTTTGCTTCTTCTTCATCTGACTACTCTGAATGGATTTATTTTGATATATGAATTTGTTTCTTTGTTTCCTTCAGTGCTTTGAATGTTGCTTCCTTCTTTGATGGGTTGTCTTGTCCTTTTCTCATCTCATATGCAGTGAGGATCCCTTGAAGTTCATCTATTGTCAAAAAATCAAGATGATCTCAATCTTCAACATTGGAGATTTTTTGAGTCATATCTCATTGGCAAGGTTCTTAGTATCTTTTGAAAAACTTCCTTCTCCTCTATTTCTACTCATAGTCCTCTAATAGCATTGGAAACATAATATACTCGTAAAATGTATTCTACAATGTTTTCTTCTTCCTTCATCTTTAGACTTTCAAACTGCCCTATGTATATCTAAAGTTTTGATTGCATGACCTTGGAGTTCCCTTCATAGGTAATTTTTAATTTTCCCCAAGCCTCTTAAGTTATCTTGCAAAGGATGACTTTGACTAATACAAAATTTGTTAATCCATTCAAAATTGAATTCAGGGCTTTTGCATTGGAGTCATATTGTTCCTTTTCATCTCTATCTGTAGGTACGGTATTTTATACACTCTTTCAACAAAATTCCAAATATTGCATCCAAAAGACATCAAATGACATTTCATTCGTACACTCCAGAATGCATAATTATTTCCTGTGTACAGTGGGGCTTTGTTGGCAGCTAATACTTCTTATTGATCCATAGTGGTTTTTAATGGGATCTTCCTTCTAGCGATTTAAACTATAGTGAAGGATCCTGCTTTAATACCAATTGTTGGAATATCTAGTAATATTGGGCCTTTCTAACAATTTTAACCACTTTTAAATATTTATTAAAACACAAGATCAACAAAATAAACATAACACAAATTACTTAAAACCCCTTTCTTCTTTGGAAAATAAATGCAATGAAATTATTGGATCAATAGCTTTTAACATTGAAAAGATTCCATGGTATCCTCTCGATATAGATCAAGATTTAGAGAAAAGCATTGAAAGATTCCATGGTATCCTCTGGATATAGATCAAGATTCAGATCATCTATGGAACCTTCCAAGTTAATGAAGTGCCAACTTATCTCATGAAATGCCTCCCTATAAATTTGGTCAGATGTTTCTTTAATTGGAAGGGACACTTCGTGCACTATATTTTCACTGTGCAGAATGGCAATGAAATGCTTAAATGCACGAAGAAACGGAAGGGTTGGAACATATTCCTTGACCATCTCAAAACTGTTGCCTAAAATAATAATCTTATTCAAATTGGCCGGCGTCCAATTTGCCTTTAATAGATTCTGAAAGAGAGGCAGTGGGCAACGAGGCATGAAAAACAGGGTGGGTCTGTCAACTGTCCGGCTGCCACGTTCATCAACGGAGAGAAAAGTGCAGTTGAAAAACTTGAGAGCTTCTTGCTGCAGCGGAGACATTACTGGGTCATACACCACAATATCATTTACCCATTCAAATTTCTCTCGTAGCAAAATCGCAAAAGCCAATTGCGAGAGACAAGTATCGATGCGACGATGCCCAGCCTCTATCGATCCAACGCCATAGAGCACGACTTGTAATTGTGAACACTGCGGCTCTTGGTATTGATCTGCCACCTTTTTTATGCGTGCGATCATTTCTGGGTCTTGTAGTTGTCTCGTCGCCTCTTCAAAAAAGGAAGATTCCTGTAACTTTTGTATAGCCGACTGTACATTATTGACTATTGCTTCAACCCTTCTAGACACTTCTGCAACAACTTCTTCAACACTTGTAGACATTTCTGCAAACTTGCGATGAACAATCTGAATAACTAGAGTTGTAAATCGTTGATGCTATGGATGGATATGGGCAGGACATTATATATATATATATCTTTTGGCAATGTTGAATAAAGGATAACGTTGCGTCGATTCATGGGTAGAATGTGCCTCTGTGACTTAGATGGATGTTGCGCCGACAGCTGATCGTTAAATAAAACTGGGAAAATACATGAATTACTGGATCAATCAACCGCTGAGCTTATCCCACAGTTCACCTAAAGATGGATGGCATAAACCATGCCATGGGATCGACAATGGATGGCATCAAGCATGCCATGGAGTCCATCTAAACCTTGGGAGGTGTCCGCAGGCGGAGGTGACAGAGGAGTCCATCTAAACCTTGGGAGGTGGCTGGAAAATCAGTCTAACTCATAAATGTGATGGGATTGTCCAATCAGTTTCAAATTCAAAGCTTTCATGGGTCCAATTGAAATTGGAACGGTGGACAAAATTTAAATGGCAAAATTGTTTTGAAAGTGCGTTGGTTTAGAACCTTAGAGTCTTTAGGAACAGTGAGTTTATTTATTTAAATTTCACGCAAGCACCCTGCGTTTTAGATATTTTACAACCTGGAAAATCCACCGAGCTGTGCGATGGCTGGAAAATCAGTCTAACTCATAAATGTGATGGGATTGTCCAATCAGTTTCAAATTGAAAATTCAAACTTCAAACAGTGGAATCACAGCTTTTGGTTCGAAGCGATGCTACGCAATGGTAGAACATAAAATAGGAGCCCGAAACAGCAACAAGAGAAAGATCTGTCATGTTGGATTGAATGCATAATGCTTATGAGGATAATATGTTGAACATTCCATTACTTATTACTTATTGTCAAAACTATGAAGCAGAACTCTTATGCTCAATGTAGTATTACAGTGAAGGTTTTGACATTCGAACAGTATGCTCACACAACACTGTTACAAAAGCTGCATGCTAGCATAAATATGTAATTATCACTCTCTTTGGTGATAATATAAAAAGCCTTTTTCCTTTGGGAAAAAAAAGTTATAGACCGTATTATCCTTAATTCTTTGGTCATTGCTTGAGAATAAAATATGATAAAGCAATGGTTTCATTTACACCAGAACTCCATTCTGACTCAATATGCATTATTTTAGAGAAACACATAAGTTTATGGAAAACTAGACCTATATGCATCAGAATTGAATATGGACCAAATTAAGTGCTTACTTGATTAGATGTAAAATATAAGGGCCTATTTTGTAGCTCTTTTTGTAGAGATAGATTCATGGAGTGAAAAAACTAGATTATTTTACCTATCATATATAATGATATCCTTAACATACCTAGAATTTTCATTACATTTTTTATCACTATAGGATAGTGATAGGTTGAGTTTGTCCTTCTCTTGGAGATAGAGATTTTGGGTGTTCATTAGAGTTGTAGAGAATTTGAAGTAGAATAACATAATATCACTTGTAATACTGTTGAGTATTTGTTTTTATTAAATTCATTTTCTCCTTCAATAAAGATTTACTTTTGGTTTCCATCATAGTGAGAAGGTGCATCAATCTTCTCGTTGTTTGTGCCTCAAAAATTTGTCTTTATTTGTCAAAAATGGGAGGAAGGGTTGATGATTTACTATGTAAGAAGGTTTATGCCATGTCAAAACTCCTATGGTTCCATAAATAGGTAAAGTCATAGAATAAAAGTGATTTTCCCCTCATTGAAAAATATTATCATTTGTCCCATCTAAACACAATTATCATTTAATTATTGTACAAGGAGAAGAAAATTAGGTTTAATACTATTACATATTTCATTTTACAAACCTAGAACTAACTCATAATCTACCCCTTGTAGATGCGTTCAAAATGGCAACAACTACTAGCCCTTGTAGTGTAGGATCTCGAAAAAACAAACTTTTCTTCTTTTGATTTGCACTAGAGTATGATTGGAGGTAACAATGTTGCTTGGATCAAATCAAATAGATATAATGAGTTCATTATCAGGGAAAGAAAAAGGTTATTGTATCCAACGAGCTTTAAAAAAAGGTTTAGTAGGAAATCAAAACAAGAAATAAACATGTTGGAAATCAAAAGTGTAGAATCAACACCCCTTTGGAATATATAGTGTAAGTGCTTTGTTGCTATTTTATTTTTCCTACATTAATTTTGTTTTAAATTCAAATTTTAGCGTGTTAGAATTTTGTCGTTGCTTACAGGTTTTGGATTTCATATGGGTTAGAGGACTATCGAGAAATTGATGCATTGCCTTATGATATATCAAAATTTCCTAAAATGGACCTACATGGAGTCATCCAGGTCGTAAGTATTTAAGACGTGGTTGCACGTGTCATTTTAGTGTTCACATACCCAATAAGACACCAAAACATGCCCTGATCACTTATAGTGAGATGAATCATATAGATCTTACAGGTAAACTTTTCCATGTAGAAGACGTTGGTGACTTTGTAGGTACAAGTGAATTTCATGCACCACATATTAACAAGAAACTACTTCAATCGGTTGAAAGATGTTTCTTTTTGGGAATGTCAATGGAATGTGTACATCACAAGCATCGTGAACTAGTGCATGTAAAAGTAACATCATCTAAAGTTTAGTTTGATCAAAATGATTTTCTTACTCGTGATGACATTCCAAATATAGAGAGGAGATTGAAACATGCCCAATATATGTTTGACAAGAATGATGCTCAAAGTGTGTGTATATGGCAAGCTACAAATCCTGATAAAATATTCTACTACTCAGAGTTTGACAATTTCATAGATGATGAGGGACACTCCCTTCATTTTAGGCATTCAACAATCACTACAACTAGAATGGATGAGAAAATATCATGGCCATGATAGTATATTAGCATTGGACTCTACATTTGGAACAAATCACTTTAAGAAAAGCATATACATCACATACTATTTTTTCCCTAGATCATTTGTTATTTATAAAATTATCTAAGCATGTAACTAATATCATGCTTATTTGTATGCAATTCCACATTTATACATTGTTGGCATTTGATTCCCAACATAATGGTGTTCTTGTGGCATCGATTCTCATGTCTAGATCCATGACCTTTGATATTTATAAATGGATGGAATCAATACTTCTTAAAGTACTCATGGGTATGTTGGAATGGAAAGTGAATGCATTCATGGTAGATGCAACAACAAGAGATGATATATTCAACCTGAATTCTTTTTAAACTCAATTGCATATAATAAGAAAAGTCGATCATGTGTTGTGAAGAAGATTTAAAGTGTTGTGAGTCATACATGAGGTAAGTACCACTACTCCCTTCCTCATTATTTATTAATTTATCTGAAATGCAATCAATTAACGAATGTTATAGTTTGTATTTTTAATTTAATCTAGGATATATGTTTTGATTAATACTATAATGATAAGTTAATCAAATTTGACAATATTTTATATGAAATTCATTAAAGGTTTCATTATTTCTGTGTTAAAAACTTAAAATATGATGCTATATATAGGATTATAATAAGAGGTTTTAAAGCTATGCTTTTATGTAACTTTTGGTCCATTTTTTATATTTTTAATGAAAAATTAAAATTTTGTGATTTAATTTCAAATTAATGATGATGACCTGATTTAAAGTTATGTTTTTGTGTTATTTTTATAAATATATTATATCAATTGATTACTAAAATTGTGGAAATTAGAATTTCTTGATGCTATAATTCAATTTTCTCATTAATTGTTGAAATTGTCATCTCTGTATGCTAAAATTGCAATTGTTATAACACTTCAATTATTGAAATTGTAGGGGCAACATTCCATCCAATCATAGGTATCAACCTCTGATATCGCCCCTGACACAAGATATGAGGCCACCTAGGAAAAGAAACCTATATGATTTTCTCTCATCTCAAAACCCATATGCTCTCAACGCTCAACCAAATGATCATCTAAAGCTTCTATAGGAACCTTCACTTAGCCGCTATAGCCATGGCACTCCTTTCAAATACCCCACATAACACAAGGAAGGAATTCCCTTCACTGATCCATAATTCCCTCAAAGGAAATCCAACCCCTATAATGCTTACCAGTGTGTGCAGTAAGAGTCCAAGCTACTATTTGAATTTTGTTAAAAAAATTGCAACTTTCTTCTCAATCATATAACTAGTTGAAATTTCAATTTTGTAGATGTTTAAATTGCAATTTCTCCTCAATCCTTTTGTTGTTGAATTTGTATATTGTCAGAATCGTAAGGTTTGTTATCAATCATATAACTAGTTTAAAATTTCATATGATAATTGTTGAAATTGCACTTTTCATTAAAAAAATTGCAACTTTCTTATCAATACTGTTATTGTTGAATTTGAGAATTGCTAGAAATATATTCTCACAAA
This sequence comes from Larix kaempferi, assembly GCA_027924585.1. NCBI lineage: Eukaryota > Viridiplantae > Streptophyta > Pinopsida > Pinales > Pinaceae > Larix > Larix kaempferi. The sequence goes on along the minus strand of BSBM01000074.1, from coordinate 5,695,535 downwards.
ATTTCTAAAATTGTGATCTATATATATCGAAATTACATTCAATTAATTGTTGAAATTGCAATTTCTAGATGCTATTATTCCAATTTCTCATTCCAAAGTTGCAATTCTTTTATAATTACATGGTTGTTGAAATTGCATTTCTAGATTGTTGATATAACATTTTTCATTAAAATTAAAAGGATATGAATTGCAAATTTGCAGTTATTAGAATTGGTAATTATTCAATTGTCAAAATTGCAATATAAAATTCAAAAGAAAAACACCATGAAATTGCAAATATAATTATCAAAATTGCAATCAATCAATGAATAAATATGTTTAATCTATAAATATGTAGATTATAATAATTCAGGTTGCAACAAAGTATTTTGACTTATTTATATGTTATAATGTTTTTTGATTTTATTGCAAATGTTTTCATAGAGTTTTAGAGTCTTAAATAATGTTCACTATGCAAATTCTTCATTGTTGAAATTACAATCAATCAACTATTGAAATTTCATTTTTTGATAAAAGAATCTGAATTACTCCTGAATCCTCTACTTGCCGAATTTGCGAATTTGTAGCTGCATTTTGAATTAAAAGTTTCTAAAATTGCAAATAGGCAATTATTGGAATGGTGATCAATTAGTTGTTGAAATTGTGGAAATTGCAATTTCTTAATGCTAGAATTCCACTTTCTCATTAAAGCGTTCCAATTTTTATATTTTTAGAATTGTTGAAATTGCAACTCTTTAAATCATGAGATTGGAATATGGAATCTCATGGATTGCAATCAATTAATTATTGAAATTGTAAAATTTAGATACTAAAATTGGAATTGTTACACCTCTAAAATTGTTGAAATTGGAGTTCTTTGTTAATGATTTTTTCATTAAAAATGTGAATTTATTCTTTAGTATATACTTGCTAGAATTGTGAATTTGTAGTTTGGAAGTGCCAAAATTACCATTAATTGTTGAAATTGCAATTTTTTGATGCTAAAATTGCAACTTTCTCCTCAATCATATAACTAGTTGAAATTTCAAACTTGTAGTTATCGAAATTGCAATTTCTCAAAAGTTCTTTTATAGTTGAATTTGTGAATTTTCATAATTGCATTCCTTTGAAATTGAAATTTAAACTTGCATACAAAATTTCTAAAATTGCAATATACAAATATCTAAACTACAATCAATTAATTGTTGAAATTGCGAGGTGAAAGTCGGAGATGAAGGAAAGGTTTCTTGGAGTGATGGAGGCGGAAGGTTTTACGGAGGTGTAAGGTGTGACAGTCTGATTTTGAGGGTGTAGGGTCGGCGCAGGCCAGGCCCCGGTTCCTGTGCTGCCGCAGGGAACCGTCTTAATGGACGTGGCAGTGGGTGGGGAGGCTCTGCCTCCTAGCCCCGAAATGGACAAAGTTAAAGGTAAAGGGCCAGTTGAAGCTTCAGAATCTCCTGCTGGTCAGGGTGAAGCCGAGAACAATGGAGTGGATAAGGAGACCCCCCTGATTACGGGAATCCGAAAACCAGGGCAATGTATGCCGAAGTCTAAGAAGGTTCCTTGACTGCAGATCCAATCTGAACGGATCAGAGAGGACATACAATATATGAAAGAACATGCTCTAATTGGAAAATTTGTTGGAATATGGCCAACCGAAAAGGCTTTGTTAAGGTGGATTAACACCACTTGGAAACCTCAAGGTCACTTCGATCTCCAGCTTGGAGCCAAGGGATTCTTTACGGTGGTATTCTTCAATGAATATGACCGTACCATATTTTTTATAATGGTCTGTACTTCTTTCATTCAGAAGGTCTGTACCTAACGCCGTGGAAAGAACGTTTCAACCCTGACAAGGAGAACCTCATGATAGCGCCGATATGGATACGTTTGTATTCCCTTCCTACAGAATATTGGAAGGAAGAGATCCTCACTGATATTGGTAACATGCTGGGGGTGTTCGTCAAGGTGTCTGAGCAGACGAAATAGATGTGATACACATCGTATGCCAGAATTTTTCTGTATATGGCTATTTCTCAGGATCTCCGGATGGGATCGAGTTATCATGGGAAGATGAAGAGTGGTTTCAAGCTATTGATTATGAACAAATACCCTTTAGATGCAGGCATTTCCATGAACATGGCCATCTCTTTCGGGACTGCCCCCTCAATAAAAACCCAGTAACTGATAGTAATCAGGAAGGGAAGAAAGAAGACGAATTCACCAAACTTAATAACAAGAAAATATCGGCTAAAAGGTCAGCTAGCCCAGAGATAAACAAGAAAACTCAAACTCACAATAGATTTTAGGTCTTGCAGTCCGGAACTGGAAGCGAAATCCTTCAAGAAGTTCAAATTCAAGAAAATATTGGTTCTATGGTTACAACCATTCCGGAATTGGCAAGGGAAGTAGCTATGGAGGAAGTTGAAACATGGGAAGAAGAGGGGGAGGGGATGACTTTTGAAGGTCTAGATATGGAAATCCTGGAGGCGGTTTCCTCGGCCAAGAACCCAAATCCTCTCTCACAAACCCAAATATCCCTATTGGAGAAAGCCATACTCAAAACAAAGCAAAGTAAAGGTTTAGGAATAATCTCGGACCCCATGAAAGAATCAGAGGGGGGGGGGGAATAAAGGAAGGAAGGACAAACAGGGAAGGCACAACAATGTGCAAAGGATCCAACTGTTGGGAACACAGCTGGTTACTTCAGGACAATACACTACCATTGTCGTAGCTCTTGCGGCCACCCCCAAGTAGTTATTTAATGCAGATCACAACCTGGAATATTGGAGGCTGTAAAGGCCCTCTGAAGATCTGGCTTCTGAAAAGGAAAATAGAGATGGAAAAACCCATGGTCATGTTTCTTCAAGAAACGAAGTGCTTTGTCTAGGAGCTCAAAGATATTGGTAAGAAAGTGTGGCGTAACTGTGAGGTTATGGATGTTGGAGCCAGAGGGGTGCTTGGTGGTTTTGGAATCCCGGAAAGGTTATTTTCTAAGGATTCTTTTCCTCTCAGTTCACTCTGTTAGTGGCCTTTCATGTGCTGGGGACTAAGACCCAGGGCTTCATCACCAACGTGTATGGGCCTACTGCTCATAACTTGAAACTCTCCTTCTTGATTTCCTTGCAGCATATGAAAGACCAGGTTGGAACGACTCCCTGGCTTCTGGGAGGGGATTTCAACTTGATCCAATATTTGGACGAGAAAAAAGGTGGTATCCGTCAGTTAAGCCCTATCAACGACCACTTTAATGAAACTATTGAAGCTCTGGGGTTGGTGGACATCAGAGCGATAATTTGTATTTATACATGGAATAATAAAAGGGCGGGGGACAGAAGTATTGCCTGTCGGCTTGATCGCTTCCTGGTTACGGAATCGACAATGATGGCGGGAGGGGATTTAACAGTGGTGGTTCTCCCATTGGCTAGCTCTGATCACTGGTCGGTGTGCCTGGAGTGGTCGAGGATCGGTGAGAACCTGCTAAGACCCTTCAGATTTGAACAGTTTTGGCTGCTCAATCAGGATTTCCCCGAGAAACTCAAGCAGTGGTGGTCAGAAATTTCTCATATCAAGGGTACGTTAATGTACAGGTTCCAGCAAAAGCTAAAGGTCCTAAAAGGTAAAATCAAGCTTTGGAACCTAGAATCGTTTGGGAACATCTTCCAAGAAAAAAAGCGGTTGGATATTAAAATGAAAGAATTCCAGCAAAAAGGTATTTCTCAGGGTTTCTCAGAGGAATTAAAAAAGGAAGAGCAGACATTGCTTCTTGAATTTAACTCCCAGGAGAAACAGGAAGAACTCCACTGGAAGAAAAATTCTAGGAACCATTGGTTGCAAGAAGGGGAACGCAACACTAAGTTTTTTCATAGAGAAGCCATCCAACATCGACATGAGAATTGTGTGGTGCGGCTTAAAAGAGGGGATGGTACGCTTGCTGAATCTTAGGGAGAACTGGAATCCACTCTCAATGAGTTCTTTGCGGACCTCCTGGAAGAACCTAAGGTGGATAGAAATGAGGCCCAAACCCAGGTCCTGCAGGTTATTCCACGGGTGATCACTGAAGACCACAACTTCATGTTGATGAAACCCATCGAAATGGAGGAGTTGGAGGAAATGGTCAAGCATATGGATGAGGATAAAGCGCCTGGTCTGGATGGCTTCACCAAAAACTTATTTCACGCATGCTGGGCATGGATTAAAGATGAATTGGTGGCTCTGGTGGAGGACTCTAGAAATTCGGGGGCTATTTTGAAAGCTCTCATTGCCACTTATCGCTCATCTCGAAGGAGTCGGGCACGGAAGACCCAAGGAAGTTTCGACCTATCTCCCTCTATAATGTAATATACAAGATCATTACCAAGATAATCGTGGACATATTACGCCCCCTCCTTCCCTCTTCTTATCTCGTCGGAGAAAGTGGGCTTTGTGGAAGGCCATCAGATTATGGATGGAATAATATTGGTGTATGAAATAATTCACTCCCTGAAAATGGTGAAAATACCTGGTATGTTACTTAAGCTTGATCTCTCAAAATCTTATGATAGGCTAAATTGGCAGTTTCTTGACAAAGTCCTTAGCAAATTTGGGTTTAATAGAGATTGGACTAACTAGGTGATGAGTCTAGTATCTTCTGCCTTTTTTCTATATTGCTCAATGGTACTCCTTCTTATCCTTTCCAGGCCTTCAGAGGAATCAGGCAGGGGTCCCCCTGTCTCCTTTTTTTTTATCATTTATGTTGAAGGGCTAGGACGCTTGTTAAAGGATATGCAAGGCGGAGGCAGGATCCGTGGTCTCACTCTCTGTGAGTGGCTGGAACCCCAAACTCACCAACAATTTGTTGATGACACCATGTTAATGGGGCCTCCCAGTGTTCAGGAACCCAGGGGGATCAGGGAAAGGCTGGACATGTTCTTGCTGGCCAGTGGCTTGGAGATAAATAAGGAAAAATCCCAAGCCTATTTCATCAATACCCCGAGAATTACCAGAAGAAATATCATTAGAATTCTGGAATTTACGGAAGGGACCTTACCCTCCAAGTATTTAGGGGGTCCCCTGGTGGAATCCACCATACGCCAGATCTCGTGGAAAGACCTGCTTGATAAACTGAAGAAGAAGCTGGATCATTGGACCTTTAGAGTGCTCAACCTCCCCAGCCGCATAGTCCTGGTCAAGTCGATTCTCCAGGATATGCTGATTCATTTGTTCTCCGTTCTTGCTGCGCTTGAGACAATTCTTAAGCAGATTCGCGCCATTCAGAGAAATTTCCTTTGGGGCGGTACTGAGGGGCATCGAAAATGGGCTCTGGTAGATTGGGGTACTTTGTGCAGGCCTAAGGTGGCCAGAGGGTTAGGCCTTCGTGACCCTGTTAGCTCTAACAGCATCATGGGCAGTAAAATCTGGTGGAAATGGATCACTCATACGGTGGAACCCTGGGGTAGATTATGGCTTATGAAATATGCCCCTCTATGGACGAAGAAACAGCTGGTCCATTTCAATGTTGAATCCCCGGGATCGAACATATGGAAGGCGGCTCAGGAGAATAGGGGTATCATCCACAAGCACAGTTTTTGGGAAATCAGAGACGGGGGCTTCAACTCGGTTCAATGAGGATACTTGGCAGCAGTTACCTAGCATTGCAAACCTTACAGTCAGCCCTATCCTCCGTTTATACCTCCTAAATGATCCGCTGAAGAATGTAAGAGACTTCTGGGAAGACAATACTGAGGATGTTCACTTCAGGGTTTTGAAGGCGAAGGAATGGTGGCAGGCCCTTGCCCCAGGAGAGAATATTGAGGATTTCTATTTGGAGTTTTCCAAATGCAGAATTCCGATTCTGGAAGGTTCCAACAAGATCAGGTGGGGCTACTCTACCTCGGGAAACTTCAACATAAAAGAAGATCTAGGTCTGTTGACGGGGAATCATATGATGGAGGAAGAGGAAAAATGGAAAAAAAATTGGAAGGGCCAATTGTGGCCAAAAGTTGCCACCTTTTGTTGGCTTCTTAATCACAGGCGTATCCTTACGTGGGAAAACCTGTTGCATCAGGGTTTCATAGGGCCCTCCATATGCCCTATGTGTAGTAAGAGTTCAGAGACTATAAATCACTTGCTGGAATCTTGTCCTTTTGTCTCCCTTTGGGAGAAAGGGGTCGATTGCTTTCGGAAGTCCGCCAGGGTCAGGGATAGACCAGATCTCTCTATAGCTAATTGGCCTCCCAAAGCTTTCAACAATGAAATCTTGAACAGGTTGTGGGAGCTTTTGCCAGGTTTTATGGTGTGGGAGACATGGAAGGAGAGGAACTGTCGCATTTTTGAAGGCAGAATCAGTGCTTCTGGAGGAAATTGGAGCCAACTGGAAAAGCACTTAAAGGAGACTCTTATTCTCAGCCTTTGGAACCAGGATGTTATGAAAAATGACATGAATGAGAGGCTAATCTTAAATGATTGGGGAATTTATAACATACCTGTTAGCATTTTCCGCATGAACAAGACTTTGACATGACCTCTAAGCCCATACATTTGAAGATGCCCACCTGCAGGTGTGTTCAAACTCAACTCTGACGGGGCAGCGAAGGGACTTGGGGGGACTTGGGTGAAAACACAAACAATGTGGATGAATTGGAAGGCTTGGTTAGTGATATCAGGTGGGCGATGCAGAAGGGATGGATTCTGCTAGAAGCTGAAGGGGATTCTCTAATTATCATTTCCACTGCGAAAAGGATTCAGTGTGGGTTGGCCATCGACAAAATCTCTAGGAATTGGAGGTGGGAAAGTCGTCTCAAGGCCCTACGCAATCTTGTGAATGACTACTCAGCCATACATTTTATGCATACTCGGAGGAAAGGAAATAAGGTGGCGGACGCCATAGCCAATAGGGGCGTGAACGTCGGTATTTATTTTCATGGGGAAAATTTGTCAGAAATGGAAGATAAGGGTTTCCAAACAAAGTGTATAAAGATGGCTGCGGAGGATATGGGACACCTGGAGGGAGGCATGTAGAGGGGTTGCATGGTTAGTACCTGTCAGGAGAATAGCAGGTCCCCCCTGGCCCAACCTGGGCATTCGATCCCCGATGAAGCCTTCCATCATGTCGAAGATGGGATACCTAGAGGCACGCATCCTGTCCAGCTAGGGGCCACTAATGATGGGAGGGTTTTCGTGTACCAGAGAGAGTTGGATGGGACCCACGAGTCAGCCACACGGGACTCCACTAGTACTCTTCTCCCCATAAGTGTCATTTCAGAGATCACTATGATAACGGGGATGGATCCGGTGGAGGAACGGGGACGTCACTCTCATTAATTACTGGGTATGTTCTCCACCCTTCGTTTCTTTTCCCTTGTCGATTCAATAATTGCTTCTCCTTGGTAGATGAGCGCTTCGGTTGTAAACCGTCTCCGTGCTCCAAAAGTTAATGTGGTTAGTACTTCACGAAAGTGGAGGTACTTACGCTTCATATTTCAAGTGTGGGAGAGTATCCTCACTGGATATAGTGGTTTCATGAAGAAGTCCTGCACCTGCAAGGCCGTTCTTTCTCCATTGTTGTCGTGGGTTGTTTGTGGTTGGTTCCTTGATCTAAAAGATAGTATGGCCCCGTGGTTGAGAGCCTGCATCCGCTGAGGTGGGAGTCGGGGTGGAAGCTCTGCGCATTTGAGGTGTGAGGGTCGTGGTGTAGGTGCTTCCTCGTCCCACCATAATCCTAAGGGTTGGGAATCGTCGGAACCCCAGTCGTTCAATTGGAGTGCGCAGTATCTGGATGAAACTCCTCCAAGCATTGAGTCCCAAATTTCCTGCAAGGAGGTTGCTCCGGTGCAGGAGTATGAGGCTCGGCTCGGTAGAAGGGTGGTTGAGAGCCCATTCAGGGTGGTCCGTATTCTTCTTGCGAGGGAAATTTAGGCATGTAATCAGCTAGTGCAGGGTCTGCGTGAGGCTCTCTGGATTATGAAGGGGGGACAACAAGTTAATTCCTTCGGGGTCCGGCTATTGAAGGCCGCTCTCAAGGAATTCATGGAGACCTTCATAGATGACAACTGTGGGGAGTCTGAGATGCCTGCGGGGGAGAACCCTACTCCCTGATGGGCCTGGGTGGCTGGCGTCCTTGGATTTTTGCGGCTTGGTAGGATGTTTCTCTGCTATGGCAGTGGCAGTTTCTTCTTGATTTCTGCTCGCGAATATGGTAGCGGTCGATGTTTTTTTCTGGATATGGTAGCGGTTGTTGTTTTTCCGGTCTATGTTTTTCTTGGGGTTGTTGCTGCTGTGCATAGGCTTTCCTCTCTTGGGGATTTATCTCAGGTGGTTTCTCTAGTGTGTTTTTGTTCTGTCTGGAGGATCGATTGTCTGGGATCGTCTTTTCTGTAAATTTTTTGGTTCTGAGGTGTCTGGTCCTGGTGACTAGCCTCTTTTGGGTTCAGCCCTGGTATTTTTTTCTACTAGTTTTATACATTATCATTTTCTATGTAGTCGGCCACGCTAGGTTTTTTAGGTGTGGCATGAGGTGGTGTTGCTAGTTTGTAATCATATTTTGTACTATATTTTGGTTTTAAGTAATAGAAGGTTTCAAGCTTACTTACAAAAAAAAATTGTTGAAATTGCAATTTCTAGACACTATTATTCCAATTTCTCATTAAAAATTTGCAACTTTTTCATAAATCCATGGTTGTTGAAATTGCATTTTTTTATTGCTAAAATAACATTTTTTATTCAAAAATATATGATTTGCAAATTTGTACTAAAAATTCTTGAATTTGCAATTATCCAAATGTCAAAATTGCAATTTAAATTTAAATGAAAAAGAATTCATGAAATTGCAAATGTAATTATCAAAATTGCAATCAATTAATTGTTGACAGTGTAGTTGAAATTTTTGATAAAAAAATACAATTTTTATAATTAACAATTGCAATTTTGAAGTTGAAGTGCCAAAATTGCAATTTCAATCACAATATGTAGGTATGTCCTTTGCAATCAATTAATAACTAATTATTCAAATTGCAATTTTTGGATGCCAAAATTGCAATTTTTACAACTCTCCAATTGTTGAAACTACAATAATTATTAGTCAGTGGATTCACAATCAATTTCAATTCGATGTAGGTGTAGGCTTTTATGAATTTATTATGTTGAGTTTTTTATGGGTCGAGTATGTTGCTATTGATATGAATTATAGATATAAGATCATTATAAATTATGGCTTATGTGCATAATTCAATTAATTGTTGAAATTGCAATTTCTAGATGCTATTATTCACATTTCTCATAAAAAATTGCAATTTTTTTATAATTCCATGGTTGTTGAAATTGTGTTTCTAGACTGCTGAAATAACGTTTTGCATTAAAATTAAAAGAATATCAATTGGAAATTTGTAGTTATTAAAAATATCCAATTGTTCTAGTTGTCAAAATTGCAATTATCAAAATTGCAATCAATTAATTGTTGACAATGTTGAAATTGAAAAAATTGATAAGAATGTACAATTTTTATAATTCTAGAATTCTTGAAGTTGAAATTGCATTTTCTATTGAAAATGTGAATTTATCTCAATATATTTATTGTTGAATTTGTAATTGTCCAAATTGCAATATAAAATTATGAAAATTGTTGAAATTGCATTTTATACTTTTGAACTTCTCAAATTTGTGATTATCAAAATGTCTAAAATGCATTGCTTGAAATTGCATTTTTCTTTTAGAAAATGTGAATTATATTTAATTGTACTTGTGGAAATTCTCAAATTTGTGATTATCAAAATGCCAAAAAAGCATTTGTTGAAATTGCATTTTCTTTTACAAAATGTGAATTCTCCTAAATTGTACTTTTGAAATTCTCAAATTTAAAATGATCAAAATGCCAAAATTGCATTTTCCTTCAGTTTGAAATTGCAATTTTAATAATTCTTCAAGCATTGAAATTGTAATTATTAAAATTCTACTTTTCGTTGAAACACATTTAATTTCTTCTCAATCATATACTTGTTCAAATTTCTAATTTTTATTGTCTAAATTGAAATTTTGTTATTGTGATTAATGGCTGAAATTGCAACATCTAGAATTTTTAAATTCTTGGAACTATAGTAAATCAATTGCTGAAATTGCGTTTTTCTTTTTAAAATTGTGAATCTCTTATCAATCATATACTTGTTAAATTTCTCAAATTCTATCTCATTCTCGTCGCAAAAAAAGAAGGGTTCTTTCAATAAGTTACATGCCTATGCAAATCCTTACAATAAATGAATGGTTATTATAAAATAATAAAAGGTTTAAAAAAAAACATTTTTAATATATTTTAATTGTTGAAATTGCAATTATTGATCGCTGAAATTACAATTAACCAACTATTGAAATTTCATTTTTCATTAAAAGAACTCCTCAATCATCTACTTTTTTTGAAATTATGAATTTGGAGCTACAATTTGAATTAAAAGTTCATGAAATTTCAAATATGCGGTTATTAGTATGGTAATCAATTGAATGCTGAAATTGTGGAATTACAATTTCTTGATGCTATAACTCCATTTTCTCGTTAAAAAGTTCTAATTTTTATAAATCCTATCATTGAAATTGCAACTCTTGAATTCCCATTATTGAAATTGCAACTCTTGAATGGATGAGATTGCAATATGCAATCTACTCATGAATTACAATGAATTAATTGATGGTTTGTTGACTTTGACCTTTTAAATCATCACAATTATGATGATTTAGGAATGCTTCTCTTAAAAAAATTGATTATTAGTGGACTCATTGTCCTCATATATTTCATTATTAATTAAATTTTTAATTTATTTTATAAATACATTTATGTATATTTCTATCAAATTTCTTTCCCTCTAGGTAGATGGATCTATGCTCATTTAAAATTTTCTATTTTATTTTGGATCTATGCTCATTTAAAATTTAATATTTAATATTTAAAATTAACATATGATATATAATAATTACATATAATTAAAAAATAGTATATTATCATTGCCACTTTTCATAGTTCATACCTACCATAAATAGTGTGTGATCCATAAACAATAAACAAATATATACTTTATTATTAAGCCATGTTAAACCATGTACTAAGGGAGGGAGGAAAAGAGAGAGAGGGATGAATATGTAGGGAGGGAGGGATGAATATGTAGGGAGGAATGATAATTCAAATACTTATCTTTGTTTGTTTGTTGGGTTGACTCCCTCTCAGTCTTTGCTTCTTTTATGTAACTCCATTCTGATGTGGATTGTGAGAAGTGGTCAACTCCCTCTAAATATCTGCATTCTTGCAGAAACTACTGAAGTGTGCTCCTTCTTTATCTTTGCTTCCTTGCAGGAACAACTGGAGTGTTCTCCCTCTTGATCTTTGCTTCCTTACAGGAAAAACTAGAGTGTGCTCCCTCTTGATCTTTGCTTCCTGGATTGCCTGTCCTTGAACTTATATCCATCCTTAATCACTATGCATGCTTATTAGTATCATCATTGTGTTATCCTCGAGGTCTCATACATAATCACACATTCATTAGTATAATCTTAATACTATCAAAACACAATAATCTTAAACATGTATAGTCATGATCATTTCAAACAGAAATAATAAGCACTAGTATTCAAGGACTCTTATGGTTAGTCATATCATAAATTAAAGTAAGAAACATAATATACCTAAACCGATGATTAATCAAACCTATACTTTCATGACTCTTCTGGTTAGTCATATCATCAATTAAGGTAAGAAACATAATATGCATACACCCATGTTTATTCAAACCTATGAATAATCATTATCAATCATGCCATGTATACTTATATAAGAGATCCTATCACAAGGTAGGATTCTAACTTGATATAGGAAAAACATACCTGGATTAGTATGCTAGCTAGTTATGTCTAACATACCCACATGATGTCTTCTTGTTCTCTTCAATGACTTGTGCTAGTAACCTGCATCTTTCATAGGTTAACCATTATAGAACCAAGTTATACATACCTCATAAATAGATCTTCTATGTGATCCATGACAATGGATGAATCTTTGTCTTCATGTCACCATGATCATATGTTCTTGAAGTAGAACATGATTTGTCTTTCTTGGTGTACCTTTTATGTTAGTGAACAACATAAACATCATACAACATCACAATGCATTAGTACAATCATAAATGTCAAAACCTTAATCAATGAATATCTTCTATTAAGGTGATACGACAAGTCTAGTAATTAATCAAGATTGTACTAACCGTAATGATATGAAGACAAACATATAAACTTAACCATGAACAGAATTCGAAACATACCTGTAAGCCATACCTGTCGAGATTACTTGTAATCTTCTTATGTAAGGCCTTAGCCTCATCTCCCTCTGAAACAGGAACTTCTTTACTTATGCAGGTGACCAATCCATTCTCTTCTAGGATTAACCCAATCTACTTTATTTGCAGAAATTGGGTCTAGAGTTGGATTAGGGTTTGTCGGAGAAACCCTAAAAATTCAAACTTTGAATTTCAAACTTCTGAAAGGATAGAAAGATGCACCTTTCTGAGCTGGTCAAGCTAGTATACTCAGAATTTGAAAACTACCAAGTTTCACCCCTCGAAATTGCCTTTCATATTTACGGATTCACTAGGGAGGACCCTGAATTAGGGTTTGAGTTTCCCGGAGCTTCACCTAACCAAAATATTTGATTCAAATCTCTAAGCTTCGATTTTTCTGAGGAGCTTCCAGCCGTGGTCACAGATTTCCAAAATTCCAATTTTTGTAGAAGCCCTAATTTTCCATCTTTCCGATCAAAGTCCCGAACTGGGGTTTGATCAAGCTCGGCCTTCTTCCCAACCAAAAAATATGATCTTGGTCTCTAAATTTCTATTTTGATGAGTAGCATCTAGCCATGGTCTTTGATTACAAAAATTCCAACTTTCTCCGAAACCCTAAATTCCGGAAGCCGTGAATGAAGGTGCTCAAAAATAATTATGTTTTGACATAAATATGTACCAGATGGTTTCTAGTGTAATTCAAACCTTTTTGATCCACAGGGTCTGAAAATTTTTCCTGTGATAGCCTGACCTGTCATCTTTCCAACCCCACAGGTCTGACCTCAATTGGATTCTCCGAGAGAGATTTATGCCAAGTGTCGCAATGTGACTTGTTTATGGAATAAAAAAGGAGAGCAAACTTGTACGGCGTTCCACGTGTCACTGGTTAAACTTCGGCCTCTGAAAAAGTTACATGAGATAGTAAAGTCCGTGCACTACCTGTCACTTTTTACTAAATTTCATTTGGAGCTTCCTAGCCCAAGTTATGACATTTTTTCCAAGGTCACCTGTTTATGATTGAGATCTGGAAGAGGCAGAAACCCTATATTGTACAGATCATAAATCACAAAGTACAACGAATTAGAGTTTTTCCTTTGGACACAAGGTACATGGGGATCTTAGCTTTTCCCTGTACGATTTTTAGACCCTGAAACATCGTCGAAATGTATTTATAGAAAAAAATTTACGATGACTGGTTTTTGCTATATCAAGCCCTAGCATCGCAAGTGCAACAAGTGTCATACATGCCATACCATGCCTTGTTTTAGGCTAGCTCTGATACCATGTTAGTTTTTCAGAAATTTCAATCTGATCTAGGATCTTAACTGAGAGAACAACATGTATAGCATATCTACAACATATCAATCATGGACACAATAATGCAAGCACAAAAGAGACACAAAGTTTACTTGGGGAAAACCATAAAGGTGAAAAACCCCAATAACTTCTTTAGAGATAGATAGAGCAATGATACAACCCAAGAATAAGAGATAGACATCTCCTAGCAGAAGCTTCTTCTCCTCCACGAGTGCAGCACTCTCCAAAGAGTGTGTGTGAGAATAGATTGATCAAATAGAGTGCCTCCCGCACTCTATTTATACTTGACTTGACTTGCCTAATAACCTTTACTAGGTCGGCCTTAACTTAGCCACATAACATAATGCTGACTGGGCCGACCCCCGATAGGGTGGTCTAATAACCCTTTGACCCACATGGCCGACCCCCAATAGGGCGGTCTAATAACCCTTCGACCCACATGACTTATACAGGGCTGACCCCAACAAGGTGGTATCGAATAATAACATCTCTATAGGAATACAATATACATATATGTGAAACACATTCCGAAGTTACATATACATCAACATGCTAGAGGTATCGAAGATCACATGATAATACATGTGGGAAAAATATTTTTCCATCTCTAAAAAATTGGTAATAGGAGAATTTACTCCATGATGCATGTGGGATAACTCCTTTTCCATAATATAGAGAGGTATGAAGAGTATTACGTCTTCTTCTTCTAGGTAGGACTCATTGTGTTTACAAAATGCCTTAGCTAGGCTTGTACACCAATAAATGAAACCACTAGACATCACAACATCTCACTACATCATTACACATTCCAACAATGTTGGTACTAGAATGATTTTATTTGGGAATTTGTCAGGTTGGAGCACAATATATTATTAGTCGATTAAGAAAATCTAAATATGTGGGAGAGATATAAGCTATGGATTGGGCCATATCTTTTAAATAGGTCGTTATCTTAAATCGTGCCATACATTTTGAAGAGGCCTAATGATATTTTGCCATATATTTTCAAAGAGGGTCAATGAGATCTAACCATGTATGTGCCATATCTTTGAAAGTATCCCGATGAAGATTGGGCCATATCTTTCCAAGTGGATCAATGAGATAAGGCCATATCTTCAAAAGAGGCCTGATGAATATCATGCTAGGTTTTGAAAAACGGCCCAATGATATTGGGGCATACTTTTGAAGAGGTCATATGGCATTTCCTTATACATATGGGTGTTCTTTCGAAAGGACTCAATGGCATTTCATTTTTCATTGGGGCATTTATTTTGATTTACAAATCATATTGGCACTAGAGTAATTTTATTTTGGGCATTTGTGTGGGTTGATCACAATATATTCTCACTCGATTTAGAATATATAAATATGCGGGAGAGCTATAACCTGTGGATAGACCGCTGAGCTTATCCCACAGTTCACCTAAAGATGGATGGCATAAGCCATGCCATGGGATCGATAATGGATGGCATCAAGCATTCCATGGAGTCCATCTAAACCTTGGGACTTGTCCGCAAGCGGAGTTGATAGAGGAGGGCAAACAATATCCACCGAGCTGTGCGATGGCTGGAAAATTAGTCTAACTCATAAATGTGATGGGATTGTCCAATCAATTTCAAATTCAAAATTCAAACTTCAAACAATGGAATCACATCTTTTGGTTCGAAGCGATGCTACGCAATGGTAGAACATAAAATAGGAGCCCAAAAAAGCAACAAGAGAAAGATCTGTCATGTTGGATTGAATCCATAATGCTTATTAAAGTGTTTGTTCTGGTTCTTCCCAATTTTGTAAGCGATCCTCAAATAATATGTTGAACATTCCATTGTCCTTATGTTTTCTCATGGTCTCTGCATTTTCTAACAGTGATTTTACATGGGGTATCTCTGACAGGCAGAGCTTCATTGGTGGCTTGGCTCATTCATGTGCAGACACCATACACACAATGTGATTATAGACGTAAAGATCACAATCGTCTTAAAAAGTTATTGTTATTTTAGAGCTTTTTTAAGGGGTTTTGCTTATGGGTTTTTTGAATTTGGAAAAATGGTTGTAGATTGATTAGCAATAGAGTCACGAGTGTTTGTTCAGCAATCGAAGGAGAGGAATAGGGTTTAGCAATACTCGATTAATCCAATCATCCACAAGGGATTGATGAGTCAAGTATTTTTATTTAGAGAAACTTTGAGGTCTAAAATGGGCCTCCTGAGGAAAAATTGTTATGGAGAAATATTCCCTACATATAGGTAAGACCTCCCTTGAGTGTTCCCAACACCCAAGACATAAATTTGGATGTTATGCCAACAATTTTCCCTTTCAATTATGCAAAAGATGACTAAGTATGAAGTATACCTTGCTACCGGATGGTTGCCCTACGTAGATCCCAACTAGTGTAGTCCCTAGAGATATTATGCTCCAACCTCAAACACTTGCTATCCTGCACACAAAGGAGCAAAGGAAATACACTTCTTCCAATATTTCATCAATGCATAGGTTAGATCCAATCATATAATATAATAACTAGATCGAACATGAAACATAAGACAATATGAATAGGGGAAAAACCATCAACATGTATATTAATCATAGATCAATTTACAATTTCACCTTGACCCATGATAGAGGACTTTTCCTTGGTTCCTTGATCCAATCTCCTCCTTGACCTATATCACCAAAGGCTGGGATTTCACAATGATGATGGATGAAGGAAGGAAGAGGGTCTCACTGAAATTGGGCAGCATTTGTTAGCTATCGTCTCTTCTCTCTTTACTCCCTTCGAAGACCTTCATTATATAGGTGGATGGTGAAGGTAGATGGGATGAATGTGGACACCTAGAGTTTAGCAATGTTAGCTCATAACATGTAGTATCCAACTCATGAAGCTAATCTCATCACAACTCACCAATGGTTCTAGAAAGTGCATTTTTCAACAGAGAAAATAATGAAATTTCTCAATAACTTAATAAATTATTATTATTAATGAATAATAATAAGTTATGAGAAAATAAAAGTGTTTCAACAATTAAAAGTCGGTGAAGGTTCCTAGTGATCCCAAGGGGGTGGTAAATAATGGTATAACAAAATTATAAAATAATAATGGAAATAATAAAATAATAGTAGCATACCTCATCAAATTTTTTAGGAAAAAAGAAGAAAACTACTTTATCAAATCATATTTTCAACTTATCTCTGTGTAAATGCACTCAAATTTCGAGCAGGAGCACTCATTGGATGGGGAATTTAATTCCACGTCCAACAAGTACCCACTCGACATACTTTTGATTTTGATGGACCCCGCTCCCTGAAAAGTAAGAAATTCATGAAAATACATGAATGCGGAATTGAATTCCCCATCCAACAAGTGCCCTTGCTCAAAATTTGAGTGCATTTACAGGGAGATAAATTGAAAATACAAATTGAAAAAGTAGTTTTTTTCACTTTCACTTTTTCACTTTTTTACCCCAAAATGGTGATTCATCCCCCATGGTTGACATCATCATCTTGAATCCTATTGGTGAATTTTTTTGTACAATATTATTGGTTTGAGGCTCGTTTTTTACCTCAAAAATTTTCTAATGAATGGGGCCTCAAATTAATATTCAAGGAGGACTAATGAGCCCATAAGGCACAATACTTCATTTTATTCATGGTTTTCCCACATTTTGCTTCCCAAAGTAAACTTTTGTGTTCCAATACATGTGTCTTTTGTATTATAGTATGCTTTCATGTCATGGTAGTCAAAGAATTGGTTGGTGTGTTTTGTTTATTGTTAAATCACCAAAAATACAAAAAATTTAGTCGTGCAAGTATATTGTAGTAGTCAGAGTTGTAAATCTATTTTGCTAAGCATACCATTGTAATATCTTAGTCAATTTATAGAACATATTGGTACCAAAGCGATTTTATTTGGGCATTTATGTGGTAGAGTATAATACATTCTTCCTCAATTAAGAAAAATAAATATGCAGGAGAGATATAACCCATGGATCGAAGGATTGGCACAAGAAGGGTTAAAAAAGAATCTCAATCCTTAGAAATGGAAGAAAAGCTTGAGAAGGACCTAATGATGAAAATAAACAAAAATATTTGTAAATCTTGAATTTTAAGTACTCAACAACTCTAGAAGTACGGCCTTAGTCATGGTCACTATTGGGAAAAATATTAGTACCTTCTCAGAGCAACTTGAGGCTTGTGAGAACTTAAAATATCACGAGTCAAGAAAATAGAAATTATAGTTGAAGCTCAAGAAAGTGAAATATAGTAACCAACCTTATTAACACATATTTAAAATGGAAGTGAAGGTCAAGATACAACTCTACAAAGGTGATTTTGACACACTTAAGTTGACTAATTGGTCGCAACAATCACAATTCTATTTTAATGTGCATAATGTACACTACCATAGATCCATCTTAACCCCAACTCTATTAGCAAGCATGGGACACAGGTAAAGCCGGGTGTGATTTGAACTCGTGACCTCCAATTTACAACATGTGACTTCATATCAAGTGAACCGCCAATGAGCCACACCCATGCAAGCTATCCTTGGTACATTTTAAAAGGAGGCACATGTGTCATTATATATTTAACGATTTTACAATATCTAGTGCACATGGAATATCACACATTAAAAATCAATTGAACTTTGTGAAGGTTCTATAAAATGAAAAGTGAATATATTTTCAAGGTATATGTAGATTGATTCAAAAACTTATTTACTAAGTAAATTGCAATAATTTATTTTTAAATATATGTACAAACTTTTTATCTATTCCAACACCCATTCCAAGGTAGTTTATAATACATGTCTCATAAACTATCATTTTATGTGTGAAATTGCACACATATTTATATCTCTAGTTTAAGGATAAATCATATACATAAATAAGCATGAACCATATACATAAATAAACATTATCTCTAATTTAAGGATTTTTCTTTTCACAGGTATGTACATATTTGAATTTAAGTTATTCTAGAGTGTTCATTGATGTGAATATTCAACTATGAATTCCTCTATATGATATTTGAAACTTCCTATCAAAACCAACCTTAAGGAATAAAATTTGACACTACAAGGAAAATTTTGAAAGATCACACAAATTTTAGTTATATTTAGATTGATAAGTTGATTGCACACTAACATGCAATAATATTCTCTAACAACACTC
This sequence comes from Larix kaempferi, assembly GCA_027924585.1. NCBI lineage: Eukaryota > Viridiplantae > Streptophyta > Pinopsida > Pinales > Pinaceae > Larix > Larix kaempferi. The sequence continues at coordinate 5,676,781 of BSBM01000074.1, read as the reverse complement.
AATGCATGTACATAAATATTTCATTACATTATTTAGTATATAAAAATTAATTGTGACCAATAAAAACCGTATATAATATCTTGAAAATCCGATAACTACAAATCAATCAAAATGATAATTTTGTAACTAATTTCGACATGATAATTACATAATTAATTTTGAAACATGTTAATTGAAAGAAGGGGGTAAGAAGTAAGAATAAAGAAACTTATTTGAAATAATTATAATTTGAAGAATGAAATAAGAAAAATACCCATGTCGTCCTAAATTGAAGTTGGATCCACCAAAGGTTGATCTTCGTCATCTTTTTGTTTCTCTCTCGATGATGCTCCTCGTCGCCTCATCCTTTCTTTGTTATTTTCTCGTATTTCTTCTTCATTAATTTGATCACGATCATGTTTCCTACTTTGATATTTCTTGTTTCCCATGTTGATTGGTGAATAAGAAATGAAAATGTCCAATTTTCTTTGAAGTCCTTCGAAAAATATAGACTTTGAGAGACTCAATAGACTAAAAATGAAGTTACAATTCATAAATTTAATTTTATATGTGTACTTATAACTTTGTTTATACATTATACTTCATTAATAAAATGTGGGTAAGTAGTTCCTGGGTTGGGTTAAAGGGAAGGAAGCAAGTCAAAAAGTTGGGGAACAGTAGCTCAATTAATCTACTAATGCTCGATCGAGCTATTTTTAGTTTTCTCGATCAAGCTTCTAAACTCTCGATTGATGTTTTGTTTAACCACACGTTATCCCTCGATTGAGATGTTTAAAAAAGTGCACAAATGCTCGATCGAGCTATTTAAAACCCTCAATTGAGCTAATAACTCAACGGATGGCTTTAAAATAGGATTTTAGACTGCTCTTTCTAAATTTGTTTTTCTGCTCTTTTTGCTAGACCTAAAACATGGCCTAGGATGCACTTTAGATGGTGGAATTCATACCAATGGATCCATCAATAAGGGAATTTTGATGGATATAAGAAAAAAATAAGGGAATTTTGTTCGATATAAGAAAAAAAATAGAATGGAAGTAAGAAGCATTCAAATACTATGGTCTCAACCATGGCTGTTTCAAATGCATTCAAACATCACAAGCAAATTAAATTTTCAAAAGTTCAACTCTGACCAAATAAGGGAATTTTGTTCGATATAAGAAAAAAAATAGAATGGAAGTAAGAAGCATTCAAAGACTATGGTCTCAACCATGACTATTTCAAATGCATTCAAACATCACAAGAAAATTACATATTTGAAATTTCAACTCTGATCAAATAAGCGAATTTTGTTCGATATAAGAAAAAAAAATAGAATCGAAGTAAGAAGCATGCAAAGGCTATGGTCTAAACCATGACTATTTCAAATGCATTCAAACATCACAAGCAAATTAAATTTTTGAAATTTCAACTCTGACCAAATAAAGTAATTTTGTTCGATATCAGAAAAAAAAAAATAGAATCGAAGTAAGAAGCATTCAAAGACTATGGTCTCACTCTTGACTATTTCAAATGCATTCAAACATCACAATCAAATATACGAAAATTGAGGCTATTTAAATATGGTTGAAGGGATTCTTACGACTACATGGCTTCCATGAACATCGTTCCTTCATATCTCTTGCCATGTCGGAATTGTATTTTTTGTCCATATGTACATACACTTAAATATTTCAAAAAATTATCATATAATCTATCCTCAAAATAAAATGTAAATAGGTCCCTATGACATAATTTCCTTCCACTCAAATTGTAACTATACCTTCCAAAGTCTCTCATTTTCGACGGTTGTGAACCCGTCAGCGACATCAACCCGTGAAGGTAACAAATGACTGGTTATAACGATGGCCACTAGGAAAAGTACCAACGGCCAACAAACTCCAATCCAGGTACTGTCAACATCCCACAACAATAACCTATAGGGTAGATAGATCCTATGTTTTGGCCACTTAGAACCTTCGTCAAGTGGTGGGGAAGAAGTTATCCCTCGAATGGTATTGTGGCACATCTTTTAAACAGGTGGTCGGTAGCCCCCCTAAGAGAACATAAACATGTTACCTCGGGTTTTACCTCCCCTGGCACAACGCCTCTTTCCCTGAGTATTCTTGTCAACTTGATGTTGAAGGGGTTTTAAATGATTTTTATAAAAAACAATTATGTTTCATATGAGAAATGACAGATGGACAATATTTGGATTCCTAACTCAAGAATCCTACCTTAAATACTAACAAATTATTTTGTGCCCTCTCGTGGAGAAATTATGTTGGTTGGATTAAGTTATTGTGGTTGATTTTTTAACGACTTTCTTCACTTAGAGGAGTGAGAATGAAATTGATCATTTCTAAAAAGTAATCCATCCAATCATAAATTATATATATTATGTACATATACAAGTTAAATAATAAATAAATATGATACAATTTTTTTTAAAACAAAATTCAAAATAGTGGCTAAGCATATTTATTTAATACATGTGCACACTTTCAATTTAAGAGTGTGCGATAACATTTAAAGAGACTTTTAATCTAATAATTTATGAACATACATGACAATACAAATTCATACTTTCTAAAATATAAAATAATAAAATTTAGTACTCTACATTATATGAACTTCTTAATTATGTTAACTATGATTTGAATTTTAACTATGTTTAATTATGTTAACTATCCTTGGTACTTTTTTTTTTTTTTTGCTAGGGGAATGGGCAACTGGAGACTGGGCTGGTACTCGCGTGACACGGGGTCCAGGGATCCAATCCCGCTACCAATATACTCCTAGGTTCCCTATACACCCCACAAGCATGGGACACGGGTAAAGCCGGGTGTGATTTGAACTCGTGACCTCCAATTTACAACATGTGACTTCATATCAAGTGAACCGCCAATGAGCCACACCCGTGCGGGCTATCCTTGGTACATTTAAAAGGAGGCACATGTGTCATTATATATTTAACGATTTTACAATATCTAGTGCACATGGAATATCACACATTAAAAATAAATTGAACTTTGTGAAGGTTCTATAAAATTAAAAGTGAATATATTTTCAAGGTATATGTAGATTGATTCAGAAACTTATTTACTAAGTAAATTGCAATAATTTATTTTTAAATATATGTACAAACCTTTTATCTATTCCAACACCCATTCCAAGGTAGTTTATAATACATGTCTCATAAACTATCATTTTATGTGTGAAATTGCACACATATTTATATCTCTAGTTTAAGGATAAATCATATACATAAATAATCATGAACCATATACATAAATAAACATTATCTCTAATTTAAGGATTTGTTTTTTTCACAGGTATGTACATATTTGAATTTAAGTTATTCTAGAGTGTTCATTGATGTGAATATTCGACTATGAATTCCTCTATATGATATTTGAAACTTCCAATCAAAACCAACCTTAAGGAATAAAATTTGACACTACAAGGAAAATTTTGAAAGTTCACACAAATTTTAGTTATATTTAGATTGATAATTTGATTGCACACTAGCATGCAATAATATTCTCTAATAACACTCAATGCATGTACATGAACATTTCATTACATTATTTAGTATATAAAAATTAATTGTGACCAATAAAAACCGTATATAATATCTTGAAAATCCGATAACTACAAATCAATCAAAATGATAATTTTGTAACTAATTTCGACATGATAATTACATAATTAATTTTGAAACATGTTAATTGAAAGAATGGGGTAAGAAGTAAGAATAAAGAAACTTATCTGAAATAATTAGCATTTGAAGAATGAAATAAGAAAAATACCCATGTTGTCCTAAATTGAAGCTGGATCCACCAAAGGTTGATCTTCATCATCTTTTTGTTTCTCTCTCAATGTTGTTCCTCGTCGCCGCATCCTTTCTTTGTTATTTTCTCGTATTTCTTCTTCATTAATTTGATCACGATCATGTTTCCTACTTCGATATTTCTTGTTTCCCATGTTGATTGGTGAATAAGAAATGAAAATGTCCAATTTTCTTTGGAGTCCTTCGAAAAATATACACTTTGAGAGACTCAATAGACTAAAAATGAAGTTACAATTCATAAATTTAATTTTATATGTGTACTTATAAATTTGTTTATACATTATACTTCATTAATTAAATGCGGGTAAGTAGTTCCCAGGTTGGGTTAAAGGGAAGGAAGCAAGGCAAAAAGTTGGCGAACAGTAGCTCAATCAATCTACTAATGCTCGATCGAGCTATTTAAAACCCTCAATCGAGCTAATAACTCGACGGATGGCTTTAAAATAGGATTTTAGACCACTCTTTCTAAATTTGTTTTTCTGCTCTTTTTGCTAGACCTAAAACGTGGCCTAAGATGCACTTTAGATGGTGGAATTCATACCAATGGATCCATCAACGAATCATCTATCCAATGACATATAATTTACGAGTTTTTGAGTTCATATGATATTTTGTTTTATTTTCTTTTGAAACTTACACTCACAAAACCATGTCAACAACTTTGAAACAACGCAAAGATAAATAACAGTGGTGACATAAAATAACAATGCTACAACCTTGTATCATATTAGTGATAATTATTTGGAGTTAGGTCCTATCTTAAGGTTTTTATGATTTACTTACATAAAAGGAAATTTCTATAATTTCTTAATATTATTTATTGTTCATTTTGAATATTGAGGAACATAATAGTACCCTTATCCCACTCATGGAACAAGCATCTTGTCTAGTGGAAACATGCGATGGTGTAAGGCATTAATAGTGCACTATGATCCATAAAACCTTTTTCTTATTCTAAGTTCTCTTCTGCCTCCCTAAGTCATGGTCAAGGACTCAATACCCATCACTTATGCACATAACTTTCTAGTGGTGGTGACGATGCAGGCTTGAACGTCTCAAAGAGAAAACACTAGGTAAGAGGTGAAGAACACTAGCCTACGAGCAACAATTAACCCATAAACAAGAAAAATAACAACATAAATTCCCAAATTGAGGAAGAATGTATTATACTCTACCACATAAATGCCCAAATAAAATCGCTTTGGTACCAATACGTTCTATAAATTGACTAAGATATTACAATGGTATGCTTAGCAAAATAGGTTTACAACTCTAACTACTACAATATACTTCGATGACTAAAATTTTTGTATTTTTAGTGATTTAACAATAAATAAAACACACCAACCAATTATTTGACTACCATGACATGAAAGCATACTATAATACAAAAGACACATGCATTGGAACACAAAGGTTTACTTTGGAAAGCAAAATGTGGGAAAACCATGAATAAAATGAATGATTGTGCCTTATGGGCTCATTAATCCTCCTTGAATATTAATTTGAGGACCCATTCATTAGAGAAATTTTGAGGTAAAAAACGAGCCTCAAAACAATAATATTGTACAACAAAATTCACCAATAGGATTCAAGATGATGATGTCAACCATGGGGGATGAATCACCATTTTTGGGTAAAAAGGTGAAAAAGTGAAAAAGTGAAAAAAACTAGTTTTTCAATTTATCTCCATGTAAATGCACTCAAATTTTGAGCAAGGGCACTTGTTGGATGGGGAATTCAATTCCGCATTCATGTTTTTCATGAATTTCTTACTTTTCAGGGAGCGGGGTCCATCAAAATCAAAAGTATGTCGAGTGGGTACTTGTTGGATGTGGAATTGAATTCCCCATCCAATGAGTGCTCCTGCTCGAAATTTGAGTGCATTTACACGGAGATAAGTTGAAAATATGAGTTGATAAAGAAGTTTTCTTCTTTTTTCCTAAAACATTTGATGAGGTATGCTACTATTTTTTTATTATTTCCATTATTATTTTATAATTTTGTTATACCATTATTTACCACCCCCTTGGGATCACTAGGAACCTTCACCGACTTTAAGTTGTTGAAACACTTTTATTTTCTCATAGCTTATTATTATTCAATAATAATAATAATTTATTAAGTTATTGAGAAATTTCATTATTTTCTCCATTGAAAAAATGCACTTTCTAGAACCATTGGTGAGTTGTGAGGAGATTAGCTTCATGATTTGGATACCACATGTTATGAGCTAACATTGCTAAACTCTAGGTGTCCACATTCATCCCCTCTACCTTCACCATCCACCTATATAATGAAGGTCTTCGAAGGGAGTAAAGAGAGAAGAGAAGATAGCTAACAAATGTTGCCCAATTTCAGTGAGATCCTCTTCCTTCCTTCATCCATCATCATTGTGAAATCCCAACCTTTGGTGATATAGGTCAAGGAGGAGATTGGATCAAGGAACCAAGGAAAAGTCCTCTGTCATGGGTCAAGGTGAAATTGTAAATTGATCTATGATTAATATACATGTTGATGGATTTTCCCCTATTCATATTGTCTTATGTTTCATGTTCGATCTAGTTATTATATTATATGATTGGATCTAACCTATGCATTGATGAAATATTGGAAGAAGTTTATTTCCTTTGTTACTTTGTGTGCAAGATAGCAGATGTTTAGAGGTTGGAGCATAATATCTCTAGGGACTACACTAGTTGGGATCTACGCAGGGCAACCATCCGGTAGCAAGGTATAATTCATACTTAGTCATCTTTTGCATAATTGAAAGGGAAAATTGTTGGCATAACATCCTAATTTATGTCTTGGGTGTTGGGCACACTCAAGGGAGGTCTTACCTATACGTAGGGAAGAATTCTCCATAACAATTTTTCCTTAGGAGGCCCATTTTAGACCTCAAAATTTCTCTAAATCAAAATACTTGACTCATCAATCCCTTGTGGATGATTGGATTAATCGGGTATTTTTGGACTTTTGGCCCATCGGGACTCTTTTGAAGATCATCCCATCAAGCGCTTTTGAAGGAAATGATCCAAGGACAAATGAATTGCGATCAGGTCCTGTCAAAATAAAACCCTAATGGCTAAGGAAATTCCATTAAGCCTCTTCAAAAGTATGGTTTGATCTCACTAGGCCACTTGCCTCTTCAATGGGAAACCTCCAACTAACTAAAGCTCCAAATACAATATGATTCACAAGACATCTCATTCCATTTCTTCCACTTCTTTATATAATTTCTATCTAACCTACTAGGAAATTTCTAGAGAAGGAAATTTTTGGTAGGAGAAAACCTCTAGTTAGTATTCTTACAATTCTTTCTTGTCACACTACAACTACTTCCTAGGACTTATTTATTAAAGATGGCCTCAATACACAACATCCTATATATGTACTTTAAGGGGGGTAGGGTAGGACCCTTACAACCTCTCTTGATATTCAACATGCCTCTTTCGAAGATATAACCTAATCTCATTGGGCCACTTTGAAAGATATGGCACAATCTTCATCATGTTGCTTTCAAAGATATGGCTTGATCTTCCGAGCAGGCCACTTTCAACTCTATGGCTCTGTCTAATTGGGAATATTCAAAATGTTTGGCTCGATTCACAGGTTATATCTCTCTTGCATATTTAGATTTTCTGAATCAAGTAAGAATATATTGTTCTCAAAAACCACATAAATGCCCTAGTACCATTGTGATCTGTAAATTGACTTGGATGTTCCAAATATCTTCTTAGTGAAATATATTTGCAACTACAATTACTATAGTGAAACTATTCTTGATTGTGTGACTGATATTTTTATATTTTTATTGATTTAATAGGGAATAAAACACACCAACAAATTATTTAACAACCATGACATAAAAGAAAAATTACAATAGCAAAGATGTGCATTAGAACATAAATATTTACCTTGTAAAGTCAACATGGTAAAACTAACAAGAAAAAGAAGGATTATGCCTTACAACCCATCATGCCTCTTTGAACATTATTTTAAGGCCCCATTCAAAAGAATTTACCATCGGGCCCTTGCAAATGATTGATTTGATGGGGTCTCTTTGAAAGATTGTCCCATCGGGTCTCTTTCAAAAATTAGCCCATTGGGCCCTTTAGAAGAAATCACCTTGATGGAAAATGAAATGTTATTTGGTCCTTTTGAAAGAACATATTATGGCCAACGAAATTCCATTGAGACCCTTTGAGAGTATGACTTGATCTCATTGAGCCACTTTTGAAAACCTAGCTTGATATTCATTGGGCTTGTTTCGAAGAAATGGCCTAATCTCATTGGGCCAATTTAAAAGATATGGCCTAACCTTCATCAGAGCTGCTTTCAAAGATATGGTCTAATATTCAATGAACCACTTTCAAAAATATGGCTCAATATTGTCAGGCCTCTTTGAAAGATATGGTTTAATATAAGATATGGGACTTTTTGAAACATACAGCCTGATCCACAGGTTATAGCTCTCCCGCATATTTATATATTCTAAATCGAGTGAGAATATATTGTGATCAACCCACACAAATGCCCAAAATAAAATTACTCTAGTGCCAATATGATTTGTAAATCAAAATAAATGCCCCAATGAAAAATGAAATGCCATTGAGTCCTTTCGAAAGAACACCCATATGTATAAGGAAATGCCATATGACCTCTTAAAAAGTATGCCCCAATATCATTGGGCCGCTTTTCAAAACCTAGCATGATATTCATCAGGCCTCTTTTGACGATATGGCCTTATCTCATTGATCCACTTGGAAAGATATGGCCCAATATTCATCGGGATACTTTCAAAGATATGGCACATACATGGTTGGATCTCATTGACCCTCTTTGAAAATATATGGCTCAATCTCATTAGGCCTCTTCAAAATATATGGCATTATTTAAGATAACAACCTATTTGAAAGATATGGCCCAATCCATAGGTTATATCTCTCCCACATATTTAGATTTTCTTAATCGACTAATAATATATTGTGCTCAAACCTCACAAATTCCCAAGTAAAATCATTCTAGTACCAGCATTGTTGGAATGTGTAATGATGTAGTGAGATGTTGTGACGTCTAGTGGTTTCATTTATTGGTGTACAAGCCTAGCTAAGGCATATTGTAAACACAATGAGTCCTACCTAGAAGAAGAAGACGTAATACTCTTCATAACTCTCTATATTATGGAAAAGGAGTTATCCCACATGCATCATGGAGTAAATTCACCTATTACCATTTTTTTAGAGATGGAAAAATATTTCTCCCACATGTATTATCGTGTGATCTTCGATACCTCTAGCATGTTGATGTATATGTAACTTCAGAATGTATTTCACATATATGTATATTGTATTCCTATAGAGATGTTATTATTCCTCTATACGGAAGTGTTGTCATTTATATTGTAAGTGTTGTAACTTATACTTGATGGGTTATTAGACCACCTTGTTGGGATCGGCTCTGTATAAGTCATGTGGGTCGAAGGGTTATTAGACCACCCTATTGGCGGTCGGCCATGTGGGTCGAAGGGTTATTATACCACCCTATTGGGGGTCGGCCCAGTCAGCGTTATGTTATGTGGTTAAGTTAAGGCCAACCTAGTAAAGGTTAATAGGCAAGTCAAGTCAAGTATAAATAGAGTGCGAGATGCACTCTATTTGATCATTCTATTCTCACACACACTCTTTGGAGAGTGGCACACTCATGGAGGAGGAGAAGCTGCTGCTAGGATATGTCTATCTCTTATGCTTGGGTTGTATCATTGCTCTATCTATCTCTAAAGAAGTTATTGGGGTTTTTCACCTTTATGGTTTTCCCCAAGTAAACTTTGTGTCTCTTGTGTGCTTGCATTATTGTGTCCATGATTGATATGCTGTAGATATGCTATACATGTTGTTCTCTCAGTTAAGATCCTAGATCATATTGAAATTTATAAAAAACTAACATGGTATCAGAGCTAGCCTGAAAGAAGGCATGGTATGGCATGTATGACACTTGTTGCACTTGCGATGCTAGGGCTTGATATAGCAAAACCCAGTCATCGTAGAAATTTCACTATAAATAAATTTAGGCGAGGTTTCAGGGTCTGAAAATCGTACAAGGTTAAGCTAAGATCCCCATGTACCTTGTGTCCAAAGGACAACCTCTAATTCGTTGTACTTTGTGATTTATGATCTGTACAATATAGGGTTTCTGCCTCTTCCAGATCTCAGTCATAAACATGTGACCTTGGAAAAAAGGTCATAACTTGGGCTAGGAAGCTCCAAATGAAATTTCATAAAACGTGACAAGTACTACAAAGACTGTACTATCTCAAGTAACTTTTTCAGAGGCTGAAGTTGAACCAGTGATACATAGAACATCGTACAAGTTCGCTCTCCTGTTTTATCCCATAAACAGGTCACGTTGTGACACTTGGCATAACTCTCTCTCAGAGAATCCAATTCAGGTTAGACCTGTGGGGTTGGAAAGATGACAGGTCAGGATATCATAGGAAAAATTGTCAAACCCTGTGGATCGAAAAGTTTTGAATTACACCAGAAACCATCAGGTACATATTTCTGTCAAAACAGAATTATTTTTTAGCACCTTCATTCATGGCTTCCGGAATTTAGGGTTTCGGAGAAAGATGGGATTTTTGTAATCGGAGACCACGGCTGGATGCTACTCATCAAAATAGAAATTTAGAGACCAAGATCATATTTTTTGGTTGGGAAGAAGGTCGGGCTTGATCAAACCCCAGTTCGGGACTTTGATCGGAAAGATGGAAAAGTAGGGCTTCTGCAAAAATTGGAATTTTGGAAATCTGTGACCACGGCTGGAAGCTCCTTGTAATGCCCCTCAAACTTGCTACGACTATCGATGTTGATAACACTTATGGGTAACTGACCAGTTAATGAAACCGGGATAAATAACTATGTACATGATGATTAAGAATAAAATTGGCGACTGACTAGCGATGTATGTGATAAACTTATATGTTTCTAATGATGGATTTAATGATGATTTTGGATAATTGTGATTTGGCTAATTGATTAACACATGGGAAATCTTATGATGAATATCATATTTTAGGCTGAATTATGGAAATGAAATTATGAGGGTGATTATGATGTTTGCTTAACGATTAGAGAATGTGTAATGCCCTAGAATGACTGTGGACCTTAAGGGAACCTGTCAAGGAACCCGACTGAACAACTTCGATATAGTGGTCTCTTGAGCCTTGTTTTATATGTGTGGAGTGGTATAATTGATTGATTACATCATGCTTAATGATTAGCCGTGATTGATCAAGTCAAAGTGCAGTAGGACAGTTACAGTCCTAGCTCTGCGACTTGGGAGGACGCAACTGAGATGCGTCGTAGTTTTCCATTTTTATTCTGAACTTCGGGACGAAGTTCTAAATAAGTAGGGGTGTATGTAGTGCCCCTAGACTTGTGTAGACATTGAGGGCACCGGCTGAGTGGCCCGGCTGATTGAAACATTAAGTAAATAACCTTTTGACCTTATTTTTTTAGTATGTGTATCTAAACTGTTGAGGTAAATGAATAATTGCATATGTTAAACGATTAGCTATGACTATGGAAAATTATGTTGATGGATAATGCTTAACGACTAGCTGTATGGTGATTATGTATTTGGCGACGAAATGTATATTTGATAAGATGAATGAGCAGTTTGAATAAATCATAAATGTTTAACAAATGCTAGAGTTAGAAACTAGATGATGATTGTTGAGAACAGTGCTACTAATAAATTGTGGTGAGAAGTGTGTGTAGAAATAAGTGAGACGGTTCACTAACGGACACACAAAGGAACATGGAGGGTCGTAGAGTACGGGTAAATCACACACAGGGGAAGCGACGACGATGTCGACTTCCGACAAGAATACCACGCATGAGCAGATAAGCATTGATCCGCTTGCTCAAGAGGAATGCGTGAGGGCGTACGAGGTGGGCCACGATGGAGCTGGTCACGTACGAGTTGAGGGGCGCGCAGTGAGAACGGACTCACTCCTCAGCGCCATTAGTCCCTAGATAGCATGTAGACGGAGGATGGATGGTAACGATTCCTAAAATCCCTACAAGAGTTCCCGCAAGTCAAAACGGAAAGATGGTGGCAGAAGGGCCCGACGATGCGGTACCCTGTCAAGAAATGAAAGAATGGACGCAAGGACCCAACGATGCGGTACCATGCCAAGGAATGGAAACCATGGATGACTGGACCTGACGGAGTGGTGCCATGTCAGAGAATTAAAGTTAAGGAACCAGGAGCCCAACGGCGCGGCACCGTGATCCTAGTGAGTTTGATTGTTAAATTTAACTGCATAAAAACTTATGAGAATAACTCTAGATTATTACTTAGCAAATGCATAAAAATAATTTAGGCATTTGCACATGAATAGTTATTTTTGTTGAGCATTTAAAATAATAGAAATCATTATTTAGGAGCAAAATAGAATCCTAAGATTAGACACCTAGTCAACTAAAAGCTAGGAGTTAATTAAAATATCTGGGGGACAAACTAGAGCAAACTTAGGGATGTAGGTGCACTTCCCAGAGAAGCTGACACTTGGATGGGTGAGTGTTTTAATTAAATAATTAATTAAAAATATTTAATTATGCATGAAGCGACATGTGTCGCAGGAGATTTTCCTTTATAAGGAAGGCTTAGGGAATGGGTAAGGGGCCCATAATTTGGACGATTGTCGTAATTTTCAAATGCCTCAAAGACTTGCTGCTATCTAAGGGTTTGGCTTAGAAATCCCGGTGGGAAGGGAAGCCCAAGCTGAATTTCTGAACTACTTGTGTGAGCTCTACGACCCAAAGCTCGGGGGAGGCCATGCGACTGAAAGCATGAGCCTATGGTTGGGTGGCGAAGCTAACGATTGCTTCGCCTACGGTTAAACGAGCTTTACTGGAGGGATCCTACGGAAGAAGAAGGCGACAATGGACCAGCCGGATCGGGTTGACAGGTTAAGGTTTTGCTTATTTTGTTAAGTTATTCATGCTTTTTATTTTATTTTTCCAATAAATATGATGGCTAATTTGTTTGTATGAAGTTGTTAAAGTTTCAGGTTCATTTCGAGGTGACCCTAAAGGAGGGGTCCTACACTCCTCAGAAAAATAGAAGCTTAGAGATTTGAATCAAATATTTTGGTTGGGTGAAGGTCTGGGAAACTCAAACCCTAATTCAGGGTCCTCCCAAGTGAATCCGGAAATCTAAAAGGCAATTTCGAGGGGTGAAACTTGGCAGTTTTCAAATTCTGAGTATACCAGCTTGACCAGCTCAGAAAGGCACATCTTTCTATCCTTTCAAAAGTTTGAAATTCAAAGTTTGAATTTTTAGGGTTTCTCTGACAAACCCTAATCCAACTCTAGATCCAATTTCTGCAAATCAAGTAGATTGGGTTAATCCTAGAAGAGAATGGATTGGTCACCTGCATAAGTAAAGAAGTTCCTGTTTCAGAGGGAGATGAGGCTAAGGCCTTACATAAATAGATTACAAGTAATCTCGATAGGTATGGCTTATAGGTATGTTTTGAATTCTGTTCATGGTTAATTTAATATGTTTGTCTTCATATCATTACGGTTAGTACAATCTTGATTAATTACTAGACTTGTTGTATCACCTTAACAGAAGATATTCATTGATTAAGGTTTTGACATTTATGATTGTACTAATGCATTGTGATGTTGTATGAGGTTTATGTTGTTCGCTAACATAAAAGGTACACCAAGAAAGACAAATCATGTTCTACTTCAAGAACATATGATCATGGTGACATAAAGACAAAGATTCATCCATTGTCATGGATCACATAGAAGATCTATTTATGAGGTATGTATAACTTGGTTCTATAATGGTTAACCTATGAGAGATGCAGGTTACTAGCACAAGTCATTGAAGAGAACAAGAAGACATCATGTAGGTATGTTAGACATAACTAGCTAGCATACTAATCCAGTTATGTTTTTCCTATATCAAGTTAGAATCCTACCTTGTGATAGGATCTCTTATATAAGTATACATGGCATGATTGGTAATGATTATTCATAGGTTTGAATAAACATGGGTGTATGCATATTATGTTTCTTACCTTAATTGATGATATGACTAACCAGAAGAGTCATGAAAGTATAGGTTTGATTAATCATGGGTTTAGGTATATTGTGTTTCTTACTTTAATTTATGATATGACTAACCATAAGAGTCCTTGAATACTAATGCTTATTATTTCTGTTTGAAATGATCATGACTATACATGTTTAAGATTATTGTGTTTTGATAGTATTACGATTATACTAATGAATGTGTGATTATGTATGAGACCTCGAGGATAACACAATGATGATACTAATAAGCATGCATAGTGATTAAGGATGGATATAAGTTCAAGGACAGGTAATCCAGGAAGCAAAGATCAAGAGGGAGCACACTCCAGTTGTTCCTGCAAGGAAGCAAAGATCAAGAGGGAGAACACTCCAGTTGTTCCTGCAAGGAAGCAAAGATCAAGGAGCCCACTTCAGTAGTTTCTGCAAGGATGTAGATATTCAGATTGAGTTTACCACTTCTCACAGTCCACATCAGAATGGAGTTGCAGAAAAGAAGCAAAGACTGAGAGGGAGTCAACCCAACAAACAAACAAAGATAAGTATTTGAATTATCATTCCTTGCATATTTTATTGTTTAAATAATATTGTTCAATAATGTATATACTGATGTTCCTAGAATTAGGTTGTGTATTATGCATATTAGAATAGTTGCATTGATGAACAGTATACTACTAATATACATGGGTAAGTGGCCTATGCACTATACAACATTCCATTTCTACTTATCTAGAATGAAACCTCTTTGCTGACATGTTGGGAGTTGTGCACACTCTTAACAATGTTCTGGTAGAGATTGGAAGGCATCTAGAAAGTTACGGGATATGGATAAATGTTGTATTGAAGCATTGGCTAAGATAATTGCATGACTGTATGACATATTTATTTATGTGTAAGAATTTGTTCTGAAAACTATGAGATGTTTCTAATAATGCAATTTATCTTGCTTTGTAGGGAAGATCATATACCTACAAAGGAAGGACTACAACATTTGTTCAACAACAAAGCCATCAATTGAAAAGTATTGAAGATATTGAAGTTCCCAGGATCTGGGAAGAATGCCATGATCGAGAAGTACTAGTCATGAAGATGTTTGGATGCAGGGAAGTCTGTTGTAACTTTCAAATGGATCTACAAGATCAAGCGTGCTGCAAATGGCAGCATAGAAAAATACAAAGCGAGATTTGTAGCTCGTGGCTTCTCTCAGAGGGAATAGACTATGAAGAAACTTTTGCTCCTGTAGCCAGGTACACTTCCATCGGATCAATATTTTCTCTGGCTGCAGTGATGAAATGGAAGATACACCAAATGAATTTCAAGACAGATTTCTTGAATGGTGTAGTTGAAGAAGAAGTGTATGTGGAGCAGCCACTTGGTTCTAAGACACATGACAAGGAGTCATATATGTGCAGAACTTGGTATGGTAGGATAGATAGCTTTCTATCCAATTTGGGCTTTACCCAGAGTAAAGTGGATTCCAACCTTTACTACAAGTTTGAGGAAGGCAATCCAGTGATACTACTTTTGTATGTGGATGACCTGTTTATTACAGGTGAAGATAGATTGATTACCAACACGCAGCGGAAGCTTGCTGCCAAGTTCGAGATGAAGAACTTGGGGATGATGCACTATTTGTTTTTGGCATGGAGGTGTGGCAGAGTGCAGATGGAATCTTCCTTAGACAAGGGAAGTATGCAGTAGAGATCGTGAAGAGGTTCGGGATGATGGACTACAAGGCCATGGCCACACCTATGGCATCGAACCTGAAACTTATGTGTGATGCTTCATCTGAGCCAGTTGATGTCACTGTGTATCGTCAAATGATTGGGTCCTTGATGTACCTGACGAACACGAGACGATATATTTGCTTTGCGGTGAACACATTGATCCAGTTCCCGACGGATCCGAGGAGTGTTCACCTGGTTGCTGTAAAGCATATTTTGAGGTACCTGAAGGGTATGGTTGATTATGGTCTCAATTATGATGCGAATCAAAAGTTTAACCTACAGGGTTATGTTGATTCAGATTGGGCAGGCAGTGCTGCAGATAGGAAGAGCACATCTGGGTGTTGCTTTAGTATGGGATCAGGTGTGATCTCTTGGTTTAGCACGAAGCAGTCCTGCGTAGCACTGAGTACAGCTGAAGCAGAGTATGTTATAGCTTGTTCGGCTAGTTGTGAGGTAGTATGGCTCCAAAAACTACTTTCTGAGTTATTTGATCTCCCATTGGATGCTACTGGTATCTTTTGTGACAACCAGAGTTGTGTGAAGTTGTCTGAGAACCTGGTGTTCCATGACAGGTCGAAGCACGTAGAGATCAAATATCACTATATCAGGGATATGGTGTAGATAGGAGCAGTGAAGCTCCTGTATATTGCGACGGATGAGCAGATTGCAGATGTATTGACGAAGCCACTAGCTAGAGTGAAGTTCGAGTACTTCAGAGAAAGGCTTGGTGTTCTTCAGATCAATGACACTTCGAGGAAGAAGTGATGGTGACATTTGTTGTATCCATTCCAAGCATGTTGGAAGGAGGATCCTTCACATGGCTGTGGATGTAAGCACTGGATGATGAGCATCAGGATGATGTTCTAGTTTCTGCTCTATATGATCAGTTGGATCATTTATGTATGTATGCATCATGTTGGATGTTGGACATGATCAATTGGATCATTTATTTATGTATGCATCATGTTGGATGGTGGATATGATTATTTGGATCATTTATGTATGCATGCATCATGTTGGATGCTGATGGATACATTGTGTGGATCATGTATCTTTGTATGATCAAGTAGATCATGTATGTTGATGGATACATTGTGTGGATCATGTATCTTTGTATGATCAGGTAGATCATGTATACTGATGGATACATTGTGTGGATCAAGAATCTATGTATGTATCAGGTAGATACATTGTATATGTTGATATGTATCAGGAAGATACTTGGTATGCATCAGGTGGATGCATTGTATGATCAGGATGATCATGGATGACGAGCTTCTCCAGTTGACACGCATCAGGACGATGCAGTGATGATGATCAGGATGATGTATGGAGAGTATCAGGTTGATACTCTGTGGCCATGGACAGGTTGTGCAGATGAGCATGTATGGGAGATCCTATAGGTCGGAGTTTGTCATGTCCCAAATTTGTAATTGGGTCACAATGGCCTAATCACATTATCCATATTCATTAGAGTTTGTAAAATTGATGTTAAGGGTCAAATAATTGCCAAGGAGGAAAATTACTAGTTTCCAAGGTTTGGGGTGGAAGCTTTGGGATTTGGAATAAGGGGGATAATAAATGATGTTTAGACATTGGAAGGGTTCAATTATTTAATAAATAGAGTGAATAAATAAATTCAAGAGAAATCCTAGGTGACAAATGGTTTTGGAGACATATGGAGGATGTGGGACCCACACTAGCTTGATTTTTCATAATACATGGTATATCTCTTTTGCAAATTCGAATTAATGGGAATGTGAACACTCTTGGGTGAGTTGGTAAGTCATAACACATTTCATTGAGCATATTAGGTCGAATTGGGAAGGATTGGTAACCTCCATGGAAGATAAAGAGTCAAAGTGGAAGTTTGTGGACTCTTGGGCTAGATTCCCTAGCCCCTATGACACCAATTATGGAGCATCTATGACAACTATGACAAATTGCAGACCTGACCTCTGACATCTGACCACTATGACATGTCAGCCCCAAAAATAGGCTCAAGGAAGTCTAATTTGGGAGTTGGAGAAGCCAAAGAGACCCAAAATCGAATTTGGGAGAAGATGGAAGGTTGGAACTAGGAGACAAGTGGCAAATGTGGAATATTTCCTAAATGGAAATCTATTGAATCTATTGAGAGGATTTCGACCCTTAGAAGGCTAATGTTGGTTATAAAATGTAGAAATGAAGTATGAGAATGGTTTTTGATCATTTTTAGAATTTGCAATTGCATTTGTGAAGAGGGAGAGCTAGTGGATGACTAGTTTCTTGCCTTAGCCAATTTCGAGGGTGAAAGATTCCCATCCAAGTTGGTAATTGGAAAGGCCATTCAGACCTTTCATTTGGAGCTTTAATGGAGTCTTTATTTGCAGGTGTAAGCTACAGGGCAGCTCATGGTTTCTTCTATTGCAGCTCACTCCTTCAACCATTTCCAGTTTTGATGGCATATTCTTGAATCCTTGAGGGAGGGCGTTTTTGGTGAGCTATTGTACTCTTTGGGGAAGCTTTTAATGCCCCATTTATTTTGTAATATGAATTAAATACTCTTTTCTTCATCTCCAAAAAGTTTCAGGTCGAAATTCCAAGTAGAAATGTATAAATCTCATTTTTAATGGAAGAACAATGCCATTTCCCCACTACCTTGTTGTGAACCAATGTATTGATGATGATTTCAAATGAATGGATGATTCTATGATATATTTGTGATCAATATACTGCCATGGATGTCTTATACAAGTTTCATGTACTGTACTTGAGCATTTGAAGCATTTTTACTCAGTTTAGTTCTATTGGGAGGTGAAATAGTGCCATTTCCCCAAGGGTCGAATTGGGGATTTTTGCAGTTGAATGGGAGAGGGTGAGAACAGTTGTAATAATCCATTAATGGTGCATATGAGACTTTAATAAAATAATTAACACATTACATACCTCTGTTCATAAATTTGAGTGGGTTTGGAGGCATTTGGGAAGCCATTTTCAGTACTTACCCCAGGGGGATTTGAACCCCAAATCACTAGTAAAATTGCATAATTGGTCCAGAATATTAAGAGAGTTTGCAGAGGTCTTTTGGTGGACATATGTCATCCATAACAATCATATTCAAGTTCTAATATCATTCATACACCTTCCTTGAATATTTGAAGGCATTTGGAGTCAATTTGAGACCTAGAGGCCAATACTAGTCAAAGGAAAATCACTAGTAAAGTTACCTACATTGATCAGAATTGAAAGAGGATTTGTAGAATTATTTTAAAGGTCCAAAGGAATCCCTGAAACACATATTTATGTTCTAATATCATTCATATACCTTCTCAGAAGATTTGGGATCATTTGGGGCAAATTTGGGACCTAGAGATCCAAACTAGTCAAAGGTCGAACTAGGGAAAAAAAAGTGGAAAATTGCAATTTTAATAAAATTCTTAATAAGGGCCATTACAAAGTTATGTACCCGTAACAACCTGGGATGCTCTTTCAAGACATTGCTATGGGAGGACATATAATAGCACCCTGGGAGATCCTTCAGGTCGGAGTTGTGTACTCGTAACATCCTGGGATGCTCTTTCGAGGTTTTGTCCTATGGCATGTAATTTTCTCCTGGTAGATCTGGATAGGATGAAAAAGGCCTCAGATGCTTCAGCCAGGTTTTTCCATGACCCCATGTAATTTGCTCCTGGGAGATCTGGACAGGATGAAAAAGGCCTCAGATGCTTCAGCCAGGTTTTGTGGTGGACCACATGTAATGTGCTCCTGGGAGATCCGATAGGTAGAGCTGTGTGCTCGTAACAGCCTGGGATGCTTCAGCCAGGTTTTGTGGTGAGATCACATGTAATGTGCTCCTGGGAGATCTGACAGGTAGAGCTGTGTGCTCATAACAACCTGGGATGATTCAGCCAGGTTTTGTGATGGGTCACATGTAATGTGCTCCCGGGAGATCCGACAGGTAGAGCTGTGTGCTCATAATAGCCTGGGATGCTGCAGCTAGGTTTTGTGACGCACATAATGAGTCCTAAGAATTCCATAGTATGGCCAGTGATGATGAAGACCTGCATATGACGGGCCTACATCCAGTATGAAAAAGGACTGGCTCTGTATAACTTCCTATGACGATTAGATCAGAGATTGATTGAGATAGCAGTAGCAGTGACGATGACGATGATTCGAGGACGATGATTTGCTAATGATGATCCAGAGAAGAAGACTTGTGCTAGAAGACCTGTGTTGAGAAATACCTTCCTAGTTAAGAGGGAGTGTTGATGTATATGTAACTTCGGAATGTATTTCACATATATGTATATTTTATTCCTATAGAGATGTTATTATTCCTCTATACGGAAGTGTCGTCATTTATATTGCAAGTGTCGTAACTTATACTGGATGGGTTATTAGACCACCTTGTTGGGTTTGGCCCTATATAAGTCATGTGGGTCGAAGGGTTATTAGACCACCCTATTGGGGGTCGGCCATGTGGGTTGAAGGGCTATTAGACCACCCTATTGGGGGTCGTCCATGTGGGTTGAAGGGTTATTAGACCACCCTATCGGCGGTCGGACCAGTCAACATTATGTTATGTGGTTAAGTTAAGGCCGGCCTAGTAAAGGTTATTAGGCAAGTCAAGTCAAGTATAAATAGAGTGCGGGAGGCACTCTATTTGATCATTCTATTCTCACACACACTCTTTGGAGAGTGGCGCACTCGTGGAGGAGGAGAAGCTGCTGCTAGGATATGTCTATCTCTTATGCTTGGGTTGTATCATTGCTCTATCTATCTCTGAGGAAGTTATTGGGGTTTTTCACCTTTATGGTTTTCCCCAAGTAAACTTTGTGTCTCTTGTGTGCTTGCATTATTGTGTCCATGATTTATATGCTGTAGATATGATGTACATGTTGTTCTCTCAGTTAAGATCCTAGATCAGATTGAAATTTCTGAAAAACTAACATAGCATATATAATAGTGGTGAAGGAGACCCATTGGGTACATGGAAAGGTATATGAAAGATAATGTGAAATATTGTAAAGTTGTGATGTAAAGCATATGTGGGGGTGCCAAATATTGTAAGAGTGAATGTTTTCTGAAGAATAAGAAGATCATCCTTCCGTGGATGTTTCCCCATCTTGGGGTTTTACCACGTAAAATCACCCTCTCTTTTCTCTTTTCTTTCTTTTATTGCATATGTTATTGATTATTTGGTGCTTCTATTGATAGAATATTTGGCTAGTAAGAATTTTGTTATTGATTTACATGTTAGTATTATATTTTATGTGTTAATGTATATTTCTCAATAATCTAACATTGGGATCACAACTAGGTTACTAAGATCTACCTCCTTTAGTAAATTTTTGTTAAAAAAAAATTAAAGTATCAAATGTATTCAATTTTTTTTAGGCCCTCCTTCTCTTGTATATATTCCATCATATCTATACAACCATTGAGGTATTACACCAGATTTGGGCATTTTTCTTCATCGATGATATTTTTTTTAAGACCCTAACCTCACCATTATTTCTAAGAATTTTTTTGAGAAAATTCTAGTTTTTACTTGATATTTCTTTAGATATGAAGTAGAAATTCATAGTATCCTAACTTGTTATCAAGGATCTCTCTCTATTGAAAAAGATATGGTTGTTTTTCTATCTCTAGGTGTATTTTTCACATGTTTCCATCCATATGGCTTCAACATCTATGAGTTTCTAGTTTCATACAGTTACAGTTGCACACACGGGTTACAATATACAGAGGTGCAAACACACACACTGCCTTCTCTACACGCACATACACATGCACCTTCTCCTACATGGAAGTGGGTGTGCCCTATTTTCCAAGAAAATTTTGTGTTGCAAGTAATTTTTTTATATTCTTTTATTGAGGGTTTTCAGATATGTTGATAGGTGTTTCAAGGTTCGTCATTGGTGAGAGTTCCATTTATTCTTCTTTGTTTAATCTAGTCATTAGATTCTTGTATTTATTGAATTAGTTTCTTAGTTTTTGTTTTATTCATCATGAGTTCGGAGGTTGCTTATGTTCCTAGGTTAATTGGTACTAACTATCTTGCTTGGAAAAGAAAGATGATTGACATTCCTAGGAGCAAGAATATTTGGCTCTTAGTTAATGGTGAACATTAGAAACCAACTGATGCCAAAGACTTAGCTATATGGGAAGAACGTTATGATCAAGAAAGAGGACTCCTTGGTCAAACTATATCATATGGTTTACAAGTACATATTGAGGCTAAAGATAGTCCATTTGAGGTATAGAAAATATTAGCTTCTTTGTATGATAGATCTGATGATGTTTCAGTTATTATCGTGAAAAGAAGAGTCATGAGCTTGATCCTAAAGAATTTTTTATGGAATTGAGTCATTTCTTGCTGAATTAAAAACTTACAATGAAAAAATTAATAATTATGGTAAATATTATAAGCCTAATTGATATTGTCCTTATTATTCTTGTTGAACTCAAATTACCTTATGTCTTTGATTTGTTCATCCAAACTAGGAATAAATCTATTGAAATGTCTAACTGTTCCATAAAACCCACCTTTGAAAATTTTTGTAAAGGTTTAATCTGTGAGCAAGATATATTGATATCCTCAGGTTAATTAGTTATTGGTAAAGCTCTTATGGCACACAGTAAGAAGAATCCAAAAATTTTTTTTAACAAGAACCATAAACCACATACTAAGGGTCCATCCCATCACACTTCTAATGATGATTCTAAAAAGAAAGTATTTAATCATTGTAAGTATTATTACAAAACCAACCACCCTAAGAAGAATTGCTTTAAAAAGAGAAAAGAACTTGCTCAAGCCAAGAATAAATCCTCCAAGGAACAAGGTGGTTCTTTGTGCCTATTTTGTTCACCTAGGTAATTCCTCTTCTTCCATGGAATGGTATATGGAATCAAGTGCTTCTAATCATATAATTGGTACTGCTTCTTTGTTTTCATCTTATGACACTAATAAGCACACATCGCAAAAAGTTTCAATCAGTGATGGTAAACAACTTTCATTCATAAGTTTTGGTGATATTAAAGTTCCTAGTGGCGCATTAGAAGATGTTTATCATGTTTAAGGCATGCCCATCAAATTTCTTTCTATTTATTGTACTAGTAAAAAAAGTTATAAATTTGAAGCGTGGTAAAATAAATATCTTCTTAAAGATATTAACAATAGCTTCAAAATTGTTTCTTCCTACCCTGTTGATCATAAAGTTAGTTTATTAAATTTACTGGTTTTAATTCACCTAAAATCAACCATTTTATTCCTATGTTTCTCACACTAATGAACAAATTAAATCATGTCATGAAAGTTATCGTCATTTGAATTATGGTTAAATGCAAATGTTATCTAAAATGGTACTTGGATTACCTATAATTTATTCCACTAAAGGTGTTTGTGAAGGTTGTGTTTTTGGTAAACATCACAAGGAAAAGTTTGATAAGGATAAAGCTTGGCGTGCTAAAGAATAATTGAAACTAATTCATAGTGACATATCTGGTCCTCTTGAAACCTCTTCTCTATCTCATGATTTCCATTTCATTGCTTTTATTTATTATTATAGTAGGAAGACTTGGGTTTTTTTTTTAAACATAAAAGTGAAGCTTTTGTTGTATTTCAAGAATTTAAAGCCTCGGTTGAAAATAAATATGGTAAAAGTATTAAGACATTGAGAACTGATAATGCGGGGGAGTTCATTAAAAATGAATTTAATGCGTACTTATCTAAAAATGGTATTAGACATTAAAATAATGTTCCTTATACACCTCAACAAAACAAGGTTGCTGAAAGGAAAAATCGAACTTTCATTGAAATGGCTAGATGAATACTTTATTATAAAGGATTACATAAAATATTTTGGGCTGAAGATATTTGTTGTTCTAATCATATTTTGAATAGAGTTCCTAAATCTTGGAAGTTATCCCTAAAGAAAAATAGAGTGGAAAGAAACCAAACATTAGTAACTTTAAGAAAATTGGCAGTGAATGTAGGGCCCATATTCTTCATGAAAAATGGAAAAGATAGAGCCCAAATATCACAAATGTATATTCATTGGTTATAGTGAGTATTTAAAAGATTATAGGTTATTTTATCCATTTACCCAAGGTGTCATTATCCAGCAAGATGTTCAAATCACTGAAGTCTCTCCACCACCTGAGTATGTTGAACCTCATATTACCTTGAATTTGCCTCCATCTTATGTTGCTCCCATATATGTTACCCATTCCTCTATTTCTGTGTCTAATATAGATACTCTTTCACCTACTACTTCAAGTGATCCACCCGACCATTCCAAAGATACTAGAGTGGTTCCCACTACTACTCCTCTTCTAGTTTGGAACTGGAAAACACTTGAATCCACAGGTTTAGAGGTTGGTATTCCATCTGAAACTCAATAGAATAGATCTAACTTTTCTCTCATGACAAAATTATTAGCCACAAATGATCCCTCCACATATTCTCAACCTAAATACAAACTACAATGGGAACAAGCAATGACTGCAGATTATTACTACTTAATTTTGAATAAGACACGGACTCTTGTTCCCCTTCATCCTGGAAATAATTTAGTTGGTTGTGAATGGATTTATAAAGCAAAGTTTAATGCATAAGGACATACTGGAAAATATAAGGCTCGGTAAGTCGCTAAGGGTTTTTCTCAGCAAGAAGGTATATATTATACCAAAACCTTTGCTCCTATTGCTAAAATGAACACTATAAGAACCATAATTTCTCTTGTTCCATATTGTCAATGGGAAACTCACCAAATGGATGTGAGAGTGTTTTTTTAAATGGTGATCTTTGTGAAGAAATTTATAGGAAAAAACTACTTGGTTTTATCGCCTATGAAGCTTCAAGTTTGGTATGCAAATTGAACAAGTCTTTATATGGTAGTAAACAAACACCTAGGGAAACATCTCGTTGGGAGTACAATTCCAGCCATAAATTTGACTCTTTCGGTGATTAATTTTGCTTCCTGAAGCTATCTTGTAGAGATCCAACTCAATTTTAAATTTTCGAACAGTAATGGTGCTTGCTCCACTTACAAGGAGGGTATCATCTGCAAATTGGGCATGGTTGATGTCTTTAACTCCCCTCACAATTCTAAGGCCTAAAAGGCCTTGATTGAGATGAGAGTGTTCCAACTGATAGTTGAGAGATGAGGCTTGGATGGCATAAAGCAAAGGAGAGAGAGGACAGTCTTGGCGCAACCCTCTGGATGCTTGAAAGAAGTAAGCTAGTATCCCATTAACTAGAGGAGCAATCCAAGGGGCACTTATACAAGCCTTCACCCAACTGATGAACTCGGGGGAAAAGCCAAATCATAGAATTACCTGAAATAGAAATTCATGCCAAACTCTATCAAGAGCATTAGCCAAATCCAGTTTGATGATCATACCTTTTTCCTTACGGAGAATACTTGAGTGAATAGCTTCTTGAACCAGTATAATGTTATATGTGATTTGTCTTCCCTTGATGAATCCTCCTTGATTTTCTGGGATGATTGCAGGGAGGATGCCTTTGAGCATGTTATCCATTACCTTGGTTATGATTTTATACATGATGTTGTAAAGTGAGATTGGTCTGAACTGATCAAAGGACGAGCCCCTTTTTCTTTGGGAATGAGAGCTAAAAAGGTTGAGTTGGTGTTGCCTCCTAAATTTGCACAAATCTGAGATTTTAAGACTATTTTGTGGAGATCCTTTTTAATTATCTGCCAACATCTTATGAGGAACCTGGCTGTGAATCCATCCGGTCCAGGAGCTTTATCAGGATCCATGTCCGCCAAGTCTAGTTTTATTTCTTGTCGAGTAACCGGGGCTATAAGTTCCTAATTTGAATTGGCCTTGACTCTAGAGGGAATCAAGTTCAAAATCTAAAAAGGCTCTTCGATAGAAGCTGGATTATCTTCAGTGTAGATATCCTTGAAGTGGGAGTGAGCAGCCTTTTTAATCCTTCAAAATATTGGATCTGTTGATCCTGGAATTGAATTTCCCTGACTACTTTAAATTTCTTCCTAGCCTCTGCTTGCTTATGAAAGTAGTTTGTGTTTTTATCCCCGGCTTTGAGCCAGAGAATCTTGGATTTTTGTCTCCAATAATCTTCTTCCATCCGGCAGGCTGAGTGGAGATTGCGATGAAGAGCTGCTTCTTTCTCTAAACTCTCTTAATCTATATTGCCTTCTTCCAACTGGCTGGAGCTGATGTTGCTCCAGATTTTGCTCAGCTTCCATTCACTGCTTGAGAGGGGATTTCATGGTCTTGTCCCAGAGCTTAAGGGCATGTTTCAAGGAATGAAGTTTCTCTTCCCAAACATAGAAGGTTGAACTAGAGACCAGGGTTTCCCAAACGGAGGTGACCAAGTCTTGGAAGCCTTCCATATTGATCCAGGAGTGATTGAAGTGGAATGGGATAGGGCCTAGATTCCTATCTTTAGATAATTTGAGAAGAATCAGTTTATGATCAGAGGCGTTGAAAGAGAGGATTGAGGAGGAAGAAGTAAGCCCCAACAGATTAAGGGAATGTTGGACAAGGAACCTATCCAATCAAGCAAACATATGTCCTGGTCCTATCCTTCTATTATACTAGGTAAATTTACCTCGAGGGAGCTTTAAGTCTTCCAGATCCCACTCCGAGATAAGATCTTCTACCCATTCTCTGGAGGGATCTCTAACTAGGGAACCTCCTTTTTTTCCCCTAATGAGAGGGTGATGATCAAATCCCCAGCTAGTATTAAATTTTCCAATTGATGAGAGATCAAATAGTCCCGAATAAGGTTCCAACAATTTATTTTATCGAAAAAAAGCACAGGGACATAAATATTGAAAATACTTACCTTACAGCCTAAATCCTTCTACAGAATCTCAGTAAGGATCCAGTGGGTACATTGATCAGAGCTAACTAGTTCATATTTGGAGGAGTCCCAAAGCATACTGAAGCCTCCAGAAGCTCCCCTCACACTTACTGCGGTTCCTCCTCCTTTTTCCAAAATGATTTACTTGCTTGGAGGAATGCTTGTTCCACCAGTTTGGTCTCCTGGACTAGGAGAATATCGGTAGTTGAGATAAATATGATATATTCATAGATTCTACTTTAGATCGACTCCCTAATCCCCTACAGTTCCAGGAGACATCCTTCATTACTTAAATTTTGGGTTCGAGGAGGCCCCACATGAGGCCTGACCTTGTTGCCTGGTATTTCTAGGGTTTAACATATTGTCTAGCATGGTTTGAGATCCCTTTATCCTATCTTTGTACATAGCTTCTTCCCTTCTTTATTTTTTTGACTTCCTTCCTCCGGTTTCTTTTTTTGTTGTAGTTTATGAGGTCTCATATTCTCCCTCCTCTTCCTCTGAGACCTCTTCCTCCGATACGAGATCCTGTGGGATCACCAGGGGTACTGGATCTGGAGCTTCTATAGCTTCTTTTTCAGCTGAATCATTTTTTCCAGAGGAAGAAATTTCAACTATCTCCTTCATAGTAGGATTAGCTTCTTCTTCTTGAACCCCAAGCACTGCAAAGATGTTCCCAGATTCAGTCTAAGGTTTTTGAGCGTTCGTTGTCTTGGTAACAGCAGGTGGGGGATTTGGGGTTTTCCCTTCCCTTCTTGGTGTTGTCTTAGGGTTTTCTCGTGGCCTCTTTGTTTGTTTCCAACCTTCCTTTGCTTCCTTTTCTTTTGGGGCAGTTTGGAGTTTTGGGCAATGCTTTTGAAAGTGCCCATATTCATGGCAGTTTCGGCACTTAAACGACAATTATTCGTAATCAAGGTTCTGAAAGTGATGCTAATCTCCCACAGTTATCTTGATAGCTTTTGGAAATCCGACTTCTAAATCCACTTCCACACAAATTTTGGCACATGAATACTGATCTTTTGGATCTTCTTTTTCGATGTATTTAGCTATCCCATTCCCAATCGATTGTAGGGAGGTGAGGTTCCAATAGTGAATGGGTAGATTGGGGAGGCGGAACCAAAATGGAACATCCTTGGGCACATCAATAGCTGGGTCAAAATCAGGTGTCCAACGATTGAGGTATAGCCCGTGTGGACCCATGAATTACGACCCACTTCAGAAAATCAGATCACGATCCTCCCTGGAGATAAAATTGAACAGGAAGAACCCTTGCCCGACTACATAACAAGTGACGCTATTGGAGATCAGAGGTCTCCAATTTTTCTGGATCCAATTGTTAGTGGTTCGTGGGGAGGGCCAGAGGCCTGTGAACTTACCTACTAACGCCCGATCTGCAAGCGAGACAGGAATTTTCATAGGTTGATCTGGAAGAAGAGCTATCACTAGAATTTTGTCCAATTTTTTAACAAACTTCGGCAGAGGAGTGGAGATTGGCTTCTTCCCTTGTGCGGCAAGGATTTGCTTGAAGGCTGATTCGGCTGCATAAGGCGGCAGAGGAGGGGGGGATCCCCGCCTCCATCGGCGCTCATGATGAAAACCTTAGAACAGTCGCACAAAAACCCTAGCAGAGCGCTTCGCAAGAACTAATGATGGTCCACAATCATAATCTTGTTATACAATCTTTCATGGATATACACTCTTTTACTAAAGGAAATAAATGATTGCACTATTTTTATTATTATGAATACATATATACTTGAATTTTTTATGTATACATATATACAACTGTATTTTTTTATATACTTGAAGGACTGTTTTGTATCATATTTTTTCTTCAAGGATATACGATGTGTGTATGTTATTTATGTTTATGAGAATTTATCTTTATCAAGTATGTTTATGTTTATGCACATTCATGTTAACTTTATCTTATGTTCATGTTTATGGGAATTTATCTTTATCAAGTATGTTTATGTTTATGCACCTTAATGTTAACTTTATCTTGTTTTCATGTTTAGGCCGACGATTTTAAAATTACAATTTTACAATTACAAGTCACATGCGTTGATTAGAAGTGTCAAGTTACAAATGAAAATTTGGAAGTTACAAGTTTATCTTATGTTCATGTTTAATGTGCATGTTATTTAAATATTATGTTCATTTTTCATTTATAATTCAAGCTGTCATACACAATTTACAAGTCACAATTAGGACTACAAGTTACAATCTAATTAGATTTACAAATTTAAAGAAAGAAGCATCCATGAAGCTAGTTTCAAGTAACACTAACAATCCAATAACATTGACTATATTTACAAATTTTAATTACAATAAGAAATTACAATTCATGATGCTAGTTTCAATTAACAATAACAATCTAATAATGATGATTAAATTTACAGATTATTGCTTACAATAAAAAATTACAATTCATAACGCTAGTTTCAATTAACAATAACAATTATAATTACAATTTACCATTTATAATCTACAATTATAGTTATAATTGCAAATTACAAATTACAATAGAATAATTACAAATTACAAATTAAAAGATCTACAAGTCACAATTAGAGTTGCATTTTACAATATACAATATATCATTATTATTACAATTACGTTTTACAAAATTTCACAATTACACATTACAATTGTAGAATTGCTCTTTAAGAAATTACTAATTAGACATGTACACATTCCAATTGTACAGTTAACCTTTGAGAAATTATTAATTAGACATGTACAAATTACAACTTACAATCTCATTTACAAAATTAAAATAAGATAGACAATAGGGTCATTGATACCATGTGAAATATTGATACAAAATCAGATAGCCTGAAAATAATTCTTTTGGCCAATGCGTTATAGGAATGCAAGTCTCCATAATACTGTCATGGTCAATGTCTGTCATCTTCCATCTCTTTGGTTCACCACTCTTCACTTTGATTTTCGTAAGATGTATTCAATATGGCACAACCAAATGACTATACTGGAAAGATATATACTCAGGCATATAGTCTTGGTAAATAAAATAATTTCCTTTTTTTTCAATTTTTGGAAAACGTGGCCATGGAAACCAAGTCGTTGATTTGGTATGTGAAATTACCATCTCAATAGGATCGCACCAACCTGCTTTTAATTTGTTAACATCGAATTAAATAATATGTGACGTTCTCTTCATTGCTCGAGGATGCAGTTACAAAAAATACATCACTTGCCATAAAAAATAATTTTTGTTAAACAAACGTATATACATTCGAGTACCAGTTTGGAATTTTGAACATTAAATCAAAGATTCCAAATAAAATCATGTGATGTATATATTGAGTAAACTCTGGTTAATGTTCAATTGCATACCTTCCCTAGCCACATCAAAAACTTAATCGCAATCTAATGATACCACAACATCTTCAGTGTGCATGTCTTGCCATGTCGAAATTGGATGAGGACCCTTCAAAGTAAGAGGGACATATTTCCATTGTTTCACATGTCAACATTTTGGCATTTATCAAGGCCACATCCATCTGCATCGATGTAGAAATCGAAAAGCACACATATTTTCTCATTTCTATGGAAACTATGTCTCCCATGTCCTTACTCTGAATGGAGTGTAATTCCCTTGTCCCAAGTATTGTCTTACAATACCAAGGAATAAACCTATTCACATCGCTAATGGAAACATTCCAAAAGAACCTGCATCGAAATAAATGTACAATCAAATATATATTTTTTCAACTAAGACCATGTTTCAAATAACTTTCAAAATGTGAGCTTCAACTACAAACCATACTGTCTTACCTACGCACTAGCCTTGCTTGTTCATGAACTTCATGTCGCAAATGCAATGTGCACTAGGAAACTACTTATGCAAATGATTAATTGAGTCGGGTTGCACCATGACTCATCTAGTACCTTCTAAGTGCCTGTTTCACACAAGCACATGCACCATCATACTCTCCTTTTTTATGCCCCATTTAAAAAAACTCCAAGTATGTCGAACTCTTGTCTTTTTATGAAGGTGACTCAACCAATAAAAAGAGCATATTGATTTGAATTTCCCTACACATCCATCTAACCAAATCCAATATTATGTAAATGACACCCCATTCTTTTTCAATGAGTCGTAAATCAACCCAAAGCAATGTTGAACAAACAATGTGTCATGTTTGTGATCATCACTCACATAAAAATGGTACTCTTTAATCACTTTGCATGACTGAGGAGTGTTATCCCTGCCAACAATGATTGCCTGAGCATGTCTCTACAAAACTTGTATGAATATTGACACCTTGTAAGAGTGATAGTACTTACTTTGTATCTTAGTTCGGGGAGCAAATGTTAGTTCTTGGAGAAGTCTACCACTGAAAAGATTGTGCTCAGTTCAAACACCTCATGAGAATTCTTGAATTCGACATCTTGCAACCTAGACTTGTGAGAGTGTTTGATATATCTATAAATATGATTTTGGAATTTCTCCATGAACTCTGGAATAGGAATTTTGTCATCAATCAAGTTGATCCTTTTAGATGGTGCAGTTGAAGAAGATGATGCAACCATGGAAACATACTCATATATTTTCCATGTAACTGTGACATCTGATAGTCTAGAGTGTCCTAGATCGAATGTGAAATGTCTATGGAACAATGCCAAGTTACCATATTCAGGGAATCTTCTTCCACCTACACATATATTATTGAAAAACACATCCTCAAAATTCCTTTTGCATAGTATAATAGAGACAAAATATCACACCGTGGGAGGAGCTAGTTCACCCTGCCAGTTCCTTTTGCAAAAGTCTAAAAATGTGTCATAATAGATTTGAAATTCAACATGGTATCGACAACAATAGGTGCCTTGAATTATGTTCGGCCTAATATACCATGGTTTTAGCTAGTCAAACATGTTGATTGAGATCTCAACACTGGGATTGGATTCTTGAAATTCCTTAAACAATGCAACTCCTATCATCTCCATAACATGCTTATAATGCTCAACTTAAATCCCTTTGGATAAATTTTTTCGTAGGACATGCTTTTGATCTGGTATAACAAGCGAATGGTTGTCTGAAAACTCTACCACCTTCTCTCTAATGCCTTTAGAAAGCCTGCCATGATAGTGTTGCTTGCAAATAAGAGACCAACAAGCGAATTCATTGTTTTAATCTATCTGAACCCTGAATTTAGCATATTTGTGCAATTTTTTTCTTGTAACATGGAGCAATTTTGACATTGTTGCCAACATTTGAATTCTTGAGTTTGTCAGTGCCACAACAATAGTTGTAATTGCACTGTGAGCATATCGGATATCAAGTTTTCTTGATTTTCTGAATGAAGATAACGTTTTTGTGATGTTTTTTGCTAGAGTTTCATGTGCCATTTTACCTTTATCATCTT
The DNA here is from genome assembly GCA_027924585.1 of Larix kaempferi. NCBI lineage: Eukaryota > Viridiplantae > Streptophyta > Pinopsida > Pinales > Pinaceae > Larix > Larix kaempferi. Next base: position 5,644,874 of record BSBM01000074.1, on the reverse strand, counting down.
TAAAACCCAACATGTTTGTGGCATCTTTTAGTCTTTTATGTTTTAGCAATTCATGTAGGATTTTAGCTTGTGTGATAACTAAGTGTTGTTCAAAATGCACCTTGATAATGTTCTATCATACTCTCTAACTATCCGAACATGAATCAGGTTCCCGAACTCTTCTCCCGTGACAACATCCATAATTCCTTCTAGACAATCTCCACCTCTTACAAACCCACTGCAAATCCCAATTACTCTTGAACCTATGTGAGAGGGAACGGGATTCTGTGACGACTGATCAAGATCTATCCTTCCATATAGTCCAATGAATTTTTTGAAGTTCAACTTTGACCAAATAAGGGAATTTTGTTCGATATAAGAAAAAAAATAGAATGGAAGTAAGAAGCATTCAAATACTATGGTATCACCCATGGCTATTTCAATTACATTCAAACATCACAAGAAAATTAATTTTTTGGAAGTTCAAGTCTAACCAAATAAGATAATTTTGTTCGATATAAGAAAAAAATATAGAATGGAAGTAAAAAGCACTCAAAGAATATGGTCTCAACCATGACTATTTCAAATGCATTCAAACATCACAAGCAAATTAAAATTTTGAAAGTTCAACTCTGACCAAATAAGGGAATTTTGTTCGATTTTAGAAAAAAAATAGAATGGAAGTAAGAAGCTTCAAAGACTATGGTCTCAACCATGACTGTTTCAAATGCATTCAAACATCACAAGCAAATTAAATTTTCAAAAGTTCAACTCTGACGAAATAAGGGAATTTTGTTCGATATAAGAAAAAAAATAGAATGGAAGTAAGAAGCATTCAAAGACTATGGTCTCAACCATGACTATTTCAAATGCATTCAAACATCACAAGCAAATTACATATTTGAAATTTCAACTCTGATCAAATAAGGGAATTTTGTTCGATATAAGAACAAAAAATAGAATCAAAGTAAGAAGCATTCAAAGGCTATGGTCTAAACCATGACTATTTCAAATGCATTCAAACATCACAAGCAAATTAAATTTTCGAAAGTTCAACTCTGACGAAATAAGGGAATTTTGTTCGATATAAGAAAAAAAATAGAATGGAAGTAAGAAGCATTCAAAGACTATGGTCTCAACCATGACTATTTCAAATGCATTCAAACATCACAAGCAAATTACATATTTGAAATTTCAACTCTAATCAAATAAGGGAATTTTGTTCGATATAAGAACAAAAAAGAGAATCGAAGTAAGAAGCATTCAAAGGCTATGGTCTAAACCATGACTATTTCAAATGCATTCAAACATCACAAGCAAATTAAATTTTTGAAATTTCAACTATGACCAAATAAAGGAATTTTGTTCGATATAAGAAAAAAAATAGAATCGAAGTAAGAAGCATTCAAAGACTATGGTCTCACCCATGAATATTTCGAATGCATTCAAACATCACAATCAAATATATGAAAATTTAGGCTATTTAAATATGGTTGAAGGGATTCTTATGACTACATGGCTTCCATGAATATATTTCCTCCATATCTCTTTCCATGTCGGAATTGGATTTTTTGTCCATATGTACATACTCTTAAATATTTCAAAAAATTATCATCTAATCTATCCAAAAAATAAAATGTAAATAGGCCCCTATGACCTAATTTCCTTCCACTCAAATTGTAACTATACCTTCCAAAGTCTCTCATTTTCGACAGTTGTGAACCCGTCAGAGACATTGGCCCGTGAAGGTAACAAATGACTGGTTATAACGGTGGCCACTAGGAGAAGTACCAACGACCAACAAACTCTAATCCAAGTACTATCAACATCCCAAGACAATAACCTATAGGGTAGATAGATCCTATGTTTTGGCCACTTAGAACCTTCGTCAAGTGGTGGGAAAGAAGTTATCCCTCGAATGGTATTGTGGCACATATTTTAAATAGGTGGTCGGTATCCCCCTAAGATAACATAAACATGTTACCTCGGGTTTTACCTCCTATGGCACAACACCTCTTTCCCCGGGTATTCTTTTCCACTTGATGTTGAAGGGGTTTTAAATGATATTTATAAAAAACAATTATGTTTCATATGAGAAATGATTGATGGACGATATTTGGATGCCTAACCCAAGAATCCTACCTTAAACTAACAAAATATTTTGTGCCCTCTCGTGGAGAAAATATGTTGGTTGGATTAAGTTATTGTGGTTGATTTTTTAACGACTTTCTTCACTTAGAGGAGTGAGAATGAAATTGATCATTTCTAAAATATAATCCATCCAATTTAAATTATATATATTATGTACATATACATGTTAAATAATAAATAAATGTGATTCAAAAAATTTTAAAACAAAATTCAAAATAGTGGCTAAGCATATTTATTTAATACATGTGCACACTTTCAATTTAAGATTGTGCGATAACATTTAAAGAGACTTTTAATCTAATAATTTATGAACATACATGACAATACAATTTCATACTTTCTAAAATATAAAATAATAAAATTTAGTACTCTACATTAAATGAACTTCTTAATTATGTTAACTATGATTTGAATTTTAACTATGTTTAATTATGTTAACTATCCTTGGTACATATTAAAAGGAGGCACATGTGTCATTATATATTTAATGATTTTACAATATCTATTGCACATGGAATATCACACATTTAAAAATCAATTGAACTTTGTGAAGGTTCTATAAAATGAAAAGTGAATATATTTTCAAGGTATATGTAGATTGATTCAGAAACTTTTTTTTTTCCATGGAAAAAAGCGTAATTTCATTTCAGCTGGTGAAGAAATTACATTCTGAATATGCAGAGTAAGCATACCGTTGTCCACTTAAGGAGCAAAAAATTAAGATCACAGAGATGTGTAGAAACATCCAGTTGTCCACTTAAGGATCATTAAGACAAGTCATAAAACCATAACTGTTCATTTACAACCATCCGATCAGTTCATAGTAACTACCTACGATAGAAAGATACCAAGTTAAGAAGAACTATTAACCATAATATAAGAAAAAACCAAGATGACTCCCCAAGTCTCTTGCAAGTGTCCACTGATATAACTGTAGCATTTTTGTTTTAAACAAAAAAAATCTCCCTGCCATCAAGTATCATTGACTGTTCATATTCCAAAAAAAACCTGTCCTAAGCATGTGCCTGAACCGTTCCTAAACCAAGCATGTCGTCCATAAAGGGTCTATGATAGTACTCATAGAGAGTTCCATTGTTGAATTCCTTCACTTTCCACAACCCCACTGCCAAGTCCCTGCCAACCTTAGAAGCCTCGTCCGCCTCCTTGTTATTCTCCCTGTAAACATGTCTGCATGAAAAATGTAAAATAGAAAGTTTCAGTTGCAGAATGTCCTGAAGAATATTATCGAGTCTAATATCCCTGCATTGTTGTGTGCCATTAGTCCAATTTGTGACATTCATAGAATCACCATATACATTTAACCAGTGACATCCCTTTTCCTATGCAAAGATGAGAAGAAGTTTTAAACTCATAATTTCAGCATAATTATTTCCGCCTTCCCCCAGTCCCCAAGAAAGGTTGAATGTATGGTTTGTAGAGAGATGTAGTGTTGCCCCACCCCCGCAGTTTAAACCCAAAGCAGATCCGTCATAAAATCCCCACGGCATAGTCTCATCAATGTCCAAAGGAAGGACCTCTCTCTGTTTTGCCACTTTGATGTGATAAGGGAAAGCCTCTCGGAAACCACATATCTGAACAGCAGTTACCACCGGAGTGCATTGTTTCTCATTGAATATCATCATATTCCGAACCATCCAAATGCCCCACGCAACCAATAGCGGAAGATTTAAGAAAAATTTTCCAATAGGTTCCGAAACCCACCGAGTCCAGGCCTCCAGTACAGTAAACCCTGCCCAATCCAGTAAAGCATGCACAATTATGGAACATTCCTCCCAAACTTGCACCGTAAAAGGACACTGTAGGAATAAGTGACAACTGGTTTCCTCGTTGGCTTTGCATAAGATGCACCAGCTCGGCCCAACCCGATTCTTCCTCTGTAAAAAATCCCAGGTAGGTACAGTGTTTTCGAGGACATTCCACATAAAAAGACGATGTTTCAGTGGACAGTAAATCTTCCAGATCTTTTTCCACCACCCTACCAGCTCACGAGGATTCAGGAAATGACTCAGGCTGATGTATCCCTCCTTGGGTGTGTACAAGCCAGTTGGGGCGCCTTCCCATACCAAGTAGTCGTCCCTGTCCCGTATATGTATATGTGATCGAGTTAAGGCACCTAAATAAGCCCGCAACTCCACCCGATCGGCCACAGAAAGTGCCAATGAATCCACATCCACCCATGACTGTGTCCACGGATGTATCCTATTCGGAGCAGCCAAATGAGATAGATGTGTTATACCCAAGTCCCGTAGAGAGGAGATCAGATGACCAGTTAAAATGTGATGACCAGCGCTTCCAAACCACGGATCCTCCCCTACACAGAGTGCCTGCCCATTTCCAACATTCCACGCAAGCAGATCTCCTACCACCGGGAATGAATTGATGACAGCTTTCCAAATAATGGAGCATCCCAAATGTGACTTATCCACCGTCCGCACCCAATCCAAAGTTGATACAGGGGCAATATATTTCCGAAAAACAACTTTAGTTCAAAGACTCTCCAATTTTAACAGTCTCCACACTCCTTTAGCTGCCAAAGCCCTGGCGAAAAGATGTATATTTTTAAGACCCCATCCCCCTAATGCTTTCGGGATGGCGATCTTCTGCCAGCGAACCCATGGGGATACATAGTCACCTTTACCGCTCCATAAGAAACGGAAGCATAATTGGCGTGCTTTCTCCAGTGTTCCTTTTGGAATCCACGAGAGGGACATCCAATAGACCGGAATGGCCTCCAAAACCGATTTCACCAGAACCAGACGACCTGCCCGAGATAACCACCTGTGGCTCCAGACCTTCAACCTCTTATGAATTTTTTCAATAAGCCATTGCCAATCCTGTTTTGTATAGGCATTTGGTTTTAAATGAAACCCAAGATAACAGAAGCCATCATCAAGTGGTAGGGAGGTATATGGGAAGATCCTACCTATAGCCACAATCTCAGAATCCCGGAGCAGGTGAGTTGATAGAGTGGATTTCTGCTCATTGATCTCCATTCCTGTAGCAGTTGAAAAAAGTTGAAAAATGTCCTGTAGGGTTTCCATGTCCCTAGCCGAACCAGTGCAGAAGATAAGGATATCATCCACGAACAGCATATGTGTGATAAAAAAATCAGGAGCCACTTGGATACCATGAAGGGTGCCATCCCTGCAAGCTTTTTTCAGTGCTTTACTAAGCCCCTCAGCAACCAGCAGGAAAAGTAATGGGGATAGTGGGCATCCCTGTCGAAGGCCTCTCTCAGACCGAAAGAAAGGAGAGGCAGCACCATTGATGAGCACCGCAAAGGATACGGTAGTTATACAACTCATAATCCACGTGATAAAATCCACAGCAAAACCCAGATGAGTGAGGAGTAAATGAATATACAGCCAACTCACCTTATCATATGCTTTTGACAAATCAATCTTGATAATGGCTCCTTTGATTTTCCGAGCTTTCATACTATGTATGCCTTCCTGAGCTACACCAATTGCCTCATGAATTTGTCGTCCTTCCAGAAATCCAAATTGTTCCTCCGAAATGTGAGTGGACAGTATACCCTTTAGCCGCCCAGCAATGATCTTTGACACCACTTTATATACACAGTTGCACAAAGAGATGGGTCTGAAGTCACATAAAGAGGAAGAGTTATCAGTTTTTGGAATAAGGGCAATAAAAGTGGAGTTCATGGCAGCAGGAATTTTTCCCGATCTACGAGTGTCATCAACCATCTGGAGAAGATCATTTCCGATAAGATCAAAGAGTGCAAGAATAAATTCCACCGTCCATCCATCCGGTCCCGGGCTTTTGTCTTTTTTAAAACTCTGTATAACCCCTTTCAATTTAGCTTCAGTAACAGTAGCCATCAGGGAAATATTGTCTGCCTCTTCCACAAACCGAGGAAACATTTGTGCCATCCTGACCACCTCCAAAATGTTAGCCTGTGTAGGGGCTTTGAATAGAGTTTTGAAATGATTTACCCCAACCCCAGCCATACCATCAAAGGACTTCTGGGAATTCCCCAAGTTGTCATCCAGACTCCAAATGGTATTGGCCGCCTTTCTTCCCTTTGCATAGGCATGAAAGAATTTTGTGTTCTCATCCCCAGCCGATAGCCATAGAGCCCTGCTCTTCAATCTCCAAGTTTCCTCTTTTTCCAATAATAGCTTATTTCTTCGACCCTCCAGTGAGACCAAATGAGCTTTCTCATCCAGTGTTCCAAGACCCCCAGATCCAGACTCATAAATGGTTAGCAGCTCCAGTTCAATAGTCTTAAGTTCCCTATCATCCCTATGTTTCTTATCATATGCCCAAGTCTTCACCGGCCCTTTAATCCTTTTGATATTGTCTGAGAACTATTGTGAGGCAGAGAGGCCCATCCCAGGGTTGTAGAGTTCCCAAATGGATCCAATAAGTACAGTAAAGGTCTCATCATTAAGCTAGATCTTATTAAACTTTAATGGCCCAGCGGGTTTCGACGGACCATCCCGCATCTCCATGAAAATAGGAAAGTGATCTGATGAGCCCCCCGAGCCAACCCACTGCCTCAGTAGATAGTTCCTATCTACAAAAAGTTCAGACACCAGAAAATGATCTAATCGTTTTTCTACTCTGTAATCTCCAGTTCTGTTATTTCTCCAAGTAGGTTTAAGGAGTGTCGGCTCGATATCAAGCAGATTTCGAGTGACCAACTGGTGAGTGAAGAAATCAGTCAATGGGTCAGGCTGAGCTCTGCTGCCCCACACTTCTGCCGGCCCAAGTGAGAAATTCAAATCCCCTCCGATTAATAGATTCCCCTCATGTAACAAGGGGTGAGAGAAAAGGGATTCCCAAAAGGGAACCCGGTTCAAATAAGGTCCATAAATATTCACCACCGTGAAGATCTCACTGAAGTCCAAAGATGTGCATTCCATCCCCAAAGCCCCTTCCATTCCCCAAAGATTATGACACTGAACCGAGCGGGTATTCCAGCCGATAGCCTGCCCACCAGACCGGCCCTGAGCATCCAAAGTGGAAAAAGTCCAGCCACCAAACCATACTTCAAGTAAAGATTTAATAGTCTCCCCCACACCCATAGTTTCCTGTAGCAGAATGATATCCGGGTGTTCAAGAGATACCACTATGCGCAATGCTGATCTTTTATGGGGACCAGCTAGACCCCTGCAATTAAAAGACATCACCTTCATCAACGACCCCGCTTTTGGGCTCGCACCGCTCTAAGCGCCCGATCAATAGTCACTTGTTTGCCGTCCATGAGGTCCATCTTAGCCTTGGTTTGTGCCTTAGATAGATGGGATTTTCTGCCTCTGCCCTTTCCAGGTTTGACAGTAGTGTTGACCCCAGTACCCAACCCACCCGGGGAGATCTTCGAAAGGGAACGTAGGAAATAACCGGAGTCGGATGATGTGGTGGGGGAGGAGGGGGAGAGGTATTCAGTAGGCCCAGGATCAGCCACAGAGGGATGGTCAAGCAGCAACACCCCAGAGTTTGACAAAGTAGAGGAGCAGGAAGGGAGAGTAGGGTCTAAACTGTTGGGTAAATCCAACTCCATTGCCGTAGAGATATTCAAATTTTTCAAAGCCTCTATCCAATCAGGTTTATCAAAAGACAAATTCTTTAAAACAAAATGTAAGGACAGAGGAGTAATGGAATGAGGTATACCCGCGAACGAAGACCCAGGTTCCGTAATAACTGTCTGACGAGAGGGCTCCAAAGCAGTAGTACCAGTAAACGCTTCCCCCGTGAGTGGCGCCTCCACTCCCATCTCCTGTGGTAAGACTTCAGCCCCAGCCACCAAAGGACCTGAAATCGGTGTGCAAGCAGGACGAGCGCCCGCCAAGTCCCGAGGAGAACCATGACCCTTGTCCACGGCCAAAACCACATTAGGAAGGGTTTCAGCCACAGGGTCCTCCAAGGGAGGAGAAACAACCTCAGCAATAGGGGCTTTTTGCGAACCAATATTTTTTCGACGAAAAGGAAGTTTGCATTCAGCAACCGGATGACCATAAGCATGACAGCGGCGGCATCTGAAAGGAACATTTTCATAATCCAATTTCTGCGTATACACATAGGGTCCCCAGCTGAGGGTAACATCCGGTACGAGTCCATCTCTGATATTCAAATTGACCAGGATACGGGCAACCTTCCTCTGGCGGGTATGAAGAAAACTATAGTCCCCATCTAAATATGTACCAATCATGTTTCCAATCCCCCTGAAATGGCGCTCAGACCAGTAATGAAGGGGTAAACCTGGGAGCCGAACCCACAGCGGAACAATATCCAGTCTTTCCCGACTAGCATCAAACATCGGATGCCAAGTTTTGATCATCACCGGACAGTGGTCCCAACTCCAGTTTGAATTCAGAACCCATCTGGTATGTTCCTCCGCATGGAAATTGAAAGCATACCAGTTGCGTGTTAGCTCCACAACCTCCGGGGTATAGCCCAAGGTACCAGCCCAATGCTCCCCCACCCAAGCTTCGATGGTGCTGAGAGAAAAGGATCTTCCTAATGATTTGCCAACCAAGGTGATACCGGTCATCTTGACCAATCGATTCCACTCGATGTCTTCCCCCAGGGCGTAGTTGTATTTTGTCCTGCTAAGCTTCAGCCAACGCTTTTTACCCCGTTTCCCCTGCTGTGCATTATCCCCGGAGGATGGTCCTCCCCATTCATCCGAGCTAGTACCCGAACCCAAACAGGGACTGGAAAAACCTCGGTGTTCGTGAGGTTCTAATTGTCCCGACCACGTGCAATCCCCACCCTCCGCAGTACATAAAACAGGAAGTGGAGCCGCAGTAGAATCAACCCCACCAACAGTTCCAAGATGTCCCTCAGATGCAAAAGCAGGACCCTTATGCCTGTCCGTCGAGCCCTCCAGTGCAGTTATGACCTGTTCCGAAGACCAAAGAGCCCCCGCATCCTTTAAAGGCGTTATAGGTGGGATATCGGGGGAGGGCGCAGTTTTCGGTCCTAAGCCCGAAGAAAGATTAAGAAAACCAGATGGTGAGAAACCAAAAGCGGCACAGTCCGCTGCAGATGTAACCTCCGCCCCTCCTTCCCCAGGAGATAACCCTACCTGCCACCCGTCGCCCACAGGTTGAGTCCATATGGCCGCATCATCAGATGGGTCAAAGGCATAATTTAAGCGTTCTTCATAGGTAGCCATGGTTACTAGCTACCTCCAACCCACCATAACCCAGGTAAGAAAAGCACAGACCAGGGTAAAATGTAAACAGGGTTATGAATACAAACCGGACGGGGTTCCTAGATATCCGCCACAAACCATGCAAGGAAAGTGTAAGTGAAGAAAACCGCGTCACTGACAGCCGCAGGCCAATCTACGCTCATCCCCAACTCCTAGGGTTCCGCCATGCCCAGAACAAAACCTCCGTCGCTCCAAGAAATCGCCATCAGTGTTTTTCATAATGCATGTTAATATCTGCAAATGGCTTATTAAAGAAGCTAGATGCATTCAATTAGGAAGTGTAATTTGGGTTCATATTTCCGATTGATTCAGAAACTTATAATAGATCCACTCAAGATACACACAACATAAGGGTTAAGAAAGAAATGATAAAAACTCTTGAATGGAGGATGTTGGTTGAAAATTATGCGACAACATGCTTACACAATAATACATGCAATAAGCAAGACACTGGAAATGAGGAATATACCCTTTTGGGGATGCTTAGCTAGACACAAATTGATTGATGGGTGCATCCTCCTTGGGGGGGATGAACTAGTTACTAACCTCATGAACTGTACTGTACATTATTGGATTGAGTGGTGCAACATCATTGGAGAGGTTTTTGTACTTGTCTACTTCAGTTCCTCTTGATTGAGTTCAAAAATGTCCTTGCTATCCTCACTGTTTAAGAATGAAACCAATGAAGATAGATTTTTTTGGCAGGAGATATAAATGATAATATCTACTAAAGAGTATGGGTGTAGTATGAAAGGTTAGGATGTTGGATTTCTACAAAAGTAGAGGAGTATTGAAGGGTCGATGATGGCCATTGAGAAAAAACTAACTACTGAAAGTAAATGGATATTTGTTGAGAGTGTTACTAGTAAAATATTTGTATATACCAAGGAAGTGAATCGCATGATCTCTGTGGCTCATGGGCCTTATATTAGTGATGTTGATAACATCAACGGTTGGATTAGATGGAAATAGATTCACATGTTGCACACTTAGGACCCTGAAGGGAAAATGTGGATCTAGTAGTGCCATGATATACTAATGTATCTATGCCTCCCCTGGAATGTTGAGTTTTTTTCAATAGGGATAAGGACATTTTGAGGAAAAGTGACCAATCTTTCCACAGTTAAAGCATTTAAATGGTAACTTCCCTTTGTATTTGCATGAACCTTTCTGCAGTTTCCTGATAAACTTTGCTTCTTCTTCATCTAACACCTCTGAATGGATTTATTTTGATATATGACTTTGTTTCTTTGTTTCCTTCAGAGCTTTGAATGTTGCTTCCTTCTTTGATGGTTTGTCTTATCCCGTTCTCATCTCATATGCAATGAGGATCCCTTGAAGTTCATCTATTGTCAAAAAATCAAGATCTCTATCTTCCACATTGGATATTTTTGAGTCATATCTCATTGGCAAGGTTCTTAGTATCTTTTGAAAAAATTACTTCTTGTCTATTTCTCCTCCCAGACCTCTGATAGCATTGGCAACTTAATATACTCGTAAAATGTATTCTGCAATGTTTTCTTCTTCCTTCATCTTCAAACTTTAAAACTGCCCTATGTATATCTAAATTTTTGATTGCATGACCTTGGAGTTCCCTTCATAGGTAATTTTTAATTTTCCCCAAGCCTCTTTAGTTGTCTTGCAAAGCATGACTTTAACTAATACAAAATTTGTTAATCCATTCAAAATTGAATTAAGGGATTTTGCATTGGAGTCATATTGTTCCTTTTCATTTCTATCTATAGGTAGGTAGTCTGGTATTTTATACCCTCTTTCAACATAATTCCAAATATTGCATCCAAGAGACATCAAATGACATTTCATTCTTACATTCCAGAATGCATAATTATTTCATGTGTACAGTGGGGCTCTGTTGGCAACTAATCCTTCTTGTTGACCCATAGTGATTTTTAATGGGATCTTCCTTCCAGCGATTTAAACTATAGTGAAGGATCCTACTCTGATACCAATTGTTGGAATATCCAGTAATACTGAGAGGGGGGGTGAATCAATATTGGGCCTTTTAACAATTTTAACCACTTTCAAATATTTATTAAAACACAAGATCAACAAAATAAACATAACACAAATTTTATCATGGAAACCCAATTGGGAAAACCACAAAATATTTGTATAACTGCGGGATGCACCAGCACCCTATTTACCAATTTCCACTTGAAGGAGGCTAAAACTCCCTACAGGCTTTCTAGCCTTCTCTGACACCACCTTACCTCCCTGATATGGTTTTTAGAACTTCAAGACTTATTCAAGATAAGTTGTTGTTTTACTCTGTCTCTGACCTCTGTTCTGCTTTGGATCTGCACCTTTTAATGTACAAAGACCCCTTTCTTCCAAGAATAAACCCTGTATATATATCATCATGTATTTACTTAAAACAACATGTCTTTTCGTGCAAGCATCACAAGAATTCATCGTGTCTTTCCATATCAAATTATAATATCATTTAATGATTCATCATGCCTCTTCATCACGTCCTTTCACTAAAGATTATATCCATGCCTATTAGTTAATGAATAATGTTTCATGATTATTAATCGTGTTAGTTAATAATAAAAACTCTATTTCTCAGAATTTAACCAATCTGGCATTTTCAAGCACAATGTGAGCATCATTCTTCGAGCATCTTCAAGCACCATTCTTCAGACATCTTCAGGCATCATTCTTCAAGAATTATTCTCCTGGCATCATTCATGATATTGCAAGCATGTTTTATAAACAAGGCGTGCATACTTTTTTTTTTAAGCGGGCATATTTTTCTTCAAGCTATACATGATTTTTTTTAACTTAGCAGGTTCAGTTTTCATATGTGTGACCACCAAAGGGAAAACTGAGAACATGATTGGATGGACAACTCAACAAAGAACAGATCCATATCATTTGTTGAATTTATTGACACAAAGAGAGCATCTGGCGTGCATTTGCAAATGGCCTCTTAAACCCCTGATTTGCAAATTTATCAAACCCTAAGTCAACTTGAGGTGATCTTTATTTTCACCAATATTGATAATATGAAGCATCCACAACATGGGGGACATCATGCAGATTCCATCCATGTAAATTTCAATCTCTGCAACCTCATCAACAAGCTACATCTTGACACTCTCAAATAATTTTTATCATTAACCTATGAGATATGGTGGGCATTTTCCTAGAGCAACTTAGACTAATTTTCCAATGCTTAGTCAATTTCTAGAATTTCACCAAATTGCCATACTTTTACATAATGATGTCAAATTGTAATAATGACTTCATGAGAGCACTAGAAAACCATCATATGGATTTGCAACCTCATCACACATGCCACATCATCATATATGCCATGCCATCACTTTCTTTGTTATTCCTTTGTCATTAATGAACTTCTTTGACATCAATGACAATCACTCAACACACATAGGGAGCCCTTTCCCAATGAAAGTAGGAAGGGGTTTCTTAACTTAATACATGAAGCACAATTGACCGCACACTAAGTACCATTAGCTCAGGTACTTCTCAAAGAAAATGGGTTGTTGCACCCGAAGAGAGAATGAAAAGACATAACAACAATATTATCTGTCCCTGGTATGCCTTTACTTCCAAACTTCAATATATGTGTTAGGAACCCATGTCTTTACTTTGTTAGTATGTTGTTATTGGACGCATATGCTTTGTAAGTCGTCCCGTAGTATTTGTTGATCAATAGTTTGTGTTATTGTTGTTGGCGCATATGCTTTGTAAGTCGCCTGTAGTATTGTTGATCCATAGTTTGTAACGGCCCATGGTTTCGACCCATAGTATTGGCGCCTAGAATTAGTATATAAGTGTGTGTTGAGACCTATGAAGGCACCGTGAAGTTATTTGTATTGAGCTTGCTCAAAGGAGGTTGCCCCCTCGAAGTGGCCCGTGATCAATACAAAAGTGATTCTGAGTTCTGTCATTTCTGCTATTTCGCGCATTCTTGTTAATTAATTGTTGCAGGTGCCTCACATCTGGTATCAGAGCACTTTCTTGGGCTCGCTGGGTGAAATTTCTGCCAAAATTTTTTTTCACATCTGTTGCAGGTTCGGATTTGGGAATAATCCCTATCCGCTTAACTGTGGGAAGTACTTGGGCATAAGCCCTAAAACTCATTGTGAGGAGTACCACAGGAACCCCGAAGTAGCTGGCCCATTGAGAGGACCTGCCGGCGAAAAGGGCAACGACCCCTACCTGATTGACTAGTTCCCACCCGTGAGGTAAACCAAGAGCTGTCGTTTGTGGCAAAGCGGTTATCAGTTTTACCTGAGCCGTGGAGTGAGGGGTACTGCCCCAATACGCAAGCCGTCAGACAGCATTGGTGGCCGAGTGAAAACCCTGAACTGTTAGGAAGCCGCACATACCTGGGGTCCATATCTACTTTCAGTTGAACTATTGTCGATCACTGCTGCGCCGTTTCAGACTCATTTTGCAAGCCGTTCCAGATCCAGCAGGTCGGCGTTGTTCCAGATTCCTTCTGAGCCGTAGCCGCTCCAGTCTGTAAAAAAAAAAAAAAAAAAAAATAAATAAATAAATAAATAAATAAAAATTCAGTTTTTTCTCCATATCTCCCTTGTTTTACCTCTGTTTCCCTTGAAATTTTCAGGGAACCCCTGTCATTCCATTCTGCATATTTCATCCCTGAGGACCCTATCCTCAGTTCCCCTTCCTACAGCCGGAAATCCCACATTTGTCTATTTTTAGGGTTTGCCATAACTTCCTCAGATTTCACCCAATCACCTTCAATTTTTACCACAGAGTTCCTTTCTGAATTCTGCTTCTTTGTTCCCTTCTGCCACTTTTTCCCATCCTTTCACCCCGCTGCTGAAATCCTCATTTTTACTTCCCTGTCTATCCAACAGTGTCCAAAAAACGAGTCAAACCCCAATTACCCTTCTGATTTTTTCCCAAATCCAAATTTTCCCTTACTGAAGTAGTTCCTGTTTTTGTTTTCCTACCCAATCAAAAAAAAAAAAAAAAAAAAAAAAAAATCCCTGGTTATGGTTGTCACCCGTGCAGGAGCAAAAACCATGGAGGAAGCCCTTGCAGCCATCCAAGCCAAACTCCAGGATCTGGATGAAAAATTTCTTGGTCTCCATCTTGAGCATTCAGCTATGAACAACAAACGGCAGTCCGAGTCTTCAGTAGACAATGGGTTCTCTTCTTCCAGCAATTTCCGTGGTCCAAAGCTTGATTTTCCTCACTTCAATGGTACCGATCCAACTGGGTGGATCTATCGTGCAGAACAATATTTCAGTCTGCATAATACGTTTGATGTCAACAAAGTTCCGTTGGCATCCTTTCATTTGGAACAGGAAGCTCTTCAGTGGTACCGTTGGTACATCAAGGCTCATCCAGAGCCCAACTGGCCAAACTTTTGCCAGCTCCTTCTGCAAAGATTTGGTCCTAGTGCTTTTGATGACTTCACAGGAGCCCTCACTAAACTTCGCCAGACCGGCACTGTGAGAGAGTATCAAACAGAATTTGAGAATCTAGCCAACCACACCGAAGGATTGTCTGATGAATTTTACCGGAGTTGTTTTATCAGTGGTCTAAAGGATGCCATCCGCTCCGAGGTCAAAATGTTCTGCCCCAACACAATGATGGAAGCACTCGGATTGGCTAAATTGGCAGAAGACAAGATTGCAGCCCAACAACGCTCCAAGCCCACTTTTGTTCCCTTCAGAAATATGGGGTCTCAGCGACCTCCTATACCGCAGGCTCCTCGACCGACTCCTATCAAGCGTTTGTCAGAAACAGAGATGCAAGCACGCAGAGAAAAGGGTCTTTGCTATAATTGTGATGAGAAATTCACTCGGGGACATCGATGTGTTCAGCAAAAACTATATCTCCTGGATGTGGAGTCTCCGCCTGCCTCTGAAATGGGTGACGAAGATCCAGAAACACTGGATGCTCCGGTCGACATTCAGGAACCGCCTATTGACCCTCCGTCTCAGGATGACCAGCCAGAGATATCTCTCCATGCTTTAGCTGGAATCACCACCCCCCAAACAATGCGGGTCAGGGGTTACTTCAAGAAGCTTCCTCTTACAATCCTCATTGATTCTGGTAGCACTCATAATTTCATCGACCCTCGGATCGCCAAACAAGCTGATTGTTTTATCCATCCTTGCTCCAACTTTGAAGTCATGATTGCCAATGGGGGCACCTTACCTTGCAAAGGGAAGTGTCGAAATGTGCGTATCTCTATGGGAGATTATATCCTGCGGTCTGACATGTTTGCCTTGCCCTTAGGCGGATGTGATGTGGTTTTGGGCGCTCAATGGCTACGCACACTCGGCCCTATCTTATGGGATTTTGCCGAACTTTGGATGCAGTTTTCCCTCAATGGACACAAACACACATTGACAGGATTACAACCAGGTTCTCTCAGCATCATCAGTTCACATCGCATGGAGAAACTCCTCAAGAAGAGTTCACATGGTGTCATCGCTCAGATCAGTTCCATCCAGATGCAACCATCCGCGGTCTCCACTACTCCTTTGGATCTACAACAAATTCTGAATCGATATACAGGTGTCTTTGCTGAACCAGTGGGATTACCACCTTCCAGGCCAGAAGACCATCGTATTCAGCTCCTTCCTGGCAGCGTTCCTCCCAACATCAGGCCCTATCGCTACCCATTTCACCAAAAAACAGAGATTGAAATGCTCGTGCGGGATTTATTGAAGCAAGGTATTATTCGCCCAAGCACTAGTTCCTTTTCTTCTCCAGTTATTCTTGTCCGCAAAAAAGATGGGTCATGGCGCCTCTGCATTGACTTTCGAGCACTTAATCACCTCACCATCAAGGATAAGTTTCCAATTCCTGTTGTTGATGAGCTTCTTGATGAGCTTCATGGGGCTCACTTTTTCTCCAAGTTGGATCTTCGTTCTGGGTATCATCAAATTCGAGTTCATGAGGAGGATATTCCTAAAACAGCTTTCCGCACACATGATGGCCATTATGAGTTTTTGGTCATGCCCTTTGGCCTCACTAATGCTCCTTCCACATTCCAGGCCTTAATGAATAAAATATTTCGACCCTACTTGCGGAAATTCATTCTGGTATTCTTTGATGATATCCTCATCTACAGTAAAACATGGGATGAACATCTCCAGCATCTGGATCTTGTCATGCAACTTTTCTCTGACCATCATCTCCATGCCAAGAAGTCTAAATGTGTTTTTGGACAAAAGGAAGTTGAGTATCTCGGGCACATTATATCAGCACAAGGGGTTCGCGTGGATCCTGCCAAAATCGATGCCATGAACAATTGGCCACATCCTCAGACACTCAAGAGCCTTCGTGGTTTTTTGGGGTTGACTGACTACTACCGCAAGTTTGTCAAGGATTATGGGAAGATTGCAGCTCCATTAACTGCCCTATTGAAAAAAGATGCTTTTACATGGACACCTGCTGCTCAGTGTGCATTTGACAAACTAAAACAAGCTATGTGTACTACACCTGTGCTAGCTATGCCCGATTTTTCCAAGCCCTTCACGATTGAGAGTGATGCTTGCGGCAATGGACTTGGTGCTGTTCTCCTTCAAGATGAACACCCCATTGCATTCACCAGCAAAGCCCTTTCCGGTAAGAATTTAGCGGCCTCTACCTATGAGAAGGAAATGATGGCTATTTTGCATGCAGTACAGAAGTGGCGTCCATACCTATTAGGGAATCATTTCTGCATCAAGACTGATCACCAGAGTTTGAAATATTTCTTGGACCAGCGTGTCTCCTCCCCGGCACAACAGAAATGGGTTAGCAAACTCATGGGTTATGACTATGAGATCACTTACAAGAAGGGTAAAGACAATATTGTGGCAGATGCTCTTTCTCGTACATTTGATACCCAAGGTTCTCTTTCAGCTATCTCTATGCCGGTTCCAAATTGGTTGCAATCTGTTCAACAGGGTTATGTCAATGACTCTTCCTTATCTCACATCATCCAGCGCTTGACCAACAACCCTTCTGCGGTCCCACATTACTCTTGGGATGGTGCTTCTCTGCGATACAAGGGTCGTCTGGTGCTTCCCTAGAGCACAGATCTTCAACAGGATGTCTTCTATGAACTCCATGCTTCTCCATCAGCCGGGCACTCCTGGTTCCTCAAAACATATGAACGAGCACGGCGTAACTTCTTTTGGCAGGGCATGAAAAGAACAATTCAACAAATGGTGGCCGAATGTGATACCTGCCAGCGCAATAAGGGTGAAACAACACTCCTTCCAGGATTGCTTGAACCCTTGCCCATACCTACACGGATTTGGACAGATATTTCTATGGATTTCATCGAAGGGCTCCCTAAATCTGGCGGAAAGACAGTGATTCTCGTTGTGGTTGATCGCCTCTCCAAATATAGTCATTTTTGTGCTCTCAGCCATCCCTATACAGCCTCCTCCGTCGCTCAAATTTTTATGGACCAGATCTTTCGTCTTCATGGCATCCCTTCTTCCATTGTCTCGGATCGTGATGCGACTTTCACTAGTCATTTTTGGACAGAACTATTTCGTCACACTGGCACCAAACTGAAGATGAGTTCAGGGTATCACCCACAAACAGATGGTCAGACTGAAATTGTTAATAAATGCTTGGAAACTTATCTTCGTTGCTTCACCTCAGAACAACAACATCAGTGGGCAAAGTGGCTTCCTCTCGCTGAATGGTGGTACAATACCTCTTACCACACTGCCTCCAAAATGACCCCATATGAAGCAGTCTACGGTCAGGCACCTCCAGCTCTTCTTCCATACACCCCCACCAGTTCACCAGTTCAGGAAGTTGACAGGGTCCTTCGCAACCGAGATCAGATTCTTCGCATTTTGCGGGACAATCTTCACATGGCAAGGAATCGCATGAAGCAACAAGCTGATCAGCACCGTTCAGAGCGCACCTTTCAAGTCGGCGATATGGTTTTTCTTCGTCTCCAGCCGTACAAACAATCCTCCTTGAAACTCAAAGGACGTCATAAGCTCGCTCCAAAGTTCTATGGGCCATATCGGATTCTTCAGAAGATTGGGTCCATCGCTTATAAATTGGAACTTCCTCCTTCTTCCCGCATTCATCCAGTCTTTCATGTCTCTTGTCTGAAGAAAGTTCTTGGCACCAACATCAGCAGCCAAACGATTTTACCCGAACTGGATAATGAAGGATCCATCCTTTTGGAGCCAGAGGCCATCCTCAATCGGCGCACGCGTCAGCTTCGCTCTCGCTCTATCACAGAAGTCTTAATTCAGTGGCACGGCATGCAACCAGAGGATGCTACATGGGAACCACTCCTTCAGATTCAACAACAATTTCCACATCTAAAGCTTTGAGGACAAAGCTTTTTTTTCAAGGGGGAGGGGATGTTAGGAACCCATGTCTTTACTTTGTTAGTATGTTGTTATTGGACGCATATGCTTTGTAAGTCGTCCCGTAGTATTTGTTGATCAATAGTTTGTGTTATTGTTGTTGGCGCATATGCTTTGTAAGTCGCCCGTAGTATTGTTGATCCATAGTTTGTAACGGCCCATGGTTTCGACCCATAGTATTGGCGCCTAGAATTAGTATATAAGTGTGTGTTGAGACCTATGAAGGCACCGTGAAGTTATTTGTATTGAGCTTGCTCAAAGGAGGTTGCCCCCTCGAAGTGGCCCGTGATCAATACAAAAGTGATTCTGAGTTCTGTCATTTCTGCTATTTCGCGCATTCTTGTTAATTAATTGTTGCAGGTGCCTCACAATATGTATAGTTAGTTAAAATAGTTTATCAAACAATGTTATTGTACTATATTCTTTTACACGTATATATCATCTTTAATGTTGATTCACATTTGTAGATAATATTGAGATAGAGCCTCAATTTTGATGCACCTTTGTAAGTTTTAGATCAAAATTTCAAAAGAGATAGACATGTTATATCTCCACAAAAAGCCAGGAATTGTATGGAGACATTCCATAGAAGAAGGATGTAGACAATTAGGAAGGGACAAGTATGGGTAAAAAATAAGGGAAGTAATTAAGATGGAGGCAATTATAACATGAGCATGATGGAAAAAGCCAGAATGCACCAAAATAATATTAAACCAAGAGAGTTCAAGGTTATAGTGATGTAAAGTAGTAATATATATATATATATATATATATATATATATTGTTCAACAAACTTAATAAGTGACAACAAGTATTCGCTCACTCTTCTTTTATTATAATAAAAATGGGAAAATAAATGAAATTAAATTAATTGAAAGATTCCATGGTATCCTCTGGATATAGATCAAGATTGAGATCATCTATGGAACCTTCCAAGTTAATGAAGTGCCAACTTATATCATGAAATGCCTTCCTATAAATTTGGTCACATGTTTCTGTAATTGGAAGGGACACTTTGTGCACTATATTTCCACTGTGCAGAATGGCATTGAAATGCTTAAATGCACGAAGAAACGGAAGGGTTGGAACATTTTTCTTGAGCATCTCAAAATTGTTGCCTAAAATAATAACCTTATTCAAATTGGCAGGCGTCCAATTTGCCTTTAATAGATTCTGAAAGAGAGGTAGTGGGCAATGAGGCATGAAAAACAATGAGGGTCTATCAACCGTCCGGCTTCCATGTTCATCAATAGAGAGAAAAGTGCACTTGAAAAACTTGAGAGCTTCTTGCTGCAGCTGAGACATTATTGGGTCATACACCACAATATCATTTACCCATTCAAATTTATCTCATAGCAAAATCGCAAAAGCTAATTGCGAGAAAGATTTATCAATGGAAGAACGCCTAGCCTCTATCGATCCAACACCATAGAGCGCCAGTTGTAATTGTGAACACTGCGGGTCTTGGTTTTGGTCTGCCACCTTTTTTATGCGTGCGATCATTTCTGGGTCTTGTAATTGTCTCGTCGCCTCTTCAAAAAAAGAAGATTCCTATAACTTTTGTATAGCCAATTGTACATTATTGACTATTGCTTCAACCCTTCTAGACACTTCTGCAACAACTTCTTCAACACTTGTAGACATTTTTGCAAAATTTACGATGAACAATCACAATAAGAGTTGTATATCGTTGATGCTATGAATGGATATGGGCAGGACATTATATATATATATCTTTTGGCAATGTTGAATAAAGGATAATGTTGTGTCGAGTCATGGGTAGAATGTGCCTATGTGACTTAGATGGATGTTGCGTCGACAACTAATTGTTAAATAAAACTGGCAAATACATTAAATTACAGGATCAATTCGGTATAATATGGATCTTTTAAATAACTCATATTTCATATGGGCTTTTAACATTGAAACAAAAACAAGGGGTGGCAGCATGTGGGTAATGAAAAAGAAGACAAAGGAATGTGACAAGTAGTAGCGTATTAATGGCATTTTTCAACATGGTTTCAAAGATTGCATTTGACAAAAACTGACACACCATGGTCCACAAACCCTAGAGACCTTCTAAATGTTGAGAACTTGAATATTTAAAGATATCCATCCCTTTCATTAGATCAACCTGAATATTTAAAGATATCCATCCCTTTCATTAGACCATTTGATGAATCAACAAGTTGAATATCCTCCTCTTTGTGATTTGAATATGGTTTTAACACTACCTTGTGACACATCAAATATCAAGCATTCTGAATATAAGAAAACAATCAATGATTTAGGATCCAAGCATTCTTTTTGTTAAAGAATTTCAGAATGGATCGACCATGGAATTTACATGTGCATTCTAAACTTTTGATAACATTGTGCAACATATTTGATGATGTATCATATTAACATTATTGTCACATTTCGATGGAAAATTAGGTATATAAATAATTATATGTTGTAGGCTATTTTTGGATACTTTATGTTGAAACTTACGGTTTGTAAATTTTTTTGATGGGGGTTTGTTTTGGAGATGATGCAGAGCCGGATATTTTTGTAATCAAATGAAGTTCTTGGGTATAAACCAATCTTAGTCACTAGTATGAGAATGCAACTTCACTACTTTAGAGGTGCATAGGTATAAAGAATAATTTGGAAAATGGTCGATGGCATAGTTTAGGATGGGAATAACTGAAATTAATATCAACAAATGGGAATAGTTAGTGCAAACTTGCAAGAAGGGAGAGCATACGATAAAAGAGATGGTTTGATTTTAAATGTGAATCAAATTCACATGGGAATGGAATATTTTACACTCCTCATGTCTTGTACCCAATCCCACATTATTACTATTGAAGGTGGAATTCCCCACCAACTACCTAAATTCAATAGTTGGTTGTTGAGGTTTTAATAAGGAAAATGATGAAAAGGTGCAAATTCAAAAGATTAGGCCACTTAAGCTTATTTATCATCCCTTAGACCCCCTTTCCTCTTCCCCTTTAGTGGAATCATAACACTTTTCGTGTTCATACACACAACTAGCCTTGAACCTTTATATTAATGTTTGAAATAATATTTGCATATCTTGAGAATAACAATGCAATTTTACCTCATAGTGTATAAAAATCACATTTACCACAATTACATACCTTAAATTCACTAATAATGCCTTGGCCTTGAACTCTATTACTAGGAATCCATACAATATATTTACACACATGGTCATTCATCTAAGTTCACATGGATTGACTCTCATCATTATAGCCATATCTTTATAATTCAACCCAAAACATCAAAAGGGTCAAAACCATGATACACCAGTTACCTTAATAACGACATAACTCTCTCATAAGATTTTGCTTGAGGAAAAAAAACCACCATTGGAAAGCTATCATAGTATGTAGTAGACACTTCTAGGACATGTGTCTTAGAGGATAGAGACCACCAAATCCACCTTCTTTGACCTTGTATCGAAGGATTTTTAGCTCTAGTCCATTAGTGGGTCTTTTAGGATTTGACCCAAATTGATTCTTCTACGTCCCAAATTCTATTTTCCCAATTATAGAGCATAAATAATTTCATATCATAACTATGTAGATCCTTTTTGGATCAATTGGCATAGGCAGTAAAACCATAACAACTAGCTTTTGAAGCCAAGGAGATGAAAGAACCAAAGAATTGTTAATAACTATTAGTATTGCAAGAACCCGATATTCCAAAGGAAGAAAAGGAAATCTATCCCATAGTGGTACCCTCATTGCAAATTTTGTATTGGGATTAAGTTAGCTTATTGATGTTTCATAAATAAACCATCTCCATTTGGAAACTAGGGTTTTTTTTCTAGCACCTATGTTCTATGTACCATGGAATTGAACCCCAAAGTAATAAAAAAATCCTCATGTTTAAGGACAAATAACAATTTATCTCTCTAAGAAGGACCCCATGTTGCTTCCATTTATGCATGGAGTCACCTAAGAGAAATCCATATGACATTGAAGATATCTTAATAGAAAATCCAACACTTTTTATTAGGCATTTAAATAATGTTTGTGCGACTTGTTCTTCTTCACATATAAAAGCATAAGAACATGTTTTTCCCCAAGGAAAACCTCGCAAGGAAACGTAAGGGATGCTTCCCCACATTTGTGGATGTCATCCTTAGTAAACCCAATGGCATGGGCTTGTGCACCTCTTCTAAGGGGATTCGAATTGGATACCCATTGGTATAGAACTAGTCAAATGCCTAGCAACATTGGAAACAACCAACCATTCTATGTTAATCCCTCAATGATGGCACATTACCCCCTATAGAGTGGTGCATTACCCCCTATATGGTGTTGCATTACATATTATTGATGTTGGATTGGGTCTATTAGTGGGTCTATTAGTTGTTATTGTACACCTTTGTCTCCTATATATAGGAAGGATATATTTTCATTTTAGTCATCATTGTATCTTGTCTTTTCTTATGTACTTAGTACATTGTGTAAGGAGGTTCCTCCATCGAAGAGGATTGTTATTCATCTCAGTTATTCATTATTAAGACGTGGATTACTTTCTTCTGGACTATTTTTGATATTTTTATCCTATATCTGGGACTTGGTTGCATAACATTTGGTTTCAGAGCTGTTTCCTCGGGACTGGTTTCTTCAAAACGAGTCATCTTGGAATTTTTGCTATAATTGTTTTTCTACAAGGATTCAGAAAGCTAGATTAAAATCCCATCTCTAGAACAGTTCGAGCTATCTGTGGTCCAATTTTCAGATTCTGATACATTACAAGTTCAGAGATATTTTCCTTGGAAGCTAGGATTTTTTATTAGTCCAAAAACTAGTCTTAAACAGGTGTTCTGGGGAAAAAGGTCATATGGGGCATGAAAGATCCAAATTGAGTGAGACATGTTGCATCAGAAAGAAGACGGACCACAGCATCTGTGGTAGGGTCTTCAACCTCAGATACAAAATATTGGACATGTGGAAGACTGTACAAGTTTTCTCTTCTGGAAAGACCAAAATTAAGAAGTGTTGGGAGATTAGCAATAACTTCTTATTGATACATCAAAATTAGGTCATACCTACATCATTGGAAAAGGAACACATCAGGATATATCAAGCCGAATTTTCAGACCCAGAGGAGCATAAATTGAAAATTTACATAAGTTCCAAGTCAACCATAAAACAGTCTTCCAATCAGGGTTTGAAAAAGGTACGCCATTTTAAATTTGAATAACTTTGAGTAGAAGGATATAATTGTGGTGAAACCTAGGGTGTGATATCTATTTATATTGTTCAAAATGAAACCAAAAGGAAGTGTAAAAACTCTCACTCCCCTCAAACCACCAAAGTATCCATCCTCGATGTACGATGAAAGGGAAGACCTATCTTTTCGGGTGTCCCAGTTGGAAGATGTGATTAAGGTATTGTGAAAAAAGTTGATTTAGTTAATTTAGAGGAGAAGTTGAATCGAGTGGAGGAAAATATGAAAGGTTCATTGAAAAAAACTGATTTACTTAATTTAGAGGAGAAGTTGAATAATATTTCTAATCTCATACAAAATTCAATGGATACTCCCCCTACAGGTGAGGATGTGTTCCAGGATACTCGAGAGGATAAAGATAATATCCATGTTGAGAAACATTCCATGAATAAGAATATTCCAAGAGGAAATGACTCTTGTAATGGAATTCATCAGGCATGGTCACCAAGGGGTACCCAACTTCCCAAGATTGACATGAGAAAGTTTGATGGCAATGATCCAGTAACTTGGATTTTCCAAATGGAGCAATTCTTTGATCTACACCAGGTGCCAACCTTGAAAAAGGTAACTATTGCATCCTTATATTTAGAGCTCAACCAATTTGTATGGTACCAATGGCTTTGTGACCGTAAAAGGGACTTTATTATCTCTTGGTCTATATTCACAGAAGAATTGATTGCACATTATGGGGATATAAATAGAAACACCTTATTTAGCCAATTGGTAAATCTCGAAGGATTTTTAGCTCTAGTCCATTAGTGGGTCTTTTAGGATTTGACCCAAATTGATTCTTCTACGTCCCAAATTCTATTTTCCCAATTATAGAGCATAAATAATTTCATATCATAACTATGTAGATCCTTTTTGGATCAATTGGCATAGGCAGTAAAACCATAACAACTAGCTTTTGAAGCCAAGGAGATGAAAGAACCAAAGAATTGTTAATAACTATTAGTATTGCAAGAACCCGATATTCCAAAGGAAGAAAAGGAAATCTATCCCATAGTGGTACCCTCATTGCAAATTTTGTATTGGGATTAAGTTAGCTTATTGATGTTTCATAAATAAACCATCTCCATTTGGAAACTAGGGTTTTTTTCTAGCACCTATGTTCTATGTACCATGGAATTGAACCCCAAAGTAATAAAAAAATCCTCATGTTTAAGGACAAATAACAATTTATCTCTCTAAGAAGGACCCCATGTTGCTTCCATTTATGCATGGAGTCACCTAAGAGAAATCCATATGACATTGAAGATATCTTAATAGAAAATCCAACACTTTTTATTAGGCATTTAAATAATGTTTGTGCGACTTGTTCTTCTTCACATATAAAAGCATAAGAACATGTTTTTCCCCAAGGAAAACCTCGCAAGGAAACGTAAGGGATGCTTCCCCACATTTGTGGATGTCATCCTTAGTAAACCCAATGGCATGGGCTTGTGCACCTCTTCTAAGGGGATTCGAATTGGATACCCATTGGTATAGAACTAGTCAAATGCCTAGCAACATTGGAAACAACCAACCATTCTATGTTAATCCCTCAATGATGGCACATTACCCCCTATAGAGTGGTGCATTACCCCCTATATGGTGTTGTATTACATATTATTGATGTTGGATTGGGTCTATTAGTGGGTCTATTAGTTGTTATTGTACACCTTTGTCTCCTATATATAGGAAGGATATATTTTCATTTTAGTCATCATTGTATCTTGTCTTTTCTTATGTACTTAGTACATTGTGTAAGGAGGTTCCTCCATCGAAGAGGATTGTTATTCATCTCAGTTATTCATTATTAAGACGTGGATTACTTTCTTCTGGACTATTTTTGATATTTTTATCCTATATCTGGGACTTGGTTGCATAACATTTGGTTTCGGAGCTGTTTCCTCGGGACTGGTTTCTTCAAAACGAGTCATCTTGGAATTTTTGCTATAATTGTTTTTCTACAAGGATTCAGAAAGCTAGATTAAAATCCCATCTCTAGAACAGTTCGAGCTATCTGTGGTCCAATTTTCAGAT
The DNA here is from genome assembly GCA_027924585.1 of Larix kaempferi. Classification (NCBI taxonomy): domain Eukaryota; kingdom Viridiplantae; phylum Streptophyta; class Pinopsida; order Pinales; family Pinaceae; genus Larix; species Larix kaempferi. The sequence continues at coordinate 5,618,891 of BSBM01000074.1, read as the reverse complement.
TCTGATACATTACAAGTTCAGAGATATTTTCCTTGGAAGCTAGGATTTTTTATTAGTCCAAAAACTAGTCTTAAACAGGTGTTCTGGGGAAAAAGGTCATATGGGGCATGAAAGATCCAAATTGAGTGAGACATGTTGCATCAGAAAGAAGACGGACCACAGCATCTGTGGTAGGGTCTTCAACCTCAGATACAAAATATTGGACATGTGGAAGACTGTACAAGTTTTCTCTTCTGGAAAGACCAAAATTAAGAAGTGTTGGGAGATTAGCAATAACTTCTTATTGATACATCAAAATTAGGTCATACCTACATCATTGGAAAAGGAACACATCAGGATATATCAAGCCGAATTTTCAGACCCAGAGGAGCATAAATTGAAAATTTACATAAGTTCCAAGTCAACCATAAAACAGTCTTCCAATCAGGGTTTGAAAAAGGTACGCCATTTTAAATTTGAATAACTTTGAGTAGAAGGATATAATTGTGGTGAAACCTAGGGTGTGATATCTATTTATATTGTTCAAAATGAAACCAAAAGGAAGTGTAAAAACTCTCACTCCCCTCAAACCACCAAAGTATCCATCCTCGATGTACGATGAAAGGGAAGACCTATCTTTTCGGGTGTCCCAGTTGGAAGATGTGATTAAGGTATTGTGAAAAAAGTTGATTTAGTTAATTTAGAGGAGAAGTTGAATCGAGTGGAGGAAAATATGAAAGGTTCATTGAAAAAAACTGATTTACTTAATTTAGAGGAGAAGTTGAATAATATTTCTAATCTCATACAAAATTCAATGGATACTCCCCCTACAGGTGAGGATGTGTTCCAGGATACTCGAGAGGATAAAGATAATATCCATGTTGAGAAACATTCCATGAATAAGAATATTCCAAGAGGAAATGACTCTTGTAATGGAATTCATCAGGCATGGTCACCAAGGGGTACCCAACTTCCCAAGATTGACATGAGAAAGTTTGATGGCAATGATCCAGTAACTTGGATTTTCCAAATGGAGCAATTCTTTGATCTACACCAGGTGCCAACCTTGAAAAAGGTAACTATTGCATCCTTATATTTAGAGCTCAACCAATTTGTATGGTACCAATGGCTTTGTGACCGTAAAAGGGACTTTATTATCTCTTGGTCTATATTCACAGAAGAATTGATTGCACATTATGGGGATATAAATAGAAACACCTTATTTAGCCAATTGGTAAATCTCAAGCAAAAAGGCCTAGTTAGTGAGCACATCAAGCAGTTTCAGAAGCTAAGTCTAAAGGTGAAGAATATTTTAGAAGATAATTTGTTGGATCTCTTTATTGGAACTTTGAAGGATAACATCCAACATGAGGTTCACCTTTGGGAACCTAAGTCCTCGGGGCATGCATTTAGGGTGGCAAGAAAAGTTGAAAACAAAATTATGGCAACAAGGAAGTCTACCACTTACAACTATAAGGAAGGAAGTGTGGTCTCAAGTCATCCACAACCTACGAGGCCGAAACAACAAAAACTAGAGGAAAAAAGAGAAAAAGGAATTTGTTACAGTTGTGATAGCAAATACAATAAGGGCCACAAGTGCACTAAGAAGAAACTATTTTACATAGATTGTGAAGAAGAGGAATAAAATGAACAAGAAGCATCAAAAGAAGAGGATTCACACGAGGAACCTACACCAAGGATTGAAGCAGAAGAAATTCAAGAAGAAAAAGGTAATAGTACTAATTGATTCTGGCAGTACTCACAATTTTATTCATTGTAAGATAACACGGGATTTAAATTGCTTTATATATCCAGCACTAGAGTTTCAGGTGATGGTTGTCGATGGAGGAACTATAAATTTCTCAAGAAAATGTCATAAGATAGATCTATCTATAGGAGAGTATGCCCTAAATATTCCAATGATCACCATTCCAATGGGCAGGGTTGATGTGGTCCTAGGGGTCCAATGGCTACAATCCCTAGGAGCAATAACTTTTAATTTCCAAGAGATTTTCTTGAAATTTTTTCAAGGAGGAAATAATTTGTGTTAAAAGGTATCACAGGGAGACCTGGAAAGATAATAAACTCTAATGGAATGACCAAGCTTTTGCGGAAGGAACAACGGGGTGTAATTGCACAATTTTGCTCACTAGATGTTGAAACACCTAAATTGTCCATCTCTCCAGATCTACAGCAGGTTCTCAACAATCATTCCAAGGTATTTGATAATATCCCCACAGGTCTCCCACCTACTCGAGAACATGATCATGCTATTCACTTGGTTCCAAGAAGTGTTCTGCCCAATATCAAGCCTTACAGATATCCCTATGCCCAGAAAAGTGAAATTGAGCATATGGTTGCATAAACATTAGAGGCTGTAATAATTCAACCTAGCCAAAGTTCTTACTCTTATCCAGTAATATTGGTGCACAAAAACGATGGCTCATGGAGTATGTGTGTAGATTATGGAGAGCTTAACAAACTCACTATTAAAGATAAATTCTCCATTCCATTTATTGATGAATTATTAGATGAATTACATGGGGAAATTTACTTCACCATGTTGGATCTTTGCTCAGACTATCATTAGCTTAGAATGAATAAAGAGGACATTCCAAAAAAAACTTTCCGAACTCATGAAGGCCATTATGAGTTTTTGGTTATGCCTTTTGGCCTTACAAATGCGCCTTCCACATTTCAAGGTTTGATGAATTCCATCTTCAAGCCCTTTCTTCAAAAATTTGTGTTAGTATTCTTTGATGATATATTGATCTACAGTAAATATTGGGAGGCCCATGTTCAACATGTTGATAAGGTGCTCACACTATTGGAGGAATAACAATTATATGCAAAACACTCCAAATGTTTCTTTGGAGTACATGAGGTGGAATACCTGGGTCATATCGTCTCTCATGAATGCGTTAAGGTAGAACCTAACAAAATTAAAGCAATCCAAGAATGGAAGATCCCTACAACCCTAAAACACCTTAGGGGATTTCTCGAGTTGACATGATATTATTGCAAGTTTGTTAAGAATTATGGGAGAATAACAACACCCTTAACAACATTATTGAAAAAGGATGCATTTTCATGGACTCTAGATGCAACTAAGGCCTTTGAAGAACTCAAAGAGGCCATGTGCAAAGCTCCATTCTTGGCTACATCCAATGTCACAAAAACCTTCATCGTGGAATGCGATGCATCAGGGAATGACATTGGTGTTGTTTTAATGCAAGATGGAAGGCCGATGCCTTTGAAATCCGGTCAATTAAGGGGAAGAATCTACATAAACCAATTTATGAGAAGGTAATCTGTGACAAGCTATCAGTTCAAACTATATTACCAGAACTTGGTGAGGAAGGAAAAATCATCTTGGAGCCTGACGCAATCACTGAAACAAGAATTAGACAACTTCATAATCGATCAATTCCAGAGTATCTCATTAAATGGAAGAACCTACCCATGGAAGATTCAACATGTGAAGACGAGTCCTTTATAAAGCAACATCCATAACTACTTCAGCGTTGCAGACAACACTTTTTGAAGGGGAGAGGCATGTTAAGACCTCAATGATGGCACATTACCCCCTATAGAGTGGTGCATTACCCCCTATATGGTGGTGTATTAACCCCTATATGGTGGTGCATTACATATTATTGATGTTGGATTGGGTCTATTAGTTGTTATTGTACACCTTTGTCTCATATATATAGGAAGGAGATATTTTCATTTTAGTCCTAATTGTAACTTGGCTTGTCTTATGTACTTAGTGCATTGTGTAAGGAGGTCCTCCCTCGAAGAGGATTGTTATTCATCCCAGTTCTTCATTATTAAGGCGTGGATTACTTTCTTCTAGTATATTTCTGTTATTTTTATGCTATATTTGGGACTTGGTTGCATAACATTCTAACTCCCTGGGCTATAAAAGCACAAGCACTTACTCAATATTTCCTAAATGTGTGAATATCCTAGATTCATCTTCACCTCACATCTAAAAGTGTCGAGAAGGATCAAATCCCTCAATGTGCAAATCTTTTTAATGGTGCAAAAACTAAGTAATTTACACTTTGTGGTATTTGATCCCTCTCCTTACTTTAATAGATCCATGATTAAGATGAATCTAGATTAGTTGCTATTAATTACTTATCTAAGAAACTTACTTAATCCACTATTTTGTTTATTTTAGTTTTAGGCCAACAAATGTTGACATTAACATTACACATCTCCCTTACCTAAATTATAAAGTCTAGACATTTTTTCCCTTTCGAGCGTCCCATACCATCCAAAAGCTGAGTCGTCGTGCGACACCGACGTGATCTTGCTAGTTGGGCATGACCATCAACCGCAAGTATCACTCGAACTATGCCTCACCAAAACCAACCTGACCAAACCTAAGCCAAGCACCTTAAAGTATGTGGAATTCCAAGTGCTCGTTTCATCGTAGGTGATGCAGTCCATCGCATCGCCACCCAAATTTAGAAAATATTGTACCATCACATCATATCCCCCAATCCAACACTTGAACGACCAAATTCCCAATGCATGACGATGTGTTCACCCATCTAATCTCAATCCTCAATGGTTCCCGAAGGTCCTATACCGACTTCGCCCAACCACATATCTTCACTGCATCCATCAATGTTATTGTCCTAGCATGGTTGACACACCACACATCACATTGCCAATCGCGCCATCCTTCGTCAATCCTTCTAAGTAGTGCCTCACTGGTTTTTCTTATCCTACTCGACTCAACATCATCCTTGGTCCTCCTAACAAGCCTACTCGCTAGTACACCATCATGACCGTCTCATGGCCAACAACCATGAGCCAACCACTGAAGCTACCGAAATCATATGGAATCGTTGTGCACCCTTAAGTAATGCATCACGACTAGCCCTCGGTCACACCATTTCTAATGATGCTCAATGTAGGGTCGTTAAAATCTCCCCCACTTAAATATGTTGACGTCCTCGTCAACGCGAATCCATTGGCACATCCAATGAAAGGGGTGTTGGTGGTGAAGAGACACTTCCACATATGTTAATAATCGAACGTGACTCCAATACCACCTGTCACAAAGTTACCTAGGCCCACACAATTTTTCATTTTTGGTAGCCTATGCAGCACTGCTCAGATCCTTGTTGAGGGCGAGAACAACCTGACAGGTGTTCCAACAGACTACACCTACCTGCAGAAACCTTCACACTTATGTCTTGTTCAATTTCTTGCTTAGCCAAATTTCTTATGTTATACATCCAACAATTAACACATTCTATACTTAGCCAATTTCATAAGAAACACAAGATACACAAGTATATGTGTGGCACCCCAAATAAGCGTGCCAAGAGTTCAATATATAACAAATGCAATTTACAACAGTTCCAATGGTTACAACAATACAACAATTGGAGGGTGCCCACAAGCCAACCCAATCGAAGGAGCACCCAACTAGATAAATCCTCAAGTAGAAACCCCAAGAATTATGCCACTTCATAAAACTGTTGTATCTCTCTTGTTGTCGCTGTGAACCCTGCCTGTCAATGTTGTTACGACCTACCAACTGCAGATCCACACATAGATCTTCTTGCTACAGTTTCTGCACCTTGCATCGAACTCCTGCCAATGTGAGCTCCCAACAAAAAACCATCAAGGCATGCTCCTTAGGCAAGCTCCCAAGGAAATCTCTCGAAGTGAGCTCCCACTCGAGCTTCCAAAGCAAGCACTCAACCGAGCTCTCTAGCTGAGCTTCCAAACCAAGATCGCATCCAAGCTTCCAAGGTTATCTCTCCAACCAATATTCCGAAACGTGTTTCATCCAAGCTTCCAAAGCAAGCTCTCCAGCTGAGCCTCCGAAACGAACTCTCTATCAAGCTTCCCACACAAGCTCTAGCCGAGCTTCCAAGACAAGCTGACTAGCCGAGCTTCCAAGACAAGCTGACTAGCCGAGCTTTCAAAACATGTTTTTTTGCGGAGCTTCCAGTACGAGCTACAACCAAACTCCCAAACCAAGCTCTCCAGCTAATTTTTTGAAGCATGCTCCACCAAGCTCCCAAAATGGGCCCTCCAATCGCGCTGCTTTGTTTAGGTACCAATAGTTTCCCCAAGAATTTGTTGGGAGCTAGGCTCGCCCCTATGGCTTGCTCCGTGCCCAGAACACTACTCTTCCTAAACACTATGTCGCACTCCTCTCTTGGCTCTTCAAGTCTGCCTCTTTCCTTGGTAGTCTGCTCCCTTTATACTTGGTGTTGGCTTGAGTTGCACCCAAAGATTCACCCTTGTGGTGCGCACCTCCTGCACTCTAATTCATCCCAAGAGCTTGTTTCCACAACACTCTTAGTCGTGGGATTCCAACCCGACTTGCTTCTTCCCTCATACTTGGGAACACACCCCATACCGACACGCTCCACCCAATTGGTCCATCCACACTTCTATGGAGTGTGCTCGACTAACACATCTCCCATGCAGCCTTACAGATCCCACTTATCATGCGATCCCATCGATGTGCACCCGGATTTCCATGCCATGGGAGACTAAGTGTGGGTGCATGCCCCATATTGGTGACATGCTCCACCTGGGGCGGGCTCTTATCCCGACACCCAAGTAGAGGCATTACATCCTCCCCCACCCGACTTGTTGTTGTCCCGACAACATCTTCGTTGTGCTACTTGCACTTGGAAACCTTCTGCTGCAACTTTCACAGCCACAACCACCATCGCACCACATCTCTGCATCTCAATTGATCTTCTACAATAACCAGTGTCGTAACTTGAGTCTTCCTAAGAAGCCTCTCCAACAAATGCACTTGCCCAACCTACTATTGTCGTGGTACTCAACCATCTCTTTCATGCCTCCATTTGTTGTTAACCCCCATGTGTTGAACTGGTCAGTTAGCTAATCCAACCATTGCTCTCAACCACCATGAGAATGAACGTCCTCAATCCACAATAGTCGTTTTCCCCTTCTACATTTTCGGTCTTCTCCACTTGCAAGTCTGTTGAACCTAGGCAAAGCCCTCACCTTTGTCATATTGCTACGGATCTACCTTCCGAAACTCAACATGAATATGCCTTTCACATGACTTGGCTGAATTTGTATAAGGAAACCTCCGCAAGGTGCCTATGACCTCACTTCCTAAGCCAAAGGCAGTGAGCCACTCTAATCACGTATCAACCTGACCAACTAGATATGTGGTGCCCGCAACCACCATTTCTAGAATTCTCAAAGGTCAATCCATCTGATTTGTGACACCTCCGCAAGTATGCCACAACCGATCCCTTCAAAGGTGACGGATTATTTCCCACACACTCCTCAGAGTGATGCAAGCTCTTAGAAACAAGTTGCTCACCTTGCCGGTTGTCATGCTGTTGAAGGGTACCTAGCTTGATCACAACCTCCTTGGTTTTCCGCTCACCTAACTTTCCATGCAAGTGAGATTTCTCTTATAAGTGTGCAAGGACTGCTTCCGTCTCACACAGTCTTCAACCCACCTTTTCCAATTTTTCTTGTGTCAGTTGGGACTATGGGATCCCAATAGCGTGTGTGCAAAAGGCCATGATTTCTGCTGCATCGCGTGCTGAGAGATCCTCACTCTCACCATCACTGTGTTATGTCATAGGCACCTTTGTCACCTCAGCATCCTTCACATCCGCCACTAAATCTTCTACCCATTGTATGCATAACTAGTCCAATGCCTCCTTGTATTGCCCATGGTCAAGGCCTTGCTCAAGCGAACCCACCTCTTGGGCCACTTCTTCTAGACTGATGTCACTATGCAACTGGACTTTCTCATCTACAGGTTATCCAACTTGAACATTGGGCTGCGAGAATTCGTGATCTTTCTAGCTGTTTCTCCAATATCACATTCTCTCGTACATAACGGGAATTAAATGGTCTAGCTGGCAATCTTTCGAAAAAGGCTATTGGGCCCATGGATGGCTATATTCACTATGAGGAATATATAGAATACCAGGTGGTGGATTCTAAATCTATTTATGTCTTCTAGTTTGCAGGAGCTTTTAAGTCATTTGTTGTTATTTGTGGCTTTAATCCCAATGGGCTTAGTCGTGATCATTGTCTTCTGAAAATAGTTTTATATGGTTAGCTTTTTGTAGGAATGTTTGAAGACCTTTTCAAATTTGTAGTCTTTTTGACAGTGTATGGGTTCATGCTGAAAGAACTCTATGTAACTTTGAATCCTTTTTGAATAACAAGTTACAATTTTTCAATTTGAAAAAAAAAGTGATGCAATAATAAGTTTTTTTTGTATTCATTGACATTAGCAATTTTATTTGATACAGTATCTAACTTGTTAATGATTCTTTTTTTTTAACAAAAACATGTAATGTATTAAATAAAATAATGAGCCATGGCTAGAATCCAAAATTGGCTTGATACAAGTGTCAAGATCAAAACAATGCCAGGAAAGCGATCGATTTGTGGATCAAGGTCTGAATGAATGAAGTTCTTCAGACATTCTGCAGGCCACGACATGTTTTTAGAAATGAAAAAAACTTGTTACAATCAATGGTGACTGTCATGCCGAAATCCGAAGTCGAAATCTGAAGTCGATTTGCTGAGTGCGTAATTGCAAAGTTGATGTCACTTTAATCCATGTAATGATGGTGTTTTCTGCTAAATTGCCTATTGCTGATAGAATCCATAATGAGTTGTGAGACGAGATCTTCTGGTAATATAGAGGGATACGCATGAATCAGAGTTCTTTCATGATCTGAGCTCAGAGAACAACGAATACTGACGTGCATGAGATCAAAGGCAGGTTGTCAGGGTCAGGGGATATGATGATGTTATGTTTCTCCACTTGATAATTCAATTATCCCTAGTTTTAAACATGTTCTAGCCTTTGCTTCGATATTAGCATTGTGATTTAAGTTTCTCTTGATGTGGTAAGCCTTGAAGTAATCAAAAGTGCTCGTGATGTGTTGGATCCGATGGATAATTCTTCCAATTTCCAAGTTGTTGTAGACAGTCTTCGTGTTGAAGGCTTTGATAATGACGAGGGAGTCTCCAAATACTTGAAGTTTCCCAATTCCATTTTTTTTGGTGAGTTGACATCCTTGTAAGAGTGCTAATGCTTCAACTAGGTTGTTGGAACATGTTCCAATTCCCCATCTGTATCTGATTCTCTGCATTCCTCCAGCGTGAAGAAAGACTCCTGCTGCTCCTGCTGCTCCAGGGTTCTTTTTGGAGGCACCGTCGAAGTGTATACTGTAAAAAATTTGCTTGTTTCTCCAATCAATGAAATCAGTGCTGGAGAGTATGATCTGCCAAGGGGGGGGGCTTTAGGATTTGGGAGTTGAAACCAGGAGTGGGAATGGAGAGAGGAGTGTCGATCCACAGAATTTCATCACTACTGAGATTAGTGTCAGAGGAATGGCTGGAGAATTTCAAGCACCTCAAAAGCAGGCCTTTGGCTTGCCCAACAACTTGAAGGGGGGTGAGGTAGGAGTCCTGAAAGATTGCTTTATTTCTGGCGATCCAAATATTCCAGTAGGTGAACTTGGGGATGGTGATCCAAATTTGGAGCCATAACTTCTTGTTCGAGAGAGAGGAGGGGTAAGAGGATTTCTGGTCGTTAAGGAGACCAGAGGTGGTGTTGGAAGAGGGTAAAGTGATGTTAAGAACATGGAGCATGGGATTCCAAAAAGAGATTGCAAACTGGGAATTAAGGAAGAGATGGTCTAAGGATTCACAATTTTTGTGGCAGAGGGGGCACCAATGGGGTCCAATAATTCCTCTCTTAATGAGATTGTCCCTAGTTAGGACTTTTCGATGGGCGAGAGTCCAAATGAAAAAAAATATTTTTGGAAGTCCAAATGGATTCCAAACCATATTCCAGAGATTTTTTCTTGATGAGTCATGGCATTGGAGAGAGCTAAAGCCCAAGGTGGCTGTGTAATTTCCTTTTGTACCCCATCCATGTTCATCCTTGTCATGAGAGTGGGTAGGGGCACAACCAATTAAGCTTTCAATGAGGAGATCCATGGAAGGTTCTAGAGCAGCAAGGATGGTGTAATTTTTCCATTTCAGCCAAGTGCCGGTGGGGCTCCATTCATTGAGATCGTGCAAAGTATTTATTCCATGGTGAGCAAGCCAACGAGCGATATCATGGAGCTCTTGTTTGTCCTTGAGAGGTTTGTTTCCCATAATTCTATCATAATTTTTTTTTGTCTTTCCCATTTTTGGGGACCCAATGGAGCTCATTAGAGAAGAATTGCCAAGCACATTTACAAAGATTCCAGATAGGTGAACCTTTGGATGTTGATTTGCTGTCGAGGCATCTGAGAGAGTTGCCTGCTAGATATTTCTTCATTAGTAGCTGACTGACCTGATGTTGGTTGTTATGCAAAATCTGCTAGAGGATCTTGCCTCCCATAGCCATGTTGGCCTGGGAGGGGTCTCGAATTTGGAGGCCGCCTGAGCGATTTGGAAGCTTTATGGTGTTCCAATTTATCAAATGCATTTTTTTTCGTTATTTTTCCCTCCAGTCCAAAGGAACTCTCTTAGAAGCTTGTTGATGCGTTCAATGACTCCTTTGGGGGCCAGTAGAAGAGAGGATTGGTAGATTGGGAGGGCCGAGAGAACCACCTTCAGTAGGATAAGTTTCCTAGCTTTATTGAGCCAGAAGCCTCCCCAATTCTTGATTTTGCTAATAATGTTTTCCCAATTTCCAGAATTTGAGTGTCCTTGGGTAATAGGGAGACCAAGGTACTTGAAGCTGTTCCAATGCTTGTGGACTTTGATTCCGAGTATCTGGGCAATGTTGACAGCGGAGGATTTGTTTAGATTCCAACCATAAACAATGCTCTTGTGGAGATTGATCTTGCCTCTAGTGGCATTGTAGTACCAGCTCAGATTCTACTTAAACTTCCGAGCAATTATAGAAGAGCCTCCACCTAACAAGAGGGAGTCATCGACGAATAGGGTGTGGTTAAGGGGCATTGAGTTCATTGCTAAATTGAGGCCAGGTAGGGACCCGATTCTGAGGTCATGGTTCAACTTCCAACTGAGTGAGTCAGCCAGAATGATATATAGAAAGGAAGAAAGGGGACAACCCTGCCAGATTCCACACGATGCTTAGAAGAAAGTTAAAAGACACATTACACAACTTCCAACTTGTTAATAATTCTTATTATTGTGTTAAGAGACACATTATACAACTCAAATAGCTATATTTAATGTGTATTATAAAAAAAATATTAAATCATTTTTCTCAATCTATTACAAAAAAAAATATTTTATAATTAAAAAAATTAATTTTATCTTATAAAAATAACCATCAAATTTCTCAAACATACAAATCTCACGTTTTTAATAAAGATACACATCTTTAAAATGAATCTAGCCGCAAAGCTCCCATTGTCCTTCCATGTCTTTTTTATTCCATGTTGTTTTATTAGGGTTTGGGAACCATTGGTTGCGGAATTGCATTTTGCTATTTGCATGATATACAATATGGTTCGATCATTTTTTTAAAAACATGGTATGACCCACTCCCTACTAACCGTTCACGGGACCACGGCCTCAGCCCTGGCTTTCGGAATTTTGAAATTGAAGTACCAGCGAAATCTAGCCGTTGGAAGGGCGTATGAAGTTTACAAGGGCCACTTCTGCTCTTATTAAAACTCCTACATTCCAAATTTCACATTTCTGATCTCAACGAGCACGGGAGTTAAATAACGAAAATTCGTTGGCATACAGCATACGGCATTTTTTTGTGTCTTCTTGGTTTTTCCTTCTTCACTGGAACTGGATTTCACTGCTGTTCTGATCTGGTTTTTCAATTCTCTTTGTTGGGCACTCGGCTTTTTCACAATGAACCTTTCCAAGGTCAGGATCTGGTTCAGTTATGGCTTCCTTATCAGTTTTCGAGGGGCTTGATTATTCAATTGTCACTGACTGCTCTGTATTTCTCTTTGCAGCAAGCGAAAGTTGGGATCGAGAATAGGGCGGGGAAGCCCAACAAGCCCGTTGCTAGCAAAGGTATTTTACAGTTTTTTGTTGTACAAACGCCATACCAAAACCTAATACCAGCAAATGGGTAGTAAATATTGTTAGATTTGATATGAAATTAATGGCTGTATAGGACTCTAGAGTACTATAGAGATAGATTTGATAGAGATTTTATGCATGCTCTGCGATGCAGCGGTGACTCGAGCAGAGACGAGGCCTAGAAGGGTTTTATCAGACATTGGGAACCTGGGGTACCATGCTGCAAAGCCCAACGGGGGTGATGATAATATCGAGACAGAGTAAGCAGGGCTTTTCTGTCATTCCTAGAACATTTTTTTAAATTGTGAAACTTCATGTTTTATCAGCACATAGTGCAAACTTAGGTTTTATAAAAAGTTTTGATTATGAGCTTAGCCTGTCTGGTCAAGCGTTTTTCTATTTACTTAGCTATATGCTTATTCAGGCTTCATGAAAAATAATGTTGTATGTGATGTTGTGGGTGTGTAATTCTGTCTCCACAGGAAACCTAGAAAACAGAGTCAGCTGGCTGACAAGCAAATGCCGAGGTAGATTCAGCCTCTCAATATGATTCCCTCATCTTTTGCAGGTATTTTGGGTAGTACCGATTAGAGTTAACAATTACAATTGGGTGTGTAGGAAGTTTGGTGTCGATGTCAAGAATAAGAGTGCTACAACAAGGCCATCGTCCATGGTATGTGCATCATCTGTGGTTGTATAATTTGTTTGCGATTAAACAGCTGTCTGGATTTTCATGTATCAATTCCCATATGCTAGCAATGCAGTATCGGGTGAATGATTTGGCTCACTATTACTGAGATTTATACCTTGGCCTCTGTTTCAAATGGGTAACTGTATGTGGGATTGTTGAGGTCAATAATAGGGCTCTTTGCCTGCCTCATTAGTGGGATGTTTTACATATATTTATTTTACTTGGGTTTTGTTTTGCTGCCATTCAGCCACTGGGGCCACAGAGGAACAAAGATGAAAATGGAAGCATGAGACCAGCATTGGTTTCAAAATCCAAGCACGTACCAGATTTAGCAAAAGCAACAAAGGCACCGTCCATGGTATGTACATCATCTGTGGTTGTACAATTTGTGTGATTAAATGGCCGTCTGATTTATCATGTATCAATTCCTAGATGTTAGTAATGCACCACAGGTGAATGATTTGGCTCACCATTACTGAGATTTATGCCTTGGCCTCTGTCTCAAATGGGAAAGTTAAGGTCAATAACAGGGCTCTTTGTTTGCCTCATTAGTGGGATGTTTTACATGTACTTATTTTACTTCTGTGGGTTTTGTTTTGCTGCCATTTAGCCACTGGGGCCACAGAGGAACAGAGATGAAAATGGAAGCATGAGATCAGCATTGGTTTCAAAATCCAAGCATGTACCAGATTTAGCAAAAGCAACAAGGGCATCGTCCATGGTATGTACATCATCTGTGGTTGTACAATTTGTGTGTGATTAAATGGTTGTCTGAATTATCATGTATCTACTCCCAGATGTTAGTAATGCAGCATCAGGTGAATGATTTAGTTCACCACTACTGAGATTTATACCTTGGCCTCTGTTTCAAATGGGTGACTGTAAGTGGGAATGTTGAGGTCAATAACATGGCTCTTTGCTTGCCTCTTTAGTGGGATGGTTTGCATGTATTTATTTTACTTCTATGGGTTTTGTTTTGCTGCCATTCAGCCACTGGGGCCACAGAGAAACAAAGATGAAAATGGAAGCATTAGACCAACATTGGTTTCAAAATCCAAGCATGTACCAGATTCAGCAAAAGCACCTGGGATTTCCAATGTTGGACTCTCACATAAACGTGAATCAGCTTCAGGCAAACTGCCTAGGGTTTCTAATGTTGAGGTATCAAGTAAACATCCATCAAGTTCAAGGATACAACACAGGCCTTCTGCTACTGGCCTCTCTGGTAAACACGCTTCAGCTTCAGGGAGACCACCGAGGCCTTCAAATGTTGACATCTCAGGCAAACCTGCTTCAAATACATCCAAGTCTAGGGTCTGCCCACCTATAGCTAAGGGTGTCTCAAGAAGGATCCCAGTGACTGATGTGTCAAAAAGAAAGGGCAGGCTTCAAAGAGCTTTTACATCAACACTGACTGCCAGAAGTGAGGTTAGGAGCATCTGGTCCACTGGCCTTATTTTAGCATGTGTAGATTGTTTTTTTTAATAAAATAGTTTTAGACTTTTCTTTTGCAAGAGCAGTGAAGGGTTTATCTAATCCATAGCTCCATTTGCCATCTAATGGTTTCAATTAAACAGCTTGCATCTGGAGCCATTGAGCGGGGTGTTGTGGAAGAGGAAGGGGACTTGCCCAACATTGACGAAGCCGATAATGAAAATCAACTTGCTGTAGTTGAATATGTTCAAGACATTTACCATTTCTATTGGTATACAGAGGTATGCACCTTTTGTCATGGGAGCTTGCAAACTGTTTTTGTTACTATTTGAAATAACAACATCTTGCCTTGATAACATTTGTTTTTACTATTTTAAATTTTTATTAAACTGGACTGCTGCTGAAGTGTCATTTAAACAACTTAATCAGACACCTGGTTGTTCACAGCATATAGTATGCTATGATTACATGTGAGCAGTGTGTGTCTGTGTGCATACAAGAATATCTTCACTGGAGAATTAAAGTCCCCGTTTAAACATCAAGGAAGGTTATAATTTATGAATAAGGAATTTAGGCCGGGCATTAATGCGAACCTTAACCCATGCCTATAGTGTAGATAGTAGATATAGATCTGAATAAGTAGTTGTATAAATTGTTTCTTTTATGTCTGCTGTGTTTGTTGTATTGCAGGCATGCAACTATCTGTCATCAAACTACATGTTAAGCCAAGTTGATATCAACCAGAAGATGCGGGGAATACTTGTCGACTGGCTTATTGATGTACTCAATTAAAACATTTCAATGTCTATCTGTTTCTGCAATAAGCATTTTCTGTTTCTGTTATAATTTCCTGACATAGAAAATTTGCACTTGCAGGTGCATCTAAAGTTTGAATTGATGCACGAGACACTTTTTCTCATGACAAACCTGATTGATAGATTTCTTTCTATGGTGTACACTACTACGAGAAAGGATCTTCAACTAGTGGGTTTGACTGCTATGCTAGTTGCTTCCAAATATGAAGAGATTTGGGCTCCCAAGGTGGTAAACATTGACAGGATGGGATGTCCATTTTTAAGCTGCAATTTTATATATATTGAGTTTTTAAAACTAAAATATTGTTTTCTGTGCCCTTGATTTGGCATCTAGAGAATAAGGGCTTTACATTCTAACCTATTTTCTTTAAGGGCTTTACAGGTCAAGGAATTGATTACAATATCAAACAACGTTTACACATGTGATGAAGTTCTCTCTATGGTGAGATTTTGCTTTCTCACATTAATATCTCATAATGATACGTGTGCCTTGTGATGAAGTTTGAAATTGTTTTTGTTGCTCATGTTTATGTTGAAATTGTTCTTTAGGAGAAATTGATGCTCAACAAACTAAGATTCAATTTGGCTGTACCAACTCCATTCGTTTTCATGAAAAGGTTTCTAAAGGCTGCTCAAGCAGATAAGCAGGTATTCTGTTTTGCTTAAAATTTGTTGAATATTCAAATGGCATTGGGCCCCACTATGTTATGACATGCATTCAATTTTCGATGTGTTGGATGACAGACATCATGCACCATTTTGTTCTAACTATAAGCTTTCATAAATGGGGTCTTTATAAAATTAATGCTCTTTTGGGTGTGTTTCCATGGATCAGCTTGAGGATTTGGCATTCTATCTTGTTGAATTATGCCTGGTTGAGTATGAAGCATTGAAATGGAAGCCATCTATGCTGGCAGCCTCTGCTATATACATGGCACAACATATCTTGCAAAGGATGCCAGCTTGGACAAGACTGCTTCAGAAGCATGCACAATATAGAGAATCAGAACTCAAGTAAATCTTGAATATCCTTTCTGTCTTTTACATCCTAGTATTTCCTACTTAATGTGTATTCAAGTACAGCATCTGAAATTATTTTCTGGTGCATGCAGACATGCTAGAATTAAATGCTTTCTTTTTATGCAGAAAGTTCCTGAATTTCTTGTCATTTGTGTTTATATGATTTGAATCTCTTATTTATAAAAGAGGGTTTGAACGTTTGATTTTCTTTGTGCAGGGAATGTGCTACTATGATTGCAGGATTCCATAAGAATGCAAAAGAGGGTGATTTGAAGGCTGTGTATAATAAGTACTCAAGTTCACAATTTGGAGGTGTAGCTAAGCTACCGTTTGCTGCTTCTCCTCTTCTAGGAAATTAGACCCTTGTGCGCAGGTTGCCTGTTTTTATGCTTTGTACTATAACATCCATCAGCTTTGTAAATAATGTCAAGTGCAATCAAGTTACAAGTTTTGTAATGTCAAGTATGAATTGTTGACATGGTGGATTGTGAAGAGATTAAATACTGGAATTAATTTATTTTCTCTTAATCCATAAGGGTAAATACCCAGTAAATGTTTTGAAAAGTTTGGAGCTGTTTCAACTGTAATTATTGCTAGAATTTTGACTGAACATGTAATGTCTTTGGAGCTGTTTCTACTGTAATTTCCGTAGAGTGGGCTGCACATCTATTGTGTTTGGAACGGATTCAATTGTAATTATTGCAATAATTTTGTTGCACATCTATTATTTTGAAAAGCCCTTTTCTGAGATATTTGGGGATGCTGTTTCAGGGTTTCAAAGAATTTGGGAAACAAAGTAAATATTGAATAGAAGGCAAAACTACATATGCAAGATAGAGCCAAAGTTAGGCTCTCAATATTGAATAAGGCATACAAACCTCCATATGGAAAGATAGAGACCAAGTTAAGCTCTCAATATTTTCAAAGTTCCAATGCTGCGTGTATGTCATTGTTAAAACAAAACGTTATTAACAGTCCGACATAAAAGAAAACCCAACAATACATGCTTGTTTAATGATTGTCATTTACAATTATTGCTAGAATTTTGACTGAACATGTAATGTCTTTGGAGCTGTTTCTACGCTCTCAATATTTTCAAAGTTCCAATGCTGGGTGTATGTGTCATTGTTAAAACAAAACGTTATTAACAGTCTGACATAAAAGAAAACCCAACAATACATGCTTGTTTAATGATTGTCATTTACAATTATTGCTAGAATTTTGACTGAACACGTAATGTCTTTGGAGCTGTTTCTACTGTAATTTCCGTAGAGTGGGCTGCACATCTATTGTGTTTGGAGCGGATTCAACTGTAATTATTGCAATAATTTTGTTGCACATCTATTATTTTGAAAAGCCCTTTTCTGAGATATTTGGGGGTGATGGGGGGTTTCAGGGTTTCAAAGAATTTGGGAAACAAAGTAAATATTGAAAAGAAGGCAAAACTACATATGCAAGATAGAGCCAAAGTTAGGCTCTCAATATTGAATAAGGCATACAAACCTCCATATGGAAAGATAGAGACCAAGTTAAGCTCTCAATATTTACAAAGTTCCAATGCTGCGTGTATGTGTCATTGTTAAAACAAAACGTTATTAACAGTCTGACATAAAAGAAAACCCAATACATGCTTGTTTAATGATTGTCATTTACAATTCTCTGTTCTGCTAACCCGATTGTCAACATTGAGAAAGATAGCATTGGGCATATATTTAATGGAGGTCAAATGGGGAAAATGAACGCAAGCTAATGATGGAAAGTGGTCAATCTGTTAGCTGCATATCTTTTGATCTTGTGCCCAGGGCAGGCACCCTTCAAATCTGGGCTAACTACTTAATTGTCTTCATATTTTGTAGTTAGAAGATTCCTGTATGGGATTCTAGTCATTGTAGAAAAAGCTCTGGCATATGAGAAGAGTGGAATTATTTTGTAACTATGTTGTGTTATGACCTAAGTTACCAGGATACGGATACGGATTCACCAGATTTTTTAAAACTCAGGATCTGGATATGGCGGAGAAACGGCAAGTACTACAAAATATAAAAATATTTATATAATAAATAAAAATATAGAAAATCTCTTTTCTGAGATATTTGGGGGTGATGGGGGTTTCAGGGTTTCAAAGAATTTGGGAAACAAAGTAAATATTGAATAGGAGGCAAAACTACATATGCAAGATAGAGCCAAAGTAGGCTCTCAATATTGAATAAGGCATACACACCTCCATATGGAAAGATAGAGACCAAGTTAGGCTCTCAATATTTTCAAAGTTCCAATGCTGCGTGTATGTGTCATTGTTAAAACAAAACGTTATTAACAGTCTGACATAAAAGAAAACCCAATACATGCTTGTTTAATTATTGTCACTTACAATTCTTTGATCTGCAAACCTGATTGTCAACATTGAGATAGATAGCATTGGGCATATATTTTATGGAGTCAAATGGGGAAAATGAACGCAAGCCAATGATGGAAAGTAGTCAATCTGTTAGCTGCATATCTTTTGATCTTGTGCCCAGGGCAGGCACCATTCAAATCTGGGCTAACTACTTAATTGTCTTCATATTTTGTAGTTAGAAGATTCTTGTATGGATTTTAGTCATTGTAGAAAAAGCTCTGCCATATGAGAAGAGTGGAATTATTTTGTAACTATGTTGTGTTATGACCTAAGTTACCAGGATACGGATACGGATACGGATTCGGCAGATTTTTTAAAACGCATGATCTGGATACGGCGGGGAAACGGCAAGTACTAAAAAATATAAAAATATTTATATAATAAATAAAAATAGAGTGAAGAATCATAACTATAAGAGTAGAACTATAAGTTATTGCCAAAAAGAGAGTTCATGTACCATAACGGATAATTTGATGAGTTGTAACCATGATTGATATTGATAATTTTAAAATCCATTTCAGCATGAACTTGAAGGAGGTCATAGTAGTGTTTTTGTGAGCCACATCCACATGTCCCTATCGGCGGGGAATAAAGTGGGTTTCTTGAAGGCTGTGGCAAGACTACATAACAATGTAGGTGAAGTGAGCAACAACATAGCACATAAAGGTAGATCACCCTTTGACAACAAACCTTGACCGTAAAGATAAATCATATAAAAACATTGAGAACAGAACTTGATATTGATATTTCAGAGTTCAAGAATAGATCTTGACATAAGGTTAGTTCAGACCTTGAGTAGGAATGGAATTTACACTTTTAGCGATTAGTTGTTTAGGGTTTTTTTAATGTTTTTCATTAAAAAACCATAGAAGCACTAGAAGTTTCCGGATCTGTTTGAACATTTCAGGAATTGTTTCATTTTTCAAAGGATCTGTTTCATAGGAACAGGCTATGTTTCCTTCTACAGGGGAACTGTTTCCATGAAGGATCCTAGGCGGATCCGGTCTGAATACGTATCGGATCCGTGGATCTGCAGATCCTACACACTGGGGTGGCGGATCCGGTAACATATGTTATGACAATATGTTGTCTTTTGAGTTATGTTATAATTGCACCACAAATAACAAAATCTATAGTTGCATCTATAGATTAGGTAGTGTCACATATGTAATATTAAAAATTAAATTGAAAAAAAATGAAGTTTGTAAAAATGAAATAAAAATAAAAATAGTTGATTGTAATAATAAAAAACTAGAAAAATAATATATATCCATCTTAATCCTGGATCTTTTAAGTGCGGAAAGTTCTTTTTTTTTTTAAATCTTTGAGTACTTATCAGATCTAGGTTTAAGATGGATTTGTGTTTGTCTTATAAAAATTGCATTTTTCTTTCAAGGAAAACTTGTAGGGAAACCCATTGGACAATGGCCTCCCCACATTCGTGGATGTCATATTTATGAATCGTGCTATCTCATGCAATGGGATTTGAATTGGGTCTTTGTTAGCATAGAACTAGCCAAATGCCTCCCCACATTTGTGGATGTCATACTTATAAATTGTGTTATCTCATCCAAGGGGATTTTATTTGGGGTTTTGTTAGCATAGAACTAGCCAAAATGTTGATGTAGTGTATTTTATTAAAATTAGAACAAGATTGAATTCAACGACCAACCTCTAAAAGGTTTGCACCTCAAATGAATCTTGCAAGTGATGCCTATTTACTTTTCTTTAGTATCAATAATAATGAGGGATAAAAAATTATAGATGAAACCTTTATAGGAGGTGTGAAGGAGGAAAGGAACTGTCAACTTTTGGCATATAAGAAAGTTTGTGAATGCATTTTTATAATTAACAAAACCAGTTGTAGGCATATTGCTCTAAGTTGATTAGATCTTTTGGAGTGGACAAGTTACCAAAGAGAATTAGCATTTGGAATATTTTGGTTAGAGGTAATATTCTTCAAGTTTTAGGAGGATTTTACAACCAATATTACGATTGTAGGAAGTAGTAAAAAGCTCTAGTGAGTAGGATGAAGGAATATGATCCCCGAAGATCCCAATAGGCCAGGGACATAAAGAAGGTTGATTGGGATCTGCTCTTCAAAAAAGGGTTGATCTCCAAGCTTCAAGAAGGTTCAAATCTTTCATGAGGAGTTAAAAGAAGAGAATAATAAAAGAAAATACAAATTATGTTAAATGTCTCTGCACCTAATGACACCTTTTAATAAGAAAATTATATTTTATACTTGCACCATGGGGTGCTTTTAATAAGTGTTGTAATGAAATAACTTTATTTGCTTTGATAAGTGTTGTAATGAAATAACTTTATTGGCAAAATAGGGGTTCATAAATCACCATATTTAGGAGAATCTAGCAAGAGCATGGCTTGTAATGGGTAGAATTACGTTGTGTAATTATTTTGTGTTATGATAATATTTGTTATTTTTTAAGTTGTTATAATTTATAATAATTGCATTGATGTATTGCATTTGATTAAAAGAAGATGATTAATTTTGGTTGAAAGGTTGCACCTAATGTTAATATAAAAAATGATAAAATTTATCATAACAAAATTAAACATGGGAGGGATAGGACTAAGAAAGAGGAAGCATTATGAATAACATAGTTTGGTGGTTATGTAGTGAGTAGAACTAGCTCGAGGCACAATGTGAGAAGTGGATTACACCCTTTTGGTGTGGACTAGTTCTTGAAAGGAATTCGCATTTGGAATATCTTGGAGAGGTAGAATTTAGTCTCTCTCTCTATATATGTGTGTGTGTTGAAATCTTAAGGAGTTTCTAACTTTTGGTAGGACTCATACAACCAATATTGTGAGTATAGGAAGTATTAACAACTCAAAAAGTAAGGTGGAGAAAGGAAAATATCATCTAATAATGAAAGAATTTGTACCTCTATGGGGAGTTTTTTTAGAGAGATTAGAAGAACTAAAGTGTCTTGCTAACAAAGGATATTATTAATAGAAAGAAAAAATTGCTTAATCATTCTTGCACCTCACAATGTCTTGATAAAATCTTGATATTTGTACTCACATATCGAGTTGGTTTAGTATGTGTTGTAATGAATAACTTTTACTGGTCAACGAGGGACTTAAAATTGCCATATTTAGGGATTCTAGCAAGCGTATGGATTGTAGCCACTGAAGGGAGAGCTTTGCCGCATGAGATGGGCATAATAAATTTGCAACTATAGTGTTATAACAATCTATTGTTCTCTTTTATGATATGCTATAAATTTATAAAAATAACATTAATGTAGTGCATTTTATTAAAAGAAGAGCAATATTGAATTTCGAGATCAACGCATAGATAAGTAGCTTTGGTTGGAAGGTTACACCTAAAGAAAGAGGCCTATTTATATTTTAGTATCAATAACACTTTTATGGCAGGTGCAAAGGAGGAAAGGAAGTGTCAACATTTGACATATTAAAAAGTTTGTGAAATAAGAAAATTGGATATCGAGATGGGAGTCTTGTTCCTTGAGATGTTTTTGGCTAAGAAACTATGCGAAAACACCCTTTGGAAGCGCTAAAGCCTTCCCTCTTTAGGCTATTCTAAAAGAATCAAATAGCTAGAGGGGGTATCCTTCAGTAATAAGGTTTTCAATTTAAATATTACATTAGAGACGTTTGTTTATTAAAAGATGATGAGAAAGAACTGCTAAAAATAGAGATGAAGCAATGTAGATACATTTTTATGAATAATGAGCACCGTGTTATCATTTAATAGACATTGAATGAATACAAATATCCAAGCAATATAGAGAGGTTAGCGAATGTATTAGGCATTATTCAAAATGAATACAATAATTCACTAATAACTTTGACTTTCGGAGATAGATAGACCTTTATACTAAATGAGTTGGATATCCTTTTCCACATTATTCCTCTTAACTGAAGTTAAAAGTTGTATGTGTCTTCATAGACAATGAAAAGAAAAGTTCTTGATAGACTAAAGAAAAATACAAAAACAAGGATTATAGACAGATTAAATAAGGGGTGAATCTTGAGAAATATAATATCTATAAAAAAAACCTAACTTAAGATTTTGTGTTCATATTCTTCTCATAGATAACCAAGTCACTCGCAGAAGCTCATTCTTGCTCACGAAACATTGTCATCCTTTTCTGAGTCTTTTCCTTTTATCAACCGTTCTTAAATGTTTCTCAATTCAGTTAGTTCCTTTCCCAAATTGGATTATAATGGGTGCTAGATTGGAGCGAGGATCTTGTGTCACATTGGGGCCAAAAAAGTAGGAGGTTCTGTTATCAAATTCCACATTTTCATTCCTTCAATTTCTCCTTTCATTTGTTAATGATATGGAAGCATTATGTGAGATGTTTGGACTCTTGAAATGTGATATAGCCATCCTATTGCATTCACCCATTTAAGATGGCTAAATCTCACCAACTTTATGAAACCTATATCTAATTCTATAAAAAGGTTATATAACACAGAGCTGCGTATAATATGAATCATTAAGATGACTTAATAATTTAAAATCAATTTGTAATTTATCAAAAATATGGTGTCCTGAGCATGGGAATGAATCCACATTATTTCTCTTATTTCATCATGGTAAACCTCTGCACTGTTGGTCCAACGCATTGCTACCAACTCAGTGTTTTCCCCATCAATTGATTTAGGCACTTTCGTGCAGTTCCAATAGTTAAGCTTCACTTGGCTGTTTGCTTTTCCTTGCTTTTAGACACGATTCATGGCATGCCATTGCATGGATTTCTTTCCTGAATCTTGCCTCCTGCAGGTTATTGTATTTGTAGTGTTTCGTCTTTCACTCTTAGGGATGATTTTCATTGGATGATTTAGCCTGTTAATGAGCATTGCATACCTTATAGAGATCTGCATTCTTCTTTCTCATCTTCGGCTCTCTCCATTAGACTCTAGCCTGAGAGGCTCTAAGGAGAGGTTTACATCATTGGCATTGGAGCACTCTTCAAGTGGGCTACAGAATGCTCTGTTCCAGCAACACGAATTGTCTTGATTTGCCTCCATGTTTTGAAATGAATTTAGTGGTGAAAGAGTTGTTCGAAATCTATAGCTATTGCAGGTATGATTTGCAACTGGTCTTGAAGTGTTGAGGACGCCCCTTTATGGTTAAAGCATATCTCGAAGTCTTGTACAAACTGCTGCTCCGGAAACACTCCAAAGACGGTCATGTAGCTATTGCTACTGATCCATCAGACTACTACAGATCGCCTATAGCAGTTTGCTGCAAACAATTGAAGTTGGAAATCCATCAATTTCGCTCAGATTTGCAACACACTCACTCTTCAACAATGGATCGGTCTCAGGTATCCCTTCTTACACCTTCTAATTGCTATGAATGGAAGTTGAAAGTAATTATTCTTTTAAGGAGTACAGGCATGTACAAAACCACTAGGGGAACTGAGGTTGAACCCATCGTTGATGCTGGAAAACCTAAATGGTTTAACCCTGCGATGAAGCATATGGATTGTTTTGTTTCTTTTTATCTCCTGACCTCCTCTTCCATACTTGGAAAACATATGAAAGAAAAAAATGACAAAGGTGAGGCATGGAGAGCCTCACTTGTCCTCGAGCTTGTGCACAATGTTTTAATGAGCAAATCCAAGTATGTTTTGACATTCATCGATGATTGTTCACAACCAACCCGAGTATAGCTTCTCAAGTAGAAACCAGAGGTTTTTGAGTTCTTCAAAGACATTAAAGACCTTGTATAGAAGCAATCCAAAAAGGCAATCAAAATTCTGCATACAGACAATGGGGACGAGTATGTGAACAAAGACTTTGAGCAGCCTTGTGCCTATAAAGGCATTGAATTGTAGTGGATAGACTTTGAGCAGCCTTGTGCCTTGTGCCTATATTCCTCAACAAAACATAATGGAAGAACAAAAAAATAGATCCTTGAAGGAGATGGTGAAATCCATGTTGCAATCCAAATCGCTTTCTCTGAAGCTTTGAACATATGCTCTTAATTGTGCCTACTACATCCAAAACCAAGTTCCTCAGAAGGCCTTGAAGGGAGTCACTCCATTCGAATCTTGGAACAATCGGAAGCCAGAAGTCAAGCACTTTGGAGTGTTTGGATTAAACTAAAATTGCTACAAACAAACAAAAGGTGTTGGAACCTCAAATACAACAATCACATCTACTATGGGATATTCGAATGGTGTTAAGGGATACAAACTTCTAAACCCCATCATTGAACACCTATGCATTGAAAGAAGTGTCAAGTTTGAAGAGGTATTCAAATGTTGCTGAAAATAAACACATTACAAAATCAACAATGTGCTAGAGTTCGATTGCTTGTAGCCGCTGCTATCAATCCAACATGCCCAAAGTATGTTGTTATATATCATGCATATTGGAACCTCAAATACAACAATCACATCTACTATGGGATATTCGAATGGTGTTAAGGGATACAAACTTCTAAACCCCATCATTGAACACCTATGCATTGAAAGAAGTGTCAAGTTTGAAGAGGTATTCAAATGTTGCTGAAAATAAACACATTACAAAATCAACAATGTGCTAGAGTTCGATTGCTTGTAGCCGCTGCTATCAATCCAACATGCCCAAAGTATGTTGTTATATATCATGCATATTTGATCTCTGCTCCCATAGACATTTTCTCCTTCACCTCAGACCATGCTACAATAGATAATGAAGAGGAAGACATTGTTGATGCTAATGCAGAGCTTGTTGCAGATCTGACAACAAGACAATGTTGGGCAAGGCAAACTCTTCAACTAGCAAGTGATTTGATTGGGGATACAACATATATAAGGACATGCCTTCAGTTCCAATGCATTCCACATGCACTCATTGTTATAGAATCTTTGTTGCCAACCCATTGTTACATGACCATTGCTACAGATCCTCAACAAATTTTCAATCTTTACAAGAGGTTACTGGCAATCCTAATTGGGACATAGCCATGGAAGAGGAATATCATTCACTGATGAGGAACCACACCTGGGAGTTGGTTTCCATGCCTCCAGGCAAAAAACTTGTTTGGTGCAAGTGGATCTATTGAAAAAAGTTTGCAACATATGGCCTGGTGAACAAGCACAAAGAACAACTTGTGGCAAAGGGCTTCTCACAAGTAGCTGGCATTGATTACAATGAAACAATTTTGCACTAGTTGCAAAGATGGACTCAATTTTAATTGTGCTCGTCATTGTTGAAACTCAATGTTCGAAAGTTCATCAAATGGACATAAAGAACACATTTCTTCACAGGGATATTGAAGAGTTGTACATGGAGTAGCCACCAGGGTTCTCTTAAGACTCTAAGATGGTGAGCAGACTTAGGAAATCATTGTAGGGCCTCAAATAGGCCTTTCAAGCTTGGTATGCCAAGATGGATTTCTTCTTACTGTCCCATGGATTCTCATGTTGCCATCATTTTAGGGATTGTTGTGCCCCCCTTAGAGGGCCTGCCTTTCGATTCTTTAGTGTATTTTCATTATGGTTGGTTATAGAGTTCGAGGCTCTTGGTTCAATGATACCACTTCTTTTCCAATGTGAGTGTCATTTTTGTGTGAATAATGTTGTGGTTCCTTGCCTTTCGATTCTTTAGTGTATTTTCATTATGGTTGGTTATAGAGTTCGAGGCTCTTGGTTCAATGATGCCACTTCATTGTTGAAACTCAATGTTCGAAAGTTCATCAAATGGACATAAAGAACATTTCATCAAATGTTCTTTAGTGTATTTTCATTATGGTTGGTTATAGAGTTCGAGGCTCTTGGTTCAATGATGCCACTTCATTGTTGAAACTCAATGTTCGAAAGTTCATCAAATGGACATAAAGAACACATTTCTTCACAGGGATATTGAAGAGTTGTACATGGAGTAGCCACCAGGGTTCTCTTAAGACTCTAAGATGGTGAGCAAACTTAGGAAATCATTGTAGGGCCTCAAATAGGCCTTTCAAGCTTGGTATGCCAAGATGGATTTCTTCTTACTGTCCCATGGATTCTCATGTTGCCATCATTTTAGGGATTGTTGTGCCCCCCTTAGAGGGCTTGCCTTTCGATTCTTTAGTGTATTTTCATTATGGTTGGTTATAGAGTTCGAGGCTCTTGGTTCAATGATACCACTTCTTTTCCAATGTGAGTGTCATTTTTGTGTGAATAATGTTGTGGTTCCATGCCTTTCGATTCTTTAGTGTATTTTCATTATGGTTGGTTATAGAGTTCGAGGCTCTTGGTTCAATGATGCCACTTCTTTTCCAATGTGAGTGTCATTTTTGTGTGAATAATGTTGTGGTTCATATAACACTACACTCAGGTGCATATACACTGTAATACCCTTGTTGTTAAGCCCTAGAATTATGGTATTTTATTTGACTATGGAATTATGTTCTATTTGTTAATGTGACTATGGACTTATGATCATTGTTTGATAATGTGATTATGGACTTTGGCATTATTATCAATGTTAATGTTGTTATTGGCATTGTTATCTTTACTGGTGTTACTATTGATTAAATAAATAACTGGCTCAACAAAGGAAACTAAAAGAGTATGGGAGACCATGGATCTTACACTGTGAGGGGGAATGGGGAACATCCCTAGCACCTTAGAACTTGTTGTTGGATGGGAGTTGTCTATCCTAGTTCATTTTTGTACCTTGGTGACATTAGTAGTGTTGGTAACCCAAACATTGTACAACGGACCCTATTTCTGATTTTTATGGACTATGGAATCACTATTGCACCTTATGCATACCTTAGTGGGCCCCTCTTTCCTAGTGCACCCTCCTTGGGAGGCATTCCCTCCCATTTATGTGTTTTTTTGTCATTTATGAGCCCTCTCCCTAGATTCTAGGAGTTGTAAGCTAGATTTTAGCCTCCACCTCCATAAGTGCGCCCACTCCTCTATTCATGGAGATGCTCCCTATTTTTGTGCTTACAAGTCATTTTTTATCCTATCAGACCCACTCTCTCACCTCACATCTCTAGTGCACCCTCCTTGAGATATTCTTGGCCTCCACTCCTTGATTTTTGGTGACTCTTCCTCATGATGCTAATATGAAAAAAGGAATCTCCTAACTAAGCTACCACAATTCCACTAATTTGAGTTAAGTCCGTGATGAAGCTTAACCTTACCTCTCTCTAATTCGAGTTGTTTCCCTTGGGTTAGAGTTGGCCTCCTTGTGCTATCTCATTGTGTTGTGTGTTGATAGTATTGAGATTGTGTTGGTATTATATTGAGACTAAGTGTTTGTTGCAGGATCCTTGAGAGGAGTAGTCTATTGTCCATTCCAGAGAGCTATTATGTTGGATTTTCACCCCTTTGCTTCCATCATATCACTCTACTAGTCCAAGTTCTCGCACATGAATCCAGGAAATGGGATGGTGACCCCATAGGTAGTGGAGACTGACATGAAAGTAGTAGTGGGAAGCATTGTGGTTCTTGGAAGAGGTAGTTCCGAGAGTTTCTAGACTGAGTGTACCTCTAATTGTGGATCCGTGGTCTTAGGTCGGGGGTGACCTATTCAAGTGAGTTAGACTTGATTGTGCCTACGACTAAGAGGAAAGTTGTCTTGTTGAAGTCAGTTGCCCATGTTTTGAGATGAGTATTTCTCTTATGTTTTTATTTTCATTACAGTATTTTATTTTGTATAAGTGCAATGGTAGATGAATTGGTTATCTGAATGTTCATGTATTATATGTCAGGATCCGTATGCAGGAAGGATGAATTTTGTAAAATATGGATATGAGTTTCTATGTTCCTTCCATTCTTTCTATTACTCTTTCTCTTATTCGAAAATTGTAATTGTGGCTCTACGGTATTGAGAGGGGTGCAACCATATGTTTTTTTCACCCATCTCTGCTCATTTATGTGTTGCGAGACATGTTCCATTGCACCTGGAACAATGTTTCCAGTAAATATTTCCTTTCGTTTCACTGAAAAAGCTTTCTGGATAACCAAGATACGTCTGTTTTGGTCTGGTGGTTTTGTCGGTGCCAAGATGAGCACACATGTTATTTGATTGTAAATGTTTATGTGTATAGATATGTTCTTAGTTGTAGATCTGAGTTTGAATGATGTATTCTGATTGTAAAGGTGACCGATGGCTGAAGGATGGCATCCATACGATCTGAATTGTATTAGAGAGAGATGGTTGTAGGGAACAACCATCAGGAGATGATTTTGAGGGTTGTGGTTGCAGCCGGTGTTTTATGTTTTGCTATGGTTTCAGTGTGGCTGTAGATTATATCCTACGGATGTATTTTGATGTGTGATTTTCCTTACTGTTTAGCCTCACCAACAACACACACATAACAACACCGAAAATTAATTTAATTTGCAAATAACTAATGACAACAATACTTGGTTTATAAACTATGCTTTCAACAATATTACAAATCAATATTACATGAATTGATTGTAGGTTCTTATTCACATTGGAGATGATGATTATCATGCCTTATTCACCTACTTGTTGTGATTACGACCTTTAACTCTCACTTTGGAAATCATTATTAGTAGATTTATTTAAGTGTAGTGATTATCTAAATTAAGGGTCGTAATTAAGTAATTAATTAAATGTCACAACTTTAGTTATAATTCTAAATTTAGAGTTAAAAGTTTTAATTATTTGGGTAAATAGCTAGTTGGCCTAACCTTAATTTGTCTAAATCTGTTGTGCTTAAATTTAACTTAGTCTTAATATTAGCGCCTTTGGCTTTAGTTAGGGGTCGAGGACATTACATACATCATCAAATCATGTTGTATATCATATCTCATGTTGTATATTCCCACACCATAGCATTAAATTCTACTTTGTGAGGTGCATAGCATTTGTTGTTCCAAGCGAAAGTTTAAAGTGAAATTAAAATAAAAAAATAAGTGTTTAGATTGGTTTAAAGGGAAATGCTAAATAATAGGGAAGAATTACCATATTTATTCTTGCAATTTAAGAGGGCTCATACTTCACCCTTGTATTATTATTTACATAGCCCTTAGACACCAAGAGGAGACATTGAGAGGAGAAGGACGTGGTTGAAAGCAAGTTCCAAGAAAATTTGACAAAATAGTGACCCCTTGAACTAGCATATTTACTTCATCTAACCTTTGGCAGAGTCAAGTAGGTCTTTGAATTTTAATAGGTTCCATATATTCAATATTTTGGTGGATCGCTGACACTCGATAGATTGGGTGGCACAATTCCTCTAGGGTACATTATCCCTAAACGAAGCATAATGACTATAGGGCTTGTGTTGAGAATAGTTGGTCTATTTCAAACTTTGGGTCATCAATGGGTCTCTAGAATTCTCCTTCCAAGATGTCTTCCCCATAGATTTATTGTGCTCTTTCAAACCCTTTAGACCCTCAACTATATGACATAGGGTATCTAGGCCCATCTCCGGTGGTCAAGGAGGATTGGTTTGGATGAGCTCTTAATTCTCAGAACATGGAGGATGAGTTTGGTCGGAGATTCTCTAAGAATTCAAGGGATGGCATATCTTCTACTAGTCCCAAGAAGTAGAAAAAAAATCTAGGTGGATCTTGGTGGCCACCCATCTATTCCACCAAGTTACACCGATTCTCCATCTTCTTGGAAATTTTCTATGTTTTTTCGGATCCTAGACTATGGTGTTGTTTTGAGGCCCTAAACAACGTTTTTTTTACCAATGGGGTGGCAAGGGGATGCCATGACATGCCCTAGCCATAGTTAAGAGTTGTACTTCTTAGTTCTTTCCAACGAGCTATCGAGCACCCTAAATGGAGATCATCTATAAAATTTGTGCCCCAAGGAAGTTTATGTATCAACTAGCCACCTCGGGGCCCACAAATCCTTTTGGCGCTTCATCTCCTAGGGTTATATTTTTGGATGTTAGGGTTTTTTCCTCTTTATGCTTATGATAAAAAATGCCCTTCATGGTCTCTTTGTAATCATCTCTCGCAAATGAGCGTAGCCAACACATCTTTCTTTAGAGATAAGCTACCACCCTTTAAGCTAGTTTGTATTGCTTAGTAGTTTATAGTGTTTTTACATTCTATTCATTAATAGAATTTGGGTTTTACTACAATTGTGATTTCTGCAAAAAAGAATTGTGTGTTTCCATTTTATATTGCTTCCTTCATTTCGTTCTGCAAATAATCCAAATAAAAAAAAGTGATGAAGGAAAAAGAAGGAGAAGCTAATGATGACAGTGGGGGAGGACATATGATTTAATTACGTGTTGGATTATGCAAGTAAAACTATGATTAGGCATTTCTTTGGTATGTGTATGTTGGAGGATTCTTTGAGATCTTGGCACTACTACATTTGGATGTGATTTTCGACGTATTTTTCGACAATGATGGCAAAACTTACAGGGCTTGTCGAAAATTCCTTTTCGTTTTTGAATTTAATCCTGATTGACATTGTAGTTCTGACATCCATTCTTTGTTGTCGAAATTGAGAATTCATTATGTTAGTATAGCCTAGCCGTTACATGTCCCTTCTTGGTCTTCGAAATGGTCAATGCATGTCCCTCGTGTTGACCTAGTCAACATATGTTGGTATTCCGACGATGGTGAACATAAACGACAACTATATAAGAACCCTTCATATTAAGCTAACAATTATGTGATGCTCTCAACGTCTACAATAGAATGTTCCGTAGTTTCGACAAATATACCATCAATATTACAACAATATCATATCAAACTATATAATTTAATTGATTAAATTATATAGTTAACAATGCCAATATCAAAAGAGGAAAGTTCAAGGAATTTTGCTAAGTTATGGGAGCAACTTAGCGATGGTAAATGTTGGTTCCCTTGCAAAAATTGCAATGGAATGAAAAGAGGAATTTTTAGTTCTACAACTATAAAACACTGTTGGGAATATGGGCATTTCGAAGGGGATGTGAATTTCATCCAATGGTAAGAAGTATTAGACTTTTTTTAGTTGCATGTTTAATTTTTATTATTAATTTAATTTAGAAGTTTTAATTTATTGTTTTAGTATTTGATTTATATTATATACTAAAAATATTTGATATATTGTAATTTGCAATGACAAAGAGAAAGCGTCCTAGGATGGGATCGAAAAACGAGCAAGATGTGCCAAATTGTAGTAGAAATGTTGGTATACAAACTGAGGGAGATCATCATGGAGCCAACAATGGAGATGATGAATTTAATCATATGGCCAAGGAAAATGATGATATTGACATAATTCACAATGATGGGATAAATAGATTGATCAACAACACATTTCATGCTTCATCACTGGATGATAACTTTGATGGATATGTTGAATATGTACCTCTCATTAGGAAGGTGGAAAAACCCTTGTATGGAAACTCAAAGACAAATATTCTATATGCAATTTTATTGTTGGTGAACTTGAAAGTGTTGAATGGGTTATCTAACACTTGCCTCACACAGATCCTAAGATATGCAATATAATTCTCCATACATATCGAATACCTTTTTTTGTTCTTTCTATTTTTATAAGTGTTGATTATATTTTAAAAATGATGATGCAAAATTGACGAGCAATATTCATTACTTTAAATTTTTGTTTTAATGTTTAGATTGTTAGGTGATATTCTCCTACTATCACCAAATCATTTACCTCATGCATACCGAGAATTGTCTCTCATTATTAAATATTTAGGAATGGAGTATGAAGCCATTCATGCATGTCTTAATCACCACATTATATATTATGGACAACATGCAACAAAGTTGGACTACCCTCAAAGTGGAATTAGTAGATATCGAACCGATCAAGTAAAAAATAAGGTGCCCTGCAAGGTTCTTCGTCATATTCCCATAAATCCACATTTCCAATGATTGCTTAGGTGCAAAAACATGGCACAATTTATGGATTACCATGCATGAAATATAAGTGAAGATGGTGTTATGCGAATGCCTGTAGATGGTGTCGCATTTAGGGGCATCGAAGAAATATGGTCAGTTTTTAAAGAAGAACCTCCTAATGTTAGGCTTTCATTGGAAGTTGATGGTGTCAATATGTTTGGTGAGATGAGATCTATTTACTCAATGTGGCCTATTTTTGTTATAAACAATAACCTTCCTCCTTGGATGTCAATAAAGAGGGAGCACACAATGTTGGCAATGATTATTCCAGGTAATTGTTTCAAATTAGTTATATTATTTTGAAATACATATCTTTTCCATTATACTTAATTAGTTGTTTGTTAGATATAATAATTTATTATATGTTCAATATAATAAATGTGTGTATTTTCAAATAATTAGGTAAGTACTAAGTTAAATATATGGATGTATTTATTGAACCTCTTATTGATGAAATTCTAAAGCTATGGAATGGCATCACTATCTATGACATCTCCAAACCAATAGGTCAAAGACAATTTCAATTCCATGGAATACTTACATGGACAATTCATGATTGCTCGGGGCTAACACATTTTTGTGGTAATCAGTATTAAAGTAATATTGCACTCTAACATTTTTTAATTTTGTCAATGATTGAAGCATTTTTTGAATAATTTATTTGTATAATACTTGTATTAACATAATCCACATCTTGCAGGTCTTCAAACAAAGGGTAACTTTGCATGTCCAGTGTGTGGTCCCAAATTGGTATCTCAATGCTCCAAAAGCTTAGGAAAGGATGTGTTTGATGAGTATATGAACTCCCTCCCTAACAACCATTGTTACCGAACTACCAAGAAATATATTTTTGATGGGAAGGAAGAGACCAGGAAAATATCTCGAAGAATGACACCTCAACTTTGGAAATTAGAGTATAATAGGAATCATCGTCGAGGTAAGCAATTCAATTCCAAATCACGTGTAATAATGCTATACATCTTGTAATATTTATAATATTCAATTGTTTCATAGGTATATAATATTTAATTTTGTTCATTTCCATTTTGTAAAGGTCATCGACACATTAATGAGCCTCCTGCATGAGAAATGAAACGATTCTCCATCCAATTCAATAGGTTTCCATACTACGAGCACCTACAAGTTGCATGTTTGTTTGATATAATGCATATCAGGAAGAACATTACAGAAACACTATGGAGAATCTTAGATGGAAGGAGTAACACATACAAAACAAGCAAAGTTTATAGCGAAATTATGGAATCTAATTATGTAATGGAATATGTGATTCTTTATTTCAAGCATGGACAACTAGAAAATATTCCATGGTTATTTCCATAGCAGAAAAGCAATGTTGTAAAAGACGTCATATAAAAAATAAAATTCCTAATGGTTTTTCTTCGAACATATATAATATCTTAATGAAGAAAGGAGAATTTGGTGGGGGTGAAAACTCACGATTGGCATACATTTATTAATGTAAACTAGTGTAATAATCTTCGAGGTTTTTTCTTGAATTTGGTTGTTGTATTAAATTTATGAATATAATAATGCTTATGTGTGACGAACAAAGGAGGCCATCGATAGTAGGCCAGAGTATATAGGGTGAGAAACAAAGGAGGTTTTTGAGAGCAAAGAGGGTGATGAGCAAAGATATTGAGGAGCAAAGGAGGTTGTCAATAGCTACCGAGAGAAGAGAGGGTGAGCAATTTTCAAGAGCAGTACATATCGTGAGGAGGAGAAGATGTTGACGGGCATAGAGGATATCACAATGATGGGCACGCCTAATAGACTAACAGAGACAAGAAAGGGTCCCAATGTCTTCGATAAGGCTTGCCTTACCCTTTGAGCTACGAATTTAATTTTCTTTTAGAAATTATCCATGTCATTGGGTGTTTCTCAATCAATAATAAGTCCCCACTGGGACAAGCTATGCTCTGTCTTTCACCTCTGCTCCTGTCTTTTACTTTTCTCAACCAACCATGATAGCACCAAAATGAGAGGGGAGTGGGAGGGTTTTCTTGCCTTACTTGTCAATTCTAGCTTTAGATGAAATATTAATTGCATATACTTGCCTTTATTCTCTCTCTATAGCATCTTGCCTCCATAAGACACCCCCTTGCATCTCCTAGGATCTAAAAGGAGAAGGGTGCAGAGGCCTAGGGATCCTAGGAACACTAGCTTATGAACATTTTTTTTAATGTAAATGAAAATACTAGCAATAACCTCATCAAGAAAATTATACATTCTCATTTCACTTCTTCATTACAAAGGAGAATGTTAAAACCCTGAGACGAGGCTAAATATTTGTTGCTCTAGTTCTTGGATGCTAGTGCATGATTTTTCCTTCTTCGGCAATGCACAGAGGAGAATTAATATCCTAGGAAACCAAGGTGTTTGTAAGGGTATTCATTTCCAAGTGGTTGGTCCAGTCCCAGTGGGAAGTTATGTCCAAGGTAGTTTTGTGCTTGCAAGTTGGAAATGAATTTCTTTTAATAACCTTGGTGCATGTAATCATCTAAATTTACCATTTTTGGAATTCTTGAAACTACTGGACCTATAATGTCTACAACATCATCCTATTCACCACCAACCCACATGGCCCATCATCCCAACCAAGTCTACACCAGATAGTCTTAATTTTGGTAATCGATCTAGAGAATATTCATCAACACATGTCAGGAAATTTCATCTTTGGTTCTCATTCAACTCATTAGAAGATGATAGCACGTGGTTTCATCTACTCTAGTGTATATTGATTGACAATGCTACTAATTTGTACATTGAATTACCTTTAACTTCTTCTTCCAAAATTTCATCCTTAGAAATGTCATTTTTGACACTTTATCAATTACCCATTCATTACAAAATGTGGATCAAATTGTTAGCTTTGATTCAACAGTCCACGTCCACTTGTATATTTGATCATATGCATGAGTGGAGGTGGTGATTAGGGCTTATTAGATATGGGATCCTTGATCAATTACTTGTGGATTGGTTTTGGAAATCATTATTGCCGAACATAGCCAAGGATGTAGCGATTTCAAGGCTCTTATAGAAGAGAAAGTTATTTTGTGCATGCAACATTTGGATTTGATTTATTCTCAATTTGAGACACTAGAGGAGATAATCCCTCATGCACCTCAATATTCATTTGACATTTTCAAACCTTCCCTAGGACCACATGTTTATGGCATTATTGGTTCTATGAGTCATGCCATAATTGCCCAATTGGCATGTTGAATTTCCCAAGTGTTCATTCACCAAAACATGGCTACAACTGGTCATTTAAACCATAATGTTTCATTAATCCAAGTTCAATTCTCTAATGTTCATTATGTTCATTCTATTTCTCAGAAAGACATTAAAAAACCCAAACGTAAGAAAAATAATAAGAAGAAGAATTCTAACACTAGGGATGGGGAAATGCAAATGACCAACACTGATAATAGTGGTAATAAGGAAAGGTAAAAGCTCAAATTTCCATGTAAAGTTTTTTTTGAATACCATCCTACCTATGAATATCCAAAAAAGAATGAAATTCATTCCTATTTGGGTTAACAAGGGGCTCCACAACAACCTATGGTCCTCACCAACCATCTTATTTAAGGTGAGATCACCTTATTGCATTCTAGATCCAAGTATCATAGTAAGGGACACACACATTTCAATGCATTATCGACGAAGGATCCTCTACCTATGTCATGGAATTAGCTTGTTCGAGAGATTTGAAGTCCCCATTAAAGCTCATTCCATCATCCATGCTATTGAAATGTTTCGACACTTATTCTTTCAAACTGCACAAGGTCATCACCACCGTTCCATTTGAAATGGAGTGAAAAACAGTCTCAATCGAAGTAGAAGTTGTAGGTGATCTATTATACTATAGTCTTATTTTTGGTATAGATTTGGACATATCAGATGATGACTGTATCTTTTGTTTTCAAGGTTATTCATTTTCCTCATGAAGGGAAAGTGGTTACAATAGATCAGTTAGATTACTACGCACTATATTCTACAACCAACTTAGAATCCACCATTCCATTTATTGGTGATTCTAAAGCAACATTTGATAGCATTAGTGTGGGGATGTTCAGAGACTCATCTCTTATGGTTACATTTACCCTACCTCCATTGATTTGTTTTGTAGGATCTTGCCCCATATTTACCATATCTTCTATCATCCTCGCAACCATGGATAAAAACCCATGGGTGTTATCCAACATATCAAAGATTGGTTCAGTGGGAATGAGTATGCATTTTTCTATGGTGGAAAAGTCTTATCAGTCCACTTTCAAATGGATTTCAAAAACTCTAATCAAGTCTCCACCTTCAAGAGCAGTACAATCATTTTACCTCACCCATTTAGGTTGTTGATTATCCTACCTCCAATGACATCTCAGAAATGGTTTTTCCTTCAGATGAATTCATCTTAGAATATTTTTTAATCCAGAATGACCTTGGGAAGATATGCATCATCGATCATATTTTTTACCCTAGCTTAAGAATACAGAGGTCGACCCAGAGAGCCTCATATGTCTAGGTAATCTTGATTGGTACTAATGCCCAATTCTTACACAAGATGTGTTCACAAAAAGGTAACTTGGACAACATTTCAAAAAATATTCCAATAATGTAGGGACCCCCCCTTTTGGACTTACTTACTTAAAAATGATTAGAAACTTAAAACACAATATAACCATGATGATGCATAATTATTAATAAAACTTAACAAATTCGAGAACTAACAAAAACACAATACCTGAATCTGTTGCTGGAGGAGTAGTCGTCATCGTTAGTCCAATCCCGCTTGCCCTTGACGTCCGCTTTGCTCGTTGTGCCCCTCCAGCAGAAGCTAGTTTAACCATTGGCGAAGCAACCGTTAACTTCGCCACCCAACCATAGGCTCATGCTTTCAGTCGCATGGCCTCCCCCGAGCTTTGGGTCGTAGAGCTCACACACAATAATCCAGAAACCCAGCTTGGGTTTCCCCCCCACCAAGATTTCCAGCCAAACCCTCAATAGCAGCAAGTCATGAGGTAACTCAAAATTATGATAGTCATCCAGGGTCTGGGTCCTTTACCCATTCCCAATGCCTTCCTTATAAAGGGAAATCTCATGCGACATGTGTCGCTTCATGCAAAAATATTCATTTTATTAAATTAATAAATTAATAGAACTCACCCATCCATGTGTCAGTTTCTTCAGGAGATGCACCAACATCCCTAATTTTGCTCAAGTTTGTCCCCTAGATATTTCATTTAACTCCTAGATTTGTGGTGTAGGTGGAGTTGACTAGGTGTCCATGCCTAGGATTCCATTTTGCTCCTAAATAAATCTTTATAATATTTTTAAATAATCAGAAGTATCCTTTCATGTGCAAATGCCTAGATAACACTTAATATTATTTAAATGCCAAAGTAATCATTTATGTGCAAATGCCTAAAGTACTCAAATACATTTCTAAGTAATGTTCTAGGTGCAAACTTATACGTTTCAATGTAGTTAAGTTTAGCAGTCAACTTTTAATAGGACCCCGGTGCCACACCATTGGGCCTCCTTGTTCCTTAATTTAATTTCACTGACATGGCACCACTCCATCGGGTCCAGTCATCTGTAGTTTCCATTCCTCGACAAGGTACCACATCGTTGGGTCCTTGTGTCCACTCTTTCCGTTCTCGGCAGGGTACCGCACCGTCGGGCCCTTCTACCGTCATCCTTTTGTTTTGACTTGCGGGAACTTCATGTAGGGATTTCAGGAGCCGTTACCTCCCATCCTCCGTCTACACGCTATTAGGGACTAATGGCATTGAGGAGTGAGTCCGTTCTCACTGCGCGCCCCCCAACACGTACGTGACCAGCTCCGTCATGGCCCACCTCCTACGCCCTCACGCTTTCCTCTTGAGCAAGCGGATCAATGCTTATCTGCTTAAGCGTGGTATTCCGTCGGAAGTCGACATCGTCGTCGCTCTCCCTGTGTGTGATTTACCTGTACTCTACGACCCTTCATATTCCTTTGTGTGTCCGTCGGTGAACCTTTTCACCTGTCGCTACACACTATTCTCACAAACGTAAATTAGTAGCATTGTCCTCAATAATCACAATTTGATGTATAAATCTGTTGCTTCATTAAGCATCTATAATTTACTCAATCATTACTCATTCGTCTAATCACATAATCAATTGAACAGCTAGTCGTTAAGCATCATTCATATCAAAGTTAATCATTAAACAACATGAAATCGTCCATTCACAATAACTACCCAAATGCACATATATCAATCAATCGTAAATATAAAATCATAGGGTTATTTTATTAATGTTTCAAATAGTCGGGTCACTCAACAGGTCCTCTCAATGTCTATAGTAGTCTAGGGGCACTACATACACCCCTACTTATTTAGAACTTCGTCCCGAAGTTCAGAATAAATGTAGAAAGCTATGACGCATCTCAGTTGCGTCCTCCCAAGTCGCAGAGCTAGGACTGTCACTGTCCCACTGCACTTTGACTTGATCAATCAAGGATAATCATTAATCAAGATGTAATCAATCAATTATCCCTCTCCACACATAGAATTTAATTCCTTAATTCATTTATCAATTATTGTCGGCATTTACATCTTCAAGTTGTCCTCAATCATTTAAGGCATAAGAAGGCTCAAGAGACCATTATATTGAAGTTGTTTAGTCGGGTCACTCGAAAGGTGCCCTTAAGGTCCATAATCATTCTAGGGGCATTACATACACCCCCTCTTAAATAGAACTTCGTCCCGAAGTTAATTTGTGTTCTTGTACTTTCGATGTTAGGCCTGATCTTAATTTCTATTCTCATCTTCTGTCATTCTATTTTATTTTTCTCCAACAATGATAGCTATAAGCACAAGTGGTTCTAATAATTTGTTCATCCAACACGGTTCCAATACCTCCTTAGGAATTTCAATCATAAGCTTTGCGTAATGCAAATTTTATAATTCTTTTAATAACTGTCATTCTCTACTTAGATTTGGACTATATCTCCTATTCATCTTCAAAGACTCATGGTATCTGATCTAACCACAAGTTATATTGCATCAAAAGCCACACCTTAGTTATCCAATCATCTTTTTGCATAACAAATCCGAATGAGATTTCAAATCTAATGGATGTCCTTTCCTCCAAGACGAGGAAGTAAAGATTATACAATCTTCCTTAGAATACAAATGGGTAAGTTATAATCATGAATTAACAAATCAAGAGCAACTACGAAATATTCCAAAATCCAATTCCCAAAAGACTACTTCCAAATCCCTAAAGGTTTTAATATGATAGGATTCGAGGCATTGAGACTTAGTGGCTCAGTCGAACGTATCTGAGTTTATCACCTAGTCCTTTCATTATTAACATCATGTCCAAGTCAATGAGCTTATCACATTCCTACCTCATTACATCATTTCCATTGCCATATGACCACTTCGACAAACTCATCAAGTCACGCTAAGTATTGTATTCCATATCTAGGGTTATTCCACTTTTCATCAAGGTTTTTCCATGTCCTTTGGCTAACTGCATTACATTTAGTTCATTGCGTTTATCAAATTCATACATCATTTTACTAAAATCGTCATCGTTTGGCCCCT
Source organism: Larix kaempferi (assembly GCA_027924585.1). NCBI lineage: Eukaryota > Viridiplantae > Streptophyta > Pinopsida > Pinales > Pinaceae > Larix > Larix kaempferi. The sequence goes on along the minus strand of BSBM01000074.1, from coordinate 5,579,079 downwards.
TCGGTGGTCTTTCCTAATTGAGAAATCTTATTTTACAGTTGTCCTGGTCATGTCGATTTTGTACTTCTTCGTTCTCTTTAACAACATTGTCATGCAACAAAATGTCTTCTTCCCATGTCTATTAGTATAAATAAAGAGGATCATCAATATTACATTTATTTATATATGCCTAAATTTGTATCTTCAAACAAATGTATATAATACCGTATATCTCCTCTATATGTATTTATCAATAATTGTTATTTCTTACCAACAAGATATCCATACCCTTTTTTTTTTATATATACATTAAATATAATATGTACGAATGTACTACAGATGTAAGTAATTTTTGAATCCTCGTTTTAATATACATATAATCAATCCTTGATATATACAATACAATACACATGTAGTAAATTCCTTGTCCCGTCCAATAAGATGTCCATGTAAACGATTCCATACAACCTCAAGTTTCACATATTAAATCAACCCCATTAAGTACTACATATACACATATATATAATAATATTTACCTACAATTCATAGTCTATATATTTATAATTTCTCAAATCCACATTATATGTACATAAACATTCTCTTAAAACAACTATAAAAACTTATATATATATATATATTTTTTTTGTGTGTCAACAATATACTCCATACATGTCACTCTCTCCCATTCATAAACATTCCAATTTTATAGCTTAAACATTATTCTAAATACCCCACATATATACACTTTAATTTCCTTTAAATTACTATAGTGCGCATAGAAATGTCCAATTTAGAAGTGACACAATTTGTGGTAATATGCTTTTCAAGAAATTCCATAGTTCTTGTAATCCCCATGCAATCTTAAGTGGACGTGAATCTTAATATGTGGACCAACATGTATATATATAATAAATAAATAAATAAATAAAACAATTGTTTATTTATTCACTAAACACTATGATGGGAAGGATAAGATAAATAAATAAATAAATAAATAAAATAAAATAAAATGGAGTGTGTAAATATCATATTCCACTTAGATCATATTCAACACATTTTTCGATTTGCTAGGTTCATCTTTAACGTACAATGTTAAAACAAATTTATAAATAAAACTTAAATCTATATCTTTCAAAATGTGTGGAATGATTGTCAAAATATATATATATATATATATATTTTAATAACTAAATACAACATTTACTTTTTCATGATTCTTATATCCGTTTGAATGATTACTTGCCGTAAATGTTTATGTTCCAAGGTCTTAATGAAAAATATAAGACATATGCAAATAAATCAGGTAGGGTCTCGGTCAGCAAGAATCCCCCCTGCGATATTTAATCTATTTTCGTTGAAATTTAAAATCTCCTTAATAATAATAGTTGTCGCTATGAAGGATGACATCGAATAACTAAGAGTTATAAATCCGTCATCACTGTTAAAACTCCAAACGTGCATACTCGCTGGGATAAGTGAAACGATTCTATTAAAAGATTTGGCTATCTCTTAGACTCACGACTTCGTTCAGTCGGCGGATAATTAATGACTTGCACGCCTTCGTTCAGTCGGCGGATAATTAATGACTCACATGATAATGGAATGGGTAGGGAGATGTTAGAGTTATTCTGAAAGTGACAATGCATAAGTAGACGCCGAGCCCATGTCAGATCGAAGAGGGAGCACAACACATATCCCCCTTCGATGTGAAGTGGAAGGTAACAACAACACATATCTAAATATATATCTATTGAAATATACACATAAATTTTTATCCTTCCTGTCAAAATAATATATTCATCACTAATTCTTAATAATGAAAATTGAATGATTTTACACATGGCTTACACAATTCATAAGAGGATATATATGTATATATATATAACAGAACCTACCAACCTTTTCTATAACCAAATACCAACACAAAAACATAATTGGATTCTCGACAAATTCAAAAGACGCTATGAGCATGCTGGCGCTAAAGCGTAATACCAAAAGGTAATTAATTCTCTGGTCACCGGTGTCAATTTAGTAGCGTAGATGAGGAGTAGGCAGATGAAACAAAAGTCAAGAGTTGGATACCCAAAGACGTTTATATTTTTATTTTTTCTTTCTTGAAATCCAAATTTTTTTTTTGGCGCACAGAGTAGCATGGTCATGGGAAACGATGGATCCTCGTTGAACTCAGTGAAGGTATACAATGCAGATCTAACATTTTAATCCTAGAATTTATTCTCATAATCATTCTTTCAGCATATGCATATGTTTATATAACTAAAGACATTCGATTTTTATCATAATAAAAATTCACTTTACAATTCTAAATAGAAAGCATTTAACATTTTAATCCTACTAATTTATTCTCGTAAATCATTCATTCAGCATACACATATATTTATATAACTAAAACCATTCAATTAAAAGATCATTCAAGTGAGCATCGTTTAAGGGATGGGATCTAAGGTCACAGCAATTTCTAATAACAATTAGATAATTACGAACTAAGCCCAAACAGCCATTACATGCTCATTGATTTAGACATCAAATGGTTACTATCTTGGCTGTAAGGTTCAACTTCCACAACGAGCCAACACTTCCACTTATTTAGCACTGATCGATATGCCCGGCTAGTGGTCGATCTGGAGATCAACATAAAAACTATTTTTCTTAAATATTAAGTGAGCACACGGCGGTTGGTAGGGTCACTCGACAGGTGGCAGGACAGACTCCAATCGTTGTCCACTACCCAACATAAGATAATCAACAGTAGATAATGTGCAGCCAAAATTCCGAAGGGAGCCATCAGTTGTTACATGTGATGAACAGGTGGGAAACGAGTTCTGGAATATGCCAATCAGTTCTCGAAATAGAGACACAGCGATTTTTAAAGGTCAGATTACTTTTAGGATCTCAATTTCCGAAAGACGCTGTTCGATCTCTGAGTTAGATATACAGAGATTTTTAAGGTTCAAATTAAAATCATAAAACAAATTCTGGAAACGCCATGAATTTGGGGAAAAAGACGCACAGAGAATTTAAAGATCAGAGTTACACTCATTTTATGAAATCTGGAAAACGCCTTTTAATGTTTGAAAATAGAACACAACAATTTTTTTTCAATTTTTTTTTTTTTAAAGGTCAAATTACATTTCAAATCTCTATCATTCTTCATTTTATTTTATTATTTTTTTTTTTTGCAGGAATGAACCTAACTATTGGTAACTGAGAGATACACCAGCAAGGAACATCAATCATAAATGTAGCAAGTGTAAGTTTGGGCCATATCATGTATGGGTATCACACTTCATAATTTGAGATCGATAATAAGGGGAATTGTGCCGATATACATTTCATTCCATGAATTCATATCATGAGAAGTAATACCATATCAAATCACTTAAAAATTTTATTATGATGCAGATCCAATACTATGAGTCTCGAAATCAAATGCCAAGATTTTAGACTTGAGAGGTTTTCAGTTTAGAAATCAACGCCATGGTTTGAAAGCAGGTTTTTAGGAACAAATTTAAAACCACTGTAGAATCTGGGGACTCACGCCTAAATGGATAAAGCAGAGTCTAACTAATTAACCCAAAGAAGAAGTGATATCGATCCAGTCCAAGTGATCTGAGAAATTAAACAATCCTTCAAGAAATGTCTACAGAGTTGAAGATTTCGTCGGATTGGATCCTTAAACAATGAAACAGATCCACATTCGAAGAAAAGTATGCAGGGTTTAATGAATATCTTCTACCAGCCAATCTTTTAACTTTTAAACTGATCCAATAAGTGTACGACAGGGATAAACACGAATCCTAACCCGATCTGTGCATTGAGCTATTATCCAGGAAAAGATTAATGGCAATTGTTGTAGCTTTACTTCAAATAGTAGGGTTTGAGAGGATGGCCGACTGTATGGAGCGTGTTACATGATTCCTCACCCATGAGTTTATTTGTGTGACCTACGCGTGGTAACCCATGCGAGGGAGTCTTCTGCATGTTGCAGTGTCATTCCATTGTGTAGTACCTTCTATCGCGGGGCTGAGAGCTATGTGGAGTATTGACAGTGTAACAAGGTTTAAAAGTAAATGTAGGGATACGAACTTTAACCATTACTTTTGAAATACTCAAATATTAAATGGTACAGATTACAATACGATTAGATTCCCGGATACCCAGCACAGGCGTTCGGAATGGTTCAGGGAAGAGATAACTAGCCTTTGACGCCAGGATTGGGTTCCGATCTTTAGATCTTGAGACAGAGGTTAAAGCTTCGGCTTAAATCTTAGTACATTAGTGAATTCGTTCTACAGTTGCATGGTATAAAGGTTCGGAGTTCTAGCTAAACATAAGTGAAGTTTATAAAACAATTAATATTGGCCACATGTCGATAATGTAGTCTTCAGGATTTTCGATAGTGTTGCGACTCAAACAGTCGGCAAGTTACAGTTATCTAGGAGTCCGAATCGGATCTCTTATCAAGGAGATGGACTAACGGCTACACGTTACACATACCTAACTCACTACGGGTGCCATCTGTATGGTATGCAAGGTGACTAGAACGGGCATACAACCCATACACTTACGCCGAAACACGATGGTATGATGCCACGCCAGGGGTTTACCCGGATTTCAGGTCAAGTCACCGTCTACCGTTGCAGAGTTGGATTGAGCTGGTATTGTTGATCGGCGCTGGAGAGTATCACGATCTCAGCAGATGAGAGAGATAGAGATTGTATACAGGCATGAAATAGATAGAACAAATGATTCAATTAGTTTCTTATCAAAGCGAATACGGAGGTCAAATTGAGATCGGGAAAGAATGGCGGTTTGAAATGAGTATAACTTATCCGAAGACCAGAGTCGATAATCATAAAATATCAGTTGGTTTACCTAGGACATTCAGAACTCAACGAGCTGACCCTGCAGACAACAGGATTCGCCATGATTATGAGCTTCTTAATCGCTCAATGCTAGGAAGAAAATATATATATATATTAACTCAGTAATAAAGGATTTCATCGTATGGATAAAAAAAAGAAAAGAAGAATATGACGCTGTTAAATTGTTCAGAAACTGAAGGAGATCAAGTCAATAAACAGGGTAATTCGCCGAACAGAGGTTTTATTAGATAAATCGAGAAATCGAGTAGAGTCGATTCTGAGATAACGGAAAGGAATTGTTACTGCGTGAAATGGGTTGAAATACGCCCAAGTAGTCAGATCTGAGCTTCATCATCAAGAAGATGATATAAAAGGAATATCTCACTATAAAACTGACAGAGATCTCAAAAAATGAATTTGCCAGGGGTTCAGTAATTTAAATGAGATGGCTGTGTTCCCCCCCCCAAAAAAAATATAATCGGAGAGTTGCGATCAAATTTTCTGGTTTTAACTGTGTTTTGGATAACTTACTGTTATGGCTAAGCCATGTAAAATAAACAGAGATCAAATTCATAGGTAATAAAAACAATTGTTTATCATCACAAAAAGATAAAATGTTTTCGATTATCGATTTCGTAGCAGAATAAAAATTACTCAGATCTCAGAATTATGGTTATCTTTAGAAAATAAAAGTTTCTTCTATGTATTCCTATTCACATATCCACCCGCAAGGAAATTAACAAAGTAAATATACCAAATAGATAAACCTGTTTTGACAGACGATCGGATGGTGGCAGGCACGTTGAAGTGTCGTCCAATCATGATCAATCCTTGCTTGACGATTTATCGAAAGCGCCTGAATAATGTGAGTCCGGTGCCCTCAAGGCTCGACCGGCTCTGATACCAAGTGTAGGGACCCCCCCTATTGGACTTACTTACTTAAAAATGATTAGAAACTTAAAACACAATATAACCATGATGATGCATAATTATTAATAAAACTTAACAAATTCGAGAACTAACAAAAACACAATACCTGAATCTGTTGCTGGAGGAGTAGTCGTCATCATTAGTCCAATCCCGCTTGCCCTTGACGTCCGCTTTGCTCGTTGTTCCCCTCCAGCAGAAGCTCGTTTAACCATTGGCGAAGCAACCGTTAACTTCGCCACCCAACCATAGGCTCATGCTTTCAGTCGCATGGCCTCCCCCGAGCTTTGGGTCGTAGAGCTCACACACAATAATCCAGAAACCCAGCTTGGGTTTCCCCCCCACCAAGATTTCCAGCCAAACCCTCAATAGCAGCAAGTCATGAGGTAACTCAAAATTATGATAGTCATCCAGGGTCTGGGTCCTTTACCCATTCCCAATGCCTTCCTTATAAAGGGAAATCTCATGCGACATGTGTCGCTTCATGCAAAAATATTCATTTTATTAAATTAATAAATTAATAGAACTCACCCATCCATGTGTCAGTTTCTTTAGGAGATGCACCAACATCCCTAATTTTGCTCAAGTTTGTCCCCTAGATATTTCATTTAACTCCTAGATTTGTGGTGTAGGTGGAGTTGACTAGGTGTCCATGCCTAGGATTCCATTTTGCTCCTAAATAAATCTTTATAATATTTTTAAATAATCAGAAGTATCCTTTCATGTGCAAATGCCTAGATAACACTTAATATTATTTAAATGCCAAAGTAATCATTTATGTGCAAATGCCTAAAGTACTCAAATACATTTCTAAGTAATGTTCTAGGTGCAAACTTATACGTTTCAATGTAGTTAAGTTTAGCAGTCAACTTTTAATAGGACCCTGGTGCCACACCATTGGGCCTCCTTGTTCCTTAATTTAATTTCACTGACATGGCACCACTCCATCGGGTCCAGTCATCTGTAGTTTCCATTCCTCGACAAGGTACCACATCGTTGGGTCCTTGTGTCCACTCTTTCCGTTCTCAGCAGGGTACCGCACCGTCGGGCCCTTCTACCGTCATCCTTTTGTTTTGACTTGCGGGAACTTCATGTAGGGATTTCAGGAGTCGTTACCTCCCATCCTCCGTCTACACGCTATTAGGGACTAATGGCATTGAGGAGTGAGTCCGTTCTCACTGCGCGCCCCCCAACACGTACGTGACCAGCTCCGTCATGGCCCACCTCGTACGCCCTCACGCTTTCCTCTTGAGCAAGCGGATCAGTGCTTATCTGCTCAAGCGTGGTATTCCGTCGAAAGTCGACATCGTCGTCGCTCTCCCTGTGTGTGATTTACCTGTACTCTACGACCCTTCATATTCCTTTGTGTGTCCGTCGGTGAACCTTTTCACCTGTCGCTACACACTATTCTCACAAACGTAAATTAGTAGCATTGTCCTCAATAATCACAATTTGATGTATAAATCTGTTGCTTCATTAAGCATCTATAATTTACTCAATCATTACTCATTCGTCTAATCACATAATCAATTGAACAGCTAGTCGTTAAGCATCATTCATATCAAAGTTAATCATTAAACAACATGAAATCGTCCATTCACAATAACTACCCAAATGCACATATATCAATCAATCGTAAATATAAAATCATAGGGTTATTTTATTAATGTTTCAAATAGTCGGGTCACTCAACAGGTCCTCTCAATGTCTATAGTAGTCTAGGGGCACTACATACACCCCTACTTATTTAGAACTTCGTCCCGAAGTTCAGAATAAATGTAGAAATCTATGACGCATCTCAGTTGCGTCCTCCCAAGTCATAGAGCTAGGACTGTCACTGTCCCACTGCACTTTGACTTGATCAATCAAGGATAATCATTAATCAAGATGTAATCAATCAATTATCCCTCTCCACACATAGAATTTAATTCCTTAATTCATTTATCAATTATTGTCGGCATTTACATCTTCAAGTTGTCCTCAATCATTTAAGGCATAAGAAGGCTCAAGAGACCATTATATTGAAGTTGTTTAGTCGGGTCACTCGAAAGGTGCCCTTAAGGTCCATAATCATTCTAGGGGCATTACAAATAAATATAACTTGGCATCATCAAGAACATTCTTATTGGAGATTAACTATTCTTCTCAGTAAATTGAGGATTACACTACCCTTTTAACAGAATTTCATGGCATTTTTTCTTGGTCCTATGAATAAATACCTCGTATTGATCCCCATATCTTTGAATATGAGATAAAAAATTATGATAATTTCAAACAAGTTTGACAAAAGTCATGGCCTGTCAACCCCGAAAAAATGGTTATATCAAGGAAGAGGTGGAGAATTTTCTCTATGTTGGCTTCATTTATTATGTCCCTCTAATCAAATGAGTATCCAATATTGTTCCAATAAAAAAGAACGGGGTATAATTTGAGTATGAGTTGATAATGAAGATATCATTGTTAATGAGTCCTTGATGGATTAAAGTCTCTTTCTGATTCCCTCTTCTGGACCTTGGTATGGATAAATTTTGTATGGGAAAGAAAACTTCTTACAAAGGTGCATTGCAAACTATGATAAGATTTCAAAAGGTTTTATGCGCCTGTTGAAATAGGGGATCCCATTTATTTCGGATGATCAATCCCAATGATGATTTGATGTCTTTAAACTTCTCTTATGTCTACGCCTGTGTTGCGTCCTCCATAATAAAATAATGATTTTTTATTATACCTTGTAGCGTCAAAGTCAACCATTGGTATGGTCTTGATCCAAGAGAATGAATTAGAATGATAAGGAATTGTGGTGGTAATCTTAGGTGGTATCATCCTACTCGAATATAATAAATAATTATTGCTCGACATAGTAACACATTAGACTTAATGCATTCTATCCATTGTATCTCATTAAGGTTCATGAAAACTACCCAGGCCAGTCATCCTTTTTTATTTGATGAAGGGAAGTCTTGTGTCATAGAAATGAAGAGGAAGGGTTTCATTTTCCACTAATGGTAATTCTAGCATTTGACTCCCCAGAACATTTGAAAACCGAAGAAGAAGGAATTCTTATGTCTTAGCATTGATTGGAATAGCCCTAAAACCATTGTGTTATGTTGGTTATGGTTGTTTGTTAAATAATATGCACTCTATGAATTCCATTAATGGCTACTCTGAGATTTTTCTATTAGCTCTAAGTTCTGCAGGTATCACCAAATAGGTATCTGTCAGACCTATATTACAAGAGTGAAGATCGTTTAGGAGGAATGTGGGAAAGTGTGACGCCCACTTCATGTAAAAATGCCAGATCATGTACTAGAGGTCAAAAGATAAGAAGAAAATTTCACAAACGTGTGACCATTTTCTTTCTCAAGGATGGACTTACAGTTATGATGATGAGACAAAAGGTGACATTGAGGTCCCCTCGCCGGGTACAAAAATCTGGTCAAATGACGTGATATGAAACAACTTATGGATGTGGACACTTACTTTTGTCTTGATGAAAGAGTATACCGCATTGCCCTCCATCATCTATACATGGTCTTGGGATATTTTCCATTGATGGCATATAGGTATAATTTGGCGACGTAACTAAATTGGTGGAATATGTCGGACCGTGTTACAATTATGGAGCTTTGAATAGGCTTTCACAATGTATGAAAACAATGCATAGATATTCCCTTTTGCAAACTATCTTCAAATAAAAGACTCTAATCAAAATAAAGGAGAAACTATATATATTGATGGAAGGCCAAAGACTTCTGGAAATTTTATAGGGTTTATAAATAGTACACAACCAAGGACAACTACAAAACCTCCCAATTGTGACTTTGAGGCATGTGAAGGAAACCATCCAGTGGTATGTGCAATAAAAACAATAGCACTAGGGGAGGAGTTGTTGATGCATTATCATTTGAATAAAATATTAGGAGTGTCAAACCCTGCAAACATTGGGGTAAATACATTTTATTCTTTACATATCGAACTGATGAAGTGTTTTGTTCTCTACATAACTTTGTCTACTTATTAAGTTGTAAATAATATTGTTTTGAATGTTTTGGTAGGATGATTGTGGGAATGCACCTACGCATGACATTATATAGCCTCCTCTAAAAACCTAGCTCATTTTGATTTCTTAAATTTATTTAAATTTTTGTAACTTTCCTAAAATTAATGTTATAATAAACTTTATGTGATATATGTGGGAATGACTACTCCACCCATGATCCAAATGTTGGTGATAATGATGAAAACTTTCTTGATGATCCAAACCCACGAGAAAGTATTTGTAAGCTTATACGGAAAACAAATCGAGAAATGTTTTCATTGTTCTATTCCAATTCACCTAAATTATTACAAAGGAGGAACGTTTTGGTTGAAAGACTAAGGCAATTTTGAGTAAGCTAAAAGTAAGTGAATTTGTTTGGCACAGGATTATTAATTGTTTCTTCAACAGATTGAACCTCATCAGCCCGGTGTTGGCAACAACCACACAACACAAGAGGCTATGGGATCCCCACGTTCTACACACGTTGTTTCGTCTTCTCTCTTGCTAGCTACTAGTGCGACACCTACATTGGATACTCCCATATTAACTTTTGGTCACTCATATGACACCCCTACTCAAGGCACAAGTACTCTCTGTGAAGGTGTTGGTCAAGGTGATGCCCCCATTCCTAGTTTAGCTGAAGTCTTTGATGGAGCAGTCCAGGTTAAGAGCAGTGGGAGACTGTCCATTAAGCTTCTCATGGACAAAAACATAGTGCCATTGAAGCTACAAAATCTACCATAAAATTAATTATGCATCTATATACCATAACGTTATATAATTGTAGTAATTTTTAATCAATTAGAGGAAATTTGAGGTCTAAAATGGGCCTCCTAAGGAAAATAATAAAATAATAGTTAAAATAATGAAATAATAGTTAAAATAATAAAATAATATTTATTAATTTTGGAGGAAGAAAGAAAAAAACTACTTTTTTTGTTCGTATTTTCAACATATATCCCTATGTTTTTACTCAAATTTCGAGCGGGAGCACTCATTGGATGCGAAATTTGGAATTAAATTCCGCATCCAAGGAGTGCCCACACTGCATACTTTTGATGGACCCCGCTTCCCCAAAAACAAGAAATACCTGAAAAACGTGATGATGACAGTGGGGTCCGTCAAAAGTATGCAGTGTGGGTACTCGTTGGATGCGGAATTGCTCTTGCTCGAAATTTGAGTAAAAAAAAGGGATATATGTTGAAAATACGAACAAAAAAGTAGTTTTTTATGCCAAATATCTCAATTCAACCATTATGGTTGACTCATTTTATTGAAATTCTATTGGTTCTTCAATTCCAACTCATCAAGAAATTATGGTTGGCTCGTTTTCTTATAAGGCCCATTTTAGACCCCAAATTTCATCTAATATTTTACAGGGAATAATATGTTTTGGAAGCACGTACAAGAGAGGGATTTAGATATTTTGTAATGACCCTTTTTAAAATTTTTATTAAAATGACCAATTTTTCACTTTTTCCCCAATTTCGACCTTTGACTAGTTTTGATGTCCAGGTCTCCAATTTGCTCCAAATGATCCCAAATCTTCTGAGAAGGTATATGAATGATATTAGGAATTGACTATGATGTTTATGGATGATATATGGACACCAAAATACTTCTTCAATCTCTCTTAAGGTTCTGGACAAAGTATGGAATTTTACTAGCAATTTGAGGTTCATATCCCCCCAGGGTAAGTTCTAAAAATGGCTCTCCAAATGCCTCCAAACTCATTCTAAATTATGAACAGAGGTAGGGGATGTATAAAGTAAATTATTTAGGTCTCATGTTCATCATTAATCAGTTATTAAGTCTGTTCTCCTCCCAAACAACAGCAAAAATCACTAGTTCGACCTTGGGGGAAATGGCATCAAATCTTCTCCAAATGTAATGAAACTTCACAAAATGAATTCAAATGCTTATATAATGAACATGAAACTTGTATAATACATCAATAAAATTCCATCCATCAATAAACCATTAGTATTTTACTTATCTATTCAAATCCATCAACATTACATTGGTTCACAACAAGGTAGTGGGGAAATGGCACTATTTGTCCATTAATGCGCAATTTAACATAGTTTCTCTTGGAATCTCGACTTGTGGATCTTAGGATATGGTTATTAAATAGATATATATCATCTTACATTTACATTAATTCTAAATGGAATTCATTCACTAACTATATGCAACCACAAGAGTGCTATGCAAGAGCTATGGGGAAAATGGCACCATTTCTTCATTAAAAGACATATTTATACATTTCCACTTGGAATTTAGACCTGAAAATTTCTGGAGATGAATAAAAGAATATTTAATTCATATTATAAAAGAAATGGGGCATTAGAAGCTCCCCAAAAGAGTACAATAACTCACCAAAAACGCCCTCCCTCAAGGAGCAAGAATATGCCATCAAAACTGGAAATGGTTGAGAGAGTGAGCTGCACTAGAAGAAACCATGAGCTGCCCTGTAGCTTACACCTGCAAATAAAGACTCCATTAAATCTCCAAATGAAAGTTCTGAATGGCCTTTCCAATTACCAACTTGGATGGGAATCTTTCACCCTCGAAATTGGCTAAGGCAAGAAACTAGCCATCCACTAGCTCTCCCTCTTCACAAATGCAATTGCAAATTTTTCAAATGATCAAAAGCTGCTTTTCTTCTTTGTTCATGACTTTTATAAACTTCTAATTTCCTCCATGGGTCGAATTCCTTCCAAGATACTCATGCCAACTCAAGTTGGGAAGAGATTCCAAAGAATGCCACGTGTACAACAATTCCTAATCTCCCACTTCCACCAAATCACATGTGGAAGCATCTTAGCTTCCATAACTCCCTGGAGCACCCTATTGAAGGCTATTTTTATCCCTGACATGTCATATATGTCATATTTCATCCTTCAGTTCTGATTTGTGTCATAGGTGTCATAGCATCTTCATCATCGTTGTCATAGAGCTAGGGAATGTAGCCCAAGTGTCCCACTAGCTCCAAATTGCCTCTTCCTCTTCCATGGGAGTTACTCTTCCTCTATATTTCAACCTTGGATGAGTCATGCCATTAATAATACCTTTTGAACTCCCCCAAGTATGTTACCATTCACCTTGAATTCGAATTGGTGAGAAAATGATGCCAAGTGTAATGAGGAAATCTATCCATATGTGGGTCTCACTTCCTCCATGTGTCTTCATGATCAAATGCCACTTTGATTTTCACTTGTATATATTTATTTAGCTCATTTATTAAATATGTATTCCATTCTAATGTTCAAACATCATTTATTATCCCCCTTATTCGAAATCCCAAAGCTTCCATCCCAAACCTATGAAACTAGTAATTTTCCTCCTTGGCAAATATTTGACCTTTAGCATCAATTTGATAAAATCTCATGAATATGGCCAATGGGATTAGGCCATTGTGACCCAATGCAAGATTTGGGACATGAAAAATCCTCCCTTCCCAATATTGCTTGTCCTCAAGCAATTTCAAACATGGGTGTTGAAGAACCTGCTTGCTGTATAATTCTTTGAAGTTGCCATTGAATTTCCCAACCTTGAGTCTTTGAGATTCCATGAAGATTTTAGAGAGGAACCACCATGCTTGCTATTGCACTACTCTGATTAAAATCACTTTATTAAGTGGGGAATCCATCCCCCATACTACTTATTTCCCAAAAAATTTGAAACCAATGAGACAAAAATAATCCCAGTGTCCCATTGCTTGTATTGCACCCCAACAATTAAGAGTGCTCTCCAACCCATACCATCATATAAGAGGATTCCTGGATCCCATTTTCTTGTATGCATTCTTCCAAACATCATGAGTACAAAATATATATCATCAAAGTACATAACAACATAATGAAAATGCACATCAAGGAGATGCTTCATCAAAGAGTCATGAAAGTGCTTATACCTCCAAGCAAGTAGACCACCATTTTCCAAGTGCATACAATCTTCAAGTGACCCATCAAATATGCACTAGTAGATAGATGGGCTATGGGGAATTGAGAGTGTTGTGTGAGGGGGGCAAGGGGTAGGGGCCAAATGAGCTTCCACCTTCACATTGTTGGACTTGTTTAGTAGAGAAAGCTCGTATAAAGTGATGTACAACAAACATTTTTGACATAATACATTTCGTACTTTGATTTTTGTAAAATGAACTTTGTTGATATAATATATTTGGTACTATTTTGTAAATTATCTTTCTTATGGAATCTACATGTTCAAGAACATAGTTCTTTTTTTATTTTTAACTAAATTTTGTGTATCTAGCATTCATTCATTTTTTTTTATTTTTTATTTATTTATTCTGACTATACATCTTATGTGCTCGTATGCAGATGATACATTTTGATGTTCCAATAGTGTTGTAGACCTTATGAATTGTGGTTTCCAACTCTACGGATGTTTGGATGATACAAGTATTGAGAATTTCTTTTGAATATTATATCATTGAAAATTTTAGTTATTTCTTATGTTAGATTGAATATTATTTTTCTAGTATAGGTTTCTAGGAGACCAGGTATAACTACTTCCTAGCTGCCGCAAACGTTGTTCATATTCCGTAGTAACGACATTGCAGGATATCGTAGAAGTTCCAACAATATTTTTGTGATATTCCACGTTTGTTGTTTTTCGACATCAAGACATCATGTAGAGAGTCGGTAACGTAAATTGGCCCCTCATGTAATATTGTGGGTCACCTTGAGATGGAACCCACTACTAGGTTATGATCCCACTTTTCACATATTAAACCAGGATTGTCTATGTTTTAAGTTCCAATCAAAAGGGAACACAGTCAAAATCCTTGGTCGTAGGTGGTTATGGGGATCTTGTTTTTTTAGATTAAGGTTTTGGCATCCATGCTTCAACCCAAGGTGTGAGGTTTATAAACTGGTTCCAATTTGGGTCAAACTTGCGAGGTTACTATTTGAATTGTGGCAAGACACATTCTTATGGGATTTGGGGAACCATTGGGAGAAGATGGTGGCAGTCGACCCATCTTCTAAATACAATTCTTATCTATCGATAGCTAATGTTCTAGTTAACATTGGCCTCTCTAAAGGCCTAGCTAAGAATATTGAAATAGAGGTGGGGGGCCAATCAATTATTCAAGCTCTTAACTACTGTAATGTGCATTTCTAATGTATTAGGTGTCACCAAAAAGTCCATGTGGTGGAGGATTTATCTAAAAAATTTGTCAAGAAAAAGTTGGTAGGTGAAGAGGGGGTCCACGCCAAAGGATGTCTCTCTAGAGGGTAGTTTGGAAGAGAAGATCCCTAAAATTCATTCAGTATCGAGCTCGGGTTCAAAACATGAGGAATCCTAGGAGGACATTAATCATAAGGGGGGGGGACTATTTTGGGTATGTCTGGTAGTACTTCAGCTTTGGATCCCATGAAGGGGTCTCCTCTCCTAAGTTCTAGATCAAGGATGGTTATGAATGTTGTCAAGGGTCAAGAAGAGGTCTACCTCTCAGGAGTTTTAATACTGATAACGGTGTTAGTACAACCCTATTTTTTCTGGCTCCTTGATTATTGGGGAGTTATTATACGTTACTGAATCTACTCAAGAGGGTACTACGCCTCTAGTATGCTAAGATTTGGTTCCTTTTCCCCCTTATGAGGGTGTGAAAAAGAACAAATGAAATTTTGTTGACTGCATGAAGGACTTGGATAAATCTATCTACTCATGATCACCCTCATAGCTAGGTAAGCGTGATTTTGTTCCCCATTTGCCTACTACATTTTATGGGAAAGATGGTTTTGAAGGTGGGTAGGGGGGGTCATGGTTTTGGGTTCTTCCCTATATCCTCAAGCTTGGGTTCTTCCTCGATTAGGGGGGGAGGGGATATATTTCCAAAACCTCTTTCGCTTTCTCCCAATTATCATCAAGAGAAATATTTTAGGCCAATCACTAGTAATCAGTTTGTTTCTACATGATCGATTGGACCTCCTCCTGGAAATCCCTACCTTCTTCGATGTAAGGGTCCACCACTTTTACCCATCCCACTTTAATGGGGAGGTATAGATTTTGATAGGAATAAGGAATTAAGGAAATTCCCAGTCAACAAAAAACCCCTCATTCAACATGCTCATACTAAGGTGATCAAAATTCCCTCCTCAAAGGGGTCTTGATGAATGCCCTCTATTTGAATATCAAGGGACTGGGAAACCCTAAAAAAACTTCTTCCGTCTTTATGTTAGTAGAAAAGGAAAGACTAGATTTCCTTCTGACACAGGAGACGATGTTCAAGGGGGCCTCATATTTGTTGGTCTTAAGTCTCTCTTTAAACATTGGGAGTTCATGTGGCTTGATGCTAATGGTATGTCCGGCGGATGACTTACATGTTGGAAGTTGGTTTTACTCTTATTGACAATTTCTCTATTCACTCAAGTCTTTTTACTATTTTACAATGCGAGGAAATCAATCAACTCGTCTCACTCCTTAACATTTACAATCCATGTGACCACAAGCAGGTCTGTTGGGACAAAATCTTGTCTCTTCCAAATTTCTGAGAAGGGAACCTAATCTTAGGATGAGATTTAAATTTTACTATGGGTAGCTCTGAGATATGGGGTTCTATAGTATGGGTGGATTATCTCTTGGGATACTTCTAGCATAAAATTCGTGAAGATGATCTTATTGGTGTGGAGTTTATTAAAGTGAAGCCAACTTGGAGGAATAAAAGAACAGAAAGAGATGGGGTTTCTAAAACATTGGATCACTTCTTAGATTCTTAAAGGTTGCTTTCTTCTATGGAGATTAGTTAGATTTAGTTAGTATTGAGAGGCGGATCAGACCACAAACCTAGTCTTCTTTTTCTTTCTAAAGGGGACCCAAACCCTCCCCCCTCTAAATTCAATTTGATATGGGCGGAAGATGAAGAGTTTCAAGGCTTGGTAAGGGATTCTCGGTAGCATGTGGATTCAGATCTCCCAATTTAGATTGACAAATAGTTTGCAGACATATTGAATTCTCTAAAAGAAAAGGTTGATGCCTGGTCAGCAAATAAATACAAGAATCGTGATAAAAATCTTAAGGAGACTGAAGAGGCCATTGATTTTATGTTCAATCATAAAGAAGATAGTATTTTCTCAGAGGAGGAACTAGGGAGTCTTAAGGAGCTGGAGTCCTAAAAGGATACACTTCTTATAGAAAAAGAAGTTGACTGGAAGATGAAAAATTGGGTTGTTTGGATTGAGTTGGGGGATGAAAACACCAAGTTTTTTCACCACTATGCAAATCACCATAAAAGCATTAACACTATATAGGAATTATATTGGGAATATGGCATATTTAGGAGTTCATTTTTTCTTAGGAATTTACAAGGAGGTGGATTATGTGAATATAGTAGAGATTATTAAAATATGTTCTTTCTTCCCTACATTGGTGACTCAGGAGGACAATGAGGATTTGAATGAGGAAGTTATCCTGAATTAGTTGATGGAAGTTTTGATGCTGATGTAGAATGGGAAAATCCTGGACCTGGATGGGTGGATGGTGGAATTTTCCATGGGATTCTTCAATATCCTTGGACAAGACAATGTGGAACTTAATTACAAAGGTGAATTTGTGGACAAATGTCATCTCCTAGAAATAAAAAGTTCCAAACACCCTTTTAAATTGGATTCATAAAGAGAACAAATCCTAGAAGTTAGGTTCATCGCACTGGAAAGCTCTAGTCTATGATTTTTGTATTATAGGAAGGATGTTGGTTTGGAAATTGGGAAGAGGCTTGGAGGTAATAATAGGTGAAGATGTTGTTATGAGTTATGGCAACCAAATTTTTCTCCCAAATGATTTAGTCAACAATTTCTATTCTAGGAATCTCTTTCATTTTCAAGATTTTTTTTATGAGATAGTTACTGACCTTTCGATACAAGGATGGTAATTCACCACATCCTTGGGTTTATAGGGAGGTAGAGATAACTACACATTTTTTTTAACTGTATTTGTTTTTCAGTTTAGGTGTGGAAAGACATTACTCTATGGCTGTCAATTGAGGATTTGTGTATTCTAAGGACAATATTGAAGAAAATATAAGGAGTTGGTTTTCTTGTAAATAACTCAATCCATATAGATCCATCCCTTTCCGACCTTATGGGGCTTATGGTTATCTAGGAATAAACACTTATTCGAATATTCTCATATCCTCTCTTTCCAAGTGGCCGCTCAGATTTATGCCATGTACAATTTTGTGTAAGGAAAAAATATTCTTAAAATCCTAAGAGACTTAGGTGAACTCCTAATTGATAATCAGCGTTGTTGTGGTTTCTTCGACAAATCTTGTCATAGTGCCTAACAGACTTGTGGTATTGGTGGACTTCTATATTTGGGTAATTTTTATTTTATCTCCTTCAAGGATAATATTGGTTGTGGTACCAACAATTTGGCAGAGTTTATGGCCTTGAAAAGTCTTCTAAAACTAGCCAAGGAAGCCAACATCAGGTACATTCAGTTCTTTGGCAATTCATCCCTAGTGGTCAATTGGATGAAGGGTAAGTTGCAGGTCTCTCATCTGGAACTTGTTCAGATTGTTACTCTGCTTAAGTGGAAACCATGTTCGTTTGTTTGAGATCATCCATATACATAAAGAACACAACCATTTAGCCAATAAGTTAATTAAGGAAGGATCGGTACTTCTCCATACTTGGAAAAATGTGAGGGATCAGGTGACTAAAGACATATCTCCTATTTCTTGATGATTTGCATCTTTTTGTCATTAGTGGTGTTTTTATGTTAGCTATTTTTTTGAAGTGTATAGGATCTTGGATCCAGATATGTAATGTTAGTTTCAAGAAATAGTTATAATGATAGGTCATTTTGATCTATTTTGGTTTAGTCCTTTCAGCTATTTATGAACTCATGATACAATATAGAGGAGCCATAAGGTTAGTTTTGATTAGTTTGTATGTGTGTGGTGTTGCCTAAGGAAGGATTTTTATTTTTAATAAAAAGTTTTTTTTTCTTGGAAAAAAAAGATGGCTTAATTTTCAGTGAGAACTAGATTTCAATGTATTACTATGCAAACAATTGTACGATTCTCTATGAGAGAGACAATGAAATGGAAAGTGCACAAATAAGCCGATAGATTGGGCTCACACAAGCTACTAAGGTGAACACATGCATATTAATGGATATGCATAAGTAGTACATTGAAGTAAAAATGAACAAATTGGAACCAACATGCATAGTGGCAATTCAATGTACCAAATTCTACAGAAGTTTTCCATTAGGGGCACTACCCCTTGGAAACCATAGGGGGTGTTACAGGAACTAGTCTTGGGATAGTGCATGTAGTTGGATGGTATATAAATGTTTTGGGTGGAGAAAGCCAATGTAGAGGATTGGGTGCTTCTTCTTGGCATGAGTGAGGCTATACTCCAAGAACTCATGATTTCTTTCAAATCATAGGGCATCCAAAACCATTGTTGTCAAAGTTCAAATATCACTAGATGATAATGTTACACATGGATCAAATATCATAATGCATGATCTATCTAGTGCATGTATTTATGTATCTAGAAAATCATAAAAATAACTAACATGGTCTAACCATAGGTGCATGTTGAATTACTTACCAAAAATACCTAAAGGGTTTCCAATAAATCATTATGCAACCTATACCTCTAGTCATATATCTATTGAGTTAGGTGTGTCTATGCAATTGGCTTGATTATTGAGAGAACAATGTGACATGCTCACAACAAGGCTATGAGAAGCCATTTAGGATTTTCAAAGTAGGTTAGTTCTTAGTATATAGAAAATATTTATTGTTTAAGTAGGTGCAACATCCTTTTTCCATATAATAGAAAAGGTTATGGCGGCCACGCCTTTAACATATCATTATTACAAAATTGGGTTTATTACTTATAAATTGAATGGAATTCAACCATTTCTCACTAAAAGGACAATTCCTTGTGCATTCACACATTTATAGTCTATAGGTGATCAAAGTTGATCAAGCCAACCCAAGATGAACATTGGTGATCAAATTTGACTAGGTTAGTGAATGTCAGGACCAACCTAATTTCAAGGAATGAGGTTGCAAGCATCATCGTTCATTGTGCAAAATTTCAACCATTAGAGCCTGCCTCAATTGATCATTAAATTGGTCTTGACTCATATAAATATGTAATTTTCATTGTCAAATTGTCTAAGAATATTTAAGTGAATTATATAATATTTATACCATTACGGGATTAACTCCACAAGTTTTTCCATACATAAGTGCACATGGAATGTTTCTTCACAAGTTTATGATTACCACAAACTTGTAAGAAGTGTATTGATAAGGGATTGTATAAATTCAACAATATTTAACCTTTATGTGGTAATATATCTTTGATTGTGATGTCTCTACTTTACTGCTAAGTTCACTCTCATGGATCATAAGTCTAAACATCTATTTCTCAATTGATTATTTCTACAAACTGCACATAAATTTGGATTATTGTTTTATCTTTACATTGTCCAGTATCTATATTAATTGGTATATTTATTCATGTCATAAAAAAATTGCAACATAACTCCTCATTTCAGTAAAAAGACATAATAATTCATTTTTTTCATCAATTGTTTTAAAAAAATTCTCCCCAAATTTCACACAAGCGTATATGTCACAATACTTTGTTATTTTCTCATAACATGATTGGATTTGTTCAACTAGGTGTAGTTCGAATGGTTGTGAGGAAGTGTTGTTATCATCCCCACCCAGGTTCAAATCCCACTCTATGACATGTTTTCTCTTAGTGAGTTGATTATTGATGAGCTATATGTAATCTATCCATGAGTTATTGATCACATGATGAAACACTCTTATTCCTCCAAACCTTAATCCATTGTAGTGGACTATGGATATGGTTAGAGATCTCAAGGTATCTGACCTAACCAAATCTTGATCACAAAGCTTGGTAAGAGTTTTATACTATTGTCCAAAATGCCAGTGCATAAGAGACACTATTTTTATAGATAGAGAATAGTCATACGCATTGCTAGTGTCCCATTTAATTTCTATAAACACAATTGATCATAGCCCAAATTGAGTAGAAAGAACAATAATAGATATTACATTCATGTATATTTAGCATGATAAAAATTTCATTAAATATAAGAAACCATTTTGACATTAATTTTGTTAAATGAAGTCTATATTTAAGATATAAATTATAAATATAGATCATTGGGGTCAAGTAATAACTGTAATTAAATTATTTATTTTGTTACAATTTTAACTTTACCATAGGCAATATTGCACTTCTCTCTTATCAACTCCATTATCACACATTTTTCATTGAGCACATATTGATGTCTAGGATTTATGTTGTATAATATGTATGGTCCAACTTAATATGTGGCTTGATACTTTTTTGGTTAATTATCTATACTTAAAGAATTGATGTTCATTTGTTGATGATCCATGTGAGAGATGTTAATGTAAATTATTTTTGTTTTTATTAATAAATTTATTTTCATATTGTGGAGTGTTTCCCTCTTTGAGTGTTTTAACCATGTAAACATTGGTGTCTTGTTCTTTGACCTATGTGTGAACACATACCTTAAGGAACTCAACCTGTGTGAATATGCCATGTTTTTAAACATGGTATCCAAATGAATGTGAAACTTTGGTCTTTCTTTGATCGAGATCCTAGCAGTTTGTGACAACTACAAAAGGAATATTGTGTAGATCAATGTTTGGTTTTGATTTTGATTATTGCATGGTTGTGCTTGGTAGTTTTCTTGCATGAAAAAGTGTAGTTTTGATTTTACATTTTGTGAGAATTTTTAGGTCAATTGAACAATCCCATTACCTCTGTAATGTCTTGTCCACCTAGGAACGACTTTCATTTTGTTCAAAAATGTTTTTTTTCTAATATATGGTAACTTCTCTTTGGTGATTTGATAGAGGTAGTAAAATATTTGTTTTATTAAAAAAATATTTAAATAGTTTTTCCACACTATTATTGGCTTATCTGTTTTTTTGAAAAACAATTATGGTGACCTTTTGATTTGTTTATGATATTTTCTGAATTTGCACATCAAGTAACCTTGGTAAATTAGAAACAACAATAGGATTGTATGGTTGAGTATTTATCTCTTTTTGGCATTTATTTAGCATTTGTGGCAAGTTTTGAGTTTTTTCGTTATTAATATGCATATGATGTTCTCTCTACGCTTTGAGTGAATTCAACAAATAAAAAATATATCTAATGGTTAGGTGTTCATCTAGTTATTTTTTTAACCAAATACTACTCACTTAAATCAAATCTCTGGTGAATTTTGTTTTATTTATGGTCTTATAGATTAGTTGTTGTGCATGCTCTTAGGTTCTCTATTCATGGGGACCTTCATTTTCTTGGGACATCAATAACCTATTGTTGTATGGGATTCAACTATGTGTTTCTCTTGACCTAGTATCGAACTAGTGTTGAGTTGAACCTTTCTGTGAAGCACTATGTGAAATGGTTCATTGGAGAGTTGTGTTAAGTGATTTGAAAAAAATTATTGCAGTATGGTGAACCTTGGAATATTTCTCTTTCCATGGGGGGTACACCCATAAGGGCAATACTTTAGTGATATTTTCCCACTTCTATCGGGTGGGTAAAACCCCTACTTCACCTTAATCTAAAAAACTTATGACAACCATGAAATTCATGAAAATGAAGTAATGGTACAAGAATCAAGACCAATAACCACACCATGCCACCTTAGTCACATGGTGACTAAGAGAGATGCATGGACCAACCACATGTTGACCCCTCATTATTCATCCACCACTACATGGGATATATAGAAATATTTTCCCCTAAGGCCATCTACCACAAGGTAATTTTAAAACTCTAAATGAGTTGCTCTTGGTTTCGAGAATAATTTATTCTCTACTAAACAAGGAAACCACATGAATGTGAAATATCATATGCCCCTCTCACATCGCTCTCAATTCTCATACTCAATCTATCTAGTAAAAACAAATGAAATTAACATTATAGATCAACCAACTATAAAGAAAATGACATAGAAAGTAGGAAAACATAAAGCATATAAGTAATAATAAAAGAGAATAAAGCAAAATTAAAAATTATATCATCACCCCCTTCACTACAATTAAAAATATTAATTAATCTTCTTGTTCTTCATTAAAATCAAAATCAAAATCATCAATATCTAAATTGTTGAAAGGATTGGCCATGACAACATCATTGTCAACTTCTTTAACTTCTTCATCTAACACGCCTACATGTTCATGATCTACATCATATTCAAATTATTCATCTGAGAGATCTACTTGCTCCAAATTTGCATAATCTTCAACTTATTCAACTTCTTTGTTTGACACATCTACTTGCTCCTCTACTTCATCTTCTTCATCTTCTTCAATATCAACTTCTTCTAGTACAATATATTTTACAGCCTTCCTCTAGGATAATACCTAATTACATATGGACAACCTGTTTTATTTGAAACCTATGAATAGAAGACCTACTAACATTGACTTGGAAGGACATAAGGATATGTACCCAACTCAAATAACCTTGATTTAATCATGGTAAATCTATTAGCATGCTCAATAACAATTCTATCAAGATCACGTTCATTCATCCAACAAACCTTGAAGTTGACTACTTTGAAGGATTTAAAGTCTAACTCAAGTATATCTTACATGTAGACATAGGATCTATTTCGATATATTTCTAGATGCTTGTCAATGCTAGAGGAAACATTTATAACTTGGAAAATTGTAGTTATCCCACAATTAGAGGTTTTCTTCTTATCATCCAATTACTTGATGTGAAAGTTTATGCCATTGGATAATATAGCATTATGGTGTTTCACCTACAACAACATGCTTGATATGTTAAAAATGTAATATTTTCAATTAATAAACATATGTGTACCAACTACTTAAAATTTAGAAGACAAAAGAATAATATCACATCTAATATACAAAAGAAAAAAATTTAAAAAATGTGAGTAACGCTTACTTAAGTTATCTTTGGAACCATATGCTAAATCAATTTCCCTTTGCATAAGTTGATATCTTGAGAATGATGAGATATTTTAATCAACTCCACCACCCCATCCCATGATAATTTAGCATATTCTTTTGTATATCATTCTATCCATACCTTCATCCAACCAAGATTATTTGCAATGTATAAATGAAGTGCATTCCACTTTCGACCACCTATATGATGGAAAAAATAATAATAATTACATACTAGTAAATCTTAATAAATGATGGATGAATAAAATTTATAAGATCAAATAAGTACGAAATTGATAAAAACATATAAAATATTATATAAGTTTATCTCTATTGTTTTATTACTTGTCACTTTCCTCATTCTACTCTTCCCCAACAAAACCTCCCCTTCATATTTTTAGTTGGAATCAACATCCCAAATGTGAGGCACATTAGTATCTGGTGATGCTACTTCAGGACTAATATACACCATGGATTGATATACAATATATCCCTCAACCATAGATCCCCAAGGACGTGATCTTTGTCTAACAAAATATGTCAATGCCTTCAAGTGCTTCTCCACCATCCACATAGTTTAACCTTATCTGTATAGGTACACATATTTCAATCTCCTCAACTTGGTGTATGAGTTAGTGTTTTTGTGCATTAAAAAGGTCATAGGTTCAAATACTCTTTCAATTCACACATTAGCCGAGGAATTTCTCTTTTCCAATACCTTTTATCTTCTTTATGGATTTATTTAGATGAGAGTCGCCTACACATATAGATGCAAGTTAATATAGGATTCAAAACAATAATAAATATGTGTATAATGCAAATAAATCACATGTATGCTAGTTATGTAGTTGATCTTTTTATTATAATTGTGACAACTTGCCTCATGTACTAGACAAGATAATGTATAACCTATGTTTACATTGCTATAGAAGCTATCCAGGAGAGATAATGGTATAACAAACTAAAGCATATAAAGGCTCCTTATTTTATTCCAAAATTCAAAACAACCCCAATCTCTTTGAAAAAGGGAAGAATTTACCAAAATACCTTAATAAAGGTATGCTAATCATGGATTTTTACCCCACCAAATTCTCCTTTATTTGTTAAGATATTATTTATGTTTGAAGCAAAACCAGTGGGAAATTTAATTTTCTACATGGCATCTTTTACAACATTGCTTTCCTACTTTGTAAATAACCATGGAATATTGTCCGGTTGTTCATCATTGGAATAATGAATCAAAATTCTCATTACATGATTGGCCTCCTAAATGCCGCTACAAACTTTGGTGATTTTATATCCGTTACTCCTTCCAAGATTCTCCATAATGTTTTTGTGACATTCTTTTTTATATGAATTGTATCAAACAAATGAGTTGCTTGTATGTGTTCATAGTAGGGAAACCTATTGAATTGGAAGGAGTATTTTTCTTTCCTCATGGAAGCTCATCAATGCATCGATGACCTTTACTAAACGTAAATGAAAAAATAATAATAATATTAGAAATTGTAAAAATAATTGAATATAAATACAACATCTATTAAGTTACACATGATATGGAATCTAATTGCTTACCTCAATGATTCTTATTATATTGCAATTTCCATAGTTGAGGTGTCATCTAGGAGGTTTTTCCTAGCCTCTTCCTTCCCTTTAAAATTACATTTTTTGATAGTTCAATACCGATGGTTCTTAGGGGAGAAGTATCTGTACTCATCAAACAAAACCTTTCCTAAACTTTTTGTATGTCAAGATATCATACTGGGACCACATACTGGACATGCTCTCTTTGTTTGAAGACCTACAAAATGTGGAATTTTGTTAATACTAGTATACAAAGCAATTATTCAAAAAATGCACAAATAATTGATAAAATGAAATACTATTAGATTGCAGCACTTTACTAATTACAATAAAAATGTGTTATCCCCATGGTATTATGAATTATCCATGTAAATATTCCATGGAATTAAAATTGTTTTTGCCCTGCTAGTTTGGAGATGTCATACATAGTAATGCCAACCCATACATTTATAAGTTCATTAATGTGAGGCTCAGTAAATACATCCACATATTTAACTTGGTACTTACCTAATTATATGAAAATACACATTTTTATTACTTGAGAATATAATAAATTAAATGTAACAAACAACTAAAGTACAGTTGAAATGATATGTACTTGAAAACATTATTTTGAACAAATACCTAGAACAATCATTAACATTGTGTGCTCCCTCTTTGTTGACATAAGGTTATTGTTTATAACAAAAATAGACCACACTAAATAAATTAACCTCATCTATCCAAATGGATTGACACATTAGCGACCAATGAAAGCCTAACATTACAAGGTTATTCTTTAAAAGTTGGCCATCTTTTATCAATGTCCTTAAATGAGGTACCATATGCAAGCATTCACATAACATAGTCTTCACTTCTATTATATGAATGGTAATCCATAAATTGTGCTATGTTTTTGCACTTGAACAATCATTGAAAACATGCAATTATGGGAATATGACAAAGAACCTCGTGAGTCACATTATTTGTTACTCGATTGATTTGATATTTACTAATTCCACATTGGGGGCATTCCAAACTTGTTACATGTTGTCCATAATATATACTATGGTCACTAAGACATGCATCAATGACTTCATACTCCATTCCTAAATATATCATTACGAGAAACAATTATTGGTATGTGTGAGGTAAAAAAATTAGGTAAACCTACCAGGAGATAAGTTGAAAGTGCGGTAGAAAAAAGTATTGTTTTTCTTTTCATTAAAAAATCAATAACTCTTATTTTATTATTTTAGCTTTTGTTTTATTATTTTCCTTAGGAGGCCCATTTTAGACCTCAAAATTGCTCTAATGGAAACTTATTTGTCTCTTGTATTTGGTTCTATGCATCTATGCTCTCTATATACATGGTTTGTATTTCAAGTTTAAGGTCTAAGGAACACTACAAGATCCCACAACCCTCAAACTATCACCAATATTAATCAACATCATAATATGCAAACCCTCACCACTCACAAGCATATGAAACATTCACACAGGTTTGCAGATTAGACAATAAACCAAAAACCCTAAACACAATTAGATTTCCATACCATTTTAACAAGGAAATTTCCAACACAAAACAAGAAGTTAAAATCAAAGTTGGTCTTTTCCCAAGAATAAAGCTAAAAAAATACAAATTGAACTCCTCAATCATCCCCCTCCCCCTTTTCAATCACCCTCTTTATAAGTACTATAAATTGCATGCCCCTTGCCAAGTAGGCGTGTATGTAGTTTTCTCTACTTTTCTTTATTTTTAATCACTTTAGTTTCATATTTTAATGTTATGAAATTATAATTCCATAATACCGTGAATGCATCTTTGGTATTTAATGTTGCCTAATTATCCACCAAATTGCACTTATTAATAGTACCTATAATGCCAAGGTGCAATACTACAATAAATACAAAATATTTCAATCAAATGTGTGCCCAAATAACTCAAGGAGTCATGCAAATAAAGCATAGCAAAAAGAATAATATCATCCTTACTTACATGACCTTGTATTTATCAAAATGAGGGCAAGTACTGAAGAGTTAAGCTTTTGTCATACTCATGTCCACAATCAATGTGGCAAGATGCCATATGAACCCTTTCGTGATCACAGACCCTCACAAAGGTATAATGGTACCAATGTGCTTGCTTTAAAAAAAACCTTATAAAATCAATCTCATTCATCTCATGGTACATGCCATCACTATCAATCAATCAACATAATCAAATGAATAAGAAATGATAATTCATAATCAAACGAATAACAAGTGAACATAAAATTTTCAATTACAAGAAAGCAAGAAACAAAATATAGTGATCTTAAATTTTACTTTTATTTTGGTGACTTTTTAAAAAATTAAAAATTGGAAAAAATGCTTAATATATTATAAAAATAAACACCATTTCTCTAAGGAAAATTTGACAAAAAAAAAACACATTATAAAAAAATATAACAAAATTCTAGCAATACTACATTTATTTAATATAACCATATTTATATAATTATGGATCAGTTAAACCATTCATCAGTCACAGGAAGAGTGACTTCTATGATAGGTGAAGTATAATCTAACTTATTATCATAGTCTTGTCGAATAAGCTTAAGAACCTTGTATCTCTATCTGAAATAAACCCAAACATGATAAAATAACTTAAAGGTTGCGTTACCTCCAAAATTGTATTTAATTAGAAAATCCCTAATCCACAAGGTACATCCAAAGAGGGAACTATTAAAACAGTCACCATTGTAACCTAAGCAACCTATCCTCTTCACTTTAGGTTGTCTCTCCTCCAGCTCATGGGGATATGCCCAGTAGGATTACTAAAGTAATAAAGGATCATTATATTTATAAATAAATTTAAATCTCATATGAAGTGGATAAAGTATAAAGCAATGTTGAAACTACTAAAAATAGGAAAAACTGCATCAATAGCAAACAAAAACAAAGAAAACATAACAACAATGTTACATTTATTCAACGCAGTAACGATGTTTATATACAGTTATGAGAGTTTGTTGAGATTGGTTTAAGTACAACTTGGGTTGGTTGTTATAACAATGATC
The DNA here is from genome assembly GCA_027924585.1 of Larix kaempferi. Classification (NCBI taxonomy): domain Eukaryota; kingdom Viridiplantae; phylum Streptophyta; class Pinopsida; order Pinales; family Pinaceae; genus Larix; species Larix kaempferi. The sequence goes on along the minus strand of BSBM01000074.1, from coordinate 5,550,636 downwards.
CATGTTCAAATCCTAGATTGAATATTGTTGAGCTCCCCTTTTTGTGAGTGCGAGGTTTGTCTTATTTCTTTATTGATTAAATTGGATAAATTTCCTAAAGTTTTATAATTGTTGAACTGTGGGTTAAAAATGAACAACATGGTTCTTTGCTATGTGGATGTGTGGTTTCTTGATGCAAGAGCATCCATGGTTGTTGGCAATCTTTCATCAACCAAAAAGATTATATTTTGATGTTGGTTTGGTATGTATAATGTTTTGAGAAATAAGTTGAAAATATTAGGCCAAAAATCAGATTTTAAATAATTGGTCTAATTTCTGTTCAAATAGTGTAGGAGTGCATTTTTAAAGTTTGAAAAGCAAAAGACCAACATAACGTGGATTTTTGGAGTTATTGAAATGCATCATATAGCATTTAATGCTTTTTCTAATTGTGGAGAAACATTTTCAGTTACATGGAATGGCCTTTTCAAATGAGGCAAAAATCAAGTTTTTGGAAGGATTTAATGCTTTTTTTAATTGTTGGAGCAGCCTTTTCAATTACTTGGCGCAGCTTTTTCAAATGAGACAAAAATCATATTTTTGGAATGATTAAATTCTTTTTATAATTGTTGGAGCAAGGCTTTTCAATTTTATGGATGTAGCTTTTCAAGGAAGACAAAAATCAGATTTTTGGAAAGAGTGCGAAAAGAAAGAAAAAATGGTATTGACAATTTTTTTGGAGGTGGTGAAAAAAATAGAGAATTTTTTTGGGGGAGTTGGTTGTGTAGAGGGCGTGACATCTCTTCATAGAAAATATGGAAGCCATGGTTATTGCTGGTCTGAAGTTATTTTGACAGCTATTGAATACAAGAATCCATTATTGAAGGCTGGAATAGTTTGCAGATTGAAGGTTACAGGTTGTAGATTGCATATTAAAGTTTGCACTTGAAAGAGAATGAGTTGTTTCTATTGTTTCATGATAATTGTAACCTATTTGTATTATTGCTCATCAGTCCTAGAGACTATATAATATGATATAATCAAATTTATTGAAGTTTGTAAGCATTTGTGCAAGTTTAGAATACAAGTTATTTCATCATAATTGCAATTTTTTGCATTCAAAACATTGTTGTTTGTGTTGTGAGTTTTTGAGAGAGGGTTTTATGAAGACCCCTCTTGCATCAATGGCATCAGAGCTAGTTGTTCCTAACTCTGCAGGAAAAGTACCGAAGTGGGCCAGTTTGCAGCAGGACCTGTCACGGTTATGGGTTGTGAGAAAAATGCCTTCTAGAGTAGCCCCATGGGGTAGGTCTAGGGATAGAAATCCTCCTGCTATAGAAGATTTTAGAGCCCTTCAGAGGCAAGTTCAAGAATTTCAAGAAGAATTGTGTCGATGAGATGACATTAGAAGAAGAGATGAAAGTGAATATGAAGTTGAAAGCGAGGAACCATTCGAAGAAGAAGCACAAGATGAAATATATCGTAGACAAATCAGATTACTTAGATCCATTTCCAAGATTGAAAAAGGAACAAAGATGGAGGTCTCAACATTTAACGAAAGCTTAAATCCAAAGAAGCTCATAGATTGGATAAATGATGTGCAATAATTCTTTGAATTCGAAGAGATTGAAGACCCTGATATAGTGAAATTTTCAAAGACAAAACTTAAGGGAAATGCTAGTATTTGGTAGAAAGGAATCCAACTTGAAAGAGGAAGGAGAGGAAAAGATAAAATTGTTAAATGGGATAGAATGGTGGAAAAGATGAATAGGAAATTCATTCATGTGGATTATGAACTAGAGTTGCTCAAGAATATGCAAAGTCTAAGACAAGGAACACGAACAATAAAAAAAATATACCGAAGAATTCCACAAAGTCCTAAGTAGAACTGGGCAAGTTGAAGCAAATAAGAAGAAAGTAACCCATTACATCAATGGATTGAAGCCTAGCATACAAGAAAAATTAGCACTAGTGAGAATGCGCACCATATAAGATTTATATCAATTTGCATTGAAGGTGGAAGAAATATTAAATAGAAAAATTGAAAATACACAAAGAGGAAGAGGTTGTAGTGGAAGAAATTGAGGAAGGTATTCTGGAGGGCAAGACAATAATCAGAAAAATCAGAAAAATGAAGACCATAACAACAACAAAAATCATAAGATGGATAATTCTTGTGACTCTCGAGAACAAAATTTTAGAGGGAGAGGAAGATTGGGTAGAGGAGTCAGAAGATGAGGTTGGTGAGCTCCCAATATGGATGCCTAATGAGGGCAGTTGTACTAAGAGCCTACTTTAATTATCAACCCGGGGGACGTAGAAACTTTAGAGGTGCAGGCACTATCTGTGCTCTTATAGGATAATCTTTGTCATAGTTGGGTATCGGTATCAATGTTTTAAAGGTTGCCTACTCAATACATAAACTGTTTATACTAGGGAATTAAATACTGGGAAACAGTAAATCTATTTTAAAGAAGTAAAATACTAAAAGCAGTAAATCTATTTTTAAAGAATTAAAATATTGAAAGCAGTAAATCCATTTTAAAGAATTAAAAATACTAAAAGCAATAAATCTATTTTAGAGAATTAAAAGTGTTGAAAGTGAAAGAGATATTCCTATGAATCTACCTAATGCAGAATGGTGAATCTAGACTATGAAAGTAAAATACCATAACAGATCTATTCTAAATTAAAGAAAGCAAGGTCTGTAATTACGTACGCATAAAACTAGAATTCTAATCTAACATCTCATGCAACACATCTATTATTAAGAAATCAAAGCAATCAATCTCGAGAAGCAATTAATCATGATGGGAAACATTCATAAGCCTTAGATCTAAACCATGATTTTTGAAGGCAATGCTAATTAATATATATGGAATCGTTATTTAAAATGTGCATTGGAAGAAAGCAGCTACAGGACTACTAAAACCCTATTGCTAAACTACATAACGTATTATAAGTTACTACAGAATCAAGACATCATTCAAATGCTTCCATATGCGATATAAATTTTCATCCCTGTAAAACACATAATCGGAAATACCTGAAAAATGGAAATCCCCTGACTTACGTGTTGGAGGGGCCCTCTCCAACCCGTACTTAGGAGGAAAAGAAACTTATAGACGCTGACTGGGATTTAACATCAATCTTCCATTAAAATATAAATTCCCGTGTCTTCACAAAAGTCTGGAACTCAGAAGTATCTCAAGAGTGAAAAAACGTAAAACAATGTTTCTCCAAAAATGTCAACAGGGGCCTCTCGCTACCTGAGAGGTCCATATTTATATGATTCTTAATGCTGAACCTAACTAACTGTCTAAATGTTGATTCTCCTTGAACAGGAGTGCGTTCTCTAAAAATCAGGAAACGGGGGCACCGAGCTGCATGATCCCTCAGTCTTCTACGTGTTTTTCCTTTAATGCCCCTAAACCTACTCGATCACGCTTGATTTCCACAGAATTAGTTTATTGAATACGCATTTTAAACATACAAGAATAATCGTGAAAAACGACTTCATTAAATAATTAAAGTAAAACATTTTCCCCACAAATGAGTGTGTTTCTTCGCCATTGCTTAAGCTTGACTATGGGAAAAAGGTTTATCAAATACCTGAAAATTGGACTCATCGGAGGTTTTCATGGAACTTGTTTCCGATGTGGAGAAGAGGGGCATCGAGCTTATGACTTCCCTCATTTTCAAGAAAGAACCAATAGAAGGACTGAAAACAATGCAAGGGCAATGAATGTGAATGAGGAGGACGCAGATGTTGGGTGTGTTATATCTCTTCACATGGTGGGTGCGTGTACACCATGATCCCCTCCCCAGTAGTATTCTATCTAATCCCGGTAAAGGGATTAGGGTTGTAACCTAATTTCGGGTAAACGAATTAGGGTTTTAGATGCTGTGAATACCATATATTGTATTGTAAATGGTCAAGAAAACATATAATGAAAAGAGTTGTGCGGCTCTAAGTTTTGCTGATTTTTTCCCCGTTAAGGGTTTCCAGGTGAAAATCTCTGTGTTATGCGTGTGCCATTGTGTATTTTCTGTTAATGGTTAAGAATCTGTATGAGTTTTTACTGCACTGTTAAGGTTTAAAACTATCAGCAGAGTCATTACATTTTAAAGATGCATAAAAAAGATAAGTCTTAATGATTAGAAGAGCCTTGTTTAATGGAGATAATGAATATGTTCAAAGAAAGAATTTATTTAAAACAAGATGCAAATGTGAAGGAAATGTATGTAATGTTATCATAGATAGTGGAAGCATTGATGACCTCGTATATGAAGAAATGGTAAACAAGTTGAAGCTAGAAAGAAGAAGATACTTGTATCCGTATATGATTGCTTGGATTCAAGATTATCAAAAACTTTTGGTCAGTGAACAAAAATTGGTAAATTTTAAAATAGGAGGTTATAGTGATGAAATTATGTGTGATATTATACCTATGGATGCTTTTCACCTTATGTTGGGAAGGCCTTGGAAATTTGACGGGAAAGAAATGCACGATAGGTATGCCAATACATACTCATTGACAAAGGATCGAGTAAGACACAAATTGAATCCATTAAGAGAGGAAATGGGTGAGGTTTACAACAATGCAATAATTTGCTTAGTTGATTCCAAGAAGGTTTTAGATGGACTAAAGCATGAAAATGTTTTGTTTTCTTTGATTCCAAAAACTAACCAAGAAAATGTGGAAGATATTCCTATGGAAGTTGTAGATTTGTTGCATGAATTTCAAATTGTTTATGATAATGCACTAGAAGGATTACCACTTATGAGAAGGATAAGTCATCAGATTGATTTGATATTGGGAGCAAGTTTTCCTAACAAGGTATCCCATAGAATGTCTTCTACAGAGAGTGAAGAATTGAATAGACAAGTACAAGAATTGTTGCAGAAAGGTTTGATCAGAGAAAGCTTAAATACATGTGTAGTGCTTGTAATTTTGGCACCAAAGAAAGGTGGAGATTTGAGGATATGCATAGATTCAAGGGCCATTAACAACATCACCATGAAATACAGATTTCCATTGCCTAGAATGGATGATATTATGGATTGCTTAAGTGGAGCTAAGTACTTCACCAAGATTGATTTGAAAAGTGGCTATCATTAAATTCAAATCAGAGAGGGTATGCATGGAAGAAAATGTTGCTTGTGGAGCCTGATCTTCCTGATTCAGAGATGTTGTTTCCGTCGTGTTTGTACCCATTAGAGGAAATTTGGATGAAAAATGGGCCTCCTAAGGAAAATGGTAAAAAAACCATGTAGGAAATCTTTTATACTATTTTGTTTTTATTGAAGTTGCCCAAGGTTATTTCACTTTTATCAAAGCTACCTTAGATATATATTTTATATTAAAATCAATTCATGAGAGCGAAGTTCGATGTAGTGTTTTCACCCAATATATAGTATATACTAGTAATAGGGTATATTAGTTATGATATTGCACCCAACTGTTATTGGACCCACCTTTTAACGGTTATTATAAAATATTAGTTGTAATAGTAATTAGTGGAGAATGGGTTAGGATACTAATTTCATTTCGGTGTCCAAAACAATTTGGGGTAGCCTGCGTAGAGATTATTTTAATATCCAAGAAAATTTAGGGCAGGGGTAGATAAATTATATTATTAAAATAATCCATTATTTTGGGATTATATAATAAAAATTTGTTTAGAACCTATACAGTGTTTTAATTTTAAAGCAATTTGATTGGCTAATACATGATAACATAGAATTAGAATTAGGGTGGAAAGGTCCATTTTAAGTTGAAATTTCCTCTAATGTCAGTTTTATATATTGTGTAGGTGGACTGTACACTCATACCAGCGGGGAATGTTGGGGGGCATCACCCCCCCACAGGGGTCCGGGGGCCAATGGGCCCCCAGCGGAGGTTTAGGAGGAAACGCTCCTGAAATAATTTTTTTGGGTTGTTTGTTGGCCAACAGTTTATGGGCCCATGGTATTGGGTAGCCCGTAATATTTTCCCATGGTAATTCTCCTTTAAAAGGAAGACATTGTAATATGGTTGTGTAATGTATTGTAAAGATCTTTATGATTGTGTAAGAGAGACTGTGAGAGAGTGAAGAGGAAATTGCAGCGGATGTTTTGTAGGTTGTATACGTTCATTTGTTGGACAGTATAATTAAAAGAACTGGCAATTTCTCTATGGACGTAGCCCAGATTGTGTGAACCACGTATATTGGTGTCTCTCTTGTATTGTGTTTATGTAATTTATATGTGCATCTTGTTTATTGTTATTGCTTTGTGATCCTGTTTTTCTAACAGAAAACTTTCAAGACTAAAGAAAGTTTGTATGAGTGGTTGGTCATGCCTTTTGGGCTAACCAATGTACCTAGCACATTTATGAGATTGATGAATGATGTATTAAAATAATTTTTGGGTAGATTTGTTCTTGTTTATCTTGATGACATTTTGATATTCAATAAGACATTAGAAGAACATTTGATGCATGTTAGATTTGTTTTTGAAAAGTTGAGAGAAGAGAAGTTGCCCATTAACTTGAAGAAGTGCAGCTTTATGGAGAGGGTGTTGTATACGTGGGATTCATTGTTTCAGGAGAGGGAATCAAGATGGATCCAAAAAAGGTGAAAGTTATACTTGAATGGCCCACACCTAGGAGTGCTACAAAGGTGAGATCATTTCATGGTTTGAATTTTTTATAGAAAGTTTATTAAAGGTTTCAGTATTATTTGTGCACCACTAACTGAGACCATGAGAGGGGACAATAAAGAAATCAAATGGACTACAGGGGAAACAAGGATTTTTGATATGTTGAAGGCTAAGGTGACAGAGTAGCATGTTTTAGCACTTCCAGATTTCAACAAGGTAGTTCAAGTAGATTGTGATGCAAGTGGTAACGCCATTGGAGTTGTTCTAAGTCAAGAAGGTAAACCCATTATTTATTTTAGTGAAAAGTTAAATGATGCAAAGAAGAAATATTTAGTTTATGATAAGGAATTTCTATTGTTCAAGCATTGAAAAAGTGGAGACACCATCTTTTTCCTAAGGAGTTTGTTTTGTTTACTGATCATCAAGCACTTCAATATTTGAATAGTTAAGGGAAGTTAAATCAGAGACACATGAAATAGGTAGATTTTTTGCAAATCTTTACATTTGTTTTGAAGCATAGAAGTGGGAAGTGTAACAGAGTTGTAGATGCATTGAGTAGAAGATAGAGTTTGCTAACTGAAATCCAAGTTGAGGTTTTTGGTTTCAATGAGATGAAAGAATTGTATGAGGGAGATCCAGATTTTGGAGAGGCTTGGAGAGTTTCCAAAGCACCTATTGCAACAAATAGGATAAAGTGGTTGGATTATGTAATCCAAGATGGTATGTTGTTCAGAGGCAATAAATTATGCATTCCTAGAAGTTCAATGAGAATGAATTTGATTAAGGAAAAACATAGTGGAGGACTTGCAGAGCATTTTGGTTTTGATAAGATCAAAGCACTTGTTGGAGAACAATATTTTTGGTCTTAGTTACAGCAATATATCAAAAAATATGTGCGAAGTTGCAGATTTTTCAAGTGGCAAAATGAAGTAGTCGGAACACTGGTTTATATTAGCCTTTACCAGTACCCGAGAGGTCATGGGAAGAGATTAATATGGACTTTGTTTTTGCTTTACTGAGGACACAGAAGGGATATGACTCAATATTTGTGGTGGTAGATAGATTTTTTAATATGGCATATTTCATTCCATGTAAAAAGACTAATGATGTTGTGCATGTTGCATAATTGTTTTTCAAGGAAGTAGTGCGCCTGCGTGGCTTACTAAAGAGCATAGTTTCAGACAAAGACACAAAGTTTGTTGGATACTTTTGGAAGACATTATGGAAGAAGTTGAAAACTAATTTGAAGTTTTGTTCATCCTATCATCCACAGACATATGGATAAACAAAAGTTGTAAACAGAAGCTTGGGAAATCTATTGAGTTTAGTTGGAAACAAGCCAAAGGGGTGGGATTTGGTTCTACCTCAAGCAGAGTTTGCATATAACAACTCAATCAATAGTTGCATGGGAAGAACACCATTTCAGATTTTCTATGGTAGCATCCCAAGGGATGTTTCAAATCTGAAAAAGATAGACAAAAGTGAGAAAAAGTGTAGAAGCAAAGGACTTTGTTGATCACATGGAGAGCGTACATGAAGATGTAAGAAAGCACATGATTAAAATGAATTTCAGTACAAATCTAAAGATGATTTGAAGAGGACACTTAAGGAATTTTAGATTGGTGATGAAGTAATGGTACACCTGAGAAAATAAAGATTCTAGTTGATACCTACAATAAGTTGAAAATGAAGAAATTTAGGCCTTGCAAAATTGTAAGAAAGCATGATTAAGGTAATGCATACGAAGTAGAGTTTCCTAGTGAGTTCAATATTTCAACTATATTTAATGTTTCAGATCTAAAAAAGTTTCGGGAAGCTGAAAATGATGAAGGTACAATAGGTGAAAAGTTGCATATACCAACACCTACTTCAGAGGAGGAGATAGAAACAATCTTGGACAATTGGGTGAGTAGGAGCACAAGGCATGATGAATACTTTGACTAATTGGTGAAATGGTTTGGAATACCTATTGAAGACTCATCTTAGTTGTCAAAAGCTGAGGTTAATCGTCTTGGTTTTCCTCTTGAGAAGTGACAAGGTCACTTTTCTTTCTACCATGGGTATTTGATGCAGGAGCATCCATGGTTGTTGGCAATCTTGCATCAACAAAAAAGATCATATTTTGATGTTGGTTTGGTATGAATAATGTTTTGAGAAATCGATCAAGTTGAAATATGATAATATCAATAGCATGAAGTGATTCCTCCTGGGATTTGATCGCAGAAGCTTGTTGCTAGGGTTTGCAGTTTCGCCTGCTCGAATGGAGCCGCCGCCGGATCCTGGCCGCAACGGCCCGGAGGCTGCCCGTCCTCTTGTTGTCGATTTGTTTAAGGAGTTGGTCGCTTCTCTTCCTGCCTCATCGAAAGCTACAACCCCATCCGAATCCAAGTTTGTCAAAAGAACGGAGGTTCCAGAAGTGAAGCTCACTTCAACTGCCTCGAAATGTAAAGCCATTGCGCTAGCAGAAAAAGGACTGGTAGGACACTTCATGGGACTTTGGCCTTCCCCTCACTCTATAGAATCTTGGCTCAACAAAAACTGGCGACCTCTAATTCAAGGTGAAGTGCAGCAAATTTTCTGTGGGAAAGGGTTTTTTTGTCTTTTACTTTGAGAAAAAGGAGGATCGAGACTTAATCTTCAGGAATGGACCATATTTCATGGGGCCAAGAGGAATGTACCTTAACAAATGGGATCTTTCCTTTGATCCTGAAAAAGACATTCCAAGGGCAGTCCCCGTCTGGGTAAAACTGCCGCATCTCCCCCTTCACTGTTGGAATGATGAAGATTTACAAGCCATCGACAACTTGTTGGGGAAATACATCGACAAATCAGAGCCAAAACCCCCAATGTTCTCTTGTGCAAGAATATGTGTTGAAGTCGATTTGGAAAAGGGCCTTCCAGAAGCAATAGACTTGGCAATGGAAGGATGGAGTCACAGGAAAACAGTGGACTATGAGCAGATTCCCTTTAAGTGCAAGGTTTGTCATGAATATGGGCACTTTGCGAGGTTGTGCCCTAAAAGAAAAATCCCAGAAGTAGAAGAGACTCAAGGAGGAGAATGGAACGAAGTCTCAAAGAAAAAAGGGAGCAAAAATAATGCAAGTGCAGTGACCAAATCTCCACCTAAAAACAAAGAGCATCCCAACAAATTTCAGATTCTGAGCAGCGAGGAAAATGAAGAAGAACAGGAGCAAGAAAAGCAATCTGAAGAACACCAGGGAGGTCAGGTACAAATCGATAATGAGGACAAGAACCAAAACCTACCCTCCTCTCAGCACGCAGTGGATGGAATAGAGTCCTCATTAAATGCAGGAGGATCAGTAACAAGAGCCAAAGCAAAATTATTTCAAGAAGAAACCTCGAAAAGCAAAAAGATGAACAAGAACCCATAGCCAAAAAAGGAAGAAGACTAAACAAAACTATCAGAGAACAAGAAGCAGCCAGAGAAAGGGTGGCGGGCAAGCAAACCAGTTTGGACCAGCATGTTAGAATAATACCTAGTGGAAAACAGACTCAGGAGGAAAGAAAGGACAGAGCAGGTCCTCTTCAAATTAAAAAATAATGAAAATAGTCTCTTGGAATTGTAGAGGATTAGGTGGAAAGCAAAAAGCAGAAGCAATAAAAAGAATAAAAAAATGAAGAACATTTCAATCCTCACAATCCAGGAGACTAAAATGCAAAAGGAAGACTGCATCAACATTATGAAGAAATTCTGGCCCAAAGGAAAAGGAATCGCAGTCAATGAAAAAGGAGCATCTGGAGGACTAATATCCATATGGGATGAAGGTAAGTATAAATGTCATTCTTCTGAAATAAGTCGACACTGGATTTTTACTGAGTTAGAAGATATTTCAAGTAACGACAGGTTTTGGATCGGAAATATCTATGGGCCGACCATGTATGGCCAAAAGGAACAGTTTTGGAACTAGTTAATAGACCTGCGCCCCACCCTAGCAAATCTCCCCTGTATTCTAGCAGGTGATTTTAATGTCACCATCTCAGCGTTCGAGAGAAAAGGTGGGTCAAAAATCAGAGATCCATTTGGAGAAAGATTGGAAGACCTACTTTCGGAATGGAATCTAATAGACATCAAACCCAAGAAAGGTGCCTTCACCTGGAACAACAAGAGGATTGGCCCAAATCACATTGCTGCTCGCCTGGATCATTTTCTAATCAGCTCCTCCTTCCTCCTCAACCCCAAAATTCCTGAATCTAAAATATTAGCCTCAGCCACCTCTGACCATAGGCCCATCTCCCTCTTTTTTTCCTCCCCAGGTAACCTTGGCCCTCTCCCCTTCAGGCTCAATCCGGCTTGGCTAGAAAATCAAAACTGCATGGATGAAGTTGTCTCGATCTGGAAGCAATTCATTCCTAGGTCCCCTGGCTACATATGGGAGACCAAACTAAAGTTAATCAAAAGAACGCTGAAAAATTGGGCAAAGCAAAACAATCTAAAACCTGGAGAAGAACTCGAGAAGCTCCAAAAGGAAATGGAACAACATCAAATTAAAATGGAGCAGACTACAGTCACAGTGGAAATGCTTAGAGAAGAAAAGAATCTTGATGAGGCAATTTTGAACATTGCTAGAAAAGAAGAAGAAGAATGGAGGCTCATATCAAGATGTCTCTGGTTAAAGGCAGGAGATAGGAATACCAAATTTTTTCACGCCCAATGCAAGGAGAGATTCAGGAAAAACAACATCCTGTGTCTCACAAGGGAGGATGGCCAAAAGATAGAAGGTCAGGACATCATTCTCCAAGAAGCTAAAGCTTATTTTGAAAAGTTATACAATGAAAATGAGGATGTCTCCAAAGATGATCTGGACCAAATGAGCATGGAAATCCCTGCGCTTATTTCAGAATCTGATAATAAGAGATTAATGGATCAAATAACAGAAGAAGAAGTGAAAAAAGCAGTCTGGTCATTGCATCCAGAAAAGGCCCTCGGTCCGGACGGATTCCCCATTCAATTCTACAGGAAATTTTGGCACTGGCTCAAAAAAGATCTGGTCAGAATGCTCAACTGGACAAGGGGAAGAGCAAGAATCGGAGGGGCTACCAACTCCACATTCATAGCTCTCATACCCAAGGAGAAACATCCTCTCTCCATAGGAAGATTCCGCCCCATCTCTCTATGTAACTCCTCCTACAAAATTCTTACCAAAATCATTGCCAACAGAATTAAAAGGCTTCTACCCAGAATCATTTCCCCAAATCAAGGTGGATTCATGGCTGAACGACAAATTTATGACAACATCCTTCTTGTCCAAGAGGCAATACACTCGAGCATTCAAAGAAAAGATTCAGGTATGGTTATAAAATTGGATATGGCAAATGCTTTTGACAGAGTAAGGCATGAATTTCTTTTCACGGTAATGGCAAAATTTGGGTTTGGGAAAGATTTCATAGGGTGGATCAAAGCATGCATTGGATCTCCATGGATCGCCCCTCTAGTTAATGGCAGACCTTCTTCCTTCTTCCGTTTGACTAGGGGGCTGAGGCAAGGCTGTCCCCCTCTCTCCTAGTCTATTTGTCATCATGGCGGACTCCCTGAGTAGGAAACTTAATAGTCAGCAATTGAATGGTTCTCTCCCAGGTATTGTAATGTCCAAAAATGTTCCTCCCATCAACCATGCGCAGTTTGTTGATGACACCATTCTTTTAGGTAGCGCCTCGTCCATCATTGCTTCCAGATTTAAGTTAATCCTTGACCTCTTCCTTCATGCCTCCGGGGGAAAAACAAACAGTCAAAAGTGCAATATTTATAGTTGGAATTGCGGAAACCTCCTTCTTAGAAATATAGCCCTCATCTTAGATTTCAAACCCTGCTTTGATTGGACATCTTTCAAGTACTTAGGCATTCCTATCACCCACAAAAAAACCTCCTCAACCTCCTGGCAACCGATATTGGAAAAAATCAAGAACAAGATCAACTCCTGGGGATCACGTTGGCTCAATTTAGCTGGTAGAGTGACCTTGATTAAAGCAGTCATTTCTTCACTCCCCATTTACACCGGAGCCATTCTTCTGGCCCCCAAGACAATTATGAATGACGTATGCCTGGAAATTAGGAAATTTCTCTGGCAGGGAGGGAAGTCTCAAGGCAAGAAGTTCCATCTTGTCAACTGGAACACCGTTAAGGAGAACTGGAAAAGAGGAGGTTTGGGCATCCGGGATCCAGCGACGATGAGCAAAGCACTTGGAGCAAAAATTGTTTGGAGATTGGTATCAGGCCAAAAAGAGTGGTGGAAGGAGGCAATAAGGAAAAAATATACTAAAGGGTCAAGACAGAGATGTCTAAACAATATGAAGGGGAACACAGGAACTGCCATTTGGAGACTTATGCTCGCCTCAGCAGGACTAATTAAAGATAACATGTATTGGATTCCAGGTAGCGGAAACAAAATCAACCTTCGGACAGATAGCATTAATGGAGAGCAGCCTATAGGTGAAATACAAGCAATCCAGAATGTCAAAATCTAGCTTCAAGATGCAGGGATAATGAAGCTAGCATATATGGCTATCTGGACACCCTCAGGGAAATGGAAAGACTGGAAAAATATGGACCCTCCAGGTCACCTATTTGAAAGCTACAAAGTCTTCACACAACTCTTGAATGGGAAATCCCCCTTAAGCATCAGATCCAAGGACACTAGAGGCTGGGGCAAAGCTGGGAATTACTCAGTCAAAGATGGCTATGCAATGCTCACTAGGAACAGCAACCCTCTTCAAACAAGGTGGAAGAAAGTTTGGAATAGAGATAGCATTCCAAAGATAAACTACTTTTTCTGGATTCTTGCTCCCAACAAACAATTGACAGCCGACAACCTCAAGCTACGTGGTATCGAAGGCCCCTCTAGATGCCCCCTATGCCAAAACGCAGAGGAGAATGCACAACATCTTTTTCTGGAATGCACCTTTGCTAGACAGGTTTGGAATGTGGTTCTTGATCCACTAGCAATTTCCTTTCCCTTCCCCAGACAGATGAAACAGATGTTGGACGAATGGAATTATAGAGTCCAGGGAGGTTCAAAAAACAAACCCACCTTCTCAAGAATCTGGAAGCTTATTCCCATGAATACATGTTGGCAAATATGGCTGGAAAGAAACAAAAGAATATTCGAAGACAAAAAAAGATCAAAGATGAGCTTAGCAAACAAAGCAATAACCCTCATCTCTGAATCTTTGAAATCCAAGGGAGTGGCACTCTGCTCCAAGGAAGCTTTAAGCTGGAATGAATTTCAATGGAGCCAAAGGTTCATAATGGTGAGTTCTCTTCAGTCCAAAACCCCTCCAGTCTGTTACGAGTGGGAAATAAGAAAAGACAAAGATTCCTTTGGAAAATGGTGGAAGGAACAAGCAAGATTCACAATCTTTTTTGACGGGGCTTCAAAGGGGAACCCGGGGGGCGGCAGGTGCGGGGGGGGGGGGGGTAATTTTTGACCCTAGAGGAAATAAAGTAGTAGACTTCTCTTGGGGAACTTGGCACCAGCACCAACAATCAAGTAGAATGGCTTGCCTTGTATTATTCTCTAGAAATAGCGGTCACCTTTAACATGAATCGCTTACAGGTATTTGGGGATTCCAGGCATGTTATTCAAGCTATGCGCAATGGCAATTTCTACAAGAATGATAAAAGCCAGAGAATTCAGAAAAGAATTAAGCGTCTTGCTCCCCCAAAGGACACACTCTACTACCATGTGCTAAGAGACCACAATTGTATTGCGGACAAACTGGCTAATGATGGAGTCAAGTTAGACATGGGGCAAGCCTCTCTCAACAAAGTTTTAACATATCATTTTCTACCTTAATGAAAACACGGTTAAGGAAATTTAATTTTTGGAAAAACTATAGGCTTGATAGCCCCTATCTCCATGGCGAAATTGGCTTTGGTCCTCACTTTCCCCACCGCCAAGGCTTGGCTCGGCAGTCTCACATCACTCCACGTGCTTTCCTCGTGGCTTGCACAGTCCCCACGCTTGGGCATTTACTTCCCCAGGTGCCCGTCGGTGGTTTAGTTTTCAAAATGGAAGGCCCTTCATTCTCTGCACTCGGCCCGGCTCTGCAAAGCCTCTGCATCTCTCAAGAACCCACAGTGTTGTTTGAAGGCGGTTTCCTCTCGGCTAACTGCGAAATGGACGGCGTCAGGCAGGCCATAGTTACGCTGAGCTGGCTCACCTCTGATATCAAGGTATATCTTTCTAGGACGTACGCTGCAATTTGCAACACATAAAATAAAATTGATGAATTAGTTCTGGAAGATAAATATATCCACTCTAGGCTCTCTTGTCTGGAATCGCGCATGGAGGATATAGATAGGAACATTATTGAGTTAATGGGGAAAGTTGACAGTGTCAAGACGGAAATCTCTGCCTTTGTCTACAAAACACAATGCAGCTGCGTGCAGGAGGCCCCAACAGTAAATCAGGAGATGGTTGAGGCGGCTTCAGTCCATCAGCAGAATTTTGGATAATGGCAGTCTCTTGTTTGCAGGTTCTCTTAGATGTTTATCTTGAATGTTTTTTTTGCCTAAAATTATGTAATCAGTTTGTAAGGGTTTATCCCACCAGTAAAAATAGAGTTTATAGGAAGTCTGAAAGTGTAGAACTCCAGGGGAAAAGCATTATAAGCCTCTGCAATTTTCCTTCCTTTGATGCAGAGAGCTGGATTTTGCTTTTTGTATTGAATGGTTGTGCACAGCCTCTGTTAATATAAACCTTTCACCTATTTCTATTTAAAAAAAAAAATATTTTGAGAAATAAGTTGAAAATATTAGGCAAAAAAATATATTTTAAATAATTGATCCAATTTTTGTTGCAAATAGTGTAGCAGTGCATTTTTAAAGTTTGAAAAGCAAAAGGCCAACATGGCATGGATTTTTGGAGTCATTGAAATGCATCATGGAGCATTTAATTGTTGAAGCAACCTTTTCCGTTGCATGGCATAGCCTTTTCAAAGAAGGCAAAAATAAAAATTTTAGAATGATTTAATTCTTTTTCTAATTGTTGGAGCATCCTTTTCAATTTTATGGCCATAGCTTTTCAAAGAAAACAAAAATCAGATTCTTGAAAAGAATGCAAAAGGAAAAAAAATGGTATTGACAATTTTTTTGGAGGTGGTGAAAAAAAATAGAGATTTTTTTGTGGGAGTTGATTGTGCAAAGGACGTGGCATCTCTTCATGGAAAATATGGAATCCGTGGTTATTGCAAGCTTGAAGGTATTTTGATAGCAACTAAATACAAGAATCCATTGTTGAAGACTGGAATAGTTTGCAGATTGAAGGTTACATATTGCATATTGAAGTTTGCACTTGAAAAAAAAAGAGTTGTTTCTACTATTTCTTATCATTGTAACCTATTTGTATTGCTGCTCATCAGTCCTAGAGACTATATAATATGATATAATCAGATTTATTGAAGTTTGTAAGCATTATGCAAGTTTGGAATACAATATATTTAATCATAATTGTAGATTTTTGCATTCAAATAATTGTTGTTTATGTTGTGAGTTTTTAAGAGAAGATTTTGTGAAGACCCCTCTTGCATCATTTGCTTGTTGTTATTATTAATGTTGTTATTGTTATATTGAATATTTTTTTTATTAATTATATTGATATTATTGATGTTGTTATTGATTATATTGAATATTTTTTTATGGTAGACATTCTCCATATAAGGTTTGCCTATATTGCATATTGTTAGATGGTAAACATAGTCCTCTCCTGTATGGATTTAAGACTTACATAATGACACTAATTAGAATATATATATATAAATATAAAAGTAAACATGTTCATCCTCTACCTGGGTTTGAGACTTACATAATAAATGCCCTGCAGTGTAAATCCATAATGATATCCTATTGGCCCTTGTCTTTTTCTTTATGAAAATCACAAGTATCATGATCTAAATCCTCATTTAAGATGAACCATTTCAAAACTTTATTTTCGGTTGATTGTGAACATTATTCAAAACTTTATTTTCGTTTTAATCTGAACATTATTGATACAAATGGAAGGTCATTAATGTCTACAACATTATTAATAAAAATAATGTCATTTCATTAAAAAATAAGATGATGCATAGCAATTAAAAAATGATTTAACTTATTTGAGTATTACCATTTTTCGTATGTATAACTCTAGCCTGCTAGAATTTGTATTCACGTGCAGAGAAATATTGGTTTGTCCATCTGTGTCAAAGAAGATGAATCATTTTGTTACATGAAATTTAAATGAGACGTGGTCAAATAAAAATAATAATTGAAACCAATGAAATCTTCTTCCAACATTTATTTAGGAATAATGATTCAACCACTAAGCTGGAAGAAATGAAGTTGAAAAAATGTACATGGAAACATTGTACACATGTACATTGATGAACACAGAGTCATGGCAATGCCTTTCCGGAGATTATTCAATGTTTCTCACATTGAATAATTGTGTCATTATTCGGACACCAACACAAACTCACTACCCTCAGCTGGAAACATGTATGCTTATTACACGACTTAACAATGGAGGTTATGCATTAGCTCAAAGATAGTTGTTTGCATGACAGAAGTTGCTTGCTTTGTGTGTAACTTGATAAATTTTAATACTGATACTTCTTCAATCTTTGATGATAAAATAATAAACAGCAAAAACTTGAACATCTCTCATTACAGGGACTGCCTTGGAAAATAATAATCAAGGAGCCTTTAAAAAACTATAGGAAAGTTGAAATAAAAAAATTATGTTATTTGAGAAAATCAGATGAATAGAATTCTATGTGCTGTTGATATATGAGAACCAATATTCATAGCAGGTGGGACTGTGCTCTGGATCATCAGTACAAAGAGATACAATTGCAGGTGGGACTGTGCTCTGGATCATCAGTACAAAGAGATACAATGGATTTGCTGGCAGTAACCAGAGATTAGGTGCTCTAACTACAAATATTCCAATCACTAAAGTAATATGAATTTCACCCAGATAACAATACAATGATCATAGGTCTTATCTTTGAAGAGCTTAAACCTGTGAAAGACAGCTATGAATTAGATTATACATCATTTCAAAACAAAGAGAAAATGAAAAGCATATTCACTATTCTAAGATATCAGAATTAAAAGTGTTCATCTAGACTCTGAACAGCAATGCTAGATCACTGTTAAAAAACATCTTCAAGACAAAACGTTGAATACGTCTGGTAAAATTTTGTCCCATTAGAAAGATGATGCCTGGAATGACTCCATCTCTGCACCAGTGATACAAAGGAAATCAGAGATTTAGTTACAAATAAATGCCTAATTTTAGCATTTCACATCCTTCTCAGCAACTTATCAAAAAACAATTGAGTGGTCACAGACTCACAAGGTCTGAAAGAAAAGTTTAATCAATGTGAGTAACAAATTGAGAAAACAGAAACTAAACAGAATCAATAAGTGGTTGCTTGTGTTTTTGCATCATAGCATGACATATCAAGATAACAATCATAGCATTCTGATTATTAAAAAAATCCAATACAGCACTGCACAAGGACTCCTAAAGATTTATCATAGAGATGCATACCCCAATAACTCAAAGAGGAGAAGATGCACCAACAAGTAAAGCCTTTACTTGTGGGATGGCTCCAACAATAAATCCTGCAATCTGTAATAATCAATGGAATATTAGACTAGAACAAAGTTCTCCACATTCTAATGATTATAGATTGACCTTCAATTGCTTGAGCATGCCCCGAAGGCTATGGGAAGGAGAAATTGCAACATCCGTAAATTAGCCCCATTTTTTGGAAGGGCATTTCCTGTACCTTGGGTCTTTTTGGGAAAGAAGTTGAAGGGTACTGTGAATGTAGACCAAGTTTTCTTCCTTCTTTGATGGCAATAGATTTCTTTTTTCTGAACAAATAACACCATCAATACTCGAATTCCTCTCAAAGGCTGAGGAACTGGCTACTTGTGAGAGCAACCGGATAGCAAATCTTTGTAACTCTGGAACATGTGTACCATGAAGCGCCCACCAATCTACCGGATCCATGCCAACACGTCTATGATAATCAGCCTCCCTTGTTGTAAATTCGTCTATTCCCATTAAATAACTAGCAAACTGACTTCTGATGATGAATGCCTCCTTTTCTATACCGTTACCATAAATATTCCTCACTGCAGTCCTGAATCCCTCCATCACCACTCTATCACTGCAAAGACGCCTCTTGGTGTTTCCAATATCATTCCATTTTGGATTGAAGGCATAGGATGCCATAAGAAGAGGGGTGTTCAACTTGTTCCACTGTCCATGTATACATTGTTCTAATCGTGGATATAAGTTAGGATTTCTCTCATGGGCGATGGATTTAATTCTCTCACACACAGAGTTTATGTTTTCATAAATCTGCCCTAAAGATGGTTTATCTGTATCCACATTGTGGATCATATCACATATTGGTTTAATGAGATCAATTACAAATCTAACATCATCCCAAAAATTATCATCAAGAACCTTTCGTTTAACCTCAATGGCAATGTCTAATGAAGATTCCATCCATGACGCCCACATGTCACTGACAACAACTGAGCATAAAACCTCTTTTACCTCCCATAGTTTTTGAAGAAAAATGTAGTATGTAGTGAATATGGCTTGTGATTGGTGTATGGGCAATATAAATGTCTGGACTTTTTTAGCCTCTTTAATTAATTTGGCAATCCAATTTATTTTGCCAATGTCCTTTAGTGCATTATTCAAAGCCTGCACATAACATGGCATCCAAAAAATGTGTGTGTACTGTTTTTGGATCATCAATCCTGCAGCTTTGCAGATGGGAGTTGTATCTGTAATAACTTGAACAACATTAGATGGCCCTACCCTGTCAATTGCTTGGCATAACTGGTCTTTTAAAAAGACTGCATTTTTCTTTTTCCCTGAACAATCAATTACCCTCAAAAGATAGGGACCAGATGTTGAAGTTGCAATGATGTTCAAACGTGGATAATTCCGGGAATCTGTCCTGCCTACCATTACAATAGAACATCCATTTACAGTCCACGACGCCTTCAAAGGTTCCATAATCTTCTCAAGGTGGGCTTTCTCCTTGTCAACCAAGTCTCTGCAAAGCCTCTCGCAGCTAGGTGGCTTATATCCTGCAGGACTACCATTGATAGCACGAACCATTTGCTCAAAATAGGGGGACCGTACCATATCAAACGGGATACTGCATGCTTGGAAAAACCTAGCTATAGCAAGATTAACGCCCCCCCCGCCCTTGATATCAACAGCATCCCCTGTCAAATGATTCGGTTTACCAGAAGAACCTAAAATGTCTGATGAAGACTGTGAGCTTGAAGAGACTGTGGAGAACCCTTCCGTAACAGTAATGGTATTCTCATTTTCATAAGAATCTTGGGCTGCATTAGAACTTGAGCCTCCCATTATGGGTTCATGGGATCGACTAGTGCTGGCATTACCACTTGACATTATTGGAAATGAAAAATAAAAATACGAAAGGATTCAGGGGTGATTGCTCAGAAAACCCACTTCCTAGATAAAATCCCAAAAAATAAAAATTAAAACTCAGAACTCACTACTGAAAAACGCCCACTGTTGAGAAAAAGCTCAGTTATCCTTCACGAACGCCTGAAATGCTTGCTGTAGATACCTTGTTCATTATTGATTAAAGACTCTTTTCTGAGAAAATTTCTGCTTAGCTGCTGTTGAAACGTGCAACTGTTTGTTTGAGATGGGGGCGCCAATAACTTAAAACAGTGAAAAATTAAACCGGCTTTCCCGCGTTCTCTTTTTGTGTGTTTTTTTACGAGTGTTTATAACGCTTAGTCTAAATTTGAAATGCTTAAAACGTTTATTAGTTTAAAGATTCTAGGATTTGGGCCTAGATTATGACCAAAGATGAGATCGCTGATTTTATCAATAATACTCAGAAAAATCAAAATCGTCTGGATAGAGTTTTTGAGAAATGGATAACAAAAACCACTATGTGTTTGCTTTTTTATTCTTTTTAACATCAATGAAGGGCTTTGAACATTGTTGAAGTTGAATTTTTCTAATGGGACACACATGAAGATATATATGGAACTTATGGAAGGTTATTAATGTGAAATAACATATTTGTATTGCTAGAAATGATGGACATTAATAAAAAATGTGAGGATCATACTTTCTTTGTTTCATATTTAAATAATGATTTTTTTGACTTCAAAAGCTTTGTGGAACCACACTTTTTGGAGGGTAACTCCAAGATCACGGGTATGAAAAGATGTCAATGCTTCAAATTCCATCTCATTGATGATGGGTTAATTATGCAATATAAAGCCTCACTTCATGTTGGTAGGGTGGAATACACCCTATGCAAACAATGTGAGTTACCTTTGGTGAAAGGTCCCAATTAGACCCGACATTTTTTGGAATAGGGAACCAATCTAGATTATGGTCCAACAACTATTGTGGTTTTGAAGTTTATCGATTGTATCCCAATCCTCCATTTAAGGTTTTTGAAATGCAATATATGAAATGCAACTAATCTAAGATGCAAAATGCAAAATGATGCCGAAGCTAACTAACAAAGCGAGAAAAGTGAACACAACGCCAAATATGTAAATTATGTTTAATATTCAATAAAGAGTTATTGTATGAACAAGAACATAAACATAAATAATGAGTTGCACACCAAAATAATATGAAAATGAGTAGGATCATAATACTATACTCATGGCTATAATATAAGCATTCTAGAGACAAATTAGAGAAAGAAATGCTACCTCTACAACAAAATAGTCTAGAGTATAGAAAAACATTCTCACGTCAATTCTCGAACGCAACCTCTTAGCAAAAAAAAGTTCCATGCATTAAGGTTCTAGACTTGAAATTCATCAGCAAAATAGTTAGGCCAACAATGACTTCCTATTATTAGAACTTTTGCAAAAAATATTTTTACAAAAAAATTACAAGCAAAAACTCCATCATAGCAAGAGCTCCCTCTCCTGTTTAGAAGAAGAGTACATTTTATATAGAATAAAAATGACTCTTGCTTTTCCAATGACCTATGGCCTTCTAGGTGACTCTTGGTCTTCCTCACTAACTTTTCAAGTCTCTCGTACATTTGTCTTTTCATTAAGATAAACTTATTTACATTTATTTTCATAAACATTCTCTAAGATTTGTCTTATTTCTCTATTGACTACTCAACATGCCTTTGAGGTAAATATTCAAGTGGTTATAATCATTTTTCCAATGAAAATGAGTTTTCATAGTAAGGAAAATCTTATCCTTTTATGGTACTATTAAAATCCTTCCTACTTTGTCATTTGGTTGTATATTGGTGGGGATCCCTTTGCCATGGTGCCTAACATCTATATCTATGCTATTTTCTCTTCAGTTTCTATTGACCCATTTCAACACCAATACTTGAGTAACATCACAATAAGATCCATAAGTTACAAAATATATGAAATTTAACTCATACTTTAGCAATTTGCATTCCACCTAAGGAAGTTGATTGACAACTTAATCACGTTTTAAAGTTTTACTTCCCTGAGTTTAATGGCCTTATTTTCTTTTATAATAGTTTCATATACATACTAGGTGAAAATTGTGTGTTGTGAAGTTTTTGGGCCATCCCACAACTCAACTTGGTCTTTTTTTACCACTAACAATGTGACCCTTTTTTCTTTGAAATTTCATAAACTTTTAGTATGTCATATGAGAATACTTATAACATAAAATTTGCATATCTCTCGGATGCCTTTCCATCGGTACAAACAACGCCCAAAACGAAGGTCAGAGTCAAAAGTTATGACCAAAATTGTGAGATCACCTTTCATAGTGTTGACTAGAAATGGACATTTGGGGCCAACATGTTAGCCGGAAATGATCATTCGGGGCCGACATATCAGCAAGAAATCATTATTTTGGT
The DNA here is from genome assembly GCA_027924585.1 of Larix kaempferi. Classification (NCBI taxonomy): domain Eukaryota; kingdom Viridiplantae; phylum Streptophyta; class Pinopsida; order Pinales; family Pinaceae; genus Larix; species Larix kaempferi. The sequence continues at coordinate 5,528,108 of BSBM01000074.1, read as the reverse complement.
TGGATGTATCGACAAAAAAAATCATTTTGGGTCGATATTTTGATGCAAAATTGTCATTTTTGGCAGACTTTCAATAGATAATTGTTTTTTTCACATTGATGTATTAGTGGAAAAAAAGTCTTTTTCAGCTAATAAATCGGTGAAAAAGGTACTTTTGGGTTTAAAAATTCATGATACAAAGTGATTTTTCAAGTGAGATGCATGAAGGGAAAACTTGGAAAGAGTTTTTTTTTTTTTTTAATTTCTAAGTGTCCGCTCTGCTTCAAGGTCACTCTTGAGGTTCTTGGAATAAGCGATTGCAAGTAAAGATAAGACTTTGAGGCCAAGCACAAGTGTGGAAAACTTAAAAACCTAAGTCACTAGATTCAAAATGTTTGAATGCTTGATCTTAACAAAATAAAAACATTAGGTGACTTAGGGTCTTCTTAAAAAACGCATCATGTGACGAGAACTAAGTCAAGGAAGAAGTGGTAAAAATCAATTGAGGGGTGCACTAGTATGAAAAATAACAACATGATTAAATAAAGAACTTACTCAACAACATATACCAGTGAAACGGCCATAGTTAACTAAGAATGATGGAACATGTTTGAAGACAATTGCATTTGAGCTATTAACACTTGATAAAAAACCTTAACTCCAACTTTTATAATTGAAATAGTTGTTGAGAAATCAACACTTCCTAATAAAAAAAGTGGTGACATCCTATCCTATTAATATGTGATGTTATTTACTTGATATTGATATGGTTTAGACTTACCAACAATGATACATCAATTGTTAAATTTATAGTCCGGAGACCTTTTGATATCTTACCTTCAAAATTTCATCGTTACATAATTAACTAATATGAACAAACACTCACACCATGTAAATTTTGAACCTCATTCCAATGTCCACTCGTCTATCTAAAGGAGGAATATCCAATGCAAATTTAGGGAACATTATATCCAATGCAAATTTAGGGAACATTATGTGTGCACCATCCTCGTCTATCTAGCAAGAAATATTCCATTCAAATATAGGGTCCTTTTACATGTGCAACCCATATCGGATTTAACAATGGTACACTAGTTAAACCATTGTGATTCAACTACCTTCTCTCATTGGAAAATCATAGAACATATTTTTATGTCAAAGATGATATGGAAGTTTTCTTATTTTTCTAAATAGATAATATGTAAGCTTCTTTTTTCCAAATCTAAAATAAGAGGATATAGTGAGACCAAGATAATTAATTACGTAAAATAAGAGGATATAGTGAGACCAAGATAATTAATTACGTAAAATAAGAGGATATGATTAGACCAAGATTAATCAAGTACATAAAATAAAATAAGAGGATATGATTAGATGAAGATTAATTAATTATGTTGACAAGGTGTTTGCATGTGATTGTCTTTATGTGATAAACAATGGAATTTTATAATGGGTATTAAAATCATTTTTTTTTCTAATAAGTTAGATCAAAATATATGAAAATGGTATTTATGGAAATTTTTTATCTCTTTTTTTACCACTAATAATGTAACCCTTTTTTCTTTGAAATTTCGTAAACTTTTAGTATGTCATAAGAGAATACTTATAACATAAAATTTGCATATCTCTCGGATGCCTTTCCATCGGTACAAACAACGCCCAAAATGGAGGTCAGAGTCAAAAGTTATGACCAAAATTGTGAGATCACCTTTCATAGTGTTGACTAGAAATGGACATTTGGGGCCAACATGTCAGCCGGAAATGATCATTCGGGGCCGACATATCAGCAAGAAATCATTATTTTGGTTGGATGTATCGACAAAAAATAATCATTTTGGGTCGACATTTTGATGCAAAATTGTCATTTTTGGCAGACTTTCAATAGATAATTGTTTTTTTCACATTGATGTATTAGTGGAAAAAAATCTTTTTCAGCTAATACATCGGTGAAAAAAGTACTTTTGGGTTTAAAAATTCATGATACAAAGTGATTTTTCAAGTGAGATGCATGAAGGAAAACTTGGAAAGAGTTTTTTTTTTTTTTTTAATTTCTAAGTGTTCGCTCTGCTTCAAGGTCACTCTTGAGGTTCTTGGAATAAGCGATTGCAAGTAAAGATAAGACTTTGAGGCCAAGCACAAGTATGGAAAAATTAAAAACCTAAGTCACTAGATTCAAAATGTTTGAATGCTTGATCTTAACAAAATAAAAACATTAGGTGACTTAGGGTCTTCTTAAAAAACGCACCATGTGACGAGAACTAAGTCAAGGGAGAAGTGGTAAAAATCAATTGAGGGGTGCACTAGGATGAAAAATAACAACATGATTAAATAAAGAACTTACTCAACAACATATACCAGTGAAAGGGCCATAGTTAAACTAAGAATGATGGAACATGTTTGAGGACAATTGCATTTGAGCTATTGACACTTGATAAAAAACCTTAGCTCCAACTTTTATAATTGAAATAGTTGTTGAGAAATCAACACTTCCTAATAAAAAAAGTGGTGACATCCTATCCTATTAATATGTGATGTTATTTACTTGATATTGATATGGTTTAGACTTACCAACAATGATACATCAATTGTTAAATTTATAGTCCGGAGACCTTTTGATATCTTACCTTCAAAATTTCATCGTTACATAATTAACTAATATGAACAAACACTCACACCATGTAAATTTTGAACCTCATTCCAATGTCCACTCGTCTATCTAAAGGAGGAATATCCAATGCAAATTTAGGGAACATTATATCCAATGCAAATTTAGGGAACATTATGTGTGCACCATCCTCGTCTATCTAGCAAGAAATATTCCATTCAAATATAGGGTCCTTTTACATGTGCAACCCATATCGGATTTAACAATGGTACACTAGTTAAACCATTGTGATTCAACTACCTTCTCTCATTGGAAAATCATAGAACATATTTTTATGTCAAAGATGATATGGAAGTTTTCTTATTTTTCTAAATAGATAATATGTAAGCTTCTTTTTTCCAAATCTAAAATAAGAGGATATAGTTAGACCAAGATAATTAATTACGTAAATTAAGAGGATATGATTAGACCAAGATTAATCAATTACATAAAATAAGAGGATATGATTAGATCAAGATTAATTAATTATGTTGACAAGGTGTTTTGCATGTGATTGTCTTTATGTGATAAACAATGGAATTTTATAATGGGTATTAAAATCATTTTTTTTTCTAATAAGTTAGATCAAAATATATGAAAATGGTATTTATGGAAATTTTTTATCTCTTTTTTTTCGGCAAGTGGTACCCCTTACTTGTAGGGTTTGTCGTTGGCTAAGAAATCCTGAACCAGAGGTATCTAAGCCGTCAAAATCACCCGGGGATCGCACTTGGCCTGGACCACACCAACCCTTAACATGGTTGGATTTTTGGTATCCACGGGGTTTCGAACCGGCGACCATTCAACTTAGGGGTGTCTTAACTTATCACCCACCACCGATTGTTCTACATCTCGCGGATGGAATTTTTTTATCTTAATCAAGCTTGAGTTTCATATTTTTAAGCTACTGGGTTTTTTAGAATGTGTCATTGGCACCGGGGAAAAGTTCCTCCATGATGTAACTTTTCCCAAAGAACTCTTCTTTACATCAAAATTCCTCTTGAGCTTGGATTACAAATTTCATCGGATAATAAGGTGATCTGAGTGCCCCTTATCCTGTTGCATAAACAATAACTAGTATACATAGGATCGTCCATCCTTAGTATGAATTTCAGGTTTGAAAGCTACATTAGATGGGTGACTAGCTACATGGTGCAAAAAAAGTGATTTTGTCTTCTTCTTTGTTTCCAATGTTCCATAGGTTTCTTAAATTTGTGTTCCTATTTCTCTTTCAAAGTTAGAATGAGCTCTAATGTCATTGTCTCTTAAATCAAAAAAGTTTTTCCAAATTACTCAAATTTTCTAATGTTGATGCTAATTTTGCAATCTCTCAATTTTTCGATTCATTTTATATATTTTTTATTTTCAACTTTAATTTTTGAATAAATCACTAGGAGGCAGAGCCAATATGTGATTTTATGAGTTTTAGGTCATGAAAACTAAACAATCGACAATCCTATTAGAGTTGAAATATTTAAAATATTTAATCATCAAAGAATTTATGTTAAATCATGCAATGCACACTCTGATTACTTATTTGGAGTTCAATTGTCTATGGATTTTTAAACAATTTGTATAATACAAGGATGATTGTATGTTGAAAGGGTTGTGTATACATTCTATCATGCTTCATTGTATTCAAGAAGTTAAATAACAAAGGGATTCTTCAATTCTTATGATTATGTACCTAGGGCGGTATCTAAGAGAATAATGTGTGTGGCCATAATTGTAGAATATGTTCACTTGGTAGTTGGTGGGTAATAAATAGATACACTAGGTTGTTAAAGAAAATAATATAATAATAAGGGGTAGTTGGCATAGGACCCTTAGAAATACTCATAAGAAAGTATACGTAGTCTGCATGAGTATCATTATATGAGATAGGTTAAAGATGAATTGTATTGTAGCAAACATGGCTTATGGAGTGATTCTTTCCATAAAGAGTAAATGATGGCGTTACCCTACCCTAAGGGTTTTTCTCTATATCTTGGTGTTATTCTTATGGTGAACCTCTTTTGATTATTTCTAAAGTATAAGGGTTCTATATCTTTGTTGTAATTCAATTTATGAGTTAAGGATCACTATAAGAACACTTTAGACATCCATGCATCCTCGAAATCCCAACTTAAACCTTCAGTATAAATGATACTACATTAGCATGATATGGACATTGGATGGCATGTTGAATCTAATTATAGTGAGAAGGATCATTGCTTTCAAAATAGTCTCCATCACAACAAATAGTTATGTTGCATTGTGTTTACTATTTGAAATAAATCTAAATGTTTATAATCCCCTTTCCTCTTCCCATCTTTAATAAGAAACATTTATCATGCCATGAAAGAGAAACAATCACATTAAACATAAGAACCCAGAAAAATTTTAGATCTAAAATTAAGAATCAGAAATAAACTTGAGAATAAATTGCTTACTCATTCACTTCCAGCCAAAGCCATTTCTTATAGTTTTAGAATGGGTCCACATAAGATAACAACATAAGTGAAATGAATACTAAAATAAGTGTATACGTATGGAAGGTTGAAAGTGTGTTACTAATCTAACAAGAGGCCCAAGGGTAAAATGAACAAGGACAAAGGTAAAACAAAACACTTTTTTTGTCTTAAAAGATAGTATGTAACTTTGTTCGCACATAATAAGTTAGATAAGTCCAAGGGCGAGACATCACAATCTATGATATCCTAGAAGGGTTAAATGGAAAAGGTTACATGATAAAGTGAGGGGTAAGTTGTAGTAGGAAGTTGTAGGTGATGGATGAAGGCCTACGAGATGAAGTATTTTGTATTTCGTTGCTAAGGATCATAGTGGCTAATTGATTCTTTATTTGGTAGTTGTGAGTAAAAATACGTGTAGTGGTTGAGGGAGAATTAGTATTTGTCATCAACAATAAGGAGGGTTCTATGGTAGTAAGGCTGCAAAGAGAAACGATTTTAAGAGGAGGATAATTTTCAAGAGAGGAAGGAGCTATGACAAAGTCACTAGTTTACTCAACAAAATATAAGGTTTTAGAAGTGGTTTGCCACTGTAACAATCGACATTCAACAACATCATATGTTTAGTTCTTGTGACAGTAGCACCATCATGGAGGACTGGAAGAATTAGGGTGAGGGTCAAGGCTAAGTGAATTACATGCTAAAGACAGACGAGGAGAAGGGCCTAATGATATTCTTAGACAGTTATCATGCCAAGAAATTCCACACCGAGAACTTATTCATAATGAAGAAAACTTTGCAATACACATTGCAAAAAAATTTTCAAATAAAATCGAAACATTATACGATGAGTTTCAAAAAGTGCATGGTTTTTGTGTGAAAACATGAACTAAAAGGAAAGAAATTGGTTGCAAATGAAAGAATTTATTGATAAATATACATCTTTTAGTTCACTCTTGCTCAATGAAGAGCTCATGAGAATTCAAACTCACCACCACAGCTCATGGGAATTCAAACTCACCACCACAAACAAAATTGCAAGACAAATCAAAACTCAAGTTATGGATTTAATTTTTGATTTCCACTAAGGGATACAACTATAATACTCACACATGGAGAATTGTAACAATAATAACAAAAAAAAAAATGTTTTCTCATTTATAACATAAATTATATATCCGAAAAACATGTATTTCATGTTGTTTCTATTTGATATAAAAGTACCCCATTTTTTTTTTCTTATTTTCTTTTGTTCTTACATCCATTAAATACATATACATATGGATAAATTCCTTTATGAAAAGAGTATCACATTTGTGACATGCAAATATAGATGCACAATCATACTTGTATTTATACTAATTTACTTATTATTAGTCCTAGCCAGCGGGCAAAGGGATTATAGAAATCACGGTTATCAAAACGTTTTAACCAAAGTTTTAACACCAATTTTGTCCTTTGACTAATAGGTAGTTTAGAGGCCTTATTTAGCTTTTTTAGAAACTCCAATATAATGATATTGTATAATGATACGGTGTATACACGATGTATCATATTATAGTTCATCCTTTGTTCATCCTTCCGAGGGTTTAAATACCGAGCGTTAAGATCAACACTTGATTATTAATTTGGTTGTTTCAAAATTTATATAAAACAACATCCACAAAATTTTAAATAGACTTTTATTATTTTTCTTATAGCACCAAATCTTGATAAGCTTTTGATATAAACAAGTATTATCACATCCTTCCAAAGTTAAAACGTGCATAGGAGGACGGGGTCTTTTAATGGATCTCTACTTTGGTTTAAACTATGCCTCTTATTTGTATTGGTTCAAAAAGTGTCTCTCTATCCTCGAGGTGTGATGTAAAAGATAGCCCTGGTCCTCCTGGTAGTGTCTTGCAAAGCTCAATGCATTATAGGCGCGGTTTAATAGGGTCTTGGATATTGGTATGCTTTTAGTAATTTATTGTTTCGATATGGTATTTCTTATAAGTAATAGTGAGTCACTTAGTCAAAATAAAAAAGTAAGTAACTTGCCCACATGGATTATCTCACATGTATATCCCTTTAATAACATTTAAAATATATATAAAGAATCTATCAAAGACCCCTTTAATAGGGTTTAAAAAACATATACATGTATAATCCTTTAATAATATATTTTAATCTTCCAATTTTTATTTGCTAGGCTATTTGGTGGGCAAGGAACAAAGCTATATTTGAGAACCATGTTTTAAATTTGGATAATACTTATAATTCTGCATTATGTCACTATTTAAAGTATCTGAAAGCTGAGGCGGAACCTGTTAGGCGTAATATTGGGCATTTTCATCTTTTTATTAATGATCCCGCTCTTTTATTTGATAGGGCAGCAAATATGGGGAATTGTGGTGCAGAAGGGTTATCTTTCTCAACCCGGAACACTACTTCAATCTCCGTCTGAAATGTGGCAAGAGGACAAATATGAAGGCTGCGTTATTAGCCCTTTGGTGTGTCACACGAGTGGCTAATCTCTTTGGGCTGGCAAAGGTAAAAATATTTGGTGACTCTAGAGTCACTATCAAATGGGAAAGGGGAGAATTTGATTTAAAGGTGTTGAATTTGGTCAATTAGTGTAATAGAATTAAATTTGAATTGAGATCTTTCAGCGCAATATCTCTGGAACATATATATAGAGAATTTAATTCTCAGGCTTATTAGCTATCTAAGCAGGCTTTGGAGGGAGAGGAGAGCTTCTTACACTGGGATGAATACTGTGAGAACATGCTGATTGACTCTGGCACTATGTACTTTCTACACTAGAGACTTTTGAATCTCTTTTTTTGGGTTCATGGAATTTGTAATTATTCTGTTTTTTGTTGATGATGAGAGAAGCAGATAGCTTTGATCATGAATTTTGACAAGACAACATTCTATATGTTGACATCATGTATTATTTGATTCAGTTTATGAATATCAATATTATGCTTTTTTTCGCAGGAAAAAAAAACGTTTGAAATATATATAAGGAATCTATTAAAGGGGTAATAGGATTTGAAATATATATATAAGGAATCTATTAAAGGGGTAATAGGGTTTAAAATATATATAAGGAATCTATCAAAGACTTTTTCATTTTTCACTACACGTCACTTATATGTATTAATGGCAAATCACACATTGCCCTCTCTTCATTAGTTGGTTATCCCTATACCCTTCGTTATCCATATCCTTAAGGAACTTAAAGCTCTGCTTCTTTCCCTTGTTTAACATGTTTCTTGATTTGTAGAATGCTTTCCGTTACTTCTATTCCATAGCATTCATAAAACATATAACATTTAGTAAAACCCTTTTTTAAAATCAGCACCTTCCTGCTATTTCGAAGATATCAAGGAAAGCTAACAACGCACCGGAAATCTCAACAAACTTCCTCACATATCGTGGATGGTAGGTCGAGCAAACCGTCAATCGGTAATCTAAACCAGAAGATGTCTCCACGGAATTGAACCTGTGTAGATGGAATGAAATCCATCTAACCCCACCAACATACCACGATATCTTGAGAGATGAAATGTGTTATTTTCATACTTTGTAACTAAAATAAGAAATAAGAAATATTTTATAAAGTTGAAAATAAAAATATTATTATAAATAAAATGATATTAATATTTATCAATTAAGTATTAAAAAATCAAATTTATAATATAAAATAAAATTATATATAGTATACAACAAAATTAAAATATATAAAAAATTAAGTAAATCTAAATGATAATAACAAGATTTTTCATAAATGTTTTAAAAGTTGAATATGTTGATCACCATTCTTCAAAATATTTTAAGGCGACATAACTAAGGTGTTGTGATTAACAAAATATACTTAAAACTCTATTCCCAACGACTCATAAATTGAATATATTTTTTCCATTCACAAAAATATTTTGAAAAGAACTTAAAAATTGGCAGGCTATCTAGATTAAGGATAATCTATCTGCTAGCTTCTAACTTTGTTGCCTCCTTTTATCTTTTTGAAAATGTTATGGTTTAAAGTTCATAAAATGAAATGAATGCCCAAACTTTAATTGAGCATAAAATATTTCATACAAAAAATACAATTTTTTGCATATCTTTTGTACTTTGGTTGTAAAAGAGTTTGACTTCTCTAAACGAAAGACAAAATTTCTTTTGTACTTTGGTTGTAAAAGAGTTTGACTTCTCTAAACGAAAGACAAGTTTCACATAGAATGACTTTTGCGCAAATTAGAAAGACAAGTTTCACATAGAATGGACTTGGCTATAAAAAATCTCAATTTGGTTTCATTCATAAGATCATAAATGTCCTTATTGTTCCAAATTAAGTGTAAAGAGCACTTCCCTGGGCTAGTAGGTGCGGGTGGAGTCTTTTTTTATTCCGAGGGAAACAAGTTGAAAGAGTACGCCTGAGGAATTGGCAAGAGGACAAATAATAGTGTTGAATGGCTAGCATTAATCAAAGGTTTGGAGCTAGCAAGGAATGAAGGCATTGAGGATTTGGTAGTCTTTGGCGACTCGATGGTGATCGTAAGGGAAGCAAGGAATCTGACGAAGAAACGCAAGAACCTAGACACCAAGATGCATCACCTCCTAAATTTCATTGTCAATGAATACAAAGCTATCAACTTTCTCCATGTTCTGAGAGCAAATAATCAGCATGCTAACATAATGGCAAATAAAGGAGTTGGACTTGATTGTGGCGTCTTAGTTTGCAACCAAAAGGTCTATGGGAAAAACTGGGTTCCATAACTTTGTTCATCTTGCTAATGGTGCTGAGACAACTAACTTTTTCAAAGAAGACAAGAGGAGGCTCACCTCCTTGGAATGGAATGACCACAATCCCATACTCTTCAAACTTTAAAACTATGAATTTTACATGCGGTATGCTAATAACTAAAGCCAAGATTTCCTATCCAATTTTGAATCTCTACCGCGCCCTAACTCAAGACAGGGGGCAGTTCGCACGCACGAGACACATGGTCTACATGCGGATCTTCAATGCGGTTGATTGCCAAGCCAACAAAGGTTTTAATGCTGGGAGTGGGTGTAATAATTCATGTTTTGGGAGCCTGGTCCGGAGTCATTTGCGTGAGAGAAAAGCAAGAGCCTCAAGCATTGAGATGGGCGACTCTATGCAACCTTCTGATTTCGTTCCAGCCCCATCACAGTGTCTGTGTTGTAGGAGGCCATTAAAAAAATTAGGGGGAATTGCAAGTCTGGAAACCCTAAAGGTGCTCTCCACATAGGCATATTGCCAAGAGTCGGCTCATGAAGGTTCGGTTAGTTCTCTCCTTGATTTCTACGATTCTTGTAAACCTGAGTTTTTGGGAATGGAAAAGAATTTACTCTTTTCATCAATCAGAGAATATGGTCGAAGCAATGGCTATGCGCAGGGGTTTGACAACCTCTCAGACGAGGTTAAAATTTTTCTGAAGGGCACAGAGGACCAGATTCGCCTGCTTCGTGGTGAGAATTTCGAATTCAAGAGGGTTATCTCTCATCTTTATACTCTATCTCAAGCCACACACTTTGAGGTTCAAAACTACAGTAGCAAGATCAATGGGAAGGTAGCTAGCTTGGATGAAACCATTGATAAGGTTTATTCTGGTTATGTCAATTTGGACTTTAAAATTACTACTGTTCACAGAAGTGTAATGAATGTGGAAGCAAAAATTGAAGAATAGCTGGAAGAAATGAAGGGACTCAGGTTGACACTCTCCACAAGCAAAATGAGTCTCATTGACAGTGCTAGTTCTTCAGCTATGGTATTGACTTTTTCTGGTCTTTTTGTAATGATCCCCTCTCGTATAAGTCTTTTAGTTCCTTCCGGTCTTGAGATAATGGTAGCTTATCAGTTATTTCAGAAGTATAGTGTAGGAGAAATTTTGGCTTTGCATATAGCATAAGTAGCCCATAGATCTCTCTAGACAGCACTTCATGTCATTATCCTTCTGTAATGTTTTGCTTTTGTATTTTCCTCCTTGGGAAATTTGTAAGGAGATACGGTCTCTATAGAATAGGCAAGTATCATGACAAGTACAGACTGGTAAAAGATGAACAAGGAGTCATGGACGTAGTCCTCCTTTGAAAACAATCTATTTTCATAACTATGTAATCTCTGTTTTTCATTTTATATAAAAACTCCTTATCCTTTTCTCTTAAAATAAAAAAAAAGTGTAGAGAGCACTTCCTAAATCTATATAGGATTCATTGAATTTTGCAGGATTCATTGAATTTTGCTATAACGTTGAAAATAAAGTTGGGATACAAAAATTAATATTTATCTATAAATATAATTTATAAACAAAGAATGTCATGATTTATGCCCTTAATGAATTATACAACACATTCCTCTCCATCTACATGGATGAGGATGCCATCACTAACAAATGCAAAGCAACTTTCAATAAAAATGTTAAAAATGATGTTAACCTTTGAACTAACATTGAATCCTTCTCAATTGAAGTAGCTAGAATCAGTATATGAAACAATAACACTATGTTTGCGGGGAAGCTCATTTAATATATGGCAATAGAATCATACAAATTTCACCTTATGAAGGATTCAATCTTTTGGAAATTTTTTATGACAAGTTTTATCTCTAAAATTTACAAGCATGCCTCGTGAAATTGCGCGACAACCATAGACATAAATTAACTTAAATTAAAATGCGTGGCTCTCACGCCATTGAATTATGAAAAGCCAGTGAATAGTTCTTACTTTAAAGGTGTCCATTCCTTCCCATTTTCACACGTAAAGACTAGTTCTATCCATAACTTTATACTAAAACTTTGAATTATATTCGCTGTCCACTATTCAAGCGAGGCTACTCCGTACTCAAAACATCCTACAGTTTCTACACTCTTAATATTCGCTTTTTCTCCAAATTATAATAACGTTGAAATTCCCTCAACGCCATTTCCCATGATATAGAGACGTGTAAGCTGAAAAAGTTCGGTGAAAAGGCAATAGAAAAGAAGGTTGTGTGAGAATATTGCGATTGTTTTTACTAGGGAACCGTAATTTGATTCCGAAACAGAAGACTAACTTCAGCGTCACAAATGATTTTTCCAAAATGATATCTTTTTTGAAAATTTTATAGTTCTGTTGAATTAAGAAGATAGATTATAATACCAGCATAGATTCATCTTAAAAGGGGACCTACCAAATGTTCAGAGGAATCAAATTTCTCCAATTGTAAATCTCTTTTTAGAGTGCAAGTGTTGAGGAAGGGTTTTAATTTATCTAACTTGTGTAGCTTTATATATATGTGGTTGTAAATGTTTTTAATCTAATTTAAGTCGACATGGGTTATTTTTATAATTTTTTAATATTTTTTAAAAGACACGTGTCAACTTCAGGATGATCACGGAAGGAGTTACACATCCTCCCCCTACCGGGCTGTAGAATGCGACCTCTTCGACGCAATGAATAAACTATAGGCTATGTAGCTTTCAAACCTTATTCTCTGGATTATCAAGATTTGCTTGTAGATCAAGATTAATTAATTATGATACATATGGCCAGCATCTCTGTTGTGGTGTCCCTGTGATTTGATTTGTTAATAAGGAGCATTTAGAACATTGCTTGAGGTCGGCTCAGAGAGTTCAAGTTCAGTTTAAGCGGTGAGGCAGCGCATACTTGTATTGAAGAAGTTGTGTAGTGAAGTTTAATGGCGTTGTGGTTAAGTCTGGTTAAACATTTGATTTTCATCTATCGTATTTATTGCCACTCTCATTAGAGGAAATTTGAGGTTTAAAATGGGTCTCCTAAGGAAAATAATAAAAAAAAAAGCCACGTCACACTACAAATATGCCATGTCACACTAAGTTAAAGGTGTTATGTAGTGAAGTTCAACCTATAATATCTCATTAATGGTAGTTGGCAAGTATGTTGGGTTGGCGTAGAGTTAAGAGATGATGGTTGAAAATAATAATGAAAGGTTTAGATTCTTGTGCATACACAATAAATGATATAATGGTAAATTTTTTTTAATTTATATTATTAATTATTTAATTTTTTAGTAAATGAACCACTACTTCTTTTTATATATTTAATAAAATCTAAAACTTAAAAAAAAAACTAAAATTATAATAAAAAATTATAATTACAATATTACTAGAAATAAACAATCACTATTTTTATTTTATTTTATATTATCACGGTACTTTGAAGTCTTTTAAAATAAAAATCTAGCATAAATTAAGATGCTAGTGGAGTATTTTTAAATAATAAAAGCATTTATAAAATTAAGCTCTTATAAATAATAATAAATAAATTAAAAAAATATATCATAAATAAAAAAAATAGGAGAGAGATAAAATAATCTTTCTCTATTTTTGCGATAACTTTCCTCTCTGAACTTGGAATTTGATGCTTGTGGTACCATTGGAATGGTCTCATCGAGACCTTTCCAATGGTACAAAAAGTGTCAAATTCCGATTTCAGAGGAGAAATTTATCGCAAAAATAGTGAAATATTATTATTGCCTTCAAGGACTTCTTGCTTAACAATAACACACGACACACAACGCTCACACAGACTTGGTGTAAACAGGATGCCAAAAGCTGGCTTCGATTACTTCAATCAAATTAACGATTACAATGCAGAATGCAAAGAAATGTAAACATCTAAACTAGTCGGCCTTAGCCTAATACAATATACAGAAGTGAATGTGTGTTCTCTCTGTGTGTGTTCTTCTCCCTCTCATGGCCTCTGTTGAATGCTAGCACTCGCTGAGCTATGGATGAACGATCTCTCTCTCTAACTCCCAATTGGAACTAACTCCAACTCACTTCTCATGTGCCTGCGCACTGGTCTTTTACCCTCCCGAGGTCCACTCCGTTCCCCGAGACACTCTTCCTCTGTCCGCCAAATCCTCCAGATCCCACATACCTGCAGTTGTCAACGCCCTCTAGCCGTGCTGCACAACCTCTTCCCGTGGTGACATTTGTCCTGATCCCAACCACCTTCTTAACTGCTCATAACTTCCTTAGCGACCTCGAATGGCTACCAAGTACTTTGCCTTGAATTATGAACTTCTCTGACTCTGCTACACTAGTCGGTCCCATCACTGACCTCTACCATACTGCCTTCCATCATCCTTCGACTCACCCGTCGGCTTCACTATGCTTCTACGGCTTGCCAGTCTGCCCCTTCCTGCACACTTGGATTCTGCCTCAACTTGTTGGTGTCGCTATTCGACAACCTGTTGACACCCGACCTCTTTTGCTACAAACATGTCGTCCGTCAACACCTTAACCTATCGAACTGCAACCTTCTCCTCGACAGCTTCCTGATCTACTACTTATTTTTGACAGCCAATCTTCCTTTGCACCAGTGGTCGTCGACGATCCCCGAGAGTCTTTTGAGAATTCTGTGAGGTTTTGCAAAAGATCCGACAAGATAACAAGTGGTAACAGTTAAAAAGGTATGGGAGATCCCTCATCGGAAGTTTGTCCTATGATCAAATGCGCAGAGTTTTTGAAGTCCCAAAAACCGAAACCCTACATTGTATCGAAGTGTTATATCGATGATTTCAACAAGTGTGTTGGGAGAAGTCTTGACGGAGCAAGTCTAATAGTGTATTAGACCTGGTGTATCATTATTGCACAACGAAGTCATTGTGAAGAACCCCGAGATTATAGTAGATGAAACCCCCAAGAGGTAATGGCGAAACATCGGAGCTGATGTATCAAAGGTCTGTAGAGAGGCCATCAAAAGGAGTGTCGATAGGTAGGTGTTAATAGTGCATCGGTGTTTTACATCGGAGGTTCCATTTCAACGAGTGTAGTTAAAGAACATATTGGGAATGTTGACAGGAGAAGTCCAACAATACATCGGAGCAGAGGTCTATAGAGAGGCCATTAGAAGTAGTGTCGATAGATAGGTGTTGATAGTGCATCGGTGTTTTACATTGAAGGAGCATTTTGGAGAGGGAATTGAAATAACATATTGGGAATGTCAACAGGACAAGTCTGACAATACATCGGAGCAGGGATTTTGGGGATCAACCTAAGAGAGCATATGATGAAGATCCGATAGTTGTACGTTTTGATTGTGTTTTGGAGGTTTATTTTTTACAGTGATTTAATCGTCGGTTTTGTATCATTTTTTGGTCAAATGGATATTCCGATTGCCGAGAAAAATATTGATGTATATATATGTAATTTTTCAATGTTCATTCTTAGATACATTGTAAAATGGAGAAAAATAATGATTGTGTATATATATATATATGTAATTTTTCAATATTAATTCTTAGATGCATTGTAAAATGGGTACCTAACATGGCCTTGGTTGCGTGGATCCATTCATCATATACACCCTAGTTGCGTTCAGGGGGATGTTGGAGATATTACACACTAGCAACCTCTATAAAGTGTGGCTTTTACTTCCATAAAGAATAGTACCAATAGCGACCTCCCTAAAATGTGGCTTTTTCTATTGGTGAGTGTTTAAGATCTCTCTAGATCACTATTATGGCAAATTCACTTAGCCATGTAGAATATATCATGAGTATTTTTATTCATCCCAACATATACAATTCATTCTTTCTCTCAAGTTTGTCTCTTTTCTCTTTTCTTTGTATAACAAAATTTATGTAATCTTTCTACTAAGTTCACTATGAAAACTTCACATCCTCTTGATTCCCAACAATTGAAAGACCATGTCACCTTTAGTGAAAACCTTGGACTTGATGTGATGGTCACGCCATTCCTTTTGCCTAGATTTCTCTATTGTCTGATCAAAATCCACCAAAAACTTGCGGCCTCTCTGTTATAGATTCCTCCTAGATCATGTGTGTGCTACTTGTGCAAACCTTTACAAAAAATATATATAAAAACTTAAGTTATAGATTTAGTTTTCCGTTGCCATGGGGGGTTCACTGGTGAGGCAATATCATATCACGTCCATTCATATTGGGGGGTTGAATACTCTTAAAAACCTCAAAAATATATTGCCCCATATTAAGGGATCAAGGGGGGTTTTAATTTGACATAGTAATATAAATATTGGGGGTTATTTTATTTGGGAGTGCTGAAAAATAACTTCCAAATCGTAGTATGGATTCATACGTCCAAATCACAGGCTCAATTCATACCCACCTAAAACTTAAGGACCTTCCATTTTTATTTGAGATTGTTTATGATCCTAAGTTTTGCATAAATTTGATAATAGTGTACCAATGATAATATCGATGGAAGTCTCTTTGGATTATTGTCCTTGAGAAATCCTCATGTAATAGCTTATTTAGGCTTGCTTTGAATTGACATTATATTGTTTTTCATTTTTAAGTTAAGAGATGTAGTTAAATGGGAGTTCCGGACTTGAACAATTGTATTGTATTTTTGTAGGAATTCAAGTAAACGATTTAAATCATCATTTTTTAGGTTGGGGTTTAGGTGGGCATTGAGATTCAATTAAATCTTGCTCCACGACAACCAAGAAAAGTGAGATCAATCTTTCTTGGCTCACTGGAACCAAGAAAAGTTAGATCAATGTTTCTTGACTAATTATTTCTTTCAACTTTTTGTATTCTTCTTTAATATTTTCACATTTCCAGTTAGGAATAGTTGTTAGATTGAGTTATATTTGGCACATTCATAATTGTAATTTCAATTCTTATATGCAATGCATCTGTCTTAATATTATATTGTCCACGAGGGTGATTCCACGAAGGTGGTTCACCATTTTTGGCGGATGGAAGCTAAAAAAATTGTTTTTTGAACCCTCGATCGAGATATTTTCAAGCCCTCGATTGAGGTTTTAAAAGCTCAATTGAGGTTTTTAAAATACCTCGATCGAGGGTTTTAAAATACCTTGATCGAGGGTTTTAAAACCCTTGATCGAGCTTTTGAAAAGCTCGCAAAATCTCGATCGAGCTTTTGAAAAGCACGCAAAAGCTCGATCTAGCTTTCGAAAAACATAAAAAGGCTTATTTTAGGCCCTTGATCGAGGGTTTTAAAATACCTCGATCAAGGTATTGTTAAACCCTCGATCGAGGTGTTGTTAAACCCTCGATCGAGGTATTTAGCTCAATTGAGGGCTTAAAATATAGGCCGAGAGCCCTTTTCACTGCAGAATGAAAGTTTTATCTGGCTTCCATAGAGTTAAACCATGTCATTAAATGCTCATTAATGAGCGGACTTGATACCATTGGATTTTTCAACGAATCCTCTATCCAGATATATAAAACTTATGAATTTTTATCTTCATATGTCTGTTGTTTTTAAATTTCTACTAAAACTTGCCCTAAAAAACCATGCCGACAACTTCGATTGAGCTCAAAGATAAATCCACAACATTTAAAATATACATCCAAAAAATTTGAAAAAATACACAAGCCCCAGATAAACTCGTCCTCTTTAAAAGGGTATTTTTAGTTTTGCAAATTATGTAAAAAATCAAAAGATTTCGTGCACGCACACACATGTGTGCAAAATGCGACTTAAATATTCATTGGTAAGTTTCAAAAATAATAATAAATATAATTTTTCGAGAAAAATTAAAAGAAAAATATGTAAGCCCCAGTGCACTCTGTCTAGATCATGTTCACATATTTCATTTTTTTAAATTATTACTTTAACATTAATTTATTGTGCACGCACACAAACTACTTGTTAATTGCTCTTCAAATTTTTAAGTACATACGTTTCATTACATGAAAATTCGACACGATATATGGCATTGGTATATTTCGAAAAAAATATCATTGAAAATCCAACATAATTATCTACATTTCGTTTTTCAACCGCATGTCAAAATTCATGTGGCAAGTATGAGTTTCGAGGGCTTCAATTTAATACATGGGTAAAATTTTTGTTTTTCACCGTCATATTTGGCCAAAAAGAGTTACCCATCTTCATGGAATCACCCTGGAATTAACATGAACATAGGTGAAAATCTAAATCCTTATTTGCATACCCTATGTGTTATCGTTACCAAGAAATGGTATCATATGCGTTTCACTATCTGTGTATCTTTATAACTATTGTATGCTTGAAACCTAACAATGGAGATTTTCCCCTATCCTTTAAAGATAAAAAAAAAATAGATATAACCCAAGAGAAGGTAACTAAATGTTGTTAATTCCAGTGATTGCAAGAATAAATGTAGAGGAAGTGGAGGCCATTCATTGGATCTTGTGAATGACCCAAATCCAAGCTATGCACATGATCAATGGTGTTATTGAAAAATAAAAGGAATTTTTTTATGTTCATTTGGGTTCAAACATCAATGATGTTTGTTTTGATAGGAAGGTAGCCGAGGTGTCCTTCCATAAAGGGTTTCAATTTTGCATTTATATGGAGATTGAGTTATTAAGCTTATAGAAAACATGAGTTCTCTATGGCTATATTTGTATTTACATGACATAAAATTGGTAGATTGGAAGGTTGCAGTGTGAAACATTTGCAATTCTCATATTTTATAAGCATTGCCCTAACAATTGGACTATTGGTCTTTTACATTCTTTGTTATGTTGATCTCTTGACTAGCTTGCGTTTTATGCATTTTTCCTTCCCCGGTACTATTTCTTTGGGTGTTCCACTTTCCAATGATATAAATCGATCAGTCACCCTTGCAATCCTAGTGGGATCATTATTAGCATTATACTATTATTTTATTTAGCATCTTGTTTGCTTATACTAAGATGTGGCAGGGCTCCTGTTTGTAACAATTTGATAATATGATATAAAGGGGGTGTTAAAAATGGGTTGATAAAAATGGATACCTACAATATCTGGTGAAACTAGGGTTTTCTTAATTGGAAAGGCATATTGGGAAGGGGGTTCAACAATACAATTTTAGGATGCATTTTCCAATATTTTTTGAAATTAGGGGTATTCTTTAATATCTTCCGAACAATCGTGCTATGTAACAAGTTCACTAAGTGAACCCCCCGTGTCCGTTGCTACCAATAAAGAAGTGACTAGGAAAAAACAAAATCCATAAGATATATATCTTAAAATCATATCTCTCAATGAAATTAATTAAAGCAAAGCTAATTTTTGTGATTGGTTTAAACATAAAATTGGGGTTAACAAAACAAAGCAAAAATGTTTTTTTTTTGCATTCATGAGCTCTAACCATAACAAATAAATTTATGAGATCTAATTCTAACAAATAAATTTATTTTTCATTTATTGTTAGTTCAATATGGTTATTCTTGCATCGAGTTGTAATAAACACATTTTCTAATTGCATTCAAGTAGCCACTTGCTCTAGAGTCTATTATGGGGGAGATGTTGTCATGTAACATAAAGTTATGTTATAAAAAGTAAAAAAATAATTAAATTTTTTTTCATGTCAACTCATGATATAAAAAATTAAAACCAAATAAAAAGTAATTAAAAAACTCCATATATCCTCATAAAATAAAAAATGAAACCAAATAAAAAATTATTAATGTTGTCATGTAACACAGTTCATAAAGTTATGTTATCAAAAATAAAAAGTAATTAAAAAAATTTCACATCAACTCATAATATAAAAAATTAAAACCAAATAAAAAGTAATTAAAAAATCATATATACTCATAAAATAAAAATTTAAAACCAAATAAAAAGTTACTAAAAAAAATCTTAATAAATCCGAGTTTAAGATGGATTTATATCTCTAAATTGATACAAACACATTTCCTTGATAGCTAATAATTAAAAAAATTAAAAAGGAAGAAAAATATTATAAATTTAAATTAAAACATAAATATTATAATATAAAAGAAAATTTAATAAAATAATAAAAATATATAAAAGAAAATTTAATAAAATATATATATAAAAAATTAAAATGAATTTTAAACAATATAAAAAGTGTTCCACTTTTTTTAATTAGTAATAATTAATGTTGTAGTAGATTTCACAGATGTTTTATATTATCTATCTCTTAAATATTATATATTAGTAATTCCTTTCAAAAGTGCAAAGATATATAGTGAAGAAAAACTGTAAAAAATATCTTTGACTTGAAATATAAGGTTTAAAAGACTTGAAATATAGGTTTAAAATATTAAATTGAAAATATAAATTTATAATTATTTTGTTGGGATTTCTAAATAGGTGCATAGGTGTATGATATATTTTGATGTACGTTTCCTGGAAAATCCCCACGGCATGACTTTGGAGGCCCATATGGACATGATGGAAGGCTCGCTTGGTCGTCTTACTCAAGCTCAGATAAATTTGGACACAAGCCTCAATGCCAATTGTATAAATAGATATTTATTTTAAATTTTGATTTATAAAATATTTAAAGGGATCTAATTTTTTTAGATATAATTTTTGTTATCTTAAATTTTATATATATCAATAAATATTTATAATTCAAAAAATTTGATCTTCTAAATATTTGATAAATATGAATTTAAAATAAATTTATATAAATTTAATTATAATTTTTTTAAATATTTTTATTTATATAATTTTAAAATAAATTTATTCTTTAAAAGTATCAATAAAAAAATGATTTATTTAAATAAATATCAATATTTCTATAAAAATTTTAAAAAGGTAAGTTATTTTAATTTACTAATATTAGTTAAAATTTTAAATCACACATTGTACCAAACAAAAAACATTTATATAATTTTAATATATATAATTTACAAAATAGTAAATAAATTATAATATCGATACGGTAGTTTATTATTTTTCCTAAACATTTATGTTATATATCAAACGAACTTCACTCGACACTCTCCAATGATGGTCGTGGTAGTTACATAAAATTCTCATGGCTTGTATTCCATTTTTGAAAATCATTTATTGAACATAAAGTGGTAAAAGATTATTTTAAATCAATACCCAACAAAGAAAACCATAAGAATCAAATAACATTTCTATAGTGAAGCTTCATGTGTCCATGTATGGAGTTTTATAAGGGACCGTATTATATGTTAAATGGTAGATGTACTTTTTTTTAGGTTAATAGAGTTTGAGTTTTGGATATTTAAGTTTTTGGGTCGTTTTAGAATGGGTTACAACTTTTAAGGTTGGAGTTCCTTCATCATGGAACTTTACTCTATAAAACTCAACTTAATATATTGAAATTTAATTTCAATCAAATTTTTTATTCAATATTGGAGTGTTATAAGTATTTTTTATTCTACTCCGTAGACAAAGTTATCTATATGATCATTTATCTTTAGTGTAAATTTTATGTTTGAAACTTATATTGCATGGGTGTTTAGTAACATCATAAGGTCTTCATTCAACCAAACTATGCTATAGCTTTTTTTATGTGATATTTACGAATACCTCTAATTTCACTAGATATTAATAAATACCTACTAAAAGTTTTTTGTTAAACCTCCTCTTAATACATTTTTCCAATTAAAAAAATCTTATTTTTATTTCCATTCTATTTTATAATTATAGGATCATAACAAGTTGTCACAATATCGTTCTCAATAACAAGCACCTAACAAGCACCTGTTGTACCTACACCTGTACCTCATTCTTTTCTATCAAGTTATTGTTGTCCAATGCACGGATTATGTAGATATAAATAGTGATTTTTTATTTTAATCCAATTTGACCTTACTCGAGTAAAATTTCTACTAGAGTGAACATAGAACTAGCATCATACTCAAGGGTCATTTCCTACCAATGCTCAACCCGTTCTTGAGGTAAACAAGTTTCTAAATTTTTCGTTGCAATTCATTGGAATAAAGGCTTTATTGCTTTGTATTACTATTGTCTATGTTTTTTTTTTTTTTGGCTAAATTTAAATAGCTTGTGATATAATTTAAAGTGACTCATATCTTTTGATTTCCTGGTTGTAGTAGATTTTAGATTGTTATAGAAATTTAAAGAAACAATTTCACATTGTTTTATATTTTTATAGTACATAATTTAATTGTAATACTATCTGATTAATAAACAATTAAAATTTGATTTAACTAATTTTAAAATAATCAAATTTTAATTATTTTAATACTATAAAACATAAATCCAATTCAATTTAGTACTTTTATTAAAATAATTATTAATAATCTCTCGCATTAATTATATATTTAATATTTTATTAAAAATAATATATTTATTTATTTTTATTATATAGATGTTTATATAAGTTTATGTTATATTAATGAATATTTAATTAAATATAATATATATAAAAAATCCACTTCACATATATATCAAATTCCATATCCTTCCTATTCCTACTCAAATTATACTATTATAGTTTCAGGACACAAATTCTGTTTTGATTTTGTGGCATAAAATCATGTAAAAGCAAACATACCAAAGCAACTAGTTTTTTGCCAACATGTAAAAATACCTAAAGCTATTTGGCCTGCCATCCCAAGATGTAGTACTCAATTCCCTATATAAAATTAAATATATATGAAATTGCTTTGATGTTTCCTGTGATATCGGGCATTTTAATCACACCGGCATAATTGTTAATTTTGCTTCTCTGTGGCTTTTGTTTTCTAAATTTTATATAAGAGATTGGTGTAATTTTATTTATATAAATACAAAAATCGACGGAACTAATGCAAGTAAGGGCCGGTGAATAGTCCGTAGACTGCAACTTCACGTTAAAAGTCTCCCATTTTCACACGTAGAGATTTCTATCCATAATTCTATAACACTTAAAAACAAAGATAATGATTAAAAATATAAATTATATATTTAAAATTTTACCCCATATTTTTCATATACCCTTCCTAATATTCGAATTCTCCAAATTATAATAACGCCAAAATCCAGTCAACGTCATTTTTCCATGGAGACGCGTAAGAAAGAAAGATATTGTGATTCTGTATATAGACTATGCCAACGATTATTCAGTAGACGAGACCGTGGAACTCGACATATTAACACAACTCGTAGCGGGTCCGTCCAAATTCCAAAATTATATCTTTCCCCAAAGATTCCATAGGGGGGATAACGGAGTAGCTTTCGAACCTCATTCTCTTGATTATTCCATGCAAACTTAAGAAGAATTTGGTGAGTCATGGAAGAATTTTCTCAAATGATAGAGGTAAAGTTTTGGTTGACTGAACTTAAGTTTTGAATTTTTAAGCTTTTATTTTGAATGCTCAGAGTTTTTTCACTGATATAATTCTACGCTTGGGGTACTTAGCTTTCCGTCGAAATTTGTTTTGGATTTAGACTATAAAGGTTGCCGTAGATATTTGTATTGAATTTTTTAGATCATAAATTTTATTAAATAAAAAGTTGGTATAAATGTATACAATCGTTCATTCTTGATATAAATGTTATGTAGAAACTTAAATAACATGATTGCCTAATGATGATGATGAATAATGTTCACTTAAATTAATTTTGGTTTTTCGAACTTTTGTTAAATAATAATAAGTTGAAAACAAATAAAAGATTTTTGCCTTCTCTTTCTTCTTCACGGGTTTCTTGTGTACAATCTGGTTACTCATCCGAAGTAGGAATGAGCTCAACACCGTTTCTAACCATTTACAATTATAATAACTCAATTGTTAAATTATCACTGAAGAAAATCATTATTGATAATTATTTTCAAATGCAAATTCCAATTCACTCATTATTATTCAATAAATAATCCGTTAGTGATTATGTTTCTTTACATTAGAAAAATCTTAAATTCATAAAATAATCCGTTGTTTCCTTAAATTTGAAAATTACTAAATTTTTAGTCACCGTTTTACATCTCATTCCAAAACTAATTCTCACTTTAATTTTAATTTTACAATATTTTAATTTTAATAATTATTTTCAATTATTTTTATTTTCAATTATAATTTTAAAAATTTTAATTTTACAAAACCTCTATTTTAATCTTTATTTTGAATTAATTTTATTTTCAACTATAATTAAAAAAAATTACATCATTAAAAAATCATTAGATAAATTTAACTTTACAATAAATAAACAAAATCAATTAACGATTATACATAGCAAAAAAACTCTAAACTTTAAAGATAGGAACTCAATTAAAAACAACAAAGACAAAAAAAAAAACTCTAAACTCTAAAGATAGGAGAAATATTGAAACATAAATCTTTGTAATATTAAAAAAACTAAAAATATATAAAGGTAACAACTTAGGTAATTGAAACATGTATCCAAGATTTCTTATTTGTGAATATATGTATTTTCAAGAAACATAATTGATTTTCTACATTCACTATTGAGAAAGAGTTGGGAAGAAATATCCAAACAATGCAATTTCTAACAACAACAAAAAATTCCATGTTTTTTAATCACTTCTTCACATTCACTTCAATGGATATTGTGATGAAGGTTGTTCTAAAGGAAAGGATAATTTTGAAGGAAATATTTTTTACACAAATAAAACAACTTGGTTATAGAAAATTTCAATTTGGTGTTTTATTCAATAATTGTTGCAATAATATTGAAAAAAAATTAGAATACACAAATTCATATTTATCTTTAAATATATAAAAACAAGAAATATCCTGATTTCTTTAAGCAATTATACAACACGCTACTCTATAAAAGATGAAGGTGTTTCCATGAATAACAAAATGAAAAACAATTTTAAAAAATTAAAAAATGATGTTAACCACTCGAACCACTTACCTTTTTAATAATAATAATAAGCTTAAATCCATATATGAAACATTATTTCACGATTATGAAAAAAATGATTTTGAATAAATAATTGAAACAATATAATTATACAAATTACACCTTCTCCAAATTCAATCAACTGGATTTTTTCAAGATAAGTTTGATGAGAAGATTATTTTTCCAAAGTTTTCTCCACGTAGAAAGAAAATAAATAACACATTAAAAAAAATTCATATCACACACAACTTTACAACACAACGTTTGAAATATTTTTTTCAAAACAAGTTGAAGCATATAAATAAGTGTCAAGTTGTGCTTGGGTTTTCATGCACATAAGTGAATCAAAAGAAAGGAAATTGGTTGCAAAGGTGATGTGGGACCCATTATGTCATGTTCTCCAAATACAAAGGTGAAGTGGGACCCATTATGTCATGCTTTCCAAATACTTAGATGCAGATACATACAAACATTAAAAAAACTTGCACACATCCTTTCACTTGCAAGCCTACTATTATTGCACGTGGAGCTTTGAAAACTAAGTGTTTGCATAATAACAAATTATTAGAAAAAGTGTCACAAAACATTTTTGTTATAAATTTGAATACACCAACTTATGGGCAAGTTTCCTATAGCGAAATAATAGAATTTGTTAATAGATGAATTCAAACTCCCCACCAAACAAAAAAGCTTGCAAAAAATTATAAAATCTAAAGTTCAGATTTGATTTCCAATTACCAATAATAGATACAACGATGATACTCCGATCATTGAAGTGATTTAATTTTTAATTTGAACTTACTCTTATGTGTTGTGGTTTAAGAGATATGTGTTAATTGAGCTCTAAGTTTAACAAAATTAGCTATTTAATAACAGATTTATTTTTTATAATGGTAATTGTTAAATTGTAGCATGATTATTATTGTTTTCTTTACCAATACTTTTTTTATTATAAATATATCCATTTTTTATTTTAAATATATCATTGGATATGAAAGAAAAAATTGAAATTAAAAATTTCATTGTTTATATATTTAAAATGTGTTTCAATTTTTTATTATTAATTAACACATTTTTTTTCAAAAAATTATAATTTTATTTTGAAAAATAAATATACAATGAGATTTTTTTATTTAATAAACTCGTTTTTCAAAAAAAAAAAAATTATTTTAAAAACCACATATACAATGAGATTTTTTTATTCAATAAACTTGAAGGTATACTATACTCATCTTGAAATGTCCAATAATCCATTTTAAAAGATTTGGAATGAAGCTAGAAACTTTTCTTCCATTATCAAAGACAAAACAAGCATCAAAGCTCATTGCTTTGTTGTATTGTTTTTGCCCCATCTTTGAAAATGTAAGAGTCAGTTTTAAAGACATAAATGATACCACTAACTTGAAATATTTGAATGGTTAAAATGAAATAAAAATACATAATAAAAATCTAAACCGTCAGAGAAAAAAATCACGTATCCCAAAACATATTTTACAGCGTCACTAAACCAAAAAACCTAATTTCTAATTTTCTAATTTCTAATTCCTCTTAATTTTGTTTTGACCGCTCCAGCAATCGAAATTGGCCATCTAAATTTGATACGTTCTTGGTTATTAGTACAAGTATGCACGAAGAAATCGCACAGTCAACCACTTAAATTAAATTAAAATGCGTAGCTTGCACGCCAGCGAATGGTGACGAGGGTACTTGCCGAACTAATCCGGTGAATAGTCGGTAGACTGCGACTTCACGTTAAAAGTGTCCAACGTAAATAGATTCTGAAACGAAAGAGAAAGTGAAAGTGAAAGCGTGCCAAGTAATTATTCAGTAGATGAGAACGCGGAAGTTGACATGTTAAGACAACTCCCGAAATCTAAAGAGAAATTAGGTTTTTCAAAATTTACGAAAGCTAAAGAGAGTAAAAGGATAGATCCCAAGGATGTGAAATTAGTTTTTCCCATTCAGAGACATTCTTCCGCGTTCAGAAGGCCTTTCGCAGGCATGAAGTGACTTGGAAGTATGCACTTGTTAGATGGAGGTATTTTCATATTTTATCATAAATATTATATTGATGTTTCTGTATTTCCATTTTTTTCTTAGATATATAAGCTGTACAGAGATTATTCTTAATCGTATTCAATATATAAATAATGATCTGGGCCACCATAACATACTGATTGCTGAGGGATGACTATTGTAAACTGAATTTAACTGAATAATTCGATGTTGTAGTGTTGCAGCAGTATTCAAATTATTACTCTTCAATCGTTTTATTTTTGTTTTTTTTAACTCATTTCAGGATGGTAGTTATAACAATATTAAAATTTAATTGATGTGTAGTATTCATTTCACTAATTTGTATTTCTAAATTTTAACTTTTCTTTATTCTAAATAATATTAATATACTCGTTATAAGGTACGTCGGTTTTAAAAATAAAACTTAAACAGAGAATAAGTAGAAAGAATAACACTACATCCTGTAACTACTTATAACTATTCAAACTAAACACAATTGACATATCTATCTAAACACAAAATTATTTATTTAATCTTCATTTCATTAATGAACAAACAAAACTTTTTACACTTTCTCCACCATACTGGATTCCCAGATTCCCAAGGAATATATAAACACGTGTTTTCATTTTTGTTTTTCATTCTTTTTCAAACCAGCAGAGTAACTTAAGAAACAAAATCTTTTACACTTTCTCCACCATACTAGATTCTCAACGAATATATAAAACACTTGTTTTCATTACGAATATATAAAACACTTGTTTTCATTTTTCTCATAGGGTTGTTAATAATAAAACTAAATTCATTTGCAACCCGAAGAAATTAATTGTTTTCATTTTTCCCATAAGGTTGTTAATATTAAAACTAAATTCATTTGCAATAATTGTAACAAAGGAGTCAAGTAAGGTTGTCATTTATATCCTACTTTTTTTTGGTATTTTTGGCACAATTGTGTGTTGGTATAATAGTTATCGTCTTTTTTCTCTATGCTAATGATATTGGATCTTGACAAGCAACTAAAAATTCTCAAATATTTTTGCTCTAGTATGGGTATGACTATTAACACTAAAAAAAAACAAAGGTTACTATAATCAAATCCCAAAAGATCACTTATGATAATTTTATGTATAACAACAACTTGGGGGAACTAACTTCATATAAATATCTAGAAATCAATCTTCATCATAAACTTAACTAGAACTATAGCATTTAGAAAATGATTAATGGAGAATGAAAAGCTTATTATGGACTTGAAAATAGTCGTAAATACACAAACCTCCAACTTTGGGATAGGAAGAAACTCCTCTTTGAGGCTCTCATCTTTTCTCTTATCTTATCTCATTGCGAAGTTTGGGGCTACGACGTCTCTAGAGAATCTTGGAGAAGGACAGAGGAAATCAAAAAGCACTTCATAACCGATAATCTCAAAATTAAAGGCAATACACCCTAGATCCTATCATCCTCACAGAAGCACGAGTCTATTTCTCCTTGGGTCAGATCATGGCTATGATTAGGTACCTAATGTACAAGAACGAGATAAACAACATGAGAGACAAGAACCTAATATTGCTTCATACTCTAGTAAAAACATGCCAAAGTTCGCATAAAGATGCCAAGCCTTG
Organism: Larix kaempferi; assembly: GCA_027924585.1. Classification (NCBI taxonomy): domain Eukaryota; kingdom Viridiplantae; phylum Streptophyta; class Pinopsida; order Pinales; family Pinaceae; genus Larix; species Larix kaempferi. The sequence goes on along the minus strand of BSBM01000074.1, from coordinate 5,499,844 downwards.
GATCAACCATTGAGGAGTCGAGGAAGAGGTCACTTTGCATAATAGCAATACTATTAAAATTTTATTATTACATCTAAATTTAAAGAAAATATGTGGTGCAATAAAGAGTTAGAGAATAAAGAGAAAATCAATATATTATGAGGAAGTGATTAATATATTGTAACTTGGAATCTATAGTACAACAATAAAAGTCAAATAATATAAGTTTTTTTTTTTTTTTAACAAGAACGTATATTGTATATAAAAAAAGCAGTGGTTTTGAATCAAATCGCGAAGTACATAGAGAGCCAAATTGGCTATTGACATTTTCAGCTTAGAGTAATAAAGGGTCTGTAAAGACCATTGTTGAAAAAATTGGCAGTGTTACTTCATATACTGGTGATCGTTAGTGTTAGTGTTATTGAGATTGAGAGAAAAAAGTTCCAAGAATTCCTTCGTGATGGCCAACAATATTAAGACAATAGCGGTGATACTGATAGCACTGTGGAACTCATTCATATTGCAGACTGCTTATGGCGCTGAATATTGTGGGAAGAGACCCCTTAACACGGTTGCTCTCAGTCTGATGCCCTGTCTGAGGGCGGCTTAAAATGCCCACGCAAGCGTCCCTCCGGCCTGCTGCACCAAAGTGAAGAAAGTCCTTGCAATGCCAACCTGTATGTGTGCAGTCTTTCTTTCTCCCATAGCGAAGGAGGCTGGAATGAACCCTGCTGTGCCATTACTATTCCTAAGCGCTGCAAAATTGCCCATCGCTATGCTGGGCAGAAATGCGGGAGTAAGTTTATTTCTTCCATTTTGATCTATTCACCCACCACCCACATTCACACTGTGCAGATTATGAAAGTTCGCATTGAATCATTTTATCTATTTATTTTTGTATTTCTTGTTGGTGCTGTGCAGGTTACATAGTTCCGTGAACAGAACAAGAAATGTCATTCACTCTGGTGTCACCCTTGCTACAGCTACTGTACTGCTATCAATACTAATATGTATTTCTACTGCTTATACTTCATTAATAATGAATAATGAGATCCAATGAACATACTACTTACTTATGCTTTGTTCTTTAAATCTATGCTTCATAAATCCTGGTTTAAAATTTTTTGCACTTCATAGATGGTTCATAAATCGTAAATCTTGGTTTAAAATTGATTTATATTGGTTTTCATTTTTCTTTAATAAAAAGTTATAATTTTTTGAATTATTTTTTATTTTTATAAACTTATGAACCAAATTAAATCAATTTTCTCTTATTATACTAAGTTTTTTTTCCATGGATCTTATTATACTAAGTTAAATGATATATATATATACCCAAACTCAATCCAATTTTCTCCAAATGGATGATATATAAACGCTATATAATATAAATTTTGTTTTTCCAACCTAATAAACTTCTTCATATGAATTTTGCGACATTTTAGGGCTACTGTTAAAAATAGAAATTAAATTAAATTATTATCCAAGAATTAGGTGAAGAATGCATGTAAATTTATATTAGAATTCGCTGTACACTCATCGAGTCAAAATGAATGCGTGCCATGCACGCCAAGTAACAACGTTTCTTGTTCAGTACCTAATAGCAGCGAATGATACGTAGAGTCCAACTTAACGTAAGAAGTCTCCATCACTTTATTATTTCCACACGCAAGAAATCTTCGTCCAGAATGTTACATTAAAACTTTTAACAATGATTGCTAGATGCCATCTATGCGATCCGAATAACACAGTTTTTGGATATTATAAGATCTTTATATAAAATGCAAAGGATGAATATTTAAACGATTAATTATAATAATGCAAATTACAGTGTATATTCATTTAATTTTGGATTTATCACATTGTAAACTTTATTCAAATTGTTTTGATGCAAAATTTTTACAATTTAAAAAAAAATTATATGGAAAGGGATTTGAATTCTTAATTTATGATAAAGAGAGAATTTTTTTTAACAGAAATCAGAAAAAATATTTATATTATAAAAGGGTGAGATTATATATGCCACCAAGGCAACAAAAAAATCATAACAAAGGTCTGAAATTAAAGTTACATAACAGAATAAATTAACAAAAAATTCCATCAATTCAGAGACTTTACATCCTATATCGAAACTAGACTTGATGCTGCTTACAGTATAAACTTTAACAAACATACCTTCTAATACTATGCAAAAAAACATCTGTAAAATTAAACGAAAAGAGAGATAAGATCTTCATTCCTAGATAATGTCTTCATCAATATCTAGCTGCATAACAGAAGCATCGTCCATAGGGGAGGCCTCTGCATGTTCCCTCGTTGGCTTGTTATTCCAAGGATACAGTTCGTTGACATCAACCTACATTTCTTGCAATATCTCCTTCAATTGAATGAAGCGGTCCTCATTCTGCTCAGCAAAGCTCATGCTTTGCACCTGGATGAACTGACGCAACTCCGCCATTATTTCATGCACCCCATCCAGCTTTGCATTCAAAATGTGCTCCATCTCTGTGACACATTTCTTCAATTCTGCTACTTCACCAGTCTGCACTCTGTAACCGGTCTCTGCATCCTCCAAACGGGTTTCGAAGCGGGACAAATCCAGACGAGTTTTTTCTAGAATCCTTCATGCTCGCTTTTGCCACCTCAAAGACACACCTTGCCATTTTATTAAGGTCTCACATGTCCTGTTTGATGCCCCTGATCTCCTACATGACGTACTTCAGACTAGAATCTTCTTCTGAGTGGTGCACCTTCATTTCCTTCCTCGAGGTGGGGCCTCTTTCAACCATAAAAATGTCCTTCTGCATCGGAAAATCCTCTTTGAATGTAGGGTTCTCATAACAATGTAGAAAAGCAAGAAGAGTTTGGAGCTCCCATAAACTATCTGACACCGAGAATGTTGAGGAGGCAGCCATTATAACCTAGATTTCTTCGTACCACTTACCAAAATGCTCAGCACAAATGAGGGAATGAGGATTAAATGAAGGCGTAATATGACAAGACCATCTATCTTGAAACAAAGACCATCCATCTAGAGTGTCGCTCAAACGGCGGCATGCTTCAACATTTAACCACCCTCTCTTAGATAGTGCATCCATTAATTCGAACTTTGAAGAGTGTATAACCATTTCACGAGGGGGGGAGTATTGTTGAGGTATAAAACCCCTTCCTTTAGTCTAGCTCCTTCATTTTCCAACTACTCTGCTTTCCCATTAAGACATCTTTTGATGTGGAAGAAGAGGACCTCAGAACTGTTTGGAAAAAACTTGGTAATTATTCTTTGAAATCCACTCTTTACTTCTGTAGAACTTTGAAGGTCATTCATGGCGTGTATTACTATCCGTGAGTCTCCAAAGGCGATAAAATATTCAAGTTGAAGTTCATGCAAGCACTCCACCCCTTGCGTCAATGCAACCCATTCAACACAGTTGTTCGTGTGATTTCCCAATCCCCACGCATAGGTTGTGATAATTTCCCCCTGGGTCATCCTGCCTCCTCAATAAAGTGAGAATTAAGATGGATTTATTCTTATTTTTTTTGTTAACTCTCTCAAAGCACATCACAAAAATATTTTAACTATAAAACTCTTTCTTAACTCTTCAATTTCTCTCTATATAATGTTGATATTCATATATTTTACTTAAACTCCACATAAAATATTTTTTATAGCTAACAAATTAAAATTTATTTATTATTATTAATATTTTTGTAAATACCACTCTCACTTAAAGAATTATAAATATCCATCTTCATATTCATAGAAATCATCTATAAACACAATTAGTGATTTTGATGAAAATAATTGGAAATTATATTATAATTTTTTAGAAATTTAGAAAATAACATTTTTGTTTTCAATTTAATACAAAATTTGAGTACACGTATTTATAATTTATGTGAATTTGATTAAATTTTAACTCTTCCCTTTTTTATGGTTTTAAGTTATATACTTTTTATTTAATCATTAAATATATATCAAGTTTTTTCTATTAAAATATTTAATAGAGGAATTATTTTTAGAACAATTCATCCTGACTTTCTCCAATATCCTTATTAAAATGTAAATTAAAGAATGTTAGTAAAATGAAATCAAAAGCAAACTTACTTAACCCAACTATAAAAAAATAAACAATAGATTAATTGTATTCACCAGCTCAATATTACATTCATTCATACTGGCTTCAATATAAAACGAAACCACCAATTTCTAAGGATGATGGATAGATGATGATCATAACAAATCCAAATAGCTTTTAAAACTAGATAGCATCGTTAACTTCAATCAGGTACATGTAAAAGTTGTTTAGTCGAAATATTTGACTTTAAAAAAAAAAAATTAGTATATTTTATATTTAATTTTATTAGTAGAAATTTGGATTTTACCAAAAACAAATTACTGGATTTCGGTCAAAACTCACAATAAAGTCGAAAACGTAGAATAAATAAACTACTCTCATACAAAACACGAATTTATCATAAATTCGTTTGTGTATTTATTATCTAACTAATTTAATAAGCTAGAGCACATTTATTTGTGAAATCTCTCCCTTTTATTCTTTCTTATAGCTAGGTCACAGTAGCATAATTTTAGTATGAATATGATTAGATAGGAAAAGTAACAAAAAAATATAATACGCCGAAATAGGTTACTTAAACATTAAAAAAAATTATTTTTCAAATTTTAGAAAATTTAAAAACATAAAAAAAACATTCAATATTTTCATATAACATTCATTTTTCATTGAAACATATTTAGATTTAAATACCAAAAATAAATTATAAAACAATAAAACAAATTTCTAGAATATTACCAAACTCATTATCAAATTTTATATTAACTATAAACTAAATCTAATATAAAAACTTAAGAACTAACATAAATTATCCAATTAAAAAATAACCTAAATATAAATTATAAAAAAATAACATAAATTATAAAATTAAAACTAACCTAAATATAAATTATAAAAAATTAACTTTAAAAACTAACCTAAATATAAAAAAATTGCTTTAAATTCAAGTCAAAACCAACTATGCCTCAAGTGGAGTTGGTGTAAAGATAAGATGGTTTGGTTAGACCATTGAGGCATTGATGAAAATGACACTTTACAGAATATCAATAATGTTAAAAATATTATTACCTTTAAGTTTAAGGAGAAATTGTGGTGCGAGAAAAATTTAGTGGTTAAGAGAAAACTACGATACTATAAGGAGGCCATTAACCCTAATTTGGAAGATCGGAAATATCTCTCGATGGTAACTAGTTCAAAGAATAAATATAATATAGCCAAGTTTAGAATGAACTCCCATGAGCTTCATAGCGAAACATGGTGTTGGTCTATTCCCAAAACTCCGTGGGTGGAAAAGGTTTTCCATCTTTGTGAGTCTATGAGCGTTGAGGATAAACATCACTTTCTCTTAGAGATCCCTGCTTACACACACATTAGATATGAGTTTCATAGTATTTGCTACAATACAAACCTTGCTAACCTCCTAACTTGCAAAAACTATAGTGAGCTTGGAAAGCTTCTTACCAAGCTTTTTGAGCATAGGAACAAAAGTTTAAAGCAAACCAAGTAATAACCTTATTAAGGTCCGATAGACCAAAGTTGGTCTCTGTGGACGTTAATCATCATCATCATCATCATAAAAACTAAGACATGCCCAAATTAAAAAATATAAAGAATTCTTAAGCTCACGGTGCACTATGCAGTCAGGGTTGTAGGAAAATTTAAAAATTTAAAAAATTAAAACCCGTAATCTTATCTGTTGTCTTCATTTGAATCACAGAGATGTTAAAACTATATGTATATGTGACCCAATATAGATATGGTACAGTCAACAATAGGTTGACCGTATCGTATCTGTACTATATCGATTTTTAGACTACTTATGAATTTTTGTACAGGAAAATCCAATACAATCGAATTATGCTATTATAGTTAGGTTGTATCTTTGTAATATAAATCAACATTTTTTTTATATTTCTTAAAACTTTTCATATAAACCCTTTTTCAAATAATTAAACATAATTTACAAATAATAAATTAGTTAAAATCATTGAATTCCATATTTTGATGTTTTTAACTTGCCTTCTCTTTTAGATGTCGTGATCATTCTTCTTAAACTTTATGGAACCAGTAAAAGGTGATCTAATGGACACCTTTGTCTTAGTGACTTAGATGGAAAGCATAACTTAAAAGTTAAACTATTTAAAAGATAATGATGTATACATCACAAGATTCAATTTACCACTTGAAATTTAATTCCAATTTGAATCATCAATAATACATTGTTTAATCAACTCGCTTGATCATAATCCTAAGCTATATCTTATATCATAACTATGGCTAAAAGATTATCTTTATTTTGTGTAGGTTCTGTTTTTTTTGTTATTTCCATGCAACATGGTTCTACTTATTATGAAGAAAGTCTAATTACTTTTCCAATTTATAAAAAATAAAAAATTATTAGCTAAAAGTTTTGAAGTTGTGAAAGAAATTTTCATATAATCATAAAATGAGTTTGGATCATTTTTTTTTGAATAAGTGTTATAAAAGTTAAATTTAGATTACTCCACACTTTCTATGAATTCTTGCATTCCTTTATCACAATAAGAATTTGGTAATCTAGAAAGTCATACAATCCTAAATAACTCTATTGTGCATCCATCCAAATCCAATCTCTTTGCCTTCTTAAATAATAATATAATAGATTTTAGTTCTTCCTTGATGACTTCTACTTCTAATTCCTCATTGCCTTCTTGAATAATAATATAATAGATTTTAGTTCTTCCTTGATGACTTCTACTTCTAATTCCTCATTCTCTTCATGTAACATCCTTGGAAAAAATTAAACTACTTTTAAAATTTCAACTATTTTGACCCTTTCATGTTCTTGGAATGGACTTCTAAAGTGATTTGCATCATCTTTTTGTTATTTCATGGAACTTCCGATTTAATCCATGAAGGTGGTTCACGATTTTTGGTAAGCAAAGCGCCATAAATTTGTACCGTAGACCCTCGATTGAGGTCTTTTAAAGCCCTTGATCGAGGTATTAAAACATCGATTGAGAGTTTTAAAAGACCTCGATCGAGGGCTTTAAAAGACCTCGATTGAGGGTTGAAAAAAGACCTCAATCGAGCTATCGAAACCTCGATCAAGGGCTCAGTTAATCCCTCGATCGAGTTGTTGAGACAACAGGCCCGTGGCTCTTAAAATACCTCGATCGAAGGCTTGAAGAAATCTCGATCAAGAACTATGCAAAACCCTCGATCGAGGTATTTTAAAAACCTTGATCGAGCAAATATCTCGATCGAGGGCCTAAAAAATAGGTCGAAAGCCCTTTTCACTACAGAAAGAAGATTATACACCTTAATTTTACATCCTCCTTGTTTTATTTTTATATAGATCTGATATTTTATTAATATTCTTTCTATACTTTGCATAATTCTTCAAGAATTTAATATTATCATTCCTATGTACAAACCAAGTTGCTTTTCTCTTCAATCTCCACTCTATTTCTCCTTTTCCAATATTTTTTTTTTTAATGATTTAAGTTTGTTTATTTCATATTCTGAAAATATAGGTGTAATACTATTTTCCAACAACAACTTGATTTGGTATTTTTTCTTTGTATTACAATCCCTTTTACTTGTTTACGATTTTATGCAAATTGGAACAGTTCTATTTCATATTTAGGTTCAAATATTTTCTAACACTAAATGAATAGATTCGTAATTTAAATTTAAAGGGTTATGGGGGTTCCCAGTCTTCATTTCTCTGATCGCAGTAATATTAGAAGGTGATAATGTGAAGATCCTCCTTATTATCCAAAATTTCAATCTTTCCACCTCATCAAGAATCTTTTATGTAATTAGAAATCTATTTAACCTTTTAAATTTCTCCATGTTGAGACCAATTGAATGAATTCCACCTCACAAAAACCTAAATCTTCACAATTGTAAAAAATAATATAACAAAAAGTCCTATCTAATATTATTTTTCCATACTTCACCTATAATCAATGCCAAATTGATATGCCTTCATGTAATCACCTTGTCACTTGAAGCTCAACCTTCTTCTTTAAAACTCTCCAAGAAGAAGTCTATCATCATCACCGTTGTACAAATTGATCTGGATTTCAAAACTTTTCCATTTTTTTAGATTTTAACTTAGACTTGATGCTTGCATTTTGAAATGATGAATGGAATATTTCCATAGAATTATTCCACCATGTAACTAATCTTGATCCTAAGATACCTTGAATACGTGCCTCTAGGAACATGTCGTCTTTCAAGTCCAACCTAACGTTATAAGTCCCCACCAATAACACGTCATTTAATGCCATGGCAATGAAACACATGCTTAGTTACTTTGTTGGAAATATATTTGAAATCATAGTTCGTGAAGAAGAAGAAATCATTCATAGAGAAAGGTCGTAGTGTAATGGTAAGATATTCAATGATAGTATGCACATTGAATGTTTAAATTCATTTTCGCTTGTCATATTTTTTAATAAATATTATCAAACTTAATTTTAATTTTTTACATAGTTTTATTTTAATTTTAAATTTATTATATTAAAAAAATAGTGTTTTAATTTTTTTATATTAAATAAATTTATAATTTAAATAAATCTATTTTAAAACATATAAAATAATGATAATATTTCTGAAGGCCTTTTCCCATACTACTCTTTAACTAATTTATTGCCCTTGCATACCACATAAATTGAAATCATAGCTTAAAAAAAATAGTCTAAAAAACAATTTAAGAATTTTTAGTTTTTTAGTTTTTAAACTTCAACGTCTAACATCCACGAGCTTCTACTAGCTTATAGAAGAAGTTAAAATGAAAATTTATAATTAATTATTTATTAATTATAAATAACAAATTATTATAAATTTATTTTAATTTAACAAAATGATTTAATCTTTAAAATTTAGATTTTTTTAATTATTTTTATTGGAATTTGGTTAAAATTTTATAATTTCAACAATGTAATTTGGTTAAAATTGGAATTTCAACAATAATATGATAGATGCCTAAGACATTATTAGATAAGATCGAGTTTAGAATGATGTTGTCGTTTGAAGCGTTGTTTACATAAACTTTTGAGAGTCATAGAGGATCGCCAAATGTGGAAGGTATCCAAATTATTTTAATCGTGTAAAGTTTTGTATTTAACTTGACATTGGTCCAAGGTGATATGGACTGCGTACAAAGGTGAAAGCATGTTATTGTTTGGAATCCATAGCAAACTTTCACATGTAAAATGGAAATGTTCGATGGAAAAATGAATGACTAGATTATATCTATGATAATATCTATGATAGATGAGATGAAAATAAGTATCTCAATATTTCTTATGTTTGATGAGATGAAAATAAGTGTCTCAATGAATGACTAGATTATAACTATGTTGGATGATATGAAAATAAGTGTTGGGACCGACATGGGAGTCAAGGATGATTTTAAGAACCCCCAAAATTTATATGTATAAAAAATGGGCGAATCTCCATGATATATAGGAAAATTTGATGGCGATTTTATCAATAATATAATATGTTTATATAATTTTTTTGGTGAATCTTTCATTTTATTATATAATGTTGTAAAATCTTGGAGAATCTTTCACTAAATTATAAGATATTGTAAAATCTTGGAAAATCTTTCACTAAATTATAAGATATTGTAAAATCTTGGCAAACATTTCACTACATTATAAAAAATTGTAAAAGTTGGCGAATCTTTCATTGATTTATAAGATATTGTAAAAAATTGGCAAATCTTTTGCCAAGAAGACTTGCCATATCTTTGATTCCTAAAAATCACAATTTATTGTTTTGTCACTTTGCCTTCTAATAGGTTTCTCTTCATATTATTTGATTCACAGGATACCCATAGTTTTTGTTAAGAAACCCTTTACCATGATTAATATTCATTATTTTTTATTAAATGCAAGTGTTAAGTATGCACCACAAATTAGTGAACCGCACACTAATACATCTAGCAAACTATTCACATTGTTGTAAAGATTTCCATTACTTTTCAGATTTAAATTTGGGACTATCTTCATTAAGGAGGTATGAAAGCCTTGAACAACGACAAGGAGGTGTCCAATGGAAACAAGAAAACTTTCAAGTGTTACTCTTCCTCCAATGTTTGTCAAGATTTAGGGCAAGTAGGTACTCCACTTGTTAAATCGTCCCTTACTACTCCAACTGACATGTGGGGACCTAAATCAAGTGACAAACCGATAAAATGATAGAATCATACATTATCCCCGATCTTGGCCTCCACTATCCAATTATGCCTGTGGAGGCTAGTACAATTATACATTGTAATTATGCCAATTGCATTAGAGGAATGTTGGTATTGTGCCAATAGGTCTCCTACGATCAATGCATAGAAACCTAGTGCATAGACCCTTTTTCTATTCACTTAGATATGTAGAGCTCATTTATTTTTCTAAAGAACAATAAGTATTTACAAAGAAAATATACAATCAACATAAAATAATCGAAAAAGTGAAGACAAATAATTAATGCAACTAAAAGGTAATAAAAACATATTTTCTCATACCTTGAATCAATGGAAATAAACTAAAACCAATCTTGATTCAAGATACAACAAAGGATTAAATCAAGCATCAAATGAGAACTAGACGCATTCAAGGGACTAACACAATTTATTTAACCAAAATACACGCAAACTTCAAAAATAAAAATAAAAATGCTTCAAACAAAAGCAATAAACAAGCCATAAAAATTTGTCAAGATATTAGAGCTAAACGCCAACATGGTTTCATGTACTTGAATGAGCCCATTCTTGCTTAGCGAAAGCGTTGTCAAATTAGTTATTTATCCTTTTATGCTAGGACATTATCTATGTGAAGAGATAGCTCATAGGCCTAGCTTTGTCAAATTCCAACGTCATTTCCTATCACATACAAGAAAGAGACAATGTAAGAGAGATAAATATCAAAACATCAATCTTAAAATAAACTGCATCAAGGAAATGTAGCTCAAATCATCAATTTTACAACAAAAAAGTACAATGCAGAATCTATTTTTAACTAAAACGCAACCTCAAATTCACATATAGTGATCACTAGAAAGGGTCCATGGAACACCTATACCAAAATAAGACTCAAGAGTCCCTCGTTTGTATTGGATCATATACAATCTTAGGTGAAATCCATTTCCCAATTCACATTCCAAACCTGGTCCTCATTTTCGACACTATGAACATGACCTTCTCCAAATGAACCGTCATTATGATCCTCAAAAAAATTAAGTTCCATATCAAGTTCATTAGAGAAATTTGTCATATTGTTTTCTCCCCTTCTTTCACGATCTAATTGCCAAAGAGGTAGTGCTCTTTCATAAGGAAAATTGTCATCCCCATACTTTGTTACATATAATCTTAAGCATTTATCCACATTTTTATCAAGCTTATTCCTCAAATTTGACTTCAAGAATGTCATTGCACTAAACATTCTGTCATCCTCCATTGATCCCAAAATCATGGTTTGACATAAATCCACTTATTTGAAATACTTTGGAATTCTTTGCAGTAGAAACTCTCTACCACTGAGTTTAGTCCATAATATTGTAATTGCACCATATTCTAGAGGATTCTCTAGCTTATAAAATTGAGACCACATTGTATCAGCAAATCATTGGGCTTGATCTAACAATATTTTTCGATCTTAAATACCTTGAATATGTTCTCCTTGTATCTCGGCCTCTTGACAAAAATGGGTCTGCAAAGTCTTGCATTTTTTCTATAAATTCAACCTTTAAAGTGTTAGTAGTCTAACAATCGTTCCAATATTGAGGGTATACCACAAACATGGCCTCCAACAATTCATCTCGAGGAAATCATTCTCTTATCTCTGATGATAGTGATTTTGCAATTTCTATCAAGTTGTGCCTCATTGAAATCATAACATTGTCAAATCGTTCCCTTGACACGTGGCACTCTTTGGTGGTTATTCCTATATTGTTATTATAATAAAAGGGAACCATATACCCATGCACTTCCATACATAGCATCCCTTTTTCATCAAACTTCAATAATTTTTCAGCATTTTCTATATTGATTATCTTAGTCCAATTTGTAAATGCTAGACTTGTAAAAGACTCTGGCATCATATACAAATTATCTAATGCAAGGAATGCTAATTTTCTAGTATTTGTGTATTCAACAATATGCATCGCATGACTCTAAGACATCTTCACGGGGCTATTCATTTCATGAGGCATAGGAAGAACTCCAGCCAATGTTAATATTGCCTCTAAATCAGTTAATAGAAAGATAAGAGTTTGAGCATTTTCTACACTTAAGCGATGTTCATACATCACCCCTACCAAGGATGCATATTCATCGAATAGTCTTTCAGTTAGTACCTTTAGTGAGATCCATCTTGTATCAACATATTTTAATAGTTTGTTTCCATATGTAACGTCGTCAACAATTTTTTAAACTCTGAAAACTGTTTGGGACTCTGACAAAAGTATGCATGAACCTCATGTAAGAGATATTCAACTTTTGAAACCAATGGAAATTTGCTCACTATTTTAAATGCAAGATTCATCCTGTGAGCCATACAATGAATACTATGCATATACAGTGAAGCTGAGAGTTGTACTCTAGCACAAAGATCGTTCCTTTGTCCCTGCATTACTGATGCTCCAACACATACCAACCTTTTTACGATCATTGAATGATCCATACCACCAATTTCCTTCAAACTATTAATAACAAGTTCATAAATATTCTATGCTATATAAATTCTTCTCATTTTATGAATTCCAAGTAGATAGGAGTGCCTGATATGGTCATTGACCATATAAATTCTCATGCAAATCCATGAAGTATTATCAACAACCGTAACCTCATCCAAAGACAATGACAAAAATGTAGTATTCATAATCTTCTGTTTCATATCATCCTTTTCTACTTGAGCTAGATATTTTCCCCATTCCCAACACTCCAAAGAGTATCCACATCAACAAAAGAGTAGTTGAATTCGATGGGGCCAGCCATTCATTGAATAAAATGGTAACTGGAATTTTGGAGACCTCAGCCCATGTAATGTTAATGTGGTCTATGGGTAAAATAAATTAAGAGGGAGCATGGAAGGGAGAAGGGAAAAGATTTATAGTGTAGAGTAGTGGTTTATATGTTAGTCGAGGGTGGAAGGTACAATTAAGAATGGGTCTAGAGTAATGATGAAATAGGAAGTTTCTAAGTGATAAGAGAATGAGATAGAGTGAGTGAGAGAGAGGCAGATGTGCAAACTAACTTGCTAAGAGGTAGCAGGGTGGGGTAGGGGGGTGGTTAAAAAAGTAAGTTGAAAGGTTTTGTTGTCTTTAAAGAGATGGTAAGTATTGTTTTTGGTATCATATGGGGCACTTTGTTATTGTTGAGAGGGATTTTGAGGAGTAATCTTGAATAGTCAAGGGGGGAAACATCATAATCTACAATATCCTATAAGGCTCAGATGGAAAAAGTTAAAACACAATGTTTGTTAATCAAAAGGTGAGGATTGTCTTGTTAAACACAACCTAGATGATAAGGTGAGGGGTGAGGATTAGTAGGAAGCTATCTAGGCGATTGAAAAAGGCTGAAGAGAAGGGTTTTTTTTGCTTCCATTGTCAAGGATCATAGTGGCTAACTGATTCTTTATTTAGTAGTTGTGAGTAAAATGGAATGTGGTAGTGGAGGGATAATTAGCATTGTTCATCAACAGTAAGGAGGGGTTTTTGGTAGTAGAGTTGGGAAGAGAAATAATTTTAGGAGGAGGAGAAGGTTCAAGATGAAAGGTTTGTGAAAAGTTCATTGGTTCACTCATCAAAATGTAAGGTTTTGAATGTTGCTTGTCGCTATAAGAATTGACATTTGGCAACATCATCATGTGTTTGGGCCTTGTGATAGTAATGCCATTGTTTAAGATGTGAAGAATTAGGGTGATGGAAAAGGATAAGTGAATAATGTGTTGGAGATCGATCAGAATGAAGGCCTAATGACATTGTTAGAAAATTCTCCTATAGAAAATAATATAATGGGAACTTTTTCATAGTAAAGATGGATTTGCAACATGCATTACAAATATTTTTTTCAAATCAATTCAAATCATTATATGCCAAGTCTCAAGTTGTGCATGGGTTTTGTGTGTAAATGTGGCTAAAAGGAAGGATTTTTTTTTAAAGTAAGAGATTATCCTTCTATTATTGTAAATGTACATAGTATTACAAAATATGCGCTCATCCTAGTCCACCCAATATGTACCCAAATCCAGGTTCAAGGTCAGTGTAGATCAGATTCATCTAGTATTAGTCATGAATGATTATGTCCAAGCATGCTACAGCTGGGATCCCATCCATAAAGGAAACCAGGGGTAACCCAACTGCCAATTTCTAGAAATACATATTGTGCTAGAGTTAGGAACCATAAAAGCTTTAATTTGGAAAACATAAGAAAAACTAAGGTAAACTATCATATAACTACTATGTAATTGATCGACCATTATCAAAACAACCTTAAAACTGAAAACAAAATATGCCAAACTTAGCCAACAATTGATATATGTGTCAGGGTTTGATCACCAAGAGAGGGTACTACCCAATGCGGTCACCCTCTTCATCCTCATCCATTTCTATAGTTTGAGGAATAGAATCCAATTTCTTATCATTTGGCCACTACACCTCGAATTCAACCTCGTCTTAATGAGCTAGAAATTTTTTCTTAGATTCCATCACCTGCATCTGGAGCTTCATCCTTTTTAGAAGAAATACATTGTTTTGACTTCTTCAATCTGCTTTAGATATCTTGATGCACTTCCCTTCCTATAGATAAAACCTTATCCAAAAGAATCTTTAAGGACCAATATAGGTATAAAATATTCCTATTGAAGAGAGCAAGGTGATCCCTTGTATTACTAGGGTTTTGGACCCAATCTTCAAACTCCTTATATCTTTTAATTTCTAGGATGAATTCTCATTCCTATTAGAGGTTTTTCTTTGCCTCTTCAATCTCATGTTGTAAGGCTATCAAAAATCAAGCGTTCAAGTATTTACTTGATTTTTTGGTTCTTTTCGGTATTTGCATCCTCCACTAGCATCACTTGTTTGCATCGCCAGTGAGACTCTACAAATCGTCGTGTTTGTACGTCTCGACATTGAACCCCACTCAAATTCTGAATCTGATCACCCATGGTGTTGCTAATTCTATTGATGAGATGTACAAACCAGACAAAAATGAAAGAGCAATGGCCACATTCAGACTTATAAATTAATATCATATTAAAATTTATATATATATATATATATATGAAATCTGTAATATAAATAAAAATTATAATTTAAAATATATAAACAATTAAATAAATTTAAATCCATAATAAGACAATGCCTAAGCTGAATATATTGATCACTATTCTCCAAATTATTATAACCCCCACATTAATGTACTCGATAACGTTAGTAGATGAGGAAAGATGAATTAAAACTAAACTAAACTAACACATTAATGTACTGGATACCGTTAGTAGATGACGAAAGATGAATTAAAACAAAACAAAAAAAACTCACACAAAAAATGGGTTTCTATATGGATTAAAGATAATCATCTATCAACTTCGAGCCAACAAAAGTTTTGAAAATTTTGTTAGAGGTGACGGTAAGTGAAAAATTTATGATTAAAATTAAATGCACACTCTTGCTATTAAGAATAAAAAGAATTAATTAATTTTTAATAAATATTTTTAATTTGAAATTTATTTAAATATTTTATGAATTTTAAATTAAAAATATATATATATATATTAATAATACAATTAAAATTATGATCATAATGATTAAGGTTATTAATTAAGATCAATTTTGATTTATTAATAAAAGGTAATAATTTAGGTTTCAATTTTATTTTTGTGTTTGAAAAACTTAAAGCTAGAATCACCATAGTTATGATGATTTAAAAGGTGATGAAAGCTAGGATTAAAGCAAATACTTTTAAATTGCATTCGAATGTGGGTTTATGCATGATATTTCATGAGAAAATGATTTTCATCCCATTCTTTTTACTATCACAAAGATGACAAATTATTTCCTTCCCTCGTCCCTTCTAGTATCACAAAGATGGCAAATTGTATCATCCCACCACATTTTAGGAATTGTCTAGGGCCTTGTTTCACTACGGAGCTCATGAGACTTTACTTTTATTTTAGCAATGTTAGTTTTCTTCTTTATTCTATTTACAAAAGAGAGATATTTTTGATCTTCTAGATTAGGGTTGATCATCTCCTTTTTCTCTTATAAGCTAATTATTTATCACTCACAAAGTCTCCTTAATTTTCAATGTAATAATACCCTTAATATTATGCATAACGACATCTTCCTCACTCCCCAGTTATTTATGATTTAGCCACATGGTGTCTCTATGACTAGAGTATGAAGCAATATTAAGAATCTTCCTGTCTCCTATGTTCTTTATGAGAATAGGGTATGTGATCTATTTCCCTAATTTTAAGATTATATGTTATAAAGCATTGTTATATTTTCTCTACCCTTCTCCAAGATTCTCTAGAGATGTTGCAACCCCAAACTTCACATCCATATTAAAACGTGAGGGATGAGAGTCTCAAAAATGAGTTTCTTCTTATCCTAAAGTTAAGGGTCTAGTGATTTACAACTATTTTCAAGTCCATAATAAGTTTTCCACCTTCCATTAATCATTTTCTCAATTTTATGGTTTCATTTAAGCTTGTGTTAAAATCGATTCATAGATATTTGTATAGTCACTTTGTCCAAATTGTTGTCATATATGAAATTATCACCAGCCATTATAAATCCAAACCCATACTGAATTGTAAAGCACCTCACTCCTCTCCTAATCAATCAAACAAAAATCTTTGAGAACTTCCAATTACTTATCGAAATCATAAAAACTTCTCGTCATTATAACACTTAAATCCAAAGATGATGATTAAAGATATAAATTATATATTTAAAATTTTTACCCCATATATTTCATATACCATTCCTAATATTCGAATTCTCCCAATTATAATAACGCCAAAATCCAGTCAACATCATTTTTCCAGAACATGGAGACGCGTAAGAAAGAAAGTTGTTTGACTATATTGTGATTATGTTGAATATAGTATGCCAACGAATTATTCAGTAGACGAGACCATGGAACTCGACATATTAACACAACTCGTAGTGGGTCCGTCCAAATTCCAAATTCCAAATTCCAAAATTATATCTTTCCCCGACAATTCCGTAGCGGGGATGACGAAGTAGCTTTCGAACCTCCTTCTCTTGATTATTCCATGCAAACTTAAGAAGAATTTGGTCAGTCATGGAAGAATTATTCCATGCAAGGTGTCTCATTCAATAATTGTTGTAATAATATTAAAAAAAATTGGAAGACACAAATTCATATTTATCTCTAAATATAAGAACAAGAAATATCATGATTTCTTTTAAACAATTATACAACAAGCCATTATATAAAAGATGAGGGTGTTTCCATGAATAACAAAATGGAAAACAATTTTAATAAAAATAAAAAATGATGTTAACAACTCAATCATATCGAACCACTTACCTTTCTAATAATAATAAGATCCAATCCATTAAGAAAAATGTATTTAAATAAATAATTTAAACAATACAATTATACAAATTGCACCTTCTTCAAATTTAATTGGAATATTTTAAAATAAGTTTGATGAAGAGATTATTTTTCCAATTTCTTTTTTACATAGAAAAAAAATAAATAACAAAATAAAAACTTTTTCATATAACACACAACTTTTTCATATCACAATAATATTTTTTTCAAAACAAGTTCAAGCATATACATAAGTGTCAAGTTGTGCCCAAAAGTGAATCAAAACAAAGGAAAATGGTTGCGAAGGTGCTTGGGGACCCATTATGTCATGCTCTCCAAATACTTAGATGCAGATACATACAAACATTAAAAAAACATAGATTCAATTATTGCACACATCCTTTCACTTGTAGGCCTATTATTAATGCACTAATAGATACAACGATGATATTCCGATCATTGAAGTGATTTAATTTTCATTTGAACTTACTGTTATGTGTTGTGGTTGAAGAGATATGTGTTAATTGAAATTAGTTTAATAAAATTAGTTTAAACATAAAATTAGTTTAATTGTGATTTAGTTTAATAAAATTTGTTTAAATATAAAATTAAAACGTAGAATAATAGATTTATTTTTTATATTTTAATTGTTAAATCTGTAACATGATTATTATTGTTTTTTTTACAAACACTTTTTTTATTATAAATATATCATTAGATATGAAAGAAAAAATTGAAAATAAAAATTTCGTTATCTATATATTTAAAATGTATTTTAATTTTATTATGATTATATTATAATTTTATTTTAACAACTACATATACAATAAGATGTTTTTATTTAATAAAAAAATATAATTTTATTATTTTAAAAACCACATATACAATGAGATGTTGAAGGTATACTATACTCATCTTGAAATGCCCAACAATCCATTTTAAAAGATTTGGAACGAAGCTAAACTTTCCTTTCATTATCAAAGACAAAACAAGCTTCAAAGCTCAATGCTTTGTTGTATTGTTTGTGCCCCACCTTTGAAAATGTAGGAGCGACTCTTGAAGACATAAATGATATCACTAGCCTGAAATATTTGAATGGTTAAAATGGGATATAAATACATATAAAAGTATTTGAATTGTTAAAATAAGATATAAACATTATATAGGAAAAAGTTTAATAATAAAATGATGATTTAATATTTTAAAAATTAAAAATTAAAATTATGAATTTTTTTTTTAATAGAGACAGAGTATTTTAATTATATATATAAAAGGCTGTGCACAGCCATTCAGTACAAAAATTGAGCCATAAATCTGCTTCAAAAAGAAGAGAGTTGAAGGTTTTACATGGGGTTTATCTCTGAAAATCCTTACTCCTAATTATCCTTAAGCTTCTGTTCATCCTACTGGGGTCTACCCTTACATATTGACTACAAAGCAGAATACAAAAAAACATTCAGGTATAGATATTCTTTTTTGAAAAACCTGCGGTGTGCATTCCAAAAAGCCTAGGAAGATAGATTATCTATAGTTCTGCTGCAGGAAGGAGGCAGCTTCCCTCATACCCTGGTTGACCGACGACACTTCCTGCATCTGGCTGCCATGTGTTTTGCTGATAAAAACTGAAAGGTCCTCCTTTATGCTGTCAATCTTCCCCAGAATCTCAATGGTATTCCGTTCTATGTCGTCCAGGCAGGACTCAACACAAGATAGTCGTGAATGCATGTATTTGAACTCCGTATTTTGTTCGTTGCCCTGGTCTACGATGGCACAAACCGCCGAGTAAGTTCTGCTCAGGTAGACTTTAACCTCTAACGTTATTTGACTGAGTGTAGCTATCGCATGCCTAATCCCCTCCATTCTACCACGACGGGAACAGCAGACACAATGCTCCTCTTCTGGCTGCCGGGACTCAGATTCTATTGCAGAAAGACTGAGCTGCTGGAGGCCCGGCCCAAGTGAAAAACGATCAAGTGCAGATCCATTTCGCGAAGGTTCCATCTATGACCGCCTTGCAGCAATAAATGCTGAGGCGTGGGAGCGCTAGAATTAGGTAGGGAGCCACTTGTCATGCTACTCTCCACATGTTGGAAGGCACGGACATAAGAAACCATGAGCCTTACACGAGGTGTGAACCTCCACTTCAAGCAATTCAAATTTAAATTCCAAACTTGTTCGTTGAGGTCGATGGCATGATAGCTAGGGAATGAACTTATGACCCAAGACATTATTTTGAAGGAGCTGGCCTTTCCTCAATGCGACTCCAATATTGGCGAGCCTATTTGCTGCTGAATTAAGGCTTCTAAGGACATGAAAAAAGAGAATGTCGACTGGGAGGGGGAGGTTTTCAATTCTTTTCCGAAAATTTTGTCTCTTTGTTCCTTTCATCCTGTTATTTTTCATACTATGGATAACATGCCTGGAGTCCCCTATCACTTGTAACCTTGCGATGTTTAGAGATGCGGCTAGTTCAAGTGAATAATACATCGCCAACCATTCGGCTTCATTGTTGGTTTGTGCACCTAGACCCCAGAAAAAGTCTGCAACTTTTATTCCGCCGGGATCGTAGATAATCTCCCCGCACCTGCCTCCCCATTAAAATTATGAAAATTAAAAGCTAAAATTATGAATATAAATTTAAAACATAAAATTATAATATAAAACATAATAATAATAATATATTATAAAGTTGCATGGTGAGGAAATCCATCTCTTATATTTAAATATTTATTTTTAATTTTTGAGAAGTAATCCACATCAATTCTATTCCACTTAGTTCCCATGGATTATGTAAAATTATTGGAACCAATTATATATACAATATAAATATTGAAAAATATTGTATTCACATATAACACAACATGTGAATCTCAAAACCAAGTTAGATTATAAAATATAATAAATTATAAATTTAATGTCAATTAAATTTTAATTTTCATTATTTTTAATATTTAGTAATTATTTTATTGTTTTGAAATTTTAAGATGTTTTTAGAAAATTAAATTTTTAGACTTAAAAAAAATTAATATAAAAATATCTTTATTTTTTTTTAATAAGTTCTAAATTATATTAAAAGAGTAAAAATACAGTAATAGCTACAATTCTTGGTGGTCTTACCCTGTCATGCCAACCATGAGAAACCAAAGTTCTGTTGAGATAATCAAAATAGTACATCATAATGTTCATGTCTAAAGAGTGGCAAAAAATAAGCCAAAACCGGGTGAAGTCTAGAATGCTGAGAGTCATGTAGACTAACAGCATCATATTCAAAAAAAGTCATGGCTATGGAGCATATAAAGGCAAAAGATAATAGAGTCAATAGAATAACCTCTTTAACCATTAGCAGAAGGCGTCTCCTCCAGGATGAGGCAACCGTAGGCTGCATTTTCTTTCCAAAGCTTATCAGGGATTAGAGGCTTGGTTCCCAGAGTTGTAGCAGCAGTCCTAGTGGTCGTGGTAGCTTTAGTAGGTTTCCGAGCGTCATGAACAGGATGCTTGACAGGCAGGGGGCCGGATTTTCTAGAAAAAATGGCATCACCAGCCTGCTCGTTCCTAGGTTCTCTTGGCCAAGATAAGACCCAGAGTAGTGGGTATGGGAAAAGGCGTGTGTGTCTTCTCCTTAACAGAAAGAGGATCTTTGCTTCCAGTTCTGGTAGAGGAGCTGCCACCAAGGTGGTGCAAGTCTAGGCTTACATGAGTGGCTAAGGAGCCATGACTGCCACAGGGTGTCTCCACATGAATTGCAGATGAGGTGGCACCAGGGGTTGTGCTGCCAGAGTGGGGATCCCTGGAGAAAGGCCTTGTAGGGGCATAAGTCGCCCAACCATGCGTGGCTTCCAAAACGCCCAGTGTGGATGACCAGTTCCGCAAAGTGGCGCGCAGAGCCTGAGTGGCATGATGAGCAAATGCCCAGTTCGATTGCATATCTTCCATCAACTGTCCCATCATGTTTTTGACCAACCAGTAGGGGTCCCAAGCTTGCTTGGGGTTGCTTGGTGCCATGGTGTCAGCGATGATGTGAGCTTCCCAGTTATCCAACAGCAGGCAAATTGGAATGGAGACCTCAGGACCATAGCCTTTTCCGAGGGGGTTCTCCTCTGTGACAGTGTCCTTGAGCTTGTTCTTGGCCTTGCTGCCTCTGGTTCTTCCCATGATGGCCGTGGTGGAGAGGGAGAGGCGAATACAAGGACGAGTGAGCCAGAGAACGAGGTGAACGAATAGGTTGACACCGAGAGCAGAGTGAACCTGGTGCATAAAATGCAAATTAGCCTTTACAGTACCTTGATCCATGAGCCCACACCTCGCACGCTTGAGAGCCTGCATCATGGGATCCAGGGTGGTGGAGGCGACCTAGTAGGTTGGTATATTAAATGTCAAGGCTGCTTGACGTCGCTTGGTTGACGTCAACAATGGGATGCGTGGTGCTTCTCAGGCCAAGTGTCAAACTAGTGCAGTCATGTCCTATTTTCCCAGTACTGGCACCCACATCCAGGGATAAAAATATCTTTATTGAAAAGTGGAATCTTTATTGATTAAATATTTTTTCTAAACATAATATACAACTATTAATTAATATATGAATCATAGTTATTAATTAAATTTTATTTTAAATATAACATACTTATTAATAAATTCTTTTACAAGTATTAAGAAAATATAAATAATAAATAAAATATATTAAATCACTATAAAATTGTAACTATTATTATTATCATCACCACCATTATGATTAAATAAAATTAATGATAGATTTTAACTATTATTACTATCAGCACTACCATTATAACTAAATAAAATTAATAATATTATTTTAAATATATATAAATAAAATTAATAATATTATTTTAAATATATATAAATAAAATTAATAATATTATTTTAAATATATATAAATAAAATTAATAATATTATTTTAAATATATACAAAGTACTTTTTAATAATGCATATATTTAATTAATATGATTTAATAATAGTTTTTAAGTATATGTAATAATATAAATTTTAAACCATAAACTTTGACAATGTTAAATGTTCGTGTAACATTATACATTATATATATTTTCTTTTGAAAGAGACTTTAGTTTACATTTATTGAACTTTGACAATGTTAAATGTTCGTTTAACATTATACATTATATATACTTTCTTTTGAAAGAGACTTTAGTTTATATTTTTTTTTTCAATTGAAACACATTTTTTTTATTATTTATGAGAGTGAATCAAAGAAATTTACAATGCGTCTTATTCCAAAAATGATGAACAATCATTCAGTTAATATTTTGTTAATAAACTATAATCTATCGCTAATCCGGATGCACTAGATAAATCTAAAGATGACAGAAAACCTATACTATAACAACCTAGTATCAAAATAGACATGAACCTAGTCCACTGCTGACCAAAAGATACAAAAAAACCAGTACAAAATAAGACCAGTGGTAAAAAGAGAAGTTAATATAGGTGCACAAATTTTGTTTCAGGTGGCCTTAGTGCATGAAATTATGTATTAAATTTATTTTATTTATGGTGTAATAAAGAAAAGTATGTGATTAATCAGGCAATTTTAGATATGTGTAATGTTCATTTAACATTATACATTGGTGGTGGTGGTGGTGGTGGTGGTGTTCGTTTTACATTATATATATATATATATATATATATATTTTTGAAAGATGATGATGGTGGTGGTGGTGGGAAACGTATGTGATTAATCCCAATTTTATATATGTGTAATGTTTGTTTTGCATTAAATACATTATATATACTTTTTTTGAAAGAGGGTGGTGGTGGTGGTGGTGGTTTTATTCCCATGCTAAAAAAGTTTAGCGAGAAGTTCTCCTAGCTCACTATAGTTTTGGTAAGGTAGGAGGTTAGAGAGGTTTGAATTGTAGAAAATATTATGAAACTCGGATTTAATGTTGGTGTAAGCAGGCATTTTAGGAGAAAATGTTTTTCATCTTCAACACTTGTAGACCCACAAAGATGATAGGCCCTTTCCGCCCATGGAGTTTTAGGAATAGAGCAACGTCTTGTTTCACTATGAAGCTCATGAGACTTCGTTCTTATCTTGGCTATATTAATTTTATTCTTTGAACTAGAGATAAAACTGAGAGATACTTCTGGTCCTCTAGATTATGGTTGATGACCTCCTTATAGTATCTTAATTTTCTTTTAACCTCTAAATTTTTCTCACACCACAGGTTTTCTTTAAACTTAGATGTAATAATATTTGTGACACTATTGATATTCCGCAAAGTGTCATTTTCGTCAATACACCAATGGTTTAACCAAACCATGTTATCTTTATACCATCCCCGCTTGAGGCGTAGTTGGTTTTGACTTGAACTTAAAGCAATTTTAGGAAGTCTCTCATTGCCCATGTTATTTATCTTATGCTTGTATAATAGGTATCTAGTCATAGCCATACTCTCGATGGGGGATAGACCCACTTCTAAGAGGAGAATAGGATAAGGTGTTTTGCTTTTAATTTTAAGGCTATAAGTGATAAAACGCTTATGGATTTGCTCAATATTTCTCCAAGACTCCCTAGAAATGCTGCAACCCCATACTTCACAACCATATAGGATAACAGCCCGATGACAAGAGTTTCAAATAGGAACTCGTTTTTATCCCACATGACCAGGTTGGCTGATTTAGAATTGATTTCCAGACCAAAATAAGTTTCCCACGCTCCGTTGATCCTTTTCTCGATATTATAGTTCCAGTTGAGGTTGTGGTGAATATCAATTCCAAGATACTTGTAAGAAGTCACTTCTTCCAGATTGCTATTGTCGTAAATAAAGTTAGCGTGGGTGTCTTTCTTGTATTTTATAATCATAACTTTTGTTTTGTCGATGTTAAGAGTCATACCCATATTAGAGCAAAAATCTTTGAGAGTTCTTAATTGTTTATCAAGATCAAAGGGGCACCTTGCCATAAGAGTTCAATATCATCAGCATAGAGCAGAGCAGGAGGATGATAACTATGACAACTAAGGTCGTTCTTGTGCAACATACTTCCTCTAAACAACATTCTAGCTTATTGATGTAAATGTTGAAAAGAGTAGGGGAGAGGGGGCAACATTCTAGCTTATTAAATCACTATAAGATTGTAACTATTATTACTATCATCACCACCATTATGATTAAATAAAATTAATAATAGATTTTATTACTATAATCACTATCATTATAACTAAATAAAATTAATAAAATTATTTTAAATATATATAAATAAAATTAATAATATTATTTTAAATATATACAAAGTACTTTTTAATAATGTATATATTTAATTAATGTGATTTAATAATAATGTATATATTTAATTAATGTGATTTAATAATAGTTTTTAAGTATATGTAATAATATAAATTTTAAACCATAAACTTTGACAATGTTAAATGTTCGTGTAACATTATACATTATATATACTTTCTTTTGAAAGAGACTTTAGTTTACATTTATTGAACTTTGATAATGTTAAATGTTCGTTTAACATTATATATTATATATACTTTCTTTTGAAAGAGATTTTAGTTTATATTTTTTTTTCAACTGAAACAAATTTTTTTTTGCTATTCATAAAAGTGAATTAAAGAAATTTACAATACATCTTATTCCAAAAATAATGAACAATTATTCAATTAAAACTTTATTGATAAACTATAATCTATCACTAATCCATATGTACTCGATAAATCGAAAGATGAGAGAAAACCTATACCATAACAACCTAGTATCAAAATAGACATGGACCTAGTCCACTTGCTGACCAAAAGATACCAAGAAACCCGTACAAAATAAAACCAGTGGTAAAAAGAGAAGTTAATATAGGCGCACAAATTTTGTTTGAGGTGGCCTTAGTGCATGAAATTATGTGTTACATTTATTTTATTTATGGTGTAATAAAGAAAAGTATGTGATTAATCGGGCAATTTTATATATGTGTAATGTTCGTTTAACATTATACATTATATATATTTTCTTTTGAAAGAGATTTTAGTTTATATTTATTTATAGTGTAATAAAGAAAAGTATGTGATTAATCTCAATTTTATATGTGTAATGTTTGTTTAACATTATATGTTATATATATATATATATTTTAAAGAGGGGGTTGGGGGTGGTGGTGGTGGTGGTGGTGGATTTTATTCCTATGCTAAAAAAGTTTAGCAAGAAGTTTTCCTAGATCACTATAGTTTTGGTAAGGTAGGAGGTTAGAGAGGTTTGAATTGTAGAAAATATTATGAAACTTGGATTTAATGTTGGTGTATGCACGGCATTTTAGGAGAAAATGTTTTTCATCTTCAACACTCGTAGACCCACAAAGATGACAGGCCCTTTCCACCCATGGAGTTTTAGGAATAGAGCAACGTCCCGTTTCGCTATGAAGCTCATGAGAGTTCATTCTTATCTTGGCTATATTAATTTTATTCTTTGAACTAAAGATAAAACTGAGAGATACTTCTGGTCCTCTAGATTATGGTTGATGACCTCCTTATAGTATCTTAATTTTCTTTTAACCTCTAAATTTTTCTCACACCACAGCTTTTCTTTAAACTTAGATGTAATAATATTTGTGGCACTATTGATATTCCGCAAAGTGTCATTTTCGTCAATGCCCCAATGGTTTAAGTAAACCATGTTATCTGTATACCATTCCCACTTCAGGCGTAGTTGGTTTTGACTTGAACTTAAAGCAATTTTAGGAAGTCTCTCGTTGCCCATGTTATTTATCTTATGCTTGTATAATAGGTATCTAGTCATAGCCATACTCTCGATGGGGGATAGATCCACTTCTAAAAGGAGAATAGGATAAGGTGTATTGCTTTTAATTTTAAGGCTATAGGTGATAAAACGTTTATGGATTTGCTCAATATTTCTCCAAGACTCCCTAGAAATGCTGCAACCCCATACTTCACAACTATATAGGATAACGGCCCGATGACAAGAGTTTCAAATAGGAACTTGTTTTTATCCCACATGACCAGGTTGGCTGATTTACAATTGTTTTCGAGACCAAAATAAGTTTCCCACCCTCCGTTGATCCTTTTCTCGATACTGTAGTTCCAGTTGAGGTTGTGGTGAATATCAATTCCAAGATACTTGTAAGAAGTCACTTCTTCCAGATTGCTATTGTCGTAAATAAAGTTAGCATGGGTGTCTTTCTTGGATTTTATAATCATAACTTTTGTTTTGTCGGTGTTAAGAGTCATACCCATATTAGAGCAAAAATTGAGAGTTCTTAATTGTTTATAAAGATCAAAGGAGCACCTTGTCATAAGAGTTCAATATCATCAGCATAGAGCAGGAGGATGATAACTATCACAACTAAGGTTGTTCTTGTGCAACCTACTTCTTCTAAACAATGTTCTAGCTTATTGATGTAAATGCTGAAAAGAGTAGGGGAGAGGGGACAACCTTCTTTAACTCCTATATTATAGTTTATATATGATGACCACCCCTCAGTGTTTTTGAACTTTGCAATGACCTTTTCGTAGAGCCTTATTAAGATCGCTCTCAACTCAAAAGGAATGTTAAACTCCTCCAATCTCTTCCACAGATTTTTTCTAGACATTATATTAAATATAATATATATTTAATTAATATAATAATTTTTTTATATATTTAATAATATAAATTTTAAACCATTAACTTTGACAATGTTAAATGTTTGTTTAACATTATATATAATTTTTTTTGAAAGAGAGTGCAGTTTACATTTATTTCTTTACACTGTAATAAATGAAAGTATGTGATTAATGCTCAATTATATATATATAAAGGTGTTTTAATGACTTTGATTTAATTATGTGTACAAATAATATAATGCTCAATTTAATATATATATATATAAGGTGTTTTAATGACATTGATTTAATTATGTGTACAAATAATATAATTAAGGTGAAGCGTGAAGAGAATTGAAAATGTACAATAATAATTTTTTTTTTTTTTAAATTTCGTGATAAGCCACCTTGAGTTATTAAAATTTATGAATGTTGTGATGCCAATTCTTTGAAAAAAATGTGCTTTCTTGAATTTTGTACTCGTTTCATAGTTTATGATAAGTTTTAAATATCGACAATATTTTTTTAATATTTTCTAAGAAATCAATAATTCTTCTTTTACAAAAATCAGAGTCACGAAGATGACAACTCACTTAAAAATCCAGAAGTGAGACAAGTTTTGTTGTCTTACCTTTCGCTTGTACACACGATATTATCGTGGCTGTGGAGCTGAGCTCGCCGAGAGACGATAGCAGCTCAGACCGGAATGAAAGGTAGTTGAAGTGCCTGCCTCGCCAAGAAACAATAGCAAATGCTGGTAGTGTTAAAAACTTTAATAGTTAGTTAGTTTATTTAACTGTTATATTGTTATATGAAAGTTATGATCTTTTTTTCAGGTCTTTTTGTAATATATATGTATTTCTACGTAGATATTAAAAATAGCTTTTATTGTTCTTGAATAAAAAATTAATAGAACGAAACTTTTCTGTTAGATTTTTTTGTTCAATATATTTTTTTTGATGTGCTCAATATTTTCATGATGGTTTAACACGGTCCGTCCTGATTATTGAGACGGTAGGAATGCTAAGAACTACCATGATATATGAACGATGGAGACAGCATGAGATGGATGGTTGAAATGAAATAAACCGTTAAAGAATAAAACATTTACAGACGTGTCACTAATTTCTAATTTCTAATTTACAGACGTGTCACTAATTTACAGACGTGTCACTAAAAAACCTAATTTCTGATTTTCGATGCGAGTTATTCCTCTTTATTTTGTTTTGACCGCTCCAGCAATCGAAATTGGCTGTCTAAATTTTATACGTTCTTGGTTATCTAAAATGCGTAGCTTGCACGCCAGTGAATGGTGACGAGGGTACTTGCCGAACTAATGGCGGTGAATAGTCGGTAGACTGCGACTTCACGTTAAAAGTGTCCAACGTAAATAGATTCTGAAACGAAAGAGAAAGTGAAAGCGTGCCAAGTAAATTATTCAGTATATGAGAACGCGGAAGTTGACATGTTAAGATGGAGGTATTTTTTTTTTTTTTTTTATCATAAATATTAGATTGATGTTTCTTTATTTTCATTTTTTTCTTAAATATACTTAATCGTAAATTATATATATAAATATAGATATATATATATAATGATCTGGGCGACCATAACATACTGATTGCTGAGGGATGACTGTTGTAAACTGAATTTAACTGAATAATTCGATGTATTAGTGTTGCAACAGCATTCAAATTATTACTCTTAAAATTTAAGAGTAATTTCAGGATGGTAGTTATAACAATATTAAAATTTAATTGATGTGTAGTATTCATTTCCGTAATTTGTATTTCTAAATTTTAACTTTTCTTTATTCTAAATAATATAAATATACTCATTATAAGGTATGTGAGTTTTAAAAATAAAACTTAAATAGAGAGAATAAGTAGAAACAATAATTCACTACATACTGTAACTACTTATAAATACTCAAAGTAAACACAATTGACATATCTATCTAAACACAACATTATTTATTTAATCTCTCCTTCATCAATAAACAAACAAAACTTTCTACACTTTCTCTACCATACTAGATTCCCAAAGGAATATATAAACACATGTTTTCATTCTTTTTCAAACCAGCAGAGTGACTTAACAAACAAAATCTTTTACACTTTCTCCACCATACTAGATTCCGAACGAATATATAAAACACTTGTTTTCATTTTTTTTTTCAAATTGAGAGATTGATTCAACCAGCAAAATTTTACATTTTTCTTATAAGGTTGTTAATATTAAAACTAAATTCAATTGCAATCGGAAGAAATTAATTGTAACAAATGAGTCAAGTAAGGTTGTCTCTTATATATCTATTTTTTTTATATATTTTTAGCACAATTGTGTTGGTATAATAGTCATCGTCCTTCTTCTCTATGCTAATGATATTGTTTTTATGGCGAGGAGTTCCTATGATCTTGACGAACAACTAAAAATTCTCAAATATTTTTTCTCTAGTATGGGTATGACTATTAACACTAACAATTTACAAAGGTTACGATAATCCAGCCAAAAGATCACTTACGATAATTTTCTGTATAACAACAACAACTTGGGGGAACTGACTTCATATAAATATCTAGAAATCAATCTTCAAAATAAACTTAACTAGAACTATAGCATTGAGAAAATGATTAATGGAGAATGAAAAGCTTATTATGGACTTGAAAATACTTACGTAAATCCACAAACCTCCAACTTTTGGATAGGAAGAAACTCCTCTTTGAAGCTCTCATTGTTAATATATACTGAAATCTTCTGATTAAAACAATGAGTAGAAAATTAATAGCGGAAGCATACCTGAATCCATTGAAGGAGAAACCTTACAGGAAGAGAACCCTTTGAGATGATCTTCCAATTCTAGCCACTAGATTCTGCGTCAACTTCTCTTGAGAGGATTTTCAGAAATTGGAATGCGTCGTGGTAGAATGGGGACCATAACCTTATTTATAAACCGCTAGGGCAGTTCACAATAACCGCTAGGGCAGTTTTAACTTCATCATAATTATATTTCCGCCTCTCATAGAAATAATAATCATCTAATGGTATCTACACAATAATCTCATGACAATTATACCCTTAAGCCAATTAATCAGTTATTAATTAGATCACTATATTTAGGCTTAATTAAATGATAGCACACACATTTTAATTATTTACATGTGTGGCCCAAATTATAGATTAATTACGAAAATTATTCTAACAATCTCCCACTGGGTCACATGCATATGTAATCAAATAAATGTGCTTAACCTTATGAGCTCAAAATTTGCTATCATGTCCTTAGGGTATATCCGAACAATCTGGTCCATTAACTATACTGATATAGGATCAAGGTGGCCTTTGTTACATCAATCGTTACTAGACCAATCAATGGTCACATATATTTGCATAGCTAAATGACATAGATCAATCATGAGTGCATAGCATGGAAATTACATGCAATGTGATCTATTCATGCCTATTTTCAACTGGTCCTACTTAGATCAAATTTTTATCATAATTTAACAGAGTGCAATAAAATGAATACTTTATTTCTGCAGAACACAATCCAAATGTATAGATAAAGTCTAAACATAACATAGAGCAATATACAATGAATAATATAAACTCCCACTAAATCTGAATATCCTCAAATGAGACAACACCCATATGAGCAGTGTGCTCATGAAAGACCTTGGGTGGTAATCCCTTTGTAAGCGGATCCGCTATCATGGAGTTTGTTCCAATATGCTCTATGGATATCTGTCCACTCTGTACTTTTTCTTTTACAACTAGGAACTTGATATCAATGTATTTTGATTTTGTAGAACTCCTGTTGTTATTGGAATATAAAACTGCTGATTTATTGTCACAAAATATCTTCAGTGGTCTTTCAATACCATCCAGAACACGCAGCCCAGTGACAAAATTTCGTAGCCATATTCCTTGATTGGATGCCCCATAACATGCTACAAACTCTGCTTCCATGGTGGATGAAGTTATGAGTGTCTGTTTGGCAGACCTCCATGAAATTGCTCCACCATCCAACAGATAAATATAGCCTGATGTGGATCTTCTGCTGTCTTGGCATCCAGCAAAGTCGGAGTCGGAATACCCAATGATCTCTAACTGATCCGATCTCCTATATGTAAGCATGTACTCTTTTGTTCTCTGTAAATATCTCATAACCCTCTTGGCTGCTCTCCAATGATCCATTCCAGGGTTACTTAGATATCTGCCTAACATACCAACAATGTACGCAATATCCGGACGTGTACATACCTGAGCATACATTAGACTCCCCACAGCCGAAGCGTAAGGAATCTTCTGCATTTCTTGACTTTCTAAACTATTTTTAGGGCATTGATTAAGACTGAATTTGTCTCCTTTAGCGACAGGGGTATCACCTGGTTTGCTATTTTGCATGCCATACCTTTTGAGAACTTTATCAATATAGGTCCTTTGTGACAATCCTAAAATACCCCTAGAACGATCTCGGAGTATCTGGATTCCTAAGACAAAGGAGGCATCACCAAGATCTTTCATCTCAAAATGTTTTGATAAAAATCTCTTGGTGTCGTGTAATATGTTACTATCATTTGTGGCTAGCAATATGTCATCGACATATAAAACCAGGAAAATATACTTACTCCCACTGAATTTGTGATACACACATTCATCCATAATATTTTCCTCAAAACCACATGAGACAATAATTTGATGAAACTTGAAGTACCACTGACGAGAAGCTTGCTTGAGCCCATAAATGGATTTAGTTAATTTACAAACCATATTCTTTGAGTCTTCGGACACAAAATTTTCTGGTTGTACCATATAAATTGTTTCATCAATGTCACCATTGAGAAACGCTGTTTTAACATCCATTTGATGTAAATCAAGATCATACTGTGCAACTAGTGCCATGATTATCCTGAAAGATTCCTTCGTAGAAACTGGAGAGAAGGTCTCTTTGAAGTCAATTCCTTCTTTTTGAGTAAAGCCTTTAGCTACAAGACGTGCTTTATATCTTTCTACATTACCATTTGAATCCCGCTTGGTTTTAAATATCCATTTACAACCAATGGGCTTCGTACCAACTGGTAATGGGACAAGTTCCCAAACTTTATTGTCTTGCATAGATTTGTACTCTTCATTCATGGCTTCAATCCATTTCTGAGAGTTGGAACTTTTCATGGCTTGCTGGAAGTTGATTGGATCATCTTCCATCATTCCACTTTCTACCTCATGTTCCTGGAGATATACGATATAATCGTCCGAAATTGCACTTCTCCTCTCTCTAGTGGATCTCCTTAATGGCATATTTTCTTGAGGTTGTTGAGTTTGTTCTTCAGGAGCAATGTCCTCATTTGCAATGGGTTGAACAATATTGTCTGTTGGTTGAGGATCCAAGTTTACTTCTTGATCAATGATAGGTAGTGAAACCTGTACATTATCAAAAACAATAGTAGATCCCTCTTCCTCCTCAAAGACAATATTCCTAGCCTGATTTCTCCCCCCAAACTCAACATCCTCAAAAAATGTTGCAGTTCCCGTCTCAAAAATTGACCTAATAGTAGGATCATAAAATTTAAAACCCCTTGATCGTTCTGCATAGCCAATAAAGTAGCTGCTAACTGTTTTAGAGTCCAGTTTCTTTTCATGAGTCTTATAAGGTCTCGCTTCAGCTGGACATCCCCAAATATGAAAATGCTTTAAACTGGGCTTTCGACCTGTCCAAAGCTCATAAGGCGTTTTAGCAACCGCTTTAGTTGGCACCCGATTTAGGATATAAGCTGCCGTTTTGAGTGCTTCACCCCAAAGTTTTTCGGGTAAAGTAGAATGACTAATCATACTCCTTACCATGTCCTTAAGAGTTCGGTTTCGTTTTTCTGCTACACCACTCATGCTAGGTGATCCTGGCATGGTGTATTGAGGGACGATCCCACATTCCTCTAGGTATTTAGCAAATGGTCCTGGACATTGTTCACCTGATCCGTCATATCTACCATAGTATTCACCACCACGGTCAGATCTGACGATCTTTATTCTTTTGTTGAGTTGTAACTCAACTTCTGCTTTAAATGTTTTGAACACGTCCAATGATTGTGATTTCTCATGTATAAGAAATAGGTAGCCATATCTTGAATAGTCATCTATGAATGTTATAAAGTACTGTTGACCATTCCAAGATGCCGTAGGGTATGGTCCACAGATATCTGTATGAATTAATTCTAAGACGTCTGTAGCTCTATTGGCACCTAATTTCTTTGTTTTGATCTGTTTTCCTTTAATAAACTCAACACAAATATCAAAATCTGAAAAGTCAAGTGATTCCAAAATCCCATCGGACACAAGTCGCTCAACTCTAGATTTAGAGATATGACCTAGGCGTTTGTGCCACAATGAGGCCGAATTATCTTTATTCAATTTACGCTTTGTACCTCGTGATTCCACATGCAAGGTTTCATTATAGGACGGAACAGTTTCCAACAAATATAGATTATCATAAACATTAAGTAAACCGGTTCCAACAACATTTGAATTAATAGATAATGTAAATTTATTATTTCCAAATGAACAACAATAACCTGATTTGTCCAAAACAGAAACTGAAATTAAATTCCGTCTGAAAGACGGTACAACAAAAGTATCTATTAAGTCCAAAAAATAACCGGATTTCAATAATAATCTAAAGTGCCCTATTGCCTCTACTTCTACCGACTGACCATCTCCGACATAGATGCATCTTTCAGCATCACTTGGTTTTCGGTAACTCAGGCAACCCTGCATAGAAACACAAATGTGAGTAGTAGCACCAGAATCTAACCACCATGTATTTCTAGATACTGAAGCTAAATTAACTTCAGAACAGACCAAAATAAGAAATATACCTTTCTTAATACGCCAAGCAGCATACTTGGTACATTCCTTCTTAGTATGTCCAGGCTTATTACAGAAGAAACATGTTATCTCAACTTTCTGTTTCTTTTGTTCTGGACCCTTATAAGCAGCAACCTTATTATCCTTATTCTTTCGTTTGCCCTTATCCTTGGAAGTGCTAGCCAGATGAGCACTTTCGGTCTTGTCTTGCTTCAATCTCTCTTCCTCTTGCACACAAAATGAAATGAGCTCATTAAGAGTCCATTTATCCTTTTGACAGTTATAACTGACCTTGAATTGATTAAATTGTGAAGGAAGAGAGATGAGAACCAAATGCACGAGGAAATCATCAGATAACTCGAGTTTCAAAGCCTTAAGTTTTGAAGCAAGATGAGACATCTCCATGATGTACTCCCGAACATTACCCTTGCTTTTGTACTTCATTGAAATCAAGCTTGCTAAAAGCGTGCTTGTTTCAGCCTTATCGTTTTTGGCAAAACGTTTCTGAATTTCTGCAAGGAAGTCACTGGCATTAGTAACCTCATTGGTTACCGCACCTCTGAAAGCTTCTGGAATGCCGCGCTTCATAATCATAAGACTTAGCCTATTTGAACGTTCCCACTTATCCCAATAAACCTCATCCTCTTGAGTACTATCCTCATTGAGTTCATCGGGTTTGGGCATTCTCAAAGCTAAATCTATATCCATGCAGCCTAAGAGAATCATCATATTCTCTTTCCAGTCCTTAAAATTAGTCCCATTTAACATAGGGACATTATTGATGTTGGCAGATATAGAAGTAGTTGATATAAAAGCTGAAAATAGAGAACAAAATAAAATGAATTAAATAAACCATCATGTTCGCATAATCTTTAAATTTAAAAACAAATTATGACATTTCAAGATACCTCACACAACATTAATATCAAGTCTTTGGACAGTAACATTAACTGTAAGTGGTACTCTTGTTGTAGTGATCAAACATTGATGATAAGTTATGTCAAATAATAAATCTATCTTTGGATTGAGTTATTATTCACATTAAGTTACCTTTATAATCGTCACATATTTATCACCACAGGTATGTATGCAATTTGACCAAATATTAACTTTCCTTTGGGCCAGTCAATACCCGCATGAATCACATACACACAAAAAATCTAACATCTTGAACAGACTAATCTACACGAAAGATGTCACTTTGGTGATTTTCCGCTTTAATTAGCTTATTTAAAATGCTAGATCAATAACTTAAATATCATAAAATGCTATTAAAAATCAAATTCAAATTCATAGGTTTGGAAAAAATCTAAAAGTATTTACTGCTTCATTATTTTGTTGTCAAACTCAATTATGATATAAAATAAATAATATGCAGAGAAGCAGAAATATATGAACGACGATGGTGAACGCATGGTTAAATAGTAAACTTTAAATGAAATAAAATAGAAATGACAGGAAATATATTTTCATTGCTTCAGAAAAAATGACTTCATACAAAACATGCTCAGGATAATTAAATGAATGATACGTATGACAAAATCTTTCACTAAAGTAAATATATTCTTTTGATAATGTATCCATGTAATCTGGAGTAATTTTCTAAGCCAAAAACTGGTTCAACGAAATGGCCAAAAAAAATAACTCAATACGATTTCTTTCTTTCTGAAATTGATTATCATGAATGCTGATCGGAATGGAATTATATATCATGAATATAAAACAAAGGGTAATAAAATGGGCTTTATTTTTGAACATATTTGAATTTAGGTTGAAATCAATCAAACAAAGTTTTGAAAGCACATATCCATTCTCTCATATTATATCCACACAAGAAATGCAAGCACTTCCAGGCACTTATCTCTTGCAATAATTTTCCAGTAAAATATGGTGACAACTCAAAATAACATAACACAAATGACCAACATTACATATTATGTCCATAAGCTGACTGAAAATGTATTTATATGCACCAAAAAGAATTACTCACCATGCATTTAACGTCTGTGTGATTTAACATCGGCAATCTTGGTACAAAAAATGTATCTATATCGCTACCCCTAATATAGATGTAGGAATGGACTGCTCTACTCGTGTTACATGGCACATGGTACGATTGGACTGCTCATAGAGATGTACAATCGGACTGCTTTGTTCCTGTCCAAGGGAGCTCGCTCATTTGTGCAGGGGAGATATGGAAATTGCCTGGAAGCTAAATGACCAAGAAATGTTAGGATACATAGAGTTTGCGCAGACTGGGCATTCAAGCAGTTCATCGACACTGCTGACAGCAACGACAGAGGGATTGACTGTTGAATATGCTGGAATCGATAGTTGGGTTGGATCTCTAAACTCCATGAATTCTAACTGTCACGAGGTTCAAGAAAAGATCGCTGGACAGTTAGAGGGCTATGGCTTTATGGAGTTCGCTGCAGCACTGAACAAGTCTTTCAGAATATTCTAGGGCGCATCAAACGTTGGAAGATATATATATATCTTCTGATGGAAATTATGAACTCAAGTAAAACAAGTCTTTCAGAATGAAAAGGGCATCTTTTAGCATGGGAAAAAAAAAAAAAAAAAAAAACGCCGATGGTTTAATGGTGTTGCCAGAATTGCAAGAACCAGAATTCTGAAGTTTAAATACAATGTAATACATACACATGAAAGAAAGGCGTTTGGATGGAGGCCCATATTAATCTATAAAATGGATTCAGATGTCTCAGATTTGGTCTTGCATAAGATCGCAAATACAGGGACTAAAAAAAAAAATTCTTTGCTGTGCAGATTTAATAAATGAAAAAAAACGGATCGCTATTCAAAGCACTTATAATATTTTACTTTCTTTGAGACTCTAAACAAAAATTTTCTGAAGAGAATCCATTGACAAATAACTCAAAGAATTAATCAAGAAGTAAGCTCTGATACCACTTGTTAATATATACTGAAATCTTCTGATTAAAACAATGAGTAGAAAATTAATAGCGGAAGCATACCTGAATCCATTGAAGGAGAAACCTTACAGGAAGAGAACCCTTTGAGATGATCTTCCAATTCTAGCCACTAGATTCTGCGTCAACTTCTCTTGAGAGGATTTTCAGAAATTGGAATGCGTCGTGGTAGAATGGGGACCATAACCTTATTTATAAACCGCTAGGGCAGTTCACAATAACCGCTAGGGCAGTTTTAACTTCATCATAATTATATTTCCGCCTCTCATAGAAATAATAATCATCTAATGGTATCTACACAATAATCTCATGACAATTATACCCTTAAGCCAATTAATCAGTTATTAATTAGATCACTATATTTAGGCTTAATTAAATGATAGCACACACATTTTAATTATTTACATGTGTGGCCCAAATTATAGATTAATTATGAAAATTATTCTAACACTCATCTCTTCTGTATGCTTGTGAAGTTTGGGGCTAGAGCGTCTCTAGAGAATCTTGGAGAAGGATAGAGGAAATAAGAAACACTTCATAACATATAATCTCAAAATTAAAGGCAATGCACCCTAGATCCTATCATCCTCACATAAGTGAGTCTATTTCTCCTTGAGTGAAATCATGACTATGACTAGGTACCTAATGTACAAGAACGAGATAAACAAGAACCTAATATTGCTTCATACTCTAATAAAAACCTCCCGTGTCTTAAGCAAGTTCGCATAAAGATGCAAGCCTTGGATCAACCATTGAGGAGTGGAGGAAGAAGTCACTTTGCATAATAGGTGCAATACTATTAAAAATATTATTACCTCTAAATTTAAAGAAAATATGTGGTGCAAAGAGTTAGATAATAAAGAGAAAATTAATATATTATGAAGAAGTGATCAACCCTAATTTAGAAGATCAA
Organism: Larix kaempferi; assembly: GCA_027924585.1. Taxonomy (NCBI): domain Eukaryota; kingdom Viridiplantae; phylum Streptophyta; class Pinopsida; order Pinales; family Pinaceae; genus Larix; species Larix kaempferi. The sequence goes on along the minus strand of BSBM01000074.1, from coordinate 5,461,940 downwards.
AAGTATCTTTTTTTTTTACTTAGAATAAAGAAAAAAATTAACATTACTAAAATAAGAAACTCTTATGGACTCCATAGTGAAATAAGACTTATATTTATCTTAAAAATAAAATTCTAATTAAAACCAAGTAAATTATTTCATTTTTAAAATTTGAGAAACATCAAATTAATAATTTAATTGTATGTCCATGAAAACAGATGATCTTTAACCATAATTGTGTGTCCATGAAAACATATCATCTTTAACCATAATTGGTAAAAGTCCAACTTCATGTTACATGGCACTGAGAGAGATACTTAAAATTACTTTGTTGAAAATGTAATTAAAATGTCATCAAGATAAATTACACATAAAAATCCTTCACCATCACATACATCAAATAGTCATTCAAAAATAACAACATTTCATAAAAAGAATAAATCATTGATAGAGAAGGTTGTTGTGTAACGGTAAGATAGGAGGATATTATGAAGGTTGAATACTTTCTTTGTTTTCTATGAAGAATGAAGTTTTCTTTTTAAATTGTATATGAGATGAACGATAACACTTTATATATATTTTTTTAAAATATTATTAAATTTAATTTTAATTTTTTTATATAAATTTATTATACTATAAAAATTAAAAGTTTTTAAATCGAATATTTTTAAAATTTTTATAAATTTAATAATGCTATACATTTCTTAACATCTTTTTCCATTATACTCTTTAACTAATTTCTTAAACTCAAATACCATACAAACTGAAAACATAATTACCAAAAATTTAAATTAAAAGTTTTTCTAAGGATTTTTATATTTTTATTTTTAAATATCAATGATTTTTATTTTAAATAAAAACTATATATTACTGATGTTTCATCAAATACAGAGAGCTGCTTACAATTTCTTTAGAGCCATAACATTCCCGGCCACAACTTGTCCAAACAGGAAAAAAAGTTTATCGATCAATTAGATAAACTTTTTCTTTAGAGCCATAACAAGGTTGGACATTATCACGGTTATGACACGTGAACGAGGCTCGTTATGCCATCCACGATGGAAATTCCCCATCCCGACCGTTGTATATATTTAATGCTCATGGCAACATTGATAATTGCCAACCTGTGACATATCAACGATCAAATCATAACATTTATTACAATAGATATTGCATTAGTAAGATCGTATCCAAAACCCTGTCACGACAATGTTTATAAAGTTAGGATAGTTATGCGCTAGGGTTATATAGTAACACATTGTTTGCATAGATTTCATATCATTTGCAATGTATCACCTTGTGCACGTAGTATCAATGCAATTGGTATAGTAGTACATAGGTTAAAACAATGCACACAACGCACATATTATAAAGCGTTATACTACGCCATAGTTTGTTAATAATACAAACAACCATTAATTATAATGGATCGCTAATATTTCCATAAACATTATAAATGGAATATGTAGATAATCTAATAAATTACTTTGCAAATTGGTGAATGCATTATAGATCGTTGCACACACGCACAATCTATTACCACCATCGTAATGTTTAGAGCCTAGACAAGATAGCAAACTTTTATACATAGAATGTTCTACAATTGCCACGGAGGAAGAAGTTAGACACTTACTTACAACTCAACATGACTGAAAACTATTTCTATTTTCTGAGTATAAAACCAAGCCACGATCGATACAGATCTTTTATAAATTCAATTACAAGCTTACAAATTTTAGAATGTGAGATGTACTGTCTGCTTAAATAGGCATTTTTAGATATCATAAACTTGAACGATTTTAAGTCTCAAATCGAGATTCTCACCGATAGAATGCTCAAAGTCTTTATCTCTTCAATTAATGACAAAAGAGATTTACTGAAAAACAGGTGGTCACTTGTCGTAAATTAAACCCTTACCTGTAAACTGTCACAAGTATGAAAATCACATGCTTTAGCACGAATGCTAAGTAAGCCTCGGGGCGTCCAAAGGGCCCCTTCATCAATCAACAAAGCACATTAGTCAAACAGTTGATTTAATATTCATAACAATAACAATAGAAATTGCTGTAGTACAGCCAAACATAAAATAACATCAAGACGTAATCTGAATCCTTAGCCACAAATTATTTTAATAAAAATCTGTATGGCATTTAGTACAGCAAGGTAACATTACATGCATCATTCTACTTTCCGCATACATTAAATAAGCAATAAATGTCACGTAGAAAAATTTTAAATTTTTGTGATTTTTCCGAGATGTTACAAGGCCATGGATCCCTCCTTCAGCAGCTTGATGCTAGAGGAGTTTGTTAAGACCTTCTGCCATAAGAATAAAAAGAAAAGGAGAGAGAGGGTCACCTTGACGAATACCCCGAGATGCTTGCAGAAGTTTGGTTGGCGCACAGTTGAGAAGGATGAAAAAAAAGGGGGTAGAAACCAGATTCATAATCCAATCAACCCACGTCCTGTCAAAACCAAAAGCTTCTAGGATGCTGTGCATATACTACTAGCTGATTTTGTCATAAGCTTTAGCTATATCCAGTTTAACAAGCATTCCAGGTTTCGTAGTAATATTCAAAGAGTGAATGGTTTCCTGAACCATGATGATCCCATCCACTAATTGCCTACCTTCCACAAAACCTGTTTGCTCCATACTGATCAGGAGAGGGAGAAGAGACTTGAGCCTATTGGCTATGACCTTAGTGATAATCTTGTAAATAACATTGTAGAGGGCAATAGGTCTGAACTTACCAAGGGTGTTAGCCCCGTCCTCCTCCGGGATGAGGGATAAAAAGGTAGCGTTGAAAGCCTTTAAGACCCCACAACAGCTTTGAGATTCTTTGACGATCTAAAAAACTTCCTGTTTAATCAAATCCCAAAAAAAGTGAAAGAAGTTAGTGGTAAAACCATCAGGCTTTCCCCAAGGCCATCTGATGCATAGCTTCCTCCACTTCTTGCATGGAAACAAGTTTACCAAGCATTTCATTATGCTCCCTGAAAACTAACCTGGGGATCAAGTTTGTTATTTTAGCTATATCCTGGCTGCGATCAGGTCGGTCTTCCTTAATAATAGTCTCAAAGTGGAGAACCAATTCCTCCTCGATCTCAGCTCTGGTTTCCATCTGGCTACCATCCTGTTTCCTAAGTTTGAAGATTTTAGATCTGTGGCGATTTTGAATAACCGAGTTATGGAAAAATTTGGTATTCTTCTCCCCTTCCTAGAGCCACTGATTTCATGATTTTTGTTTCCAGTAGATCTCCTCTTTCCTTTCCCTCACTTCGAGTTGCTCCAAAAGAATTTGCTCCTGCTTGTGCATCCCCTCATACCATCCTTCATCCATACCTCTTCGTTGGATAAGCCCTATGTTAACAATTAGTTTTTCCTTGTCCTGGAAGATATTACCAAAGTATTCCATATTGCATGTGCAAATCTTGGCTTTCGGAGCCTTGTGTTTCTACTAAAATTGGTACATGCCTGAGCCTACCGGAGGGACCAACTCCTGCCACCTCTTGCCCACTCACCTCTGGTTTTATTAGCTTCTTTAATATTTTTGGATTGGTTGTAGGAGGTGACGGGGCAAATTGAAGAGGGGATTAATTAGATAAAGTAAAGAATATCAATTTATGTATTAATTATTATTAATTATAAATAATAAATGAATATAATAATTTTTATTTAATTATAAGAATTGGTTAATTATTTTAAGATTAGGATAGTTTTCAATTTTAACAATTTTAAAATGGTTAAAAAAAAATTCTAAACTATATTTTTTTATTTTTTATTTAATTATTTTTTTATAATAACAAAATTAACATTTTATTATGTAAATTTTTAAATAAAAATAAAAATATATTAATTAACTTGTTTTTTTTCTCTTTTATTGTAACTTGGAATCTATAGTGCAGCAATAGAAGTCAAACAATGTAAGTTCATAAATAAAAGTATGAAAAGCTTTTTTAAAAATCACATTTTCTGTTCAGGATATATTGACTGTATTAAGAGTAGTGCAGCAATAGATGTCAAACAATGTAAGTTCATAAACAAAGGTATGAAAAGCTTTTTTTTAAATCACATTTTCTGTCGAGGATATATTGATTGTATTAAGGGTAATAAATGTGTATAATTTGTTTATTAAGTAATTTTACTTGTGGCAATGGTAGCTGTGAATATGGAATGTGAGATGGGAAGGAATTGTGTTTAGAATTAGAATTCATTAATATTTTTTATAAAAGATAATATGTCTTTAAGTTAGATTTAAAATACTTGTATATATATAATTATATAAAATATTAGATAAATTAAATCACTTTTTAAAATGTAAATGTTGAAGAGTTTACACCTACAAAAATTTAATCTATATTTTCTTTCAAATAAAAGAATTTATACAATTTATTATAGAAACATAAATTATAATATATAATATTATAAATGCCAAACTGTGATTTTTTAAGGCATTATTAGATAGAATAGAGTTTGGAATGATGTTTTTGTTTGAAGCATTGTTTACATACATAAACTTCAGAGTCATACAGGATGACCAAGCTAAAATGTGAAAAGTAACCCATGGGAGCTGAGAGGATGAACTGAGTTATAAACAAGATGAGAAGGATAAGATTTAGTTGGAGAAAAAATGGGATTTGAAAAATTCGCATTATTTAAAAGTTACAAGTTTAGATTTCAGTTATCTCCACAGCCACTTACCAATCTCTTCAACGAGGCAGTTAATCGTCTTAAATAACGTACCAATATCTGCAGAGATGACTGTTAGTCGTGTTAAATATATTAACGCGCTCTTCACCCATAACATATCAATTGTTCCAGAAATGACTGTTCATTGTAATTATTAATTGTTTATACAAATCGAATATAACTGATTCCATAATTTTGCTGAACCGAGTTGTGGTTGACTGTTCATTGTAATTAATTGTTTATGCAATCCGAGATTAAATGAATTCCGAATTTTGCTGAACCGTGTTGTTGTTGTTGGCGTGGGATGAGCGGCATTCATTCCGCTCCGTTTTCATTAATTAATAAACTTATGAACCAAATTAAATCAATTTTCTCTTATTATATTAAGTTAAATGATATATATATGTGCGCAAACTCAGTAAGGATGTGTTTTTTCAAGCCACGGGAGGAGTAGGCACAAATAACAGGGCATAAGGACTTGCATTATTATTATTTTTGATTTTGGCGGAAGTACTTATAGTGGATGATCTTAGAGTATATGGAGACTCCGAACTGTGGATCAAAAGAATGAATAAGGAAATCAGCTTTCAAAATCACTCATTGCAAAATCTTGGCTTTAGGGTAGATCTACTGGTACAAAAGTTTCAGAAGGTGGAATTTGTACACATTTTCAGAGAATAGAATGACAGGGCTGATGGACTCTCTAAAGCAGGTCTTCTTGAAGATATGGATATGTGCAAAATTATATCAAACTATCAGAAAACTAGGGAGGAAAAGTATAGCAGGCTGGATTCTTTTTTGTACTAACTGTTTTGAACCGTTAAGCTTTTAGAATATTTTCCAAAGTATTTTTGTAAAGTTTTAAAAAATGGCGATTAGGTCAAATAGTCTTTTTGTAAATTTTTATTAAGGCTGAAGTATGAGCGGCAGTAGTCAAGTGAATCGTATATAGTACTTGTTACAGCACCTGAAAAATGTATTCAGATCTCTTTATGATGAATAAATATGATTTTTTTCTGAAAAAAAATATGTGCCCAAACTCAATCCTCCAAATGAATGATATATAAACATTATATAATATAAATTTTGTTTTTCCAAGCTAATAAACTTCTTCATATGAATTTTGCGACATTTTAGGGCTACTGTTAAACATAGAAATTAAATGAAATTATTATCCAAGAATTAGGTGAAGAATGCATGTAAATTTATATTAGAATTCGCTGTACACTCATCGAGTCAAAATGAATGCGTGCCATGCACGCCAAGTAACAACGTTTCTTGTCTAGTACCTAATAGCAGCGAATGATACGTAGAGTTCAACTTAACGTAAGAAGTCTCCATCACTTTATTATTTCCACACGCAAGAAATCTTCGTCCATAATGTTACATTAAAACTTTTAACAATGATTGCTAGATGCCATCTATGCGATTCGAATGACACAGTTTTTGGATATTATAAATATCTTTATATAAAATAAAGAGGATGAGTATTTAAACGATTAATTAAAATAATGTAAATTAAATTAAAATCCGTGTATATTCATTTAATTTTGGATTTATCAGTGTAAACTGTATTCATTCAAATCTTTTTTCAAATTTTTACAATTTAAAAAAAATGTTTATATTAAGAGGGATTTGATCCTTTTAATTCATTATAAAGTGAGAGATTCTTTTATTTCTTTTAGTGTCTCTCAAAGCAAATCACAAAAATGTTTTAACTATAAAATTTATTTTTAACTTTTTAATTTTTCTCTATATAATATCAATATTCATATATTTTACTCAATATCCTAACCTAATTTTTCACCTTTTATATTTTTCTCTAATTAAAAACTAACCTAAATATAAATTATAAAAAAACTAACATAAATTATAAAATTAAAAACTAACATAACTATAAATTATAAAAAAATTAACTTTAAAAACTAACCTAAATAAATATGATACCCTAAATATAAATTATAAAACCTAAGATATGCTCAAATTGAAAAATATAAATGGTGCACTATGTACTCATGGTTGTAAGAAAATTTTAAAGTTCAAAAAATTAAAAAAAATTGTACATAAAAGTTCAATACAATCGAATTAGATTACTATGATTTAAATTATATCTTTGTAATATAAATTAATATCCTTTTATATTTCTTAAAACTTTTCATGCAAATTTTTGTTTAAATAATAAAACATCATTTACAAATAGTAAATTAGTCAAAATCATAGAATTTTTTATTTTAATGCTTTTAAATTACCTTACCTTTAGATGCTGTGATTATTCTTCTTAAACCTTATGGAACCAGTAAAAGGTGATCTAATGTACACCTTTGTCTTAGTCCCTCAAATGGAAATCATAACTTTAAAGTTAAACTATTCAAAAGATATTGATGTTATACATCACAAGATTCAATTTACTACTTGAACTTTAATTCCAATTTGAATAGCCAATAATATATTGTTTAACCAACTCACCAAGTATCATAATCCTAAGCTATATCTTATATCATAACTATAGCTAAAAGATTATCTTATTTGTGTAGGTCTTTTTGTGTTATTTACCTGTAACATGGTTGTACTTATTAGGAAGAAAGTCTAATTACTCTTTCAACATAAATTGATATAAAAAAATTTGGAATTATTTTATACAGAGAGTTGTAAGAAATTGTCATATCATCATAAAATGAGTTTGAATCATTTTTTTTGAAATAAATGTTATAAAAGTTAAATTCAGATCACCTCACACTTTATATGAATTCTTATATTCCTTTATCATAATAAAAATATGGTCATCTATGTCATAGAATCCCAAATAACTCTATTGTTAGAACCCCGAATAAAACTTTATTGTACATCCATTCAAACCCAATCTCTTTGCCTTATTGAATAATAATAGAATAGATTTTAATTCCTCCTTTTCTATTTCTAGTTCCTCATTTTCTTCATCTAACATTCCTGGAAAAAAATAAACTATTTTTAAAATTTCAACTATTTTGACCTTTTCATAATAAAAATAAACTACTTTTAAAATTTAGAAAAAATAAACTACTTTTAAAATTTCAACTATTTTAAACCTTTCATAATAAAAATAAACTACTTTTAAAATTTCAACTATCTTGACCCTTTCATAATAGACTTCTAAAGTGATTTGCATCATCTTTTGTTATTTCATGGAACTTCCTTACTTTTACACTCTTCTTATTTTATATAGCTCAGATATTATACTAATGTCCTTTCTATACTTTGGGTAATTATTAAAGAATTTAAGAATTTAATATTATCATTTGCATAATTATTAAAGAATTTAAGAATTTAATATTATCATTTGCATAATTCTTAAAGAATTTAAGAATTTAATATTATCATTTCATTGTACAAACTAAGTTGCTTTTCTTTTCAATATACATGTAATATTATTTTCCCATAGCAACTTGATTTGTTATTTTTTCTTTGTATTACAATTCCTTTTACTTGTTTAAGATTTTATGCAAACTGGAAACAATTCTATTTCATATTTAGGTTTAAATATATTTTAACACTAAATGAATAGATTCGTAAAATCTTCCTCTTCCAACCAATTATAATTGAATTTGAAGGGTTATGAGATTCCAAGTCTTCCTTTCTCTAATCACAGTAATATTAGAAGGTGATAATGTAGAGATCCTCCTTTTCTTATCCAAGATTTCCACGTCACAAAGACCTAAATCTTCAAACAATTGTAAAAAATAATATAACAAAAGGTCTTATCTAGTATTATTTTCCCATGCTTCACCTATACTCCAAAAACAACTCCATCAGCATCAGTGTTGTACATATCCAGTGGATTTTAAAACTTTTCCATTTTTTTAGATCCTAACTTAAACGTGATGCCTTCATTTTGAAATTATGTTCATGGAATATTTCCATGGAATTATTCCACCATGTAACTAATCTTGATCCTAACTTACCATCTACATCAAGAGATTAAATGCGTGCGTTTAGGAACATGTAGTCTTTAAAGTCCAACCTAACGTTATAAGTCCCCACAGATAATAATACATCATTTAATGCAATGGCAATTAAATGAAATCACTTAATGCAATTGGAAATATATTTGAAATCACAGTTCGTGAATTAGAAGAAATCATTCATAGAGAAAGGTTGTAATGTAATGGTAAGATATTCAACGATAGTATGGAAATTGAATGTTTTTTTAAAATTATATATGAAATAGAACGATTGAATTCATTTTGACTTGACATTTTTTTTAATAAATGTTATCAAACTTAATTCCAATTTTTTGCATAATTTTATTTTAATTTTAAATTTATTATATTTAAAAAATATATATTGAAAAAATTTATGTTTTTAATATTAAATAAAGCTATAATTTAAATAAATCTATTTTTAAATATATAAAATAATGATAATATTTTTCAATATCTTTTTTCATTCTACTCTTTAACTAATTTATTGTCCTCACATACCACATACTACTCTTTAATTAATTTCTTGTCTTTATATTCCACATAAATTGAAATCATAGCTACCAAAACAATAGATTAAAAAACAAGAGCTACATACATTTTAGTCCGTGCCTTTAAAAAGTACAACAAAATAATAATATTATAAATATATACAGGAATAACACTAAATAATAATAACTAGCTAAACAAATTAATTTTTTAGTTTAATTGAGACCATACACAACAAATATATTTGACAAACTATTTCTTATCCACCTAGACCATGGGTTAATATATCGACCAAATTTTCATGATATTTTTTACAAATGTAATTTACAAACTACAAAATTCTAGTTCACAAAAAATATCTTATTAATCACTCTCAAAATCTTGGGTACATCCACCACCTGCAATATGGTACAATTCGTTTTTTTATGAGAAACCTAATCCATTTTAAAGTCAAACTTATCAAGCACATAGAGGATAAAGTTTCTTACTCCATTTTAAAGTAGAAAATAAAAATTAACATATAAGCCTATTTTAAACTTAATAGAGAATCAAATTTCTTGTTCCATTTTAAAAAGCATACAAACAATAAAAAAATAAAACTAATTTAAATCTATCTATTAAGCACAATAATTAGAAGATCAAATTTATTGACTGTATTTTTTCTTTATCTTTAATTTTTAAGATATTAAAAAAATTACACCTTAAAAAAAAAAATTGATCTATTTAAGATCAATAAAAGATCAAATTTATTGAATATATTTTTTCTTTATCTTTAATTTTTAAGATATTAAAAAAACTACATTTCAAAAAATAAATTTGATTCCTTCAAAACAAATTTATATAAATTTAAGTTAACATCATACATTATAAAATCATTTAAATACTAGCTTAGATCCAAATCCTAGGTTCTATCAAGCTCCGAGAGGGATCAAATCTCCAAATCTTAGGCTCTATCAAGCTTCGAGAGGGATCAAATCTCTCGAGGTGCAAACCTCTCCTTGAATAGCTCCTTGAGTGCAATAACTGAGCCACCTAATCCTAAGCTCTAAAGTCTCTCGTTTAAGTCTTTACTTTTTACTTTGTATTATTCTTTTTTGTTTATAGTTGACATAATATTTATTACTTTTTACTTTGTATTATTCTTTTTTGTTTACTTTGTATTATTTTGTTACTCGACAAACTCGACAAACACTCTAAAATCTCATATTTACTTTTTACTTTGTATTTAAATATAATACGTGTGCCAACTTCATAAAGACTATTCTCTACATTCTTTATATAAATTTATTGATTTTTTCTCCTAAATTGAACTACTTTCAATGTCATAAATTTAATTTATTATCCATATAAATTCTAATAAATTGGATTATATATATAATCAAGATCCTGTAACATATGGATTTACTTTTCATGTCATATATTTAGCTTATTATCCATATAAATTCTAGTAAATTGGGTTTTAAATAAATAAATATATATAAGATCTTGTTATCATATAATTTCTAATAAAAAAAATTTCAAAGATTAAACCACTTAATTATACTAACTAAACATGGTACCCTATAAACTAGGGGTTTTTTTCGAAGGAGCTTTCGCAAGGAGAAACTTATAACTGATTTTTATATCTGCGAAAGTATGAATTGAGAAAAGCCATCAGATGTAGATCTTTGCTTTGAACATTCAAAGGATAGTTAATTTATTCTTTTGAATGGCTATAACATAATTTTAACTTATTCAAATGTGATTGTTAATGTTATTGCAATTTTAGTGAGATAGATTTCAATATGTTTGAAACAAAAATAATGGTTATTGTTATGCAACTTTATGGAGATAGATTTCAATATGTTCGAAACAAAAATAGTGACATCGTACTATTTAAATTTAAAAAGATATTAAAAGAGTAAGTTAATCCAACCACATTTAGTCTCGAAAATGGCCCAAAAAACGATGCCAACAATCCAACCTGGATTTCAGTCAGAAAAATGGCCCGAAAAACAAATTGTCCCAGGTTTAGTTTACTTATATATTTTGCATTAAATTGAAGTGTATATTTTGTTTTTTCCAGCGAAAAAAACATACTATTTATATTCATTCGAATTAAATAGTACATGATAGATGCCGATCAGAGATCCACAACAGTATTCCAACTAGAAGGCATTATAGTTCAATCTCAGCCCCAAGGCATTACAGAACAGAGTTTATCAAAAAAATCACCAGTACAAAACTTTCCAAAAAAAAAAAAGCATAGTTCAAAAAACAGTCCCACTAAAGGACACATCCTCCGAATTAAATTTCAAAGATCCAAACCTCTCCGAAATGTATATTTTGTTGTTATTTATATAATTTTTATGTTATTAAAATTATTAAATTTTATGATTAATTATAATTTAAGTAATTTAAGTTAGTCATTAAATTAAAAAATACATATTTTCTTATTCGTAAAACTTGAATTTCTCTATAAATTATAAGCTCTTTAAATTTAAAAAAAAATATTATGAAGAATATGATCATTGTAACAATTTTACTTAAAGGTAAATAATTGAAAGAAATAATATCGGAAAAATTGTTTGAGATATCATTAAAATAAATAATGTCACTATATAATATTATAAAAACAAAAAATTATTATTAAAATAAAATAAATATTATTTATATCTATCTTAAACCCGTATCTATCAAGCACCGAGAGGGATCCAAATTCTTGAGGTGTATTTCTTTTTTTAAATTTAAACTCAAGAAATTCAATCTCGCTTGATTGATAGATCCTGTTTAAGTTTTAAGTTTTTATTTTATAAACGAACATCTCTTTTTTAATTACTTTTCATAATATTTTATTTTTGGACCAAAGTGGATTTTTTTTAAATACATTCCATATATTTTTTATGAGTGGACGTGAATTTTTTTAATTATTTTGTTAGTAACAAACATTACATCACAAACGTTACAACATCTCCCCATACTTACTTTACTTTACGTTACTTCTTTTTACTTTACTTTACTTTACTTGCTTCTTTTTTCTTTACTTCTTTTTACCTTACTTTACTTTACTTTACTTGCTTCTTTTTCCTTTACTTTTTTTTACCTTACTTTACTTTACTTACTTCTTTTTACTTATTTTTACGCGCAATCACCTTTTACGTTTTATTAGATGTAACCTCATTCCACTCAGTGCAATAAAACTTAAAATAAGTTGTGAATGTTAAATAAAATTCAAAAATAGCTGAGCTGCTTTATTTCTAGAAGCTTAACTATCATCCTTTATTGCATTGTCAGCATCCAGCATCCTGTACTAATGGAAAAGTCGGCAATCTCAAGAAGAAAGACAAAAATGACCAAATTTATTTACTCTTAATTTTTTGTACCAGCTGACTTCTGAAAGAAACAAAACCAAATCCCCTTGACCTGCCAGATTTTTGATCCCACATAACCCTCACATCTCTGCATGATACAATGATGCAATTCACCACGGATATAAAATAACTGACACTAATTTATATGAGCATTGACAATCGAATTAAATGCAACAAGGTTTCATAAGAACTTACGAACAACTTGGATATACATAAAAACAACCAAACAGATCTGCATTTGTAACCTCTGGGCTGAGATCACCACCAAAAATGTTGTAGCGACCAGAACACAAAATCATGATACAAACTTTGAGAAAGGTGGTGTAGACAACATTACTATCAAATTTCAATAATGCAGATGAATAACATCATCACGATTGCACCAAGGGCACATTTCACATTGACACTACAAATACATGAGATTGCAAACATCAAATTTTGATTACTTGAATGAAAGAAAAGGATCAAGGTAAAATCCTCAATTTTTAACCTGTTGTGTCTTCTCTTTGCCCACTTGCATAAGCCCAATCGACTTCAATAGCCTGACCAAATCTGCATATCCACACAAGATTGATGAGCAAGTTCTACTTAGTGTACAAGAAGAAGCTTTTGAAGTGAAAACTGCGCCTTACATTTGTCTTTCATTAAGAGTTAAAATGGGCATTGCAGCTTATCTATGATTATAGTAGCCCACAAACCCATAGGATGACTATAAAGAAGAAAAATCAAATGGTTAGCTTAATCCCAGAAAAGGACCCGAAATTAAAAAAGTATTAACAAATACTTTAAAGTTTATAGTATTAAAATCGCTTTCAGAAAGGAATATAGCATGTAGTTCCAGCTCCAAAGCAGCATAATCCTCATAAGGTAAACAAAGTCTTCAAGCAACCAGAGCAACAATATGGAAAGATACAGAATTTGAAAAATATGTTAATTATTTACACCAACTTAAATCCATCCTAATCCTGGATATATTGACCGCCAAAACAGATCCAAGAAAAAGAAAAACAGATCACTTGCTCCTTGAAAGAACGAGGTTTGAATACATCCTAGTTTATTTTTTAATTGGTTTTCTATATGTGATTGTAATCAAGGACAAATTATTGAGAAGAAGAAATGGTGACCATGGCATAGTTATAATAATTAATATTTACCTTTTCTTTCTCGATAAGCTTGCATTTCTCCACTGGGCCAATACCCGCAAAAACCTCTTCAAGAATGCTTTCTGTAACATGTACACTTAAGTTGCCCACATATCTGCATCAGTAGCACTTTAGTAAGCTAGATGAACTATAGTAGAACGATTGTTGTTGTTGAAGTATGGCCTGCTGCATTAGAGCCTGCTGTTGCTGCATCCTCTGCAGCAATTGTTGGTCGGACTGAACTGTCCCGGCTTCCTGCTGGGCAATCTGCTGCAACTGTGGGTCCGACTGAACTGCCCCATCATGCTGCTGGGCAATCTGCTGCAACTGTGGCTGCGATATTGCGTTCATTTTTACAAGCTTCTACCTTCACTTGGCTTTGCTTTGTTCATAAGCGGTGAGCATGCATCTAAAGGCTGCGCCACTTGTAGAGTCCCTCGAATTCCTGGACTTTCCACAGCCGGACTTAAGAAAAAACAGCAGTATTCACATATATTCTAAGTCCTTCCAAAATCTCTTAAAACAAAGGATAACAGTTTATGAAAGAGGTATTTACTGGTAATGAAGGGAAATAAAAGATTGCCTGAACGATTAAGGGAATTAATATATAAATTAGACAATTTCTTCATGTTTTGTGTGAGATGGAATTTAAAAAATTTAGCTACGCAAGTGATCGAAGTTGTATTAGGAGAGGATTTTTGTTCAGAACTCTATATAGATGTAAATATAAGAAATATTTTACAAGATTCTAAAAAAATTGTAACAAAATGTATGTTTTCAAATGTATGAAATGAGTTTTTTAATCACATTTGTTTTTTTGTCTATTATTGATATAGTACTATGGATATAAATGGTGTTGCAGAGGAAAACATACTTGTCTTCAAATCTTGGTAGTATGAATTAAATGGTATAGCAGAGAAACTATAAACTAACCAGATAATTTGTTGCTTGATTTACCTCAAAAACCCTAGAATTTACTTTAAAGGAGAACAGATTTCCAAATTTAATCAGAGATACTTAGAGCTTTACCTGTAAGATGTAAGAAGAAACAGAGCATTGGGTCTCAGAAGACCTTGGATACAAAGTAAAATAATATTTATGGATTCAAGACAAGGAATTAACCGACCTTGTAACTCCAAAGGCTGGCAACAGTAAATGACGACTGTATCTATGTATCATCTCCGCACTCAAGCTATGGTCGTTACCGGCTCTCCAGCTGCAAACCGGCTCATTTTTCGCTTTAATGGCTTCCTCGAGAGGAATCGCAATCGTCTGCTTCTCTTCGAAGCTTTCTGGACTCTTGGATGATGGCTGAGCTTCACTCAACAAGCGCTCTCACCATGGGAGAGGCAAGTGCTCCAAATCCAACACAGGCCAAGACTATCAGAAAAGACTAAAGAATTAGCCTAATGCTGAGCTTGAAGTGCGAGCTTACAGATCTGTCAAATCAAATAGATCTGTTAACTCTTACCAACATTACAACCTGTCAACCTGACCATTATGTTAATTGTCAGTCCACTAAAACAGAAATATTTAGATATTAAATTTATAAGTTTAAATTAGAGTTCTATTTTTTTTTTTTTTTTTTTAATGCGTACCAATAATAAAAATAGACATGTAAATCACTTTCCACTAATCAAAGTTTCACATTTATTAATGTATTTGATTAAATAAATAAAAAAATTCATTTAACATTAAATAAATTATAGCAAAATTTTAAAAATATTTATGTAGTGAACAAATTAATAACAGAAACCGGAACATATAGTCTCTGCCTACGACAGATACTAACAATTATAAGAAATCTTCTAGTTTGGATAGATTCTTTAATATTTTAAGCGCTGACGGGTAAATAGAAGAAATTAAAATTAAAATTTATAATTATTTATTTATTAATTATAAATAATAAATTATTATAAATTTATTTTAATTTTAATTTTAATATTGGAGTTAAGTAAGGTTGTTCCCTCTTCCCTGCTATTTTTGGCATTTACATCGATAAATTAAAAAGGTGTTTAGAAGAAGCAGATTGTGTCGGCACGATCTTAGCTGGGATAGTTATCATCCTCCAGCTTTATGGAGATGATATTGTTCTTATGGAAAGGTGACCCTTTTATCTCAATAAACAATTAAGAATTCTCAAATATTTTGTGCTCTAACAACGGTATAGAACATCGTCAAGACAAAAATTATGATTATGAAATCTAAGAAAAACACCTACACAAATTTTATTTATGATAATAGTAAATTGGAGAAAGTGACTTCTTACAAGTATCTTGGAATTGATATTCATCACAAGCTCAATTGGAACCACAACATTGAGAAAGGGATTAATGGAGGATGGAAAGCTTATTTTGGTCTTGAAAATAATTGTAAATCAACCAACCTGGTCATGTGGGATAAAAATAAGCTCTTTTTTGAAACTCTTGTCATCCTCGTTATCTTATATGGTTGTGAAGTATGGGGATGCAACATTTCTAGAGAATCTTGGAGAAAGATTGAGCAAATCCAGAAGCGGTTTATAACTTATAACCTCAAAATTAAAAGCAACACACCTTATCCTATTCTCCTCTTAGAAGTGGGTCTTTCCCCCATCGAGAGCATGGCTATGACTAGGTACCTGATGTACAAGCAAAAGATAAATAACATGGAAAACGAGAGACTTCCTAAAATTGTTTTAAATTCAAGTCAAAACCAATAATGCATCAAGCGGAGTTGGTGTAAAGATACGATGTCTTGGTTAGACCATTGGGGAAATGATGAAAATGACACTTTGCTACAATAAAAACATTTCTAACCTTTTGACTTGCCAAAATTATAGTGAGCTTAGAAAGCTTCTTTCTAAGCTTTTTGAGCATAGGAACAAAAGTTTAAAGCAAACCAAGTAATAACCTTCTTAAGGTCTCATAAACCAAAGTTTATCTCAGTGGACGTTAATCATCATCATAATTTTAAGATTTAGATTTTTTTTTATTTATTGAAATTTAATTAAAATTTTATAATTTCACCCATGTATATTTACAATTTTAATAATTTTAAAATGGTTAAAAATATTTATCCAAAACTTAATCTACACTTTTAATTTTATATTTGTATTTAATAAAATTATATTAATAACAAAATTAAAACATGTAAATTATTTTTATATAAAAAAAAATAATTATTAAAATTATTAATTGCCTTGTTTTCTTCTTTTATAGTAACTTGGAATATGGAGTGCAGCAATAAAAGTCAAACAATTTAAGTTATAAACAAATGTATGAAATATCTTTGTGGAAATATTTTTCAAAAATCTAAGAAATAGATGCGAGCAATTGACATTGTTGGCCAAAGATATAATATATTGAGTGTATAAGGATATATTGAATGTATTACGGCTAGTAAATGTGTATAATTAGTTTATCAAGCAATATATCTTGTGGCAATGGTGGTTGGGAATATGGAATGTGATATAAGGATGGGAGGTAATTATGTTTTCTTCCAAATGAAAGGGTTCAAGGTTCATTCAATTCATTGTGAAAACATTTATAATATTATAGATGCCTAAGACATTATTAGGTACGCTAGAGTTTAGAATGATGTTGTTGTTTGAAGTGTTGTTTACATAAACTTTGGAGAATCATAGAGGATTGCCAAATGTGGAAGGTAACCAAATTATTTTAATCATGTAAAGTTTTGTATTTAGCTTGACATTGGTCCAAGGTGATATGGATTGCGTACAAAGGTGAAAACATGTTATTGTTTGGAAGCCATAGCAAACTTTCACATGTAAAATGGAAATGTTTGATGGAAAAATGAATGACTAGATTATAACTATGAAAGATGAAAGATGAGATGAAAATAAGTGTCTCAATATTTCTTATGTTTGATGAGATGAAAATAAGTGTGTCAATGAATGTCTAGATTATAACTATGTTGGATGATATGAAAATAAGTGTCAAGACTGTGATGGGATCCAAAGATGATTTTAAGAACCCCCAAATTTATATGTATAAAAAATTGGTGAATCTCCCTGATATATAGGAAAATTTGAAGGCGATTTTATCAATAATATAATATGTATATATATAAAAATTGGTGAATCTTTCATTTTATTATATAATGCTGTAAAATCTTGGCGAGTCTTTCACTAAATTATAAGATATTGTAAAATCTTGGCGAATATTTCACTGCATTATAAAAAATGTAAAAACTGGTGAATCTTTCATTGATTTATAAGATATTGTAAAAATTTGGCGAATATCTTTCCAAAGAAACTCGCCACTCTTTGATTCCTAAGAAATTACAATTCATTGTTCTTTCACTTTGCCTTCTAATAGGTTTCTCTTCATATTATTTGATTCATAGGAGACCAAAGTTTTTGTTAAGAACCCCTTTACCATGATTAATATTCATTATTTTTTATTAAATGCAAGTGTTAAGTATGCACCACAAATCAGTGAACCACACACTAATACATCTAGCAAACTATTCACATTGTTGTAAATATTTCTATTACTTTTCAGATTTAACTTTGCGACTATATTCATTAAGGATGTATGCAATCCTTGAACAAAGACAAGGAGGTGTCCAACGGAAACAAGAAAACTTTCAAGTTTTACTCTTCCTCCAATGTTTGTCAAGATTCAAGGCAAGTGGGGACTCCACTTGTTATCTTGTCCCTTAATGGTCCAACGGACATGTGGGCACCTGAATCTTGACAAACCGATAAAATGATAGAATCAGACATTATGCCTGATCTTGGCCTCCACTAGCCAATTATGCTCGTGAAGGCTAGGACAATTATACATTGTAATTATGCCAATTGCATTAGAGGAATGTTGTTCTTGTGCCAATAGATATACTACGATCAATGTATAGGTGAACCACGTTATATTGGTGTCTCTCTTGTATTGTGTTTATGTGAGTTATATAAATCCATCTTGTTTATTGTTATTGCTCGGCATTCCTATTTTCTAACAGATCTAATGAACACACTAATTGTGTTCATTTTTTTTTACTACTTATGCTTTGTTCTTAAAATCTCCGATCTTTATATATCATATACCCAGCTAAGTATTAAAATTTCCATTACATTTACCAGAGAGGATACTAAAATTTATCTAAAAAATAGTTTGGATGATGTCGTTGTTCCATGAAAATTAAGAAATTATCACGGTGACTCACGAATGCGATTATTTATTTCATCTTCGTCATAAATTGCATTATTTGGTGACAAATCCTTGGCACTTTGCATTAGATTTAGTGAATCTTGCAATCTTAATCTTTTTGGGTCCATATCAACTGCAAAAGCGATGACTGTCCTGTTGTGCACTCATTAAGAAATGTCAAGCGATAGTCGCACTCGTAGGATATTTGTAAATTTCAAGCGTTAGTTGAACTCGATCGTATGATAGTATGATATTTGTGTATATTGCCTTGTTGAATCTAAGTTGACATTGTATTTTTTTTCAAATATATCTTCTTTATTTTGGGTAAAGGCTTTGGACAGAGTATTTATTTGTATTTTTGTGGATAAATGTAAGGCTTTGGGATCAAGAGAATTTATGCATTTAATTTTCATTTGTGCTTTCATGGGTAATCATAAAAACTAAGAAGATATAAAACCAGCGTAGATCTAAATCTTAGGCTCTATCAAGCGTCGAGAGGGATCAAATCTCCGGAGATGCAAACCTCGGCTCACGTATTGCACTCAAGGAGCTATTCAAGGAGAGCTGGTAATAATAAATTACTATACTCGACATAAAAAATAGAAATTACACGATCTCCCTCATATTTACTTTTTACTTTGTATTATTCTTTTTGTTTATGGCCGACATAATATTTATTACTTTTTACTTTGTATTATTCTTTTTTGTTTACTTTGTATTATTTTGTTACTCGACAAACACTGGACAGACAAACGTTACAAGATCTCCCTCATATTTATTTTTTACTTTATATTATTCTTTTTTGTTTATGGCCGACATAATATTTATTACTTTTTACTTTCTATTATTCTTTTTTGTTTATTTTGTATTATTTTTTTACTCAACCAACATTCGACAAACACTCCACACATGTTACAAAATATCCCTCATACTGGGTTGTAGAGCGCCTCTCGGTGCAATTAGAGTAAAACATTATAGCTTAGTGAAAAGTTGGTTAAAGATTATTAAACAAATCAAAGTTTAATATGATGGTAGAAACATTAATTTATAATTGTAATTACATTAATATCATGATGACATAATCCCGGATGCGGGTGCCAACTCCGGCCAAGTGACACCTGAGATCAGACATGAGACACCTGGCCATAGGCACACGACACGTAGCTCTGCTGAGGTCAGCCAAGCGACGTCAAGTCGCTAGGCTCTTTAATTTGCCTTCCCCCAAAGTCACCTCATCCTTCCTGGAAACCACCCTCATGGATCTCCGGCATGCGAAGATCAGACTCCAGGTTCAAGTTACAAGGCTCACGTTACCGTGCTCTACGTTGTGCATTCTCCTGGTTCTGCTCCAGGCTCCCCGTGCTCCAGGATGCTCGTGCTCCAGTTCTCCTCCCACTCTTGCATACCTGCACCTGTATCATCCTCTCGTCGACTCCCATGGGAAAGCCGAAGGGAGCCAAGACCAAGAGAAAGATGAATGATGTTGCTCCGGAGACGAGTCCCACCAGGAAGGGCCTACGGTGCCAAAGTCTCCATCCCAATCCGTTTGTTGCTGGATAATTGGGAGGCCAAAATAATTACGGACAATTTAGCTAACAGGAATCAGGAGCAAGCCTGGGACCCCTACTGGCTTGTTAAGAACATGATGGGCCAGCTAATGGAGGATATGCAGACCAATTGGGCCTCTGCTCGCCATGCCACTCAACCCTTCTGTCGTGACATTCGTTCTAGGAGCACTACACCTGGCGCCACCTCATCTGTTGTCAGGGTTGAAGCCACCCTTGGTGCTCTAGCTACTCCTCTTGGCATGGATACGCTCAACATAGGGGGCAGCTCGTTGGTTTTGACATGCAACAAGGAACTTCTGAAGGGAAAGGAGCAGCTACGCGCCTCCTTCCCCATCCCCAGCACCTTGGGCCCGATCCTGGCCAAGCACACGCGCAATGAGCCAGATGCTTTCGTTCCTGTCATGCCCTGGAAGACCACGCCCTTGCCGGTCAAGCTCCCTACACATGCCACTCGTCAGCCTGTGAAGACTTCTCTGCCTCTCGTGAATGCTACGTCGACACCTGGAACCGCTGCTTCAACACCTAGGAATGTTGCTCCACCACCTGCAAGATATTGGAAGGACACGGAATGCTACAGCTATCCGATTCTTGAGGAGACACCCTCTGATGCAGAAGGCCCCTCCGCAACTGGTTGAGGAGGTTTTTCTGTTGTCTTTGTCTTACTTTGTATCTGTTTTGGTTATACTTATGACTGCCAGTTTTTTTATGCCTCTATGGCCATGAACACTTCCCATTTTCACCTTGGTTTCCCTACAATGGGCAGGGTCTTTTTGTTCAGTCTGATTTTGAACTGCCACAACACTGCTGACAGCTACGGCTGACACCTCTGGATAAGACCATCACTGACTGTAACCTCTACTATATTTGTATTAGCTTAATATAATTTGCAACTTTTACAAAAATATATATATATTATGATGACATAAAAGTTTGCAATTATATGAAATGGTAAGGAAAAAAAACTAAAACTAAGAATTTGTACAGTAAAATAATTATGTTTATGTGGAATAAATCATTATTGTAGCAATTGCAATATTGGATTCAAGGTTTGTTATTTACATAAATGCCTATCACCAACATGCAATGTGTGCAATTCCTTGAATGTTAATAGCTTTAATGGTTAGCTCATGTTAGCTCATTTGGTTGATTTTAATAGAGATAATATCTAATAAGCCATAGGGTTTGAGTGTAGCTAGAGAATGTATATTTTGAAGATTTTTTATAACTAAATGTAACTTTATTCTACTTTGCAATTAATTATATAAAATATTTAAATTATTTACATTTATTATGATATGAGTTACATAGTTATATGTATAATCTTTTAAATGTTGATATAAAATTAAATTGGTAAAATGTTAATATTCAAATTTGTAACAATACTTGCATACAATATTAATACTTTCTTGTAATACTTTTGCAAAAACAACCATGTATTTGTATAATCTATATTTTCAAACAAACAAACAAAACAGTTGCATACAATATTAATACTCTCTTGTAACACTTTTTCAAAAACAAATATGTATTTGTATAATCTATATTCTCAAACAAAAAAGAGTATTGTTCCAAACTTTTCAGCCCTAAAATAATTTAAGCACAATTATTTTTCAACCCTAAAATAAAATGAATGTGTGCCATGCACGCAAGTCACAACGTTCCTTTTTTACTAATCGCAGCGAATGATACAACTTAACGTAAGAAGTTTCCATAACTTTATTATTTCCATACGCAAGAGATCTCCGTCCATAATGTTACAGTAAAACTTTTAATAATGATTTGCATAGATGCTATCTATGCGATTCGATTACAGAATTTTTGGATATTATAGAATCATTATATATTTATAATACATAGGACCAGTATTTAAATTATTAATTAAAATAATGTAAATTAAATAACTGTATATTTATTTAATTTTATATTTATGTGTAAATTTTATTCAAGTTTTATTATATTGTAGATGGATTAAATTTGATGCAAATCTTTTTCAAGTTTTTGTAATTTAAAAAATATTTGTATCTAGAAGATTTGATCTTTCTTAATTTATGATAAATTCTCAATTAAAATAAATTTATTGTTAATTATTTTTTATCAAAGCATATCATAAAAATATTTTAATTATAAAATAAAATAGTTTCTATTATTCTTTTTATATAGTTAATGTGATAGGAAAATGTTTTAATTATAAATTTCTTTTTTACTTTTCAATTACTTTTTTTATATATTCATATCATAAAAATATTTTAATTATAAAATAAAATAGTTTCTATTATTCTTTTTATATATTTAATGTTATCTGAAAATGTTTTAATTATAAATTTCTTTTTTACTTTTCAATTACTCTTTTTATGTATATTTTATTTAAACTTAATATTGAAATTTCTTTTATAGCATTTTTTTAATAATATTTTTTAAATATATCACTTTCATGAAAAAAATTATAGATATTCCTTTTTCATATTCAATTGTATTTTTTTAATTAATTTTTTAAATACAGCTTTCATGAAATGATTTAAAGATATCCTTTTCATATTGAATTGTGGAAATTAACTATAAACACAATTAATAATTTTAATGAAAATATTTGAAAAATTAAATTATAATTTTTTAGAAATTTAGAAAATGATACTTTTGTTTCTCAATTTAACAAGAATCTTGAATTTTGAGTATGAGCATCTATAATTTGTGTGAATTTGATTTCCAATCTTAACCCCTTTCTCTATTAGCTTAAGTTATATATTTTTCATTTACTTATTAACTTTTTAAAAAAATTTACTTTCTATCTTTTCTAGGATTTCTTAGTTTTATTCATTCCTTTTCTTTTTTATGAAAATAAAAATAAAATTCTTTCTAATTTTTTCCCATATCTTTATTGCAATATAAAGTAAAAAACATAATACAATTCTTCCTAATTTTTTCTAATATCCTTATTACAATAAACTTAAAAAAACTAAAACAATTCTTCTTAATTTTTTGAAATGTCCTTATTACAATGTAAACTAAAGAATTTTAATACATTGAAGTCTCTCTATTACTTACTTTAAAAGAATAAACAATATATTAATTGCATTCAACAACTCAATATTACATTCATACTAGCTTCAGTATATAGCAAAAGCACCAATTTCTAAGGATGATGGATAGTATATAGCGAAAGCACCCATTTCTAAGGATGATCGTAACAAATTCAAACTACCTTCTAAATCCCTAAATTATTATTTATGATAGCCACTTCAAATTCAAGTTGTATCTTTTCAATATAACTCAATATTTTTTTATATTTCTTAAAACTTTTTATATAAACCCTCTTCCAAATAATAAATCATTATCTAAAAATAGTAAATGAGTCAAAATCATAGAACTCCATATTTTGATGGCTTTTAAATATCCATATGTTTTAGATGTTGTGACCATTCTTCATAGAATTCTTATGAAAGCAATAAAAATAGAAAAGGTGATAATGGACACCCTTGTTTTAGGGAAAGCATATAACTTAAAAGTTGAACTATTTAAAGGATGTTGCTCGCTTATACATCACAAGATTCAATTACTACTTAAACTTTAATTCTAATTTGAATTGTCAATAATCTATTGTATAACCAACTCACCATATCATAAGCCTAAAAGCTATATCTAATATCATAACCATAGGTAAAAGATTATCGTTATTTTCTGTATGACTTCTTGTGTTATTGCCACTATAACATGGATCTACCTATCATCAAGAAATCCAAACTACTCTTCCAACATAAATCGATATAGGATTCTTTTTAACCTATTAGCCAAAATATTTGGAATTATTTTATACATCAATTTGCAAAAGAAATTGTCATATCTAGTCATAAAAGGAGTTTGGATCATTTCTCTTTGAAATAAGTGCTATAAAGGTTAAATTCAGAGCACCCAACACTTTCCCGTGGAAGACATTCACGCCGGATCTACTTGAGCAGGAACCCTAGATCTCTTTTCATTCTCTGGCTAGTCTTTATTCTCCCTAAACCCTCAAATTGATTAGCTACCTCAAACACCTCAAGGTCATCATCTCAATTCAATGGTATTAAAACCCATAAAAAATTTCATTGTTGGGTAGCCCAAGAAACAAAATACTATATCCATGTTGTGAGATTCCAAATCATGATTGCAAATGGAGGAGCTCTGAAATGTGGTGGTCATTATGAAAATGTGCAACTCAATTAGGTGATAATTCCCTCAAAACCCACATGTTTTCTATTGAAATGTGTGGTTGTGATATTGTCCTAAGTGATGAATGGTTACAAATAATAGGCCCTATTACCATGGATTTTGGTGCATTATACATTAGTTTTCGATAGGAAAGGCATAGTTAAAGGAATTACATTTGGATCTCCAAATATTTTTAATTCACATTGTATGGAAAAGCTTCTTAAAAGGGGCCATTCCAGGGTTATTGTTTCCGTTTCAGTGACTATGAACAGTTTGATTTTTTCTTCTTTATTTTTGATTGATACTTGATGATTGATGCTGTTCAATTCGTACTTTTTGATTGTTTATTTTTACAGTTCATTGTTTGATGTTTTAGTTCACTAAGTAGCTGGTGCAAGCTAATGCTGGTCACTCATGACGCGTTAGTTGCAATGGACTTCTAGAAAAACATAAATCTGAACGTCAAAAAGCAATATTAGAGCTACCTACACAACTTTTTGGAATATGGCGCAAGAAGATGAAACATAGACAATCGGATTACCTTCCCAAATATATAACTTTTATTTATGAAAATTAAGTATAACTCCCAAAAAATGGGGTTCTTCTAAGGTTGGTATGTTATTTTTTTAAGAAAACATAATGAATATGTTTGCATTGGGCCCCAGGTTTGGTATGAAAATGGTGGGAATTTGTGAAAAAAATTATACAGAGACGTAGATAATAGGTCGTTCTAGTGCAGCGCTATTTTTCCATATTTATTTATGTTAATTTTAATTTTTTTTTAAATTAAGGAAGTCAGCGAAGCCCTAAAATGACTAGGTCGAGCGTTGGGCCCCGACATCATGGTCTTAACATATTCAATGAATGTTTGGTTTTTTTAGGATGTAGGTATTTGTGTGTACTTGTGCGGGTTCTTTTCCGTTTTCAAAATAGGTGATCCAATCAAAAGTTATAGCTGGAAGAAATAACCTACAGTTTGTGTAAGATCGATGTTAGTCCAACTAAAATTAAATAAAAAATAGAAAAAAAATGATAGGTTTAATAAAAAAATTAGATATTCGTAATCTGCACACATAGTTCTACAAGTGTGTGCGATTTCATTAGCAGTGGACAAGTGTAGCATACACAGAATCATGCTCGAAATAGAAGAAGTTATAGAATAAGATTTATTTTGTTATAACACAGTCCAAGCCACCTGCTTTGGAAACCCGAACCTAAAACCAAAGTGGCCAAGTCATCCACCACGTTGGTGGGAAAGGAATTTCCAACCAAAATTTAGAAACTTAAACATCGCGTATGCGTTGTTTTAAATACACGCGTATGCACTAAAAGCGCGCACGCGCTAATAATGTGTGCGCGCATTTGTTTACTAATACGAAATGTAGTTTTGATGTCATCTTCATCTATCTCAAACCCCTCCCCCCCTACCACCCCTCTCCCTAACTCTAATCCACCTCCTCTCCTTTGTATGTTCGTGTCCCTCCCTAACCCTCCTCCCCTCCACCCCATTTCAACCCCTCTCTCTCTCTCTCTTTCTCTCGCTCTCACTCTCTCCCCCGTTAATCCTCCTCTATCTCCCTCTCTACATAAACTTCCTCTTCTTCTCCCTCTCCCTCCTCTTTACCTAAACTTCCTCTCCTTCTCGCTCTCCCTCCTATCTCCATCTCCCTATCCATAACCATTGTCCTCTCCCTCTCACTCCTCCCATCGCTTCCTAAGCCCCCTCTTGCCCCTCCCCCCTCTCTCACTATCTCCTTAACCATGCTCCCCTCTCCCTCTAACCCTCATCCTCTCACTCTCTCTCTATAATCGTTATCTCTCTCTCTCTCTCTCTCTCTCTCTATGTAACCCCCCTCTGCTCTTCTCCCCCCTATGTCCCTCTCTCTCGTTCTCATTAATATTTCTCTCTCTCTCTCACTACAAGGGAAAGACCTTGTAGCGGAGGTTGCCCGCAAATTGGCCTTTTATATTGCGCCCAAACCAATGCTCAAGGATTTACTGAGAAGCATAGGGAGGTGGAGGTGTAGGGAAGAGAGAGAGACTGAGAGAGCCCGGGTTAAAGTAAGGGCTAGGGAGAGGAGGGGAGAGATATAGAGAGGAGGGGGTTTAGGGATAGGGGGAGTAAGAGAGAGATAGAAAGAGTAGGATGGTTAGGGATGGGGGAGAGGTTAGGGAGAGGGAGAGGGGTTTAGAGAGAGAGAGAGAGAGAGAGGTGTAGAAGCAGGGAATAGAGAGTGAGAGAGGGGGGGGTTAGTTATGGGTAAGGGGCTAGGAGGGGGGTTAGCGAGGGGGGGGGAGAGAGAGAGAGAGAGAGGGGGGGGGGGTTAGTAATGGTTAGGGGGAGGAGAGGAGGGAGAGAAAGAGAGAGGAGAGGGTGTTAGTTGTAGGGAGTAAGAAAGAAGGATCTGGGAGGTGTGGTTAGAGGTATGGTGATGACGGTGACGACGACGACGATGATGATGGTGATGATGATGATGAAGACGACGGTGACGCTGATGATGATGATTAGGAGGAGGAGGATGAGGATGATGATGATGAGGATGATGATGATGAAGAATATGGGGACGATGATGATGATGAGATGATGATGATGAAGAATATGGGGACGATGATGATGAGGATGATGAGGATGATGAAGATGATGATGATGATGATGATGATGATGATGAAGATGATGATGATGAGGATGATAATGATGATGATGATGAAGATGAGGATGATGAATATGAGGATGATGATAATGATGATGATGATGACGATCATCATCATCATCATCCTCATCATCATTGTCCTCCTCCTCCTCCTCCTCCTCATCATCATCTTCATCATATTCATCACCATCATCTTCATCTTCATCATCATCGTCGTCATATTCATCATCATCATCATCATCCTCATCATCCTCATCCTCATCATCATCATCATCATCGTCCTCATCATCATCATCCTCATCATCATCCTCACCTTCATCTTCATCATCATCATCTGCTTCATCATCATCATATTCATCATCTCCATCATCATCATCATCATCATCATCATCGTCATCATCATCATCCTTATCACCATCATCGTCCTCATCTTCATCCTCATCATCATTATCATCATCATCATCATCGTCGTCGTCGTCATCATCATCATCATCGTCATCATCATCGCCATCGCCATCACCCTACCTCTAACCACACCTCCCATCTCTCTTTCTCACTCCCTACAAGTAACACGCTCTCCTCTCTCTCTCTCTCTCTCTCTCTCTCTCTCTCTCTCTCTCTCCCTAACCATTACTAACACCCTCTCTCAATCTCTCTCTCTCTCTCTCTCTCCCTCGCTAACCCCCCTCCTTACTAACCCCCCCCTCTCTCACTCTTTATTCCTTGCTTCTACGCCTCTCTCTCTCTCTCTAAACCCCTCTCCCTCTCCCTAGCCTCTCCCCATCCCTAACCATCCTACTCTTTCTATCTCTCTCCTTCTCCCCCTAGCCCTAAACCTCCTCCTCTCTATCTCTCTCCTCTCCTCTCCCTAGCCCTTAAATATAAAAGAAAACTCTATTATATAAAATTAGATTATACAATATAATATCATTTTATATGAAAATTTATATTATGTTGATTGAAAATATAAAAAAGTTTTAAAAATTATATTTACATTACATGAAAAATACCTTTTCCAAATTAACTATGACTAAGAAATTTTGATAACATGCCTTAAAGTCATATCGGAGTGCCACTTATTTTATTTTAAGAATTTTCAATGAAAATAAAGAACACTTAATATCATATTTAACTAATTTTGAATGCCAATTTCAGACACTTCTCTGCCCAAGAAAACTAGATATCAAGCGTTAAATTCATATGGGAGTGCTTGCTTCAGGATACCGATCAACTTCATTCTCTTTGAGAACATTTCACCATTCACTCAATTGCATTTGTAATTTTTAAATAAATGAAACCTAAAAGTATGCATATGAAAAAGCATTTTAAGTTGGAGGGAAAACATTCTTTTTTTTCACAGAAACGGTTGGGAAGCTTTCATTAAAAAGAGTAGAAAAGGTTACATGGAAGGGCTGAAGGATTGCTCCCATAACAGGAAGGAATCCGTCACTCCTTATTCATCATTTACAAGCTTGTAACTTCTATGAAATTTCCCTAACCTATGAGTGTTGTAGCACCTTACATATTGACCAAGAAGAAATAAGCAAGAGAAATGCATATCGAGAGTCTTTGCAAACACAAAATTCAGAAATCTAGAGATTTCTATATGACAAAAAACTACAAAAGAGTGTAGAACTAATCAAACTTATGTAGGCCAGCAAGATAATAGACATAGTAGAAATCAGAGAGAAATAAAAAGAAGAGTGTAGATAGCCTCCATCTGCAGGCGATTGAAGCTTTCGGATCATCACCGTTGGGTTCTGCTAACTCGGTCTTTCCATCGTTGCTGTCAATGAGCATGCCAGCTTGCACAGAGTCTTCTTTTTTCTTGGCTAGGAGTTTACCAATGGCTTCCAGCTTGTTGCTCATGTCCTCAGGGTGATGATTCATGTTTTCCTTGTGAAGGTGGAGTGAGCCAAGAGAGTCTTCCAGCAGATCAAACAACTCATCGAATTTCTTGTTTTTATTCTTAACCTCCAGATGGGTCGAGTGATCCAGAGTGTATAGATGAGAAATAACCCATTTAAACTCAAGGTTTTCGTTTCTGATTAACCAAACCTAACCCTCTAGGTCATGGAGATGTTCCATAATCACTCTTGGAGAGAGCTCACTGCTCTAAGTATGTCCTGAATCATGAGCCCGTTTTGCACCTGTACACCTGAGACTTAAACCAACCGCCGAGGGAGTGACCTGATCGACCTCAAAAATCAAGTCATCAAGTTGAATGGGCCAATTACTCACACCAAGAGAGATTCCAATGTGCTTGTTGCAGCGAACACATCCTGGGCGCATACAACCTTCCTGAGAAGGGGAACCCGTGAAATGATGAGCCATAAGGACCTTACTGCAAGCAAAATAGTCTCTGGAGCAAACACAGTAGGATATGTAAATTGAGACAGAGTATTCCAGAATTTCATGATATGAATGGGAGAGCCAGCCCTTCCATCATAATTTATTGTCGAGTCCTCTCTACGCATGCCAACCACCTGGCGTTGGAACAGGCTGGCAAAATTAATGAAGATTGGTGCGAGGATCCAAGAGAGATCCGGGGAGTGGATTTGGTTATGAATCTTGAGGCAATTTATAATTTGCCAAAATTTTATAAAAACCATAGTTAGAAGAAGGGTCATCAACCCACAGAAGCCAACATTAGGGGACCAAAGCATTCTCAATTAGAGCATGATCACATTCAAGAGTTCCATATCTTAGATTTACGCCAAGGTTTGCCATGGTGTCCGCCTGTCTATTGAGGTCTCTCAAAATGTGATAAAAATTGATGTCTTTGAATTCTTTGACAATACTGAGAAGGAGAAAATGTATTTTGGAGGAGGGACTCTTTCTTTTTTTTGATATGGATCTAGCATCCCTGATGATGATAAGAGAGTCTCCAACAACCACCAAAGATTCTATCTCCAGTTCTCTAGCAAGTTCTAAGCCTTTTATGAGACCAAGCCATTCAGCTTCATTATTTGACTTTCTTCTGATTCCCTAGGAGAAGTTTCTTTGCTTGTTTCCCATGGAGTCAAGGATAACTCCACCTGCACCTGCCAACGCGGGTGGAGGGAAAACAATTTTAACTAATAATGTAATATTTATTTTTGAGAATGAGGGAATTTTTACTCTCTATTTTTTAAGTTTCCAAAACATTTGCATAATTATTTTAAATTTGAAATAAAATGGAAAAAAAATATATATATTTTAATAAAAATAGATAAAATATAAAAAATCAATTAAACATTTTTTATTTTAGAAATTAATTAAGTTATTTTAATTATATAACATTTTTAAGTGTGTTTCATTTTAATGTAATTTTTGTTTTGAATTTAAAATTAGCATGAATTTAAAATTAGCATGGAATCATCTTAAGTGTAAATATATCATACTTTAAGTGTAATATCATACTTTATAAGGGATCAAATCTATTAGGTGCAAATGTGTTTTCAAGTTTTGGGAATTTAAAAAATGGTTGCACCTGTAGTAATTTTATCCCACTCAAGGCATTATAACCATAGTTAAGATGAATCTATGCTAGTTTTTTAAAGTTCTCAATGTATTAAGCACTTAAGAGATCAAAACAAAATTAAAGTATCAAATGTTAAGATTAAGAGGGATCCATACTAGTTTGTTTTATTACTATATAGTATTATCATTATTTAAATTGGATCCTCAAATGAAATCTATGCGTGGATACATGATCTATATATTGCATATAGGGTATTATTCTTTAATCGTGATATATACACAACCACATATTGTTACAAAATGGTCTTTGTGTACTCAAGTAGTTATGTGGTAGTCACATTGTTCTATGGTAACAATCTTAGATGTCATAGATGTTATTTTCCACCATTCATGGGCACAAGTTTCAACTAAATTGTACAATGTAGAGGAGGAAAAAGGATTCACATATGAGTGTCTATGTAAATAGAGCTTCAGTTCTGAAACGATGGTTGGTCACTCTTGTCATAGAGTTGTACTACCATGGAAATAGGTCATTGGGTAATTCAAGTGTGTATTGCTAACATGCTTAAGTAATATAATAATATGCGGTGAAGTGTGAGCACTTCCTAAATATGTGTCTCAATAGTCCTGTGAGAATGACATGCAAGTATCATCAATTAGAATTGATTCATAGTGTGCTTGTAATTAAACAGAATGGAAGACCCTTGTGGAATTCGCCTTGGAATTATTAAGGAGGTGTCGTTAAAATCAAATAGAGAGAGTCCCCCCTTTTTTAGTTTGTCTAATGAGTTGCATGGATTATCTAACTAAGATAACTCACATTGAAGGAATGATGATGCCAATGGTTGATGTTTCCTCCTCCTCGACCACCACCATGAACAACAAAAACGTTATTCTAATTCTCTGTAGACTCTATGATGACTTTACCTTAAATTGCTTCATCTTTCCATTTTGAATTCTAGTCCTCCACTTATTCTACTATTGGGTTTTCTAATAGAACTCTCTCATCACAAATTCCTAAGAGTGTAGATGGATATTTCCATCAAAAATATCATCTTAGATTAAAACATTTCAGTTTTTCCTTGTTACATTATTTGTAATTTTATTTGCAAGGAAAATGTAAAGAATCTATACTTAAATTTGATTATTTATGGATTTTCCTTGTGTAATGATCCTATGAAATTCTTACAATTAGATTCTTGCTCAAACCATGTGTGGAGCCTCAAGACTCATGCCTAGTGATGACAACCTCTTACTGGTATCAAGATATTCCCACTGAAAGATGGATATTGTTGATATATCATGTGTGGTTCTTTGAGAAATCTTTCATGACCTTGGATTCATAGAATCGTCTTCTACTATTTGCACCCTGAGTATTCTCGCCCAACCATGTCTAGGATCCTAAGACTCTAAAAAATCCATAATGATGCACATATTAGCACTCTAAGTTACACATATCATCAATAGGTCATGTTTGATGCTTCTAGGTGTTGATCATGGCCTTGGATGCCTAGAAAATTCCTTTAGGTACTAAGGCCTAATTTTCCTACCCCAATCATATATAGAGCCTTAAGACCGATACCTAGTTCTAAACCATCATAATGGCATCAATATCCTTACTTGCAGGTAAAGAATAATCTTAGGAGATCATGCATGGTGGCCCTTAGGTGTCATGTTTGGACCTAGATACTTAGAATATTTCTTTATGGGTTAAGGATTTGGATTCCTCTCTCAACAATAAAACAACTTGTTAACCCCCAATTGGTCTTACACTACTAGAGATTTATTTTCCAGTGAGATTCTATCAGCCTTACATTGTACATTGATCTAGATATACACATAGATCATAATTCTTTCTAGAGCCAACATAGTCCAAACTTACTATTTTTAGCATCTTCTTTTTCTTTTTCTTATTTTCTTATTGTATATCATCATTATAAAATATATATTAAAATTGTCTTATAATTATTTATTCTTCTTCTTAAATATAAAATTTAAGAAAATCTAAATCTAAATATTTTTCATTATCATATTTATACAAAAATCTAATTAAAATTAAAACTTAATAAATATATGAAATGTGTAAAATATATATTAAATTTTTTTTATAATGATTTATTCTTCTTTTTAAATATAATTTTTTAATTAATATCTAATTCTAAATATTCTTCATTATCATAAAAAAAAATCTAATTAAAATTAAAGCTTAATAAATACCTAAAATATGTTTGCTTCCTTCTTTATTTGACTTTCTTAAAATACTCTATTATATTTGAATTTCTTAAAATACTTTATTCTATTTGACTTTCTTATACATACTTTAATAGATCGTATACATACTTTATTCGATTTATTAGATAAATAATTATGCTTCTCTTACCTCACAATAAAGTATTCAATAAACATGTATTTTAATTTTTAATTTTTATTTACATTATATATATATATATATATATATTTCTTTCTTATTTCATAATTAAATATTCAATAAAATCAATTAAGTGTAGATAGATAGGATAATTGGGAGGAATGTTGTTAAAAATAGAATTCTTATTTTTCATATGAAAAAATGTTCAATAAATATATTAAATATTTATTTTTATTTTTATTTAAATATATATTTATTTTTTTTTAATTAAAACAATTAAAAATAAAATATATTTTTTATTAAATTTCAAAATCTATTCCATTCCCCAAACTATTAGCAAATTATACTATTGTTAAAAAAACACGGAGGTCACATGGCAGATTAAACAATGTTATAAAAAAGCACATTGCTTCTTAGAATGTTAGATCATGATATGAAGTGCATTTAGTTTCTCTAAAAGCACATTGCTTCTCAGAATGTTAGATCATGATATGAAGTGCATTTAGTTTCCCTCACGACAGCTAAGAGGAATATCCAAAACCATTTTTTACTTTAACTTTCATTATTTAATATTTCAAATCTACCTATAAATCTATTTCCTTTCCTATTTCATTTGACAACGTTTTCACGTTTCATTTTATCCTTTTCTATAAAGACATACACTTCAAATCTATCTATATCTATATCCTTTATTTTGACAGCAGCTTTTTAACTTTTCATTTGCAGTTCATTTCATGAGAATTTTATTGAAATGATTCCAAAATATAGGCTCTTTACTGTTTAAAATTTAGAATCATGTGTCTGCAGCTAAGTATTATGGATGCAATGAGCTTTTATTATTTGTTAGTTCAATGTGAACTGCATAGTTACCAAATTCGCCTGAATCTGGCCAATCAATATGTAAATTCGATTTGTCAAACGAATTTTTAGGTTTAATTAGGTTCATTGATGTTTATTTCGGTTTTCTCCACAGATTGGAGCATGTTTTGATAGTACAGTGTCCTGCATAAGCTTCTCCGTAGGTTTTCTCGAGACTGGAGCATGTATTGATAGTACAGGGGTCCTGTAAAAGCTTCTCCGTAGGTCTTTCTGACAGGGAATGTGGAATGGAGGATTTGTTCAACTTGAAAACGTTTTGTAAATTTAATAAACCTATTTGTAACTTGTGTGTATTGGTGAATGTGTACTGGACAAATTTTAATTTCCTAGGTTTAATCCAGGGAACAACCTCCCTTCCTTCCAATTGAATTCGATAAAGCCTATATAGAATTGACTGGGAGTTCAGTACAGATTTTAAATTTAAGATTGACTGGGAGTTCAGTACAGATTTTAAATTTAAGATTGAACTCTAACTGGGTAACTATGATAAACTGTTTTGTTTATAATTATAATTTTTTAGGTTTAATATTTCTCTTCCTTACAATTAAATTTGATAAAGCTAATGATCAAATATGTTCGAATTGACTGTCAGTTTATTACAGATTTAAAACTAGCACAACCACAAGGAAAGTGGCTGGTGAACACTGATAGGTACATAGCTAACCACTTAGTTTTGTGGAGATGGTTGGTTGTTAAACAAAGGCTAAACATTAAACTAACTAGCACAGCCACAAGTAAAGTGGCCGACCACTTAGTTTTGTGGAGTGAAGCTTATTTAAGTCTTAATCAAGATGCATTTAAGCATAACAAGATATGACCACCATGAAATGAATCCCCAATATACACTAATTGTTACACTTAGTTAGTGTTACACTCAAGTTAATCTTGTTGATCGGAATCCACTCAAAGAAATCCAAAATCTCAGATAATATGTAAACACCTATGGACGTAATAAATTTGAATCCATATTTCACTCAAGCTTATTAACTATGATAAATGATAAACTGTTTTGTTCATAATTTTCATCAAAGGTAAGACACATAACAGTTAACTGCACAGTCTCACAAAATTCTTACCCTTCAACTACTTTTGAACGACGCCATTTATGTTTTCGTTGCTGGTAATTCAGCCTTCGATCACTGACGTGGTTGAGGGTCTTGAAGCTTCCGATTTATCCCTGCTTGTACCAACACAAATCCTTGTTTGTCACACAATCACAATACCCTAAAATCTTGATATCGAAAATGTGAGATTAGATTTTCCTCTGCTAAGATTCAAACCGTGTTCATGGTCAAAGATTCAACCGTGTCCATGGTCTGTGTGATTCAGAACGATGAATACGATAATATAGATATCGATCCACAGTGTTCTGATTTGATATTCGAAACTTCCCAACATAAACAAACATCCTTTCATTTCATATTTCGATGCAATCCGTTGACGATAGTACCTCACAATTTGAACCATATTTTCAAATGTATTTCCTATTCCCTTCCTTTCCCTCCCTCCTGTTAGTATTACTATTGAACTTCCGTGTACTTTCGTCGTGTTTTTCTGGCCATCCATACACAAACATCAAATTAAATGAAATAACGACGCAACAAATTTGCGCAACAATCATTCAGTTCAGCTAAATTGAATGCGTACCTTGCACGCTAGTCAACAAGAAGTGGCGTAACAGCTCTTCTTTACTAATATCACCGAATAACTGGTAGATCCGAACTTCACGTTGAAAGTCTCCATCACCTATTGTTTTCACACCTACACATCCCCATCCATAATTTTCATAGCGTAACCGATACATATCTACAAGCTAGGTCATGATATTTGTTTTTTCTCTCTCCAAATATAGCCGTTCAAACTCTATATAACTCCAACAAACCTATTTGATTTTTCTCCCTTCGAATATAGCCGTTCAAACTCTATATAACTCCGGTTTGGGACAAACCTGTTTGATTTTTTCCCTTCAAATCCGTTCAAACCCTAATAACTCGGATGTGGGACAAACCTGTTTGATTTTCTCCCGTTCTAACCCTAACAACTAAAACGTTCCCCTTTAAACCCTAACAACTAAAACGTTCCCGTTTAGGCTAAATTTTCTTAGAAACCCGTCAAATTTATTATTTCCACAATTCTGCAATTTAAAACTAAACTAAATGCCCTTATACTGCTCCGTACTCCGTACTGGGCTGTGGTGGCTTCGTTGCCTTGACAAAAGCAACACAACTTCAAAACAAAAACCTGTGAAAGTAACAACCGATCTGTTTGTTTTTATAAACAGTCAACGTTTAAAAAAAAATTATATATATTTTCAATACAGTTGGATTGAGGTTATTCTGCGATAGCGGAATTTGATCATTGGCCGACTATGGCATGATCGCAAACCTCACAGTTTTTCAATAATATCCTCCTGCAATTTTGTTTCGTGGAGTCCCGAAATTATTTACGAAATAATATCTTTCTGTAATTTTGTTTTGTGGCCATTTTTTAAGATTACTAAAAAGCTATTATTACTTTGCAATTTTGTGTATGGGCCAGAATATCTTTCTGCAATAAATATATGTTTTGAAGATTATTAAAAAGCTGTTATTATTTTCATTAGCGCGTTTACCCTTCCCTTTCTTAGTACAATAAAACAAGATAAATAAAGTACAGCAAATAAATTATTAATTATTTTTAGAGGATGATAAGATCTAATGATAGTGGACAATATTTTTTATTGTTAATAGCAAATGCTATTTGAGTCATCACATCGTTCGTCAATGAAAACGGTTATTAAAATTAAAATAATTTTTAAATTATAAAAATAATATAATTTTTCAATTTAAAAACATAATTCTTACTATTTCAAATTTTAAATAAATAATTATATATATATTTCAATAAATAATTATTAATTAAACAAATATATATATATATAATAGATAGTTCTTAACATTTAACTTATAACCTATAAATATTCATAAAAACGACTTTCATAATATGAGAGCCATAAGCATGTATTTTTTCCATAAACATGTCATTGCATGTGAAATAAAATGGTGTTCCATGTATAACATGGATGTGACATTTTCTTAAACTAATGTGTTTCCCAGGTCAATGTATGTATGGCAGATTATTTTAAACACATATAAAACTTTATTAATTTTATTTTATTTTTTTAATTTAATAACGTAGTAATGGTTAAATTGCATGGTGGATAAAAGTGAAGTGTTTTTAACTTATTCTTAATATTAAATTAAATTAAACTTGTGTTTTTAATTAAACTAAAATGATAGTGAAAATGAAGTATAAATTGTTGATAATCTTGGTATTAAAAAGAGATATTTTTAAATTTTTTAATAAAATTATTTGATTTGATATTATAAGTCACTCTCTTTTATTTGGGTTTGATAAATAACTATAACTATAACGTATATTTATATTTATATATTTATATATTTAAGAGAAAAAAGAAAAGTGAAAATACTAAAATATTATAATTTTTGTAAAATGAAAAAAATGAAATTCTATCTACTTTAGATAAAGTTTTTGGGAAGTTTAAGTGGTAAAGATTAGAAGTTAAAATCTAATACTAAAATATTATAATTTTTGTAAAATTAAAAAAATAAAATTTTATCTACTTTATAATTATTTTGTTAATTAAGTTGTTAAAGCAGCTTAAGTGGTAAATATGAGAAGTTATTTAATTTATTATAATCAAAATTTTAAATTTCAATTGTTTTAAAAATCAAAATTTTCTATAATTTAAAAAAAAATATTATTTGAAATTTGAAATTTGATTTGAAGTAGAACAAAGACGTTTTACTTGGAGTTTGGAACCTAGAAAGTAGTAGCAGGCTAAGGTCATACCTGTACAGGTTGCATTGAAGTCCTCCTGCAACAACATTCAGTCAAAACCAATTACCAATGCATCCACAGCTTGTCTCCATCAACCTTCTATGTAGTTTTACTGATAATCTAGAGGGTCTTGAGAGCCTGTTGACATTCTGCTGCCCCAAAGCACGCTGCGCAAACAAATGATTTCAAAACTAACGTTTCAGTTCAACCAGAAAATCTTGACAAAGGCTTTCTCGCCTGAGAAGAAGCCTCAGCCTTGAATTCCCTTGGCCTATCAGAAGCACTCCTACTAAAACTCAAAATCGTTGTAATTCGTCCATGGCTGCATTAGTATTGGCATATATTCTGGAGCACTAAAAATTTCTGATATTAATCTTGTTGTCTCTGGATTTGATAAATTTAGGTTGCTTTCTTTTCACTGTCAATATAAAATATATGAAGTATAGAATGGTAATCTTGATGAGTAAAGTCTAAGGTCGCCCGGAGAGGAGTCCATAACATTTCAATGTATAGATTCTAAAATTTTATGTAAACAATCCTCAAATTGCAACTGATCGGTAACCTGTTCATCACAACCACCTTTTTATTCATCAACTTTCTAATGTCTCTATGGAAGCGTACACCCATTATTCACAGCCTGCAAAGCAACCATTTAATGATAACAAGAGGATCCAGTGGAATATGACTGGAGATGGCCAAGCAAGCTCAAAGTTCTTACATGACATTAATCCTGAGAAATCTCTCCAATCGGTTGAATCATTAAGAGTAAAATTTTTATTAAGATTTAATTGAGTTAAATTAGCAAAAATATTTTATTTAAAAAAAAATATTATTTCTTATTATGAATAAAAATACAAAGTATTGAAATTATGATTTATTTAGTAAATTTTAGTTTAAATATTTTTTAATAAAATTAATAAAAAATTATAATTTAAAACTAAGTTTCATAAAAGATATGAAAAGCTTTTAACCTATTTAATTAAATAGGGTATATTTTTACTATGACCATGCATGAGGAGTTCAAGAATCAATCAACGTCACCAACAAAGAGCTTGGTGTTCTTCATTAAATGCTAATCACATACCATAATATATAACATAATCTAATGATTTAAAATAAGAGGATTTGGAGCTTTCAAAATATTATGACTTTTGAAATATTCATTTTATAATTTATAATCATTTTTATTTAATAAATATAAATATATTAAAAAATATAGTTTATTTAAATATAAATTTATGAGCATTGAGGATGAAAATTACTTTTTCTTAGAGTGTCATGCTTACACCTACATTTGATATGAGTTTCATATTATTTGCTACAATACAAATCTTGCTAACCTCATAACTTGCCAAAACTATAGTGATCTTGGAAAACTTCTTACCAAGCTTTTTGAGCATAGGAACCAAAGTTTAAAGCAAACCAAGTAATAACCTTTTTAAAGTTCCATAAACCAAAGTTGGTCTCACTAAACATTAATTATCATCATCATCATTAAATATTTAGTAAATAAATTTAATTTAATTTATATTTTTATCTACTTGAAAATTAAAGATGGTAATTCTATATACTATAATTATAGTTTTAGCAATTTAATCTTATAAGAATATAAAATATAGATTTATTATATATTAAATAAATGGGCATCAAATGAATACAATCTGAATATTACTTTGCTTAGAGATTGGTGTCTTTGTACTCGTCATGAGATTTCAAAATTTGAACATATTTCCTTTAAGCATATATTCAGAGAACACAATTCTCTTGCTGATCAACTTTCCAAACAAGCATTTGAAGGGTCAGAA
Source organism: Larix kaempferi (assembly GCA_027924585.1). Lineage (NCBI taxonomy): Eukaryota > Viridiplantae > Streptophyta > Pinopsida > Pinales > Pinaceae > Larix > Larix kaempferi. The sequence continues at coordinate 5,422,426 of BSBM01000074.1, read as the reverse complement.
GGAATGTTGTTTTGGGAAGAGTGGATGGATTCTTGTCTGTTGGACAGGGGTAACTTATTTTTCTTTTAGTTTGTCTTCATGTTTGCTCTGATGTATGACATTTTGAGATGTATTTTTGGTGGGCAAACTTCTTTTTTGTATAACAGACAAAACTTGATGCTATCTTTTTGAGATCAATATTATATGATGATATCTTGAATCTTCATTGTACTTGGACTATCTTTGTGGTTAAAAGAAAGGATGGACCTAGAATTCCATGGAATAAGGAGGAAGCACCTCTCCTTGAAGATGTTTGCCCACATTGCCTTGTGCATTTCAAATCATCTTTGAAGTTATACTTTGGGCAGCGAGCTTTCATGGCTCACACTCATCTTGAAATCTACTTTTGCATCTACTCCCATGCCACATTAAATGCGAAGGGGAATGTTCTACGTTAGAGACAGTTGGTGGCCATGCGGTGTATCCATACGGTGGATACATAGGACATGATTGTTATAACTACAGGTATGCGGAGCGGAATTCGCATCACCTCTGTTTTTATTACTGGGTGGAGTTTGGAGAAGAGGCAGTGGGTCTGTGATATGGGGGAATTCAATCCTCAAGCTTGGGATTGTGTTTTGGCTCCTTCCCGGTGTCTGTGGTGCAAGAAATCTGTGTGGAAACGCGAGAGGCGTTCAAGCATGGTAGATTCGAAGGCTTACTCTGTGATGGATGGCAGCCAGGAAACTGATGAAGACATTCTGGTAAGCTCTCATGCTCATACTCCTCGTCAGTTTGATTTCCTGGGACTGGAGAGAAAGTGGGTTGCTCCTTCGGTGAAGAATGAGCATGGAAACTCTGGTTTTACACAATTGTTAGATAGAAAATCAAATTCGGCTGAAGTCATTAGCTATCTTAGGGGAATGAATGATCAAATCCGCTTGCTTCGTAGTGAGAATCTGGAACTTAAAAGGGAAATCGCACGCCTCTTTTCGTTAGCCCAAGACACACATTTGGAGGTCAGCTGCAGTAGTAAAGGGAAAGTGAAGGCTAGGAGTCTGGAGGAAATTAATGACAGGGTCTCTGTTGTCAATATGAAAAATATCAGTAGAAATAAGAAAGAAATGGAATGGAAGATAGATGCTCTGAGTACTGAGGTTGGTAAACTTGTATACAGACCCAACATTCAGGTGGGGACTCGATGGTTGGAAGACCTGATGACTCCCTGGATGGCACTCTTCTCAGGGAGCGAAACCGCCAGCTTTAGTCTTTTGGCACTGTTCTGTTTTTTGCCTCTTGATATGGATCCCTTCCGTCAAAGCTCTCTTGTGTTTGCCTTGTGCGGTTGTCGAAGTTTACCTGTTTTTCTATATGCGGATAATAAACTAGTGCTACAAGTCATAGGAAATCCCAGAACGGGTATTTTGTTGTTTTATATGGTTAAAAATAAGACATGCATGTTTTGGAAGTTATTATGGGAAGAAAGACACTATCTATTTCACATGCATGTTTTGTTTTTGTCTCCTCTTTCTTGGAAAGTTTGTAAGGGGATACAGTCTCCATAGATTATGGAAGTTTCATGACAGTTTTAGAATAGAAAATGATGAACAAGGAGTCCTGGACATTGTACTTCTGTGGGAGCATTCCTTCCTCAGTTTTTTGTAATCTTTGTCTTCCTTTTATATCATCAAAAGCTCTTTAACCGTTTCTGTAAAAAACCAACAAACAAAAATAATCAAAATTATATTTTAAATCTAAGTTGCATGATAGATATGAAGATCTTTAGCTTATATCTCAATCTTATGGTGATGTCACTCACACTATCTAATTTTGATGAAATTGTCTAATTCAAAGCTTTAAACATGGTTTAAAAACCTTAACATGTCTAATAAATGGTTTTGTCTTGAATGTCCGGGTATATTTTTAGTAAGGCCATATCTTCAGAGTTCAACAATCAACACCACCAACATTGAGGTACATAAAAGGCTTAATACTCTTTAGTAAATGTTAATCCAATATCATGACACATAATTCAATAGTACATGAGCCTGGTGGGATAGCTCAAGTGGTTGAGTGCTGTAAGTTGTGAGCAGAAGATCTCAAGGTCAAATCCTCGGGTGGCTATACATTGCTATATAAGGGCCTCTTTTGATGTCCCCACCCGGTTAGGCCCCGCATTAGTTGAAAAAAACTTGCAATAAAATTAAATAGAAAAAAAATATATTAAAAAAACATTAATTAGGAGTGTAGTTCTCAAATTAATTATAAAAATAATATGAAATAAAAATATTTTAATTTATATTGGGTTGGCAGGTGCGGGGGGAGTTCTTATGGACTCTGACGTAAACAAAGTGAAAGATTTTGCTTGGGGAATTGGCAGGAGAACTAATAATGAGGCAGAATGGCTAGCAATGATAAAAGGTATGGACGTTGCGAGGAGCGATGATGTTAGGGACCTCGTGGTCTTTGGAGATTCTATGCTGGTGATCAGGGAAGCCAGGGCTTTAGTCAAACATCGTCGAAAACTAGTCTCTTCGATGCATCATCATTTCATTTTCCTGGCCAAGGAATTTCACTCCATCTCCTTCCTTCACATCCTTAGGCATAACAATCAGAATGCCGACACTTTGGCTAACATAGGTGCAGGTCTGAATTGTGGTCTTGCGATTATTAACGATCTCCTTAATGTGGATATTTGGGTACCTTAAGTTTTTTCCCTTGCCCCTCTTGAAACCTATGATCTTCCACCCTTATTTCTCCATCCCTACCTTATCGTGGACCTCAATAACTTCCCAAATCTACGCGGGATCCCCTCGACCCTTTCAAATGTCCCCTCGCCTGAACTGGCGGCCACCCCTGACAGGCACCACCTGTCCCACATGCGGGAGATTAATGCGGACGATCCCCAAGGCGTTGAGAGGTTATATCATGTAGGAAGGTGGAGCTCATTGAACCCTGCGAAATTCTCTGCGAATTTGCTCCTTGCCCACTGCTCCTCTCTGCAAAATTCCCTTTACGAAGTCCCAAGAAGCCGGTTGTTTTGGTTAGCCACGGAGGAATGCAATCAGTGCCCTCCTGCTCTGCATTGTAGAAAATGTAGGAAGACCGTTCAGGGGCAATCCGGGGGGACTGGCACGAAACATTACCTCTCTGATGTCTTTCAGGGTCATTGCAATGGCGGCAACAAACCTTCTAGGGGTGGCGTGACAAATATGGCTTGCCATAGCCACTCCAAAGTAGAAGATCCTGGTAGTGACAGAAGATGGGTGCCCCTCGACGTTGGACATGGCCAGGGTATCAGGGGCCCTATGCAGCACTCTGGTTGTGGTTTCGATTCTAGAAACAGGAACTGGAAACTCCTCTCGACTCCTGATTCTGGGTTCCTTTCGACCCCCTTCGAAGTTGGTCATGGTGCACCTCAGCAGCTCTTTCGTGGTAGTCCGGGTGAAATGGGCAACAAGAACTAGAAGCATGCGATAGGCGACAATGGGTGTCTGGTCAATCTGGAATCTCCTCGCGGGCAGGGAAGCCCTTCCCCTGAACTCCACATGCAAATTCAGGACCTGGAAGCACAAGTTCATTGGCTCAGGGGAGACCTCTCAGATATGAAGAAAGCAATTTCTCATCTTGCTACCTTCATGCAAATCTCCAATTCCGAAGTTCAGATCAATAATGGTAAGATGAAGGGTTACTTTGATAAGTTGATTGGCAAGTTTGATACTTTCTACAATTGTCTCAGAATAGTGGAAGCAAAGGTTGATTGCGTCAGGAGCAATAGTGGAAGTAGCCCCTCTGTCATCCTGAATATCGACGATGAAAATGCAGGTGCAGCATCAGGAAGCAAGGAAAAAAATGCTTGAACTCATCATGTCAACTGAATCTCTCTTTGTCTCTTCTTCACTGTGTCTGGGCATCTCTTTTTTGGTCTGGTTATTGCGCTACTTGTTATATGTATTACTTCTGTTGTCTTCTATTAGGGCAGTTCATCAATATTTTCAGTTGTAATAAGCATAAGGCCATTTTTTAATATCAGAGGTTGGTATGTGAAGAGCTTGTCTCGGTAGCTCTGGTTTTCTGGGATCAGCCTCCCCTACTCTATGTACTCTGTTCTATCTTTTTAATATAAAACTCGTTAACCGTTTGTGTAAAAAAAAAAAAATTTAATTTATCTTTTTAATATAAAACTGATTAACCATTTGTGTAAAAAAAAATAAAAAAAAATTTATGTATATTTTAAAACAGGTGATAACTGGTAGCTAAGATATAGATAAAAAACAATTTGTGACAAAAAAAAACCAACTATAAAATTAAATAGAAAAAATATATATATTAAAAAAGCATTAAGATAATTAAAAAACATTATCACTTACCTTGTGGTTTATTTAACTTTCATTGACTACAACTTAAGTAATTAAGCTATTTTTTTAACGTAACATAATTTATTTTTTAATATATATATATATATAGCTTACGTGTACTATTCTCAAACTTCTTTTAAACTGCAAGTTCACATTATAAAGAAAAAAAAGTAACCTGGTTTATGGAAATATTATTATTTTAATATTATATTATAGATTTGAAATCTTGTTTATAACTCAAGTTTGGTCTTCGACAAATCAATGAAATGTTGAATTGAAATATAGAGCTGGCATTTTATATGAAAAAAACTAAAAAATAAAAAGAAATATTAAAATATCAGCCAGATGATGGCGACGATGATGATGAATGGTTATGGGATGCATACAACTCACCAATAAAATGATGACACAACACGCGTAGTCACAACAACAGAAGCACCCCTTACAAACAAAAACAAGCTTTGGAATTGGGAGTATTTACAATTAATCTCCAACCCAGATTTCTATTTCCTCAACAAATACCGGAGGCTGAGGAGGTTTGAGTCGGGTTTTTTGGGGTTTCTTCGTCACCTCAGCGATCCGATCCACAGATCGAGTTCCGTCCCGTCCTGTACAATCTATTAACCTTCGTTGGCTTCAAACAATTGCCCGGTTCGGTTTCCAAGCCATGGAATATCCCAAGCCAGCAGACTCCCGATGTATTCGATACAATAAATGCATTTAATGGCCTCCCAATTCTTCTGTTCCTGCGTAAAAGATCCATCTTTTCAATACGGATGAAACCCAATTATATGCACGATTAAGGAACGAATCATTCTAATTACCCGCGCCCCCTCTGTCTAGATCGGTGCTTCCGCTTCTGTAATTCCAATCAGGACGCAGGCCCTGATCGTTTGCCTTTTATTTTCATTCCCAATTCAGGGATCGCCCCCGGGTTTCAAACCCCCGACCTGTCCCTGTAAATTCCAGGCCTTTAGAAAGACCTGTGTTCAATAAGGGTTTGAAGGCTTTGAATTTGATTCAATTGGTGATCAACATGAGCAAGCGAAAAGAACGCAGTTTGGTAGAGCTGTACAAGCGGGCCGTCAAGCTGTCCAGGCCACGGGTGCGTAAAGAATTTAAAAACTATTTACATTTATCTGTTGGATATTTAAGTATGCTTACTCAAAAGCTTTCGTATACTTAATGTTGGATTATAGCCCATTATATTCTGTGTTTTAAACAACTTCCAGAATATATTTATTCAGTTTTTGTTTAACTCTGGATGAAAAAGCATAAATTACAAATCAACTTTATACAATTCTGGTTTGTAGCTTGAAAGAGTTTGTAATCCGTACACTGTCTACGTCTATTCAAGCAACTCACTTGTGTATGCTCGGAATTGTAGTGGGTGCGTTCCCACAAGGGAGGTCATGCTTCAAATCTGGCATGCTGTGTCAGGGCCTAAAAAAACATTACCTTTACCCTTCAAATATTATTTTTTGACACTTTATGAGGTTGGTTTTGAAACAATATAATTGTTCTACACATTTTTTATAGGTTGAGTTTTATCTACGCCACCCATAAATGAGTTGGTATGTATATTGGTAAACTGGGGTAAATTAAAAATCCATTTTCCAAAGATGAAAGTTAAAACTATAGCTTTATTATTGCCTGGTTCAAAGTGGTATGTTGAACATTAAGTAGGCAAGCTCTCATTCTTAGTTAAAGAGGAAATATTAATTTTGTCTAATGCCCATCAAAAACATCTCTATTTAGAAAAAAACACAGGGGTGTTTTCTTATACTCATAGGGGACATACAGTAGTGAGAGAGGTTTTATAATTGGCCAATGACTAGTTTGAGATGATCATACAGGTGAACTATTTAGCATGAGATATGCTACTGTAAAATTTTGGCCTTATTCCCAATTGACATAGTTGTTGATCTGATAAACCTGCTAAATTCTTTTAGGACCAAAGAGTTGGTCTTTAAATCTTTGCCTCATTATTCTCCCCTTGAATTGCCCTGTACGAAGTCTTTGATTCTAAACCTTCAAGAGCTCCTTGCAGTTGCTAGGCACTTATAGGTGGCAGTTTGTAACTAATCCAGTTACCTATAACATCTACCCACACCTGTCATGTCATTGTCAGGTACCTTATGTCAGCGTCAATTTGCATGTTGTGTTGGAGTCAACTTGATGTTATTGTTAATGGTGGTTTAAAGCCAATAAACACAATGTTGATTTGTGCGTAGGGATGCCCTTGCTGAAAGTTTTACATGAATTAATCCTCCCATATGATCATTCCTCCTGCTTTTGAGGATGATTACCTCCATCTTTAATGTTTTCTCTAGGATTATGACCCAAAATTGATTATAGTGTGTTGATGGCTTCATGGTGCTGCTCAGTGTCAAGTTGAATTGAATGTGACTTGTTGAGTTGAATTTAATCTAAGTTGGGGATGGATCATGCTGCTCTTTTGGAAAATGATAGTCCTCTATAATCTCATCTCTAAGATGTGTGTCGGTAATCTTTTGTCTTCCATCTTCCTTGTTGTGGATGTTGGCCTTTTTTATCAACTCAATAGAACTTCCTAGAATTGTTCCTTGTCTTCTTCTACTCAACTTGTAGAATAGTGTATTTATGTTAGGCAAATTGACATGGCGTTGAGCCTCTTGTTCTTGATCTAGCATATAAGGTTCAAAGAATTTAAGCTTCTCCACATTGAATACAGGATGTATGCCCAAGTATGACGATAAATTCAACTTGTAAGCATTCACTTTTCTTTTATTTCTAAGATAAAATGGTTTGCAATGGATGGGTTTAAGTTTCAAGTGTTTTCCCTCGAGTCTTTGCTCTAGAAGGTCTAGCCATACTTGATCACCAACTTGGAACTTGTGGTTGACTTGGTGCTTGTTGTGTTGTTCATGGTACTTTTGCCAAATTTGTTATGGAGCCTCTTGTGCTTGTTGATGCATGGCATTGATGTGGCCTACAAACTTTTATGATGGTTTGCGATTTCATCTTGTTTGGTTGTTGGCACTTTCTTTTGCACTGTCTAAAGTTCTTGACGTGAGAATTTACAAGCATGCTTTGAATGGTAACTTGTTAATGCAGTTATTATGGTTGTGCTATATATACGATGATTGTTCATGTTAAGGCTTAGGGAGTTGTTGACAATAGATCCTCAAAAGTTGCACTATGCTTCAACTAACTATATGTACTTGCCCATTTTTCAATGTGTATGAAAAGTTGTGCTCTTCTATAAATTAGCATCCATGAGTGACCAAAGGGCATTCCAAAAGTGAATTTAAGGAATTTTTCTGTCTATGTTAGAAATGATAAATGTTGATAGCCCAAAATTTGTCCAAGCATTCTTGTAGTATAGGCCTAAGGTTTGGCGCACAGTATTCTTTTTCTTACATGAACTAGTATCACCATGTTGTTGAATCTCTTAACAGTGACCAAGATGTAGTGGTTACTATCGGAAGCCAATAGATCTCCTAAGAATTTGATGGATATAGATTCCCAAGGATTGCTTGGAACCAAAAGAGTTACACAAAGCCTATCTTTTTGCTAGTTAGTCTCAAGTGTTGAAAAGGTTGTATCTTTCTACATATTTCTTTATGGTGCTTCCTATTATGGGTGATAGAAGCACCTCTTTAAATTGCTTATTGCCTTGCCTACTTAAAAGTTGCCAACAATTTTGGAATGCTCTATTAGTATTTTTTGCATCAATCCTACTCTTTGCATTGTGGAACTTATAATGTGTTGTATTGGTACAACATTTACTCATTTAGATGAAAGTATTTTGTATTCAGTCGAGTTGCATGATGACTTGTTCAACTATGCAAAGATGTCATTGAAGTCTTTGCTGTTTTGGTACAATTCATTGAAGTCATTGAACTCATCCATTCTCTCCTCAACCAAATTCGTGATCACTTATATTGATGGTTGAGATAGGAAATCAACAATGTTACATGGGGATGTGTTCCCTAGGGTCAGGGGCGCGCCCCCCTCGTTCCCTGCACCCCAGGGACTTGGGGGCTCCTGGCGAAACGTTTCTCCTCGTCCCCAATTTGGCGAAACTTTAGGAAATGTAGGGGGGAGCTTGTCCCCTATTTTGAAGCACACACTGGTGAAATGGGGGGCGCCTAGGCGCTCCTTCCCTATTGGAGGTGTTCAACAGTAATGGTAATATTAAATTCTTAAAGTAAGAGGATAGAAAATGAAAGATAAGGAACATACCACATAGAAAATGAAAATACCACTTCTACTTAAATTTTTGACATTACAATTAATTGTTTTAGGATCTTTGAAAGTGGTTCCAACCTTATTGGAGTTCATATGCAAAAAGTGGAATTTTAGATCCCATTCAAAATTCAACAAACTTAACATTTTTCAGGATTTTAGGGTTGGAATTTTTCCACTAGATTCTATCGTGTATGAGGTTAAGGGATTGGCATTTAATCAAGCACATCAACCTCTCTATGTACCTTGATGTTGGTGGTGCTGATTGTTGAACTCCTCTATTATGACCTTAATCAAAATGTACCCTTTAGTCAAGCAAAAATCACTTATTAAGCATGGGAATTTTTTTCTAATTCTACCTTATTTTAACGCTTGGTTTAGGAAGTTCCATCAAAATTGTAGGGTGTTGAGTAATGTCCTTCGAGGATCAACTTTGAAATTTTTCCACTGGATTCTATCGTGTATGAGGTTAAGGGATTGGCATTTAATCAGGTACATCAACCTCTCTATGTACCTTGATGTTGGTGGTGTTGATGGTTGAACTCCTCTGTCATGACCTTAATCAAAATGTACCCTTTAGTCAAGCAAAAATCACTTATTAAGGATGGGATTTTTTTTCTAATTCTACCTTATTTTAACGCTTGGTTTAGGAAGTTCCATCAAAATTGTAGGGTGTTGAGTAATGTCCTTCGAGGATCCACTTTGAAATTCAAGGTAGAGGCAAGAGATAAGAGCCAGGAGGAGGGGGGCACATGGTGCTATTGATGAATAGGATCCCGATATAGGATTAATAGTTCACTCTTGCATAATTGTATGTTGGACTTGAAAGCCTCAAATAATGTGATTCCCTCTGGAATCATGAAGAAATAGGGTCCTCAAGTCACATTTCCCCATTATAACATCTGTGCCATGGATTCACACAATGTTGAAGTGTATTGAATCATTGAAAAATTACACTGTATTTATAGGGAGCAGCTTAAATTGTATTTACACAGGATGAATTGTTGTTGGGATTTATAACTCTTATATTTTTTATAATTTTTATGACCTCGACGCCCTCCTGTCCCCCTCAAATTTCCCCAAAGTTTGCGGGTGGTCTTCACACGTCCCCAATGTGCGTTTCCCTGCTGCCAGCCTGCCGCGCTCATGTGTTCCGGAAACTTGGGGGAACATTGCAAATCAACCACTTTATTATATGCTTCCTTCTTGTACTTGATGATTTGATTGAATTATTGTATTTACATCACCTACTTTAGATGTCAACTTCCCACAACTTAGATTGTGTTTGCAAATATTGCAACAACTGTCAATCAAAATGTGAGAATAATTCTCCATCTAGACGAGGAAGTGTGTTCTAACGTCAAGCAACAAGGTGGTCGGGCTTGTATTAATGTGGAGACCAGGGATTGTATTAACACAGACTGGCCTACACCAACATCCCATGAGAATGTGATCTAGTAGGCAGTGAGGTGATTAGGCTTGTATTAATGTGGAGACAGGATTCAACATCCACCAAGTCGGTGTGGATGAGGCTAGGTGCAAGTGTAGGGTGACTTTAATGGCATACCTACGACCTTCATAAATTGACATCTTAGGCAAAGGTGTTCCATAAGAAGTATTTCCCAATTTATGGTTAGTGTGCATAATGGTTTGCTTACTTACTAGGTGGTATCACCAATGCAAGATTGCTGCACAATCATGTATGTCCTTGTTGTAGGTTGGAAACTTATTCATTGCTACAAAAAATGTCTCTAAGCGAAATACTACTTGATGACTTTGTTGAGTCAACAATGCTCACATGACATAGCTTGATCCATCTATTTTGATCTCAAAGGGTAACTTGGGGTCAAGTAACACATGCATTGGTGCATTGCAGATCCTCCTGTTAAGGTCTTTGAATGATTATTGTTACTAATTGTTGCATTTGAAATCAACTTTTTCTTTGGTTAATGCATTCATTGGCAGAGTGACTTCAAAGTAATAAGTTAGGAACTTTGGGAGATGATTGGTTATCCCTATGTAGTTCCCTAACTTTGTTAAAAATGTTGGTGTAGGCCACTCAATAATCACTCTAACCTTTTTGGGTTGATGTTCATGATAAGGAACTCTTCTTGCAAAATATGCAAAGTTTCTATTGTCTTAGATCTTCCATTACAATTTCCACATGTTGTAAATGTTCAGTGTTTCAGTGCATGATTTGTTGTAGATTAATAAACATCAAGGTAGTTAGTCACAAAGTTGTCTATATGGGGTCAACGGACCTCATTCATTAGTTACTAAGATTTCATTGGTTGCGTTTGTTAGATTGATTGGATAGCTATGCAAATGGTTAGACACTTATTTTTGGAGTCTAGGATTATTATTGTATATATTATTTGTATAGATCCACTGCCCGTTATCAAAGAGGGGAGGTGGATGGTAGACAATTGATTGATGATTTTTGAGTCCTCGCATTCTTATCTTCCACCTCCATACTTCACTTTTTGGTTCCTTTTCATGTCAAATTTATGACCTAGTTCATGGTTGGGCGTTGGAGATGCTCACATAGTATTTACATGACTTTTTCCTCGAGTATTGTGAGAGAAGATAAGATAATATAAGATAATTTTTATAATGTCTAACAAATAACCAAGAAAGAAGGTTTGTGGAACTAGAGAGTACAACTAGTCTTGAATGGACAATGGGAGTGTCTAGAACATTCCAAGATGTTATAAAACTGACAAATAAGGATAGATACAACAAACAATCAAAGCGAGAGATGTCAGATGCAGAGACAATAAAGGAAAACCCTAAGAGGTATGAGGCCTAGGTCAAGATCATCATCATCATTGGAAATAAAGGCAGAATTAGAGGAGGAAGAGGGAGAAGAGGTATCCTTGTCTACGTCAATCATTAAAAAGGGGTCAATGCAAACCCCAACGATGTCCTCTAGTGAGTACCCATGGATGAGGGGGCTTGGTTGTATGATCTCAGGAGGAGCTTTGGAGTGGAATGAATCTCTCCTAACATTTGAAGTTGAGAGGAAAGCCTTCTTATAGAAGACTTGTTGCTTGAACACACTTGATGGGATTTAATTTGAGATCTCCTAGAGGCACGTTGTCTCTTTGTCTAGTGGGAGGAAATTTATGTTTGATTGATCTTCCATCAATGGGGTCAATAAGTGGGAGTTCGGTTGGCACTTACTATGCTAGTAGTTGAGGTAGGTTGAAAGAAAGAAGTGATGAGCTCGACAATATTGGGTCTAAAGAGGCCACACAAAATCTCTTGTCCGTGGATTGTCTCCTTGTGGATGTATGAGGCTTGGCATTTATGGTCAAGTTAGTGAAAGAAAATGGTGATGGACCCCACTGAGTTCTAAAATAGATAGTGGAACCTCCCCTGAATCTTGTAGTATATGGTGCATCTAAAAGTAAAATGTTCCTTTGACTTTCTCTTGGAGATGGAAAAGCTAAGAAATCATCTTAGAATGTAGGATGTGGTGGTTCATCTTGATTTGTAGATGGTAGCAGGAAACATGCAATTGGTCAAGGGGAATATGGAGGCTATATGTACAAGGGGAATCTGGGATGTAACATAATCCAAACTATGTTTGAGGAATTCGGTCTAAAAGCTCTTGCCATTAGTTGGTCTACTCAAATTTAGAGTTGGAACACCTCTCAATGTTTATGAGAAAACAAGAATCAAGATGTGGCAAAGATGTGGCAAGGAGAGGGAACAAGTATAGGGGGTTGTGTTTGTACGTCATATAGGGAGAAACCATCAGAGACCCAAGAGTGGTTGTCAATGGCAAATGGAAGATATGGATATGGATTCAGCAGACTTTTGAAAAGCCAAGATTTGGATATGGCAAAGAAATAGTAGTAAAAACAATGTAAATATTATTTTTATAATTTAAAAAAAATAGGACTTACATAAAAATTCAAAAATATATAATACTTATACAAAATATTTAATATATAATGCTTATAAATAATAATTAATCTAACACATTGATTATTTTACTATAAAACAGTTATTTTTTTTGGTAAGTAAGTACCCATGGGGATTTGAACTTGTGACCTTCCATTTACAACTTCTCATCTCAATTCCTCATTACCAATTGCTCTACCCCCTGTGGCCACTATAAAACAGTAGTGATATAAATATTGGTGTCATGTTTTATTATACAACTTAGAAGTTAATTAAATAGACATTGGTGCCTTTCCCATGTTGTGTGTCATATAAGTTAATAAAAAGCCCAATTTGACCTTTTTTATGGAGCTGCCATAATTTATGGAATGTTTGGAAAGTAGCTTCAAGACCCTTCTTCGTTTTCACGACAAAGGGAATGCAACTTCGAGACCTCTTTTCATGACAATGGAATGCTCTAAGTCCTATCAACGTGTTGTGAAATTTACTAAGCAGTGGCAAGACATTATGGTTGTTCACCTTCCACCAATCATGATCAACCCTTTCTACCAGATTACAAGTGGTGTAGGCATCAATGAATCACTAAATTTTTGGAGTGGATCCCAGGCTAATTCGGATCTGAATCCATATCAGATCCAGGGATCCACAGATTCATCCCCCAGGGCCCACGGATCCAGTAACACAGATATTATGATATTACTCATTAAATAATAGTTGTACTACACATTAAATACCATTTCTACTAGGTGTTACCTCCCAAGCCTGCACTTAAAGTTATAAAGCTTGGAAAACAAGTGCAACCCTAGAGGGAACTTAGGAAGGTTGCTCAATGTTACCTCAGCAACACATCCTCTCACTTTAGGCTGCTTCTTCTCCATCTCAAGGGGGGAAACCCAAGGAAAGATTTATGATATTTTTTGAGATAAATGGGCTAAAGAATAGACCAATGCCAATCTAGCTAAGGCAATGGAGTCAAGGTCCAAATTCAAGAGGGGTCAGTTCAAAGTAACAGGAATTGCGCTTTAACTTGCTGAATCACAATTCTATCCGATCTGAAACGTCCTGCACTCCTGAGTTTAAATCGGGTTGGCCGAGTTTGAATCGATTGACCAAGTTTGACTCGCGAGTTTGAATCGGATGCCAAGTTTGACTTGATGTGGGCCCAGTTTGCCCATAAAACTCATTTTTTCTAGCTTTTTCATCATTGTTGCAGTCTGTTTCAACTAGACTCTCCTCTGCCAGGTTATAGGGGCAATGACTAACAGTGATCAGCAGTGAGCAATAGGGCTACAGGAGAAGGAAAGCACCATCTAAGACCATCTACCAACGCTGCTGGAGTCTGGACAACTAGGGCTTCAAAGACCACAGGCTTTTACTCAAGCAGTTACTATTACAGCCTGTTTTAGGACATCTCTTGATATTTTGCATTGTATGGACATGGATTTGTTGAATATCAATGGAAAAAGTTTCTTTTAATTCAAAATAGGTGTATATCTTTATTTTTATGTATTTCCCAATTTTTTCCCGATCTGAGTCAAACTCTTCGCTCTTTTGCCTCGCTGATTTTTTGCCGATTCTGAGTCTGGTAACAATGGTTCAGTGAGAGATGGATAGTGGTGTAACTAGGCTGTTATCAACATGCTCTAATTAACCATATAGCCTTCTTTAATCATATGCAGAAATAAAGAGAGGGCCCTTCCAAAATTGTGCCTCTTCCACCATTACAAATCAGCAGTAAAAATGTGGTGATTATGAACAAATAAAGACAGCAGAAGCCTCTCAGAGAATAGAAATGACAGCAGCAAACCATATCTTGAACAATAACCAACAGAAGAAATAAGGAGGGCTGAACCTAACCTTAATCCTTTATGGAGCAAACTGCTCTTCCACAGCAAGAAATAAGGAGGGCTGAACCTCAACCTTAATCCTTTATGGAGCAAACTGCTCTTTTACAAAAGATCTTTACAGCAGATACATAAAAGCAACTTTAGCCATAAAAAGACAAAGAAGATGATGAAACCTCATATAGAATGAACCCCTAACTTTCCTTGCTCTAGCTATATCTTCAACTAAGCCCCTGGAATTTCTTCTCAGTGCTCACTTTTTCACATCACACCCCTAGCAAGTGAGAGCTCTCTTCCTTTTATAGGGCTCTAACTCTAACTATTTCTCAATAAAATATTTAGAAAATACTAGAAGCCTCAATATTACAAGGAATACTCTAGAATGCCTCTAGGGCAAAGTGGTCCTCGAGAAACTTCCAGTAAAATATTATTTGGAAACCCCAAGAGATTCCTCCATATTTCCTTGTAATAATTTATTTTAAAGAACTTCCTAGAAGCCTCCATTAATATATTCTTAGAAGGATTTAGAACCCTTCATAAATATAACTTAAAATTTGTGAGAGAATTCTCTTGGTGGAGTGCTCCTCAAATATGCCATAATTCTTTCCTTGAATCATGCATAGATGCCATTTGTCACCTCCTAAGCTAGGGTGCTCCTCCTATAAGCTTCTTTGTCCTAATGCAAGCCATCTTTCTAGATGCGCCTCTCTTTTCTTGTACGTGTGCCAAAGTTCCATATACGAATGAGAATCATACCTCCAAATATGCAATTTTGCCTCCTGGAGTGTGTAATGCCTCAAAAGGTGCTCAATGGAAGATTATGCATCAAAATCTGTAGGAGATTCTATAGCAACATCCATCATGATATCATCATCTTTTAGCATTGTTGCTCAAGTCTTCACACCTCATTAAGGGGTAACACTATGCATTAAATGGCTGTTGTACTAAACATCAAATGACAATTGTATTATGGATTAAATGGCAGTCATAAAACTCATTGCACCGAGAGAAGCGAGGTGCTTACAGCCCAGTATAGGGGAGATGTTGTCACATTTGTCACGTTATGTAACGTAATGTCCCAAAAATAAAAAGTATTAAAAAAATTCATGTCGGCTCATTAAAAAAAATTAAAACTAGCATAGATCCATCTTAAACTCGAGAACTATTAAGCACCGATAAGGATCTAATTCTTTTATGTGCAATTTTTTTTAATCTTAAACTTTTATACATCAATAAATTGACACCTCAAAAAATGGGATCCCTCTCGGTGCTTAATAGATCCAAGTTTGAGATGGATCTATGCTGGTTAAGTGACAGCCATACTAAGGTTGTACTGTGCATTATACAGTAGCTATAAAGTCATTAAAATGTAGCTATACTTGTCCATTTCTTGCAAGCTGTATTTTAAAGGTGACAAATTCTTAAAGTAGACATAGAGATCATGCACTCTTGATCTATTTTGTACTCCCTTTGGTCATAGATTGATGCTTATATAAAAAATGCAATATCATGGTCCTCGAAATGGTGATCATAAACTGATGTTTGTTCTGCCTCCATATAAATGTGAAATATGCAAAGACTATGAATGACACTATATTAATATTAGTATACAGCCATATGAGTGATCACTATTCACTATTTAGATAGCACCATATGTATAACAGCTTAACTGAGCAGTACAAGTGGTCTTATACATAAAAAAATGAGACCCTCAAATGTGAGAGACCTTGTTGCAATTGTGCTCTTCTAAAACTCAGGTTCATTGATATTAATAGATGGCAACTTGCTTTTTTTTTGTTATGTGTAAACACTTTTGATTGATCAGTGGGTAGCTATGAACTCCAACTCCCCACATTAATGTGGTACAAATACCCTGTTTTACATGGGGAGAGAGATTTGAACCTTGCACCTCTCCCATGTACAAATACCCTATTTTACATGGGGAGAGAGATTTGAATGTTGCACCTTTCCCATGTACAAATACCTGATTTTACATGGGGAGAGAGATTTGAACTTTGCACCTCTCCCATGCAAGAGAAAACACTTTTCCAATTAGTGATGAGGTAATATCCTAGTTGGAAATTTGCAATGGTTGCTTTTGTATTGAGAATATTGTCAAGTTATTGCTCAGACAAAGCCTAACTCAGTGTTGGTATCATAATTCATTATCACCTGCAGTTTTAGGAATTGGAGACCACTTGAAATTGCAAGAGATGATATCTCGTTTGTTTTTGGAGGTAGTAAACATGATATTGTTCTCAAGTTAGCTGTAAATAGCCAATAGTTTACTGCTGATGCAGGGGTGCTATTTTTGATGATAGGAACCAGTCAATTAATATGATGTATGTGGTAGACTAAGTCAATAATGTGGGCTTTTTTATCTGCACAGCAACAAGGCCTAATTTGTCAGGTCCTGCCAATCCACCTGGCCAGTCATGACTTGCAATTAGAGCAGTATATTTAATGAGCTTTATTCTCGCAAATATTAAGTGAAGGAAAGAATCAAGTAGCCAGCTTCATATTATTAATTATTTTATTTCCTGTAGTTTTGTGTTCTGTCTAGGATTTACAAGTTTTGTTGGCTTTTGTGTCTCATAAATGCAATCAGTAGACTTATGATCATAATGTGCACATTGACTCTATTGAAATATTGATCATAGAACAAGATTGAAATATTTCTAGTCTAGTGCCATCCATTATGAGCAATTTTGGGGCAGATTGAGCACTTTGAAGTTTGAATTCCTTGTATACAGTCAACAGCAGATTATAACTATCAACTGTCCACACTCAAATAAACAATAGCCGGAAGCCACAGCCTAAATGCACAATTATCTCTACAGTGTTGTCCATAACCCTAAAATATCTCCTAGAAACTCCAAGTTGGCCCCAGGTTGTGTGAAACAAGAAACTCAGCTCCACTGATACATACTAAACTGTAGAAGATGGAAAATATCTCTATAGCAGGCCATGCAAAAAGGAAACTGCAGGCTGAACTATTCATACACTATGGTGGGTTTGTCCTGAGGTGGAAAAAAGTGATTACAAATGTGCTGAACTTAAATGCATGTTTTGCACTTATGTATTGGCCTAAGTTGTCCAGGTTGAAATGATCTACATTCAAAAAAATGCTGTACATGCTGTCATATTACATACATGATATTTTAGTTACACCTGCACTTGTTTATCAATTGAAATAATCTAGAAACTTGCCTTGAGGCAGGCATTCATAATTTGAAGCCACTAACATATTTGAAATGAAGATTGAAAATTGCCAAAGGTACTCAATTTTCTGATAACAGGGACTGGGATATACAAGTCATTCCTAGCATTAGGAGCTACTGCCAGAAAACTTCTGAAGATTTTCACGTTTGATGCAAAATAAAAAATAACAAAAATGATATTTTCTTTTGAGAAATACTTCTTATAGAATCCCCTTTGACTAAGCAACTGTTGTGCTATGAGGGGTGTATCTTTGCCATCAAAGTCACCCAGTATTTACACTTGGCCTCCTCTGCACTCACTTGAGGGGTTCTGAACCCGGTCTCTGCATCAATACAAGCCTGATCACTCTCTGCTTGGCACTAGACCACACATCTTTGGGAAAGAAATCCATATTTGGAAAAGCAAACTTAAAAGTTAAAAAATGGAAAGGTAACAAGACTGACACTGGTTAGCTGTATGTTCAACTGCCTTGTACAGTATACAGTATTCCCAATCTTTTTAATTATCTATCCAGCTCCCTCTGGAACTTCGATAAACTCTTGTTAAAATTCTACAGTGTAAGTGTTTTCTATCTGTAGGACTGCTTTCTGTAGTGTGCATTTCATATAACTTCTGACTCCTGAGGATGTGAAGGAGAATTATATTATAGTTGAATTGTTAGTAAAGCAAAGTGGTTTTAGAATGGGTCTATTTTGTGTTATTTAGTATGATAATTTTGCCGTTCCTTTCCAAACTTAATTCTATCTATCTGTTTGTTTTCTTTTTCTGCGCATCTTTCATGTTTGGGTGTGGGAATTAAGGAAAATAACATCTGAGTTTTAACTGTGCAAGATTGACTGTAACCATTGGAGAAAAGGACATTAATGGTTTCAGAATAATTTATTTTGTGTTACAATGTTGGACCAAAAGTCTGGATCATCTTACAGTTGCCCTTGTCTATTTAGTATTTTCCCATGCATCTTTATTTTTGGAATTCTCTTGTACCTCATGAATTACTTTGCTGCAGGTAACTCCCATACTCGAAGGAAATTGTCGCATGCAAGGACCTCTGGATGAATTTGGCTCTGAATCCGAAACAGATATGGTAAGATATCAGGAGTGACGTTATTTAGTTTCAAACATATCATCGGAATAAGGCTGGGTTTCAAAACAGGCTAAGTAGCTGACTGGTCTAGTTTGTGCAATTGATAGCTGTTGGATATATAATATATCAGATACATGTGAGAATTTTCTTTTGAAATGGGAGATTCATTTCCAGGTATTTCTTTTATTATGGTATAAAAGTTTGGCCAGGATAGTTTGAGATTTTGAGTCCTAATAGGAACATAGTAGCATTAAGATCAAAACAGTACATAGAACTTTGGTCACAGGCAATAAAATCATGCTTGAACGGTTCCAATCTAAGTAACTTGAAACAGAAACAGTTACTGTTTTGGAAATGCCACTTTCATAATGTTAGGAACGGGGAAATGACAATACTGTAATTTTTATCGATTTTATATAGTTAGATACATTATATATAGAAAAATTGTAAACATTTTAATTTCCAGGTTAGTAATTGCATACAACAACAACAAAAAATGACAAAATGTACACCAGAGAGAGCCATTCAACTGACACAATTTTATTTTTCCAAAACAATCTCTTATGTGGGTACAAGGAATGAGTAATTATTCATATTCTTATAATTAGAAAATAATGAAATGTCTAAGCAAAACTAGAGTCATAATTAATTGACTTAATTCCAATGTTTATTTATTTTTAACTTAACTATCTTTTTTTTCCAAGGAAAACCTCATAGGGAAACCCCAGGGATGTTTCTCTGCATTGGTGGATGGCATCCCTAGTAAACCTGTAGGCTTAGATTAGTGTGCCTCACCCAGTGGGATTCAAACTAGTCACCTGGGGCATGGAACTAGCCAAATGCCCAGCGACGTTGTCAACAATCGGTTGAGCTAACTCCTTGGGATTTTCTTAACTATCTAAAGTAATAGATACCACCATTACATATATATACCCTCACTCTAGGCTGCGGGGAAGCGCCCCCCCCCCCCTCGCTTCACTCCCAATTCACGCTCTTAGAGGAATTGGCCTCGGAAGCACGATTTCTCTCGGGAGCGTTTTTTGGAATCGCGCTTCCCTAAAAAAACGCTCCCTGTTTTTTTTTGGAGCGCTTAGGGAGCGATGAGGAAGCTTCGCTCCCGAAGCGATTCCTCATCGCTCCCGAGTGCAAAAAAACGCTCTCCCGAAAATGCTTCCTCAGCGCTTCGGTGAGCAAGGGCGCACCAATTTTTTTTATTTTTTTGCTTGTGGAACCAATGCATGGTTCCACTTGTTTTTTTACTTGCTTAGGGTTAATTTGGGGGATATAAACACTCTTTCACTCGTTTCCTCTCATTCTATTTCTCATTTCATGCATTTCACTTCTCTTTGCTAGGGTTCTTGAGTGGGTTTGCTAGTTGTTTGAGAGCAAATTTGTGGGAGCTTGGAAGGGAGATTGAAGACTACTATTTGTGAGAGCTTGGAAGGGAGATTGAAGGCTTCCATAGAGACATTCAACCACCATTGGAGAGCTAAAGAGGTAAGCTCCAAACCCCACTCTTTGTTTGTTTTTGAAAAAATATTTCACTGTTAAAATTTTTAAACCTTGCAATGTTTTAAAATTATGATATGGTATGTGCTTTTGGATTTTGGTTCCACTTCTTCTCATTATGATAGTGTTGGGAAGCATATATGGTGGTGGTAGTGATGAGGGGGAAGAGGTAGAGAGTGACACATATTGTGGAGAAGAGGAGGAAGGGGAAGAGGGTGATGATAATGATGAGGGGCAAACACAAAAAGACACAACACCTTTGTTGAAGTATGTGACAAGGCTTGGGGGAGGGAGAGGGGGTGGAACCACAAAGTTTATATGCCCCCATTGCACTAAAACTTACACTGGTTCATATACCTGGGTGAGAAAGCATTTGTGTGGGCTTATGCCATGTGATCAAGGTAAGGTTGTTGGAGTAAAAACCTGTGACAAAGTGCCAACTAAAGAGAGAAACAAATACAAGATGGAAGAAGAGGCCCCTCAAAACACTTCCAAGAGATTAAGGGTTGAATTTGAATCCTCTCACTCACATAGAATGTTTGGTAGTGGATCATCATCGACTTCATCGGGATCCTCTCCTGGATTCTCGACAATGCGAAGAACATTATCAGATTTCCTTGACCTTGGTTGTAGAGATGATGTGCATTCAAAAGTTTACAGTTTTCTCTATGCATGTGGTGTGCCATTCAATGTTCTTCGCTCACCTTATTGGCATGAAATGGTACAAGCCATCAATGGTGCCCCTAAAGGATACAGGAGGCCTGGGTATGACAAAGCCAGAACCGTGCGACTTGATAGGGAAAGAGCCAAAATCAATAGTGCTCTTGGAAAGTTTACAAATGATTGGTCCAACTATGGGGTATCCATTGTATCTGATGGGTGGGCAAATGTTAAAGGCAAGCCATTGATAAATATTCTTGGTGTGTCTGCTAGCGTTGCAGTCTTCCTTTCTGCCTATGACTATTCAGATCGCTACAAAACTAGTATTAATATTACACAACCTTTACTTAAAACTATTCAAGAGATTGGGCCATACAATGTCATTCAAGTCATCACTGATAATGCTTCTAATTGCAAGGCAGCGAGAGCAATCATTGAGGATAAGTATCCCAACATATTTTGGTCAGGGTGTTTGGTTCACACATTGAACCTTTTGATGCATGATATTGTTAAAATAAAGGACCCTAATTACCGATGGATTGGTGCCTTGTACAAGAGAGGTAAGAAAATGATCAAATTTATTACCAATCATAGCCTGGCCCACCACATTTTTTGCAATCACTCTAGGTTGGAGCTATTGAATATTGCAAAGACTAGATTTGCTAGCTACTACCTCACCTTCAAGAGGCTTTTGAAGGTAAGAGAGGCATTGGCTAGTATGGTCTCAAGTGATCCATGGAAAGAATTAAAAGACAGAGCTGCAAGCTTAGTTGATAGACATGACTTTCAGGAGGTGGAGGACACCGTTCTTGATGGTTAGTTCTGGTCACAGGTTAGGTATGTTCTGCAGTTCACCAAGCTAGTTTATAATATGATTCGTTTTGCAGATACAGATCAACCGGTGATTGGGGAGGTATATGAGCAGATGGATAGCATGCTTGGTCAAATCAAAGACATTGTTGAGCAAAGAGATGCAATCTTGTATGACCATATTCATAAACATGCGGTCAAAAGGTGGGATAATCTAAATGTTCCACTCCATGCCCTTGCATATGTCCTTACCCCAAAATATTATTCTCCAATTTGGTTGGCCCAACCTACACCTGGGGGTGGAGTTAGGAAAAAACCACACACGGATCCAGAGGTGCAAAATGGGTATATGCTTGCATTAGACAAGTTGGTCCCTGATGAAGAGGAGTGTGCTCAAGTACGGAGTGAATTGAGCGAATGCATCAGTGAGCATGGAGTCTTTGGTACCCTGCATGCAACCAAAGATCGAGATAGATTGGATCCTATCCGTTGGTGGAACATGTATGGCTCTGGAGCCTCATATTTGCATAAATTGGTGGTGGGGGTGCTTTCACAGGTTGTTAATAGTTCTTCTGCAGAGAGGTGTTGGAACACCTATAGCTTCATCCATAGTGTCAAGAGAAACATTTTGAATGTAGAACGCGCAGAAAGCTTGGTTTATGTGCACTACAACTTGAGGTTGTTGTCCCACTATTGTGAGGTGGCCAAGAATGATAGAATATTTTTGACTTGGGACAACAATCCAGAGGAGGCTAATGTGGAGGACGGAGCCATAGCATTAGAGTGCTTGGAGGTTGAACTATTGGGTGATTATGATGGTGATCCAATTCATACTACAGAGATGCCACCCCCATCCAGCAGCAGGTTTCCAGATCCAGGAGTTTTACCTTTAGCTTCACAACGTCCTACAATCTGTCGGGGTCATTCATCTTCTTCTCATGTTCCATGATCATTTTCAATAGCTCCTATTCCACCTAAACCATGAGAAAAGAAATTGGAAGTTTCTCGTGGCAAGCCGAAAGCTTAGTAGATAGTATCATATTACTTTGTATTTCATGTTTATTATGGCCTATTTTGTAAACATTATGGCATACTTTGAACCTAAGTTGCGGGGAAGCACTCTCACCCCTCTCGCCCCCACTCCGGAAGCTAGCTTCCGGCCGAAGTTAGGCGGAAGCGCGATTTGCTTTCGCTTTCGGGCGGAATCGATTTTTGAGAAGCGCGCTTCGGGCTGAAAATTTTCGCTCCCTGCCACTATGTGAGAGCGTGTAGGAATCGATCTGAAGCGTCGCTTCCGGATCGATTCCTCTTCGCTTCCTATTCGCTTCTTGTTCGCTTCCCCCATCGATTCCGGCGAAAAAAAAACGCTTTGGTCGCTTCCTAAAATCGATTCCTGTCGCTTCCTCGGACGATTCGCCCAAACCCGTGATTTTTTGGGTGAGTTGGAGCTCGTGGGGTCCACGCTTGGGGTTTTGGAGAGGGGGGAATAGGGCTTTGAGGTATAAAGCCCTCCTCTACACTCCATTTTGTCACTTTCATTTGTTTGAGAAGAGAAGAGAGGAGAGGAGAGGAGAAGAGAAGAGAAGAGGAGAAAGAGGAGAAGAGAAGAGGAGAAGGTGCCATTGGAGATTGAAGAAGGTTGGAATCTTGGATGCTTGGAGCCTTGGCAAGTTGGCACACTCACTACCATTGGAGTCTTGGACATCCAAATAGGTAGGCTCTAAACCCTTTCTTGTTGATTTGCTTTGTGTTTGAAGTTTTGATGCTTGAGACTTGAATTTTTTAAGCTTGAAATTTTACTAGAATCTAGAATGTCATTGTAAATGTTCCTCTCCTACTCTTTCCCATGCTTTCTCCATCATTTCTATTGCAGGGCAACAAGTTAAACTCTAGTTCCACTTACAACTTCTAAGTCCAACAAACATGATGGGTTTATGGTTTCTTTTGTTGGTTCCATTTGTTGTTTTGATGATGTTCATTGAAAATCGGAGGAGGAATGAGGGAGAGGGAGATGATGAAGAAGTGGGTAGTGGAGAGGAGGAGGGAGGGGAAGAGGAGGAGGAGGAGGAGGAGGGAAACCGGATGAAAACCAAGGAAGGCACAACATTCTTATGGAAATATGTCACCAAGCAGGGAGGAAGCAAGGGGGGTGGAACCGCCAAATTTGGTTGCCCCCATTGTAAAAAGACTTACACGGGTTCATATACCCGTCTGAGAAGACATCTATGTGGGAACATGCCATGTGATGAAAACAAAACTGTAGGAGTTTGTGTTTGCAAAAGTGTGCCATCAACACAAAGAGCCATGTATAAGAAGGAAGAATTTGAAGCACAAAACAAATCAAAAGCAAGGGTTGACCATGACCCCTCAATGAACTCACCGATAGTTGGAGGCCCATCCACCCAAGGTAGTGGATTCTCACCCCCTGGGTCATGTAGGACAATATCAGATTTCTTTGACGCCAACGGTAGGGATGACGTGGATGCAAGAGTGTTCCGGTTTCTCTATGCATGTGGCATACCGTTCAATGCCCTTCGCTCACCCTATTGGCATGAAATGGTAGATGCCATTCGCACTGCTCCAGCAGGATACAAGAGCCCAGGGTATGATAAAGCTAGAACTGTAGGGCTTGACAAGGAAAGAGGCAAGATCCAAAATGCTTTGGGGCAATTCACAAATGCTTGGAATGAGTATGGGGTATCAATTGTATCAGATAGATGGACAAATGTAAAAGGCAAGCCATTGATAAATGTTCTTGGTGTGTCTGCTACTGGTGCAGTCTTCCTTTCAGCCCATGACTACTCAGATAAATTCAAGATTGGCATAAACATTGCAGAACTCCTACTCAAAACCATTGAATCTATTGGTCCATACAATGTCATCCAAGTCATAACCGACAATGCTGCTAATTGTAAGGCAACGGGAGCAATCATTGAAGATAAATACCCCAACATATTTTGGTCTGGGTGTTTGATTCACACAATGAACCTTTTGATGCACGACATCATTAAGTTGAAGGAAAATCAATACAAATGGATTGGTGAATTGTACAAAAAGGGCAAGAAGATGATAAGATTTATAACCAACTATAGCAATGTCCATGGCATTTTCCGCAGTCACTCAAAGTTGGAGCTATTGAAGATAGCAAAGACTAGATTTGCTAGCTACTACCTCACTTTCAGGCGCCTTTTGAAGGTAGGAGAGGCATTAGCTAGCATGGTATCAAGTGAGTCATGGCAGGTCTTGAAAGATAGGTGTACATCCGCATCTGACAGGCTTGATTTTCAGGAGGTGGAAGAAGCAGTTCTTGATGCGGGATTTTGGGTAAGTGTCAAGTATGTTTTGCAGTTCACAAAGCCCATTTATTACATGATTCGGTTTGCATATACAGTTAAGCCGATGATTGGGGAGGTGTATGAGCAGATGGATAGCATGCTGGGTCAAATTAAAGATATTGTATGACCATATTCATGAACATGTGGTCAAAAGGTGGGAACATCTCAACGTTCCATTGCATGCCTTAGCGTATGTGTTAACACCAAAATATTATTCTCCATCTTGGTTGGCCAAACCAGCACCTGGGGGTGGGGTTAGGAGAAAGCCCCACACAGATCCAGAGGTACATCTTGCGTACATGACTGTTATAGACAAGTTGGTCCCTGATTTAGAGGAATGTGACATATTACGCAGTGAATTAAGCAAATACCTCAATGAAGTTGGTCCATTTGGTACTTTGCATGCAATTAGAGATTGAGATAGGGTGCCTCCTATCGAATGGTGGAACATGTATGGCTCAACATGCCAACGCTTGTATAGATTGGCTGTTAGAGTGCTTTCACAGGTGGTTAATAGTTCCTTTGCAGAAAGGTGTTGGAGCACCTATAGCTTCATCCACTCAGTGAAAAGAAATCAATTAAATGAAAACCGAGCAGAAAGCTTGGTTTATGTACATTACAACTTGAGGTTGTTGACTCATTATTGTGAGCGTGCCAAAACTGATAGATCATATCACTTGGGACAACAATCCGGAGGAGCATAACTTGGAGGATGGAGCCATAGCTTTGGAGCGCTTGGAGGAAGAGCTTTTGGGCGATGAGGATGACGCATATGCAGTACCACTACCAATGCTGCTGCCATCTTCTTCCTCGTTTCCAGATGCACCATCTTTGCCTAGAGGTTCACGACCTCCATCTACATCAGTGAGGGGGGGTCGTGCAGGATCGAGTCTTGGACGTGGCTCAGCAGTGGTGGCTACTGGGGATGATAATCCCACTCCCATTGTTCAGAGAGCATGAGAAAAGAAAATGGAAATTTCTTGCGGCAAGAGGAAACATCCATGATTCCATAAAATCTACTTTTCTTGTATTTTCTTGTTTACAGTACTTTCAAGTTTCGGCACTATTGACTCTTTTATATTTATTATCATATATTTTGTAAACATTACATGGCATTTCAAGTTTGAAGTTTTAAGTTGAACCTACCTTTGAATTTGAAGCTTTAAGGTTGAATCTTGATGTTATAACTTATGGAATCATGGATATTGGACCTATGGTTGATGAAATCATGAATTCACTAGTAAATGATTAATGAATGATGATTGATGAATGATGTTATATGGTATTATTGTTTATTTTATGCTTTTCAATGATGAATGATGTTATATGATGATTGATGAACTTCTACTTGCATTTGTTGACATATATGCATCAAAATATATAAAAAATATATATTATATAAATAACGCTTCCGGAACGCTTCCTAACCAGAAGCTTTTGAAAATTTCGCTTCTCGCTCCTGCTCCCGCTCCCAAGTAACCTTGCTTTGAACTTTAGTCTTTGACCTTTGAATCTTGAACAAGTGAATCTACCTTTGAAGTTTAAACTTTAAATTTTGGATTGCATCCTACAACTCTTTGGTATTGAATATGATATTATGATACTTTGTTTCATTTCATGGTTGATGTTATCTGTTAGACTTTGTTGATGGCAAATATTATATGTTGAAATTTGAAGGTTGATGTTGTTGATGATTGATCATTTAATGACAATGTTATAAGTTATAGCTCCTAGATGATTGATGTTATATCAACATGTGTACTAAATGGTTATATGAATATCTATGTTTTCATGTTTTCTATAGCTAATTTGGCATAATACATGTTTTTTAATATATATGCATCAAAATATATTAAAATATATATTATATTAAAGATGCTCCCAAAACGCTCCCAAAACAGAAGCTTTTGAAAATTTCGCTTTCCGCTATCTCTCCTGCTCCGCGCTCTCAATAGCATAGCCCTCACTTAATTGTCCTATTGAGCACCACTGCTTGTTGTAAAACAATGTCAACTTATATGGACCAAGCAAGTTGTAGAACTAGGAACCGTTTGTATCTCACCTTTGAGTAGAGCAATCTATAAGCAACATAGTAAGGTTCAGAAATTCCCATTCTAATGTCTTCTCTATTCACCATGTGCCTCTCATCAATTCCTCCACAACATGAGAGACAAAACTAGATGCAAAACATGTATCTGACATGGTTGATACCATGTCATCAACCACTAACTCTTTAGCAAGATTAGAGTAAATAATGGTTGGAAAATTTAGCCCACCTACCATGACTATCTACATTCATTTTGCAATTCCACCAACCAAATTGAACTCCTATGGTTAGGAATATTTATTCTTGTTTTGTTGTAGAAGCAATTTTGCCTTCATCCTCCCTAAAGGCTTTCTTCTGGTTATATTTTTTGGCAACACAATGTACTGATAGGTTTACTAAATTCAACAAATAAACAGAATTAACATTCTTCTGCTTCTTACCTTTCTTCATAGGTTCCCCCCTTGGCCATTCCTCTTGGTTGAGGAAGCTTCTCCAACCTCACATCTCCAAGTGTTGTAGTGTTGAAGTTTGTAGCTTGGACATGCATTTCCACATGGGTTTGTGTCTAACCTCTGGAAGTCGTCATTAATACCTCTTAGAGCTCTAGAAATTCACTTTATTAAGTTAATTATTAAAGTGAATGCCATTTTAGAATTAATTGAGGTTAATTTAATAAAATGCCGAAGTTTTTTGGCGTTAGTGATTTAACTTAATCAAGTGAATCTTAGCCATTGATCTCAAGTGAGGAGGAGATCTAATCTTAGCCATTAATCACTTAGGAGGTTAGGGTTTTGGTTCATCCTACGCTGTTGGGAGCGGGGAGCGGGAGCGAAAAGCGAAATTTTCAAAAGCTTCCGTTTTGGGAGCATTTTTTATATAATATATATTTTAATATATTTTGATGCATATATCTTAAAAAAAACATGTATTATGCCAAATTAGCTATAGAAAACATGAAAACATAGATATTCATATAACCATTTAGTATACATTGATATAACATCAATCATCTAGGACATCTCAGAAGATTTTATGGAATGACATAGCTATGGCAATGACCATTTGCAAGTGATGTCTTTAAATCCAATATCAAACTTGCAAAGATATTAAGTTATTGTTAAGATTTACTTTATCAAACAAACTCTATGATTGAATTTTTGTAACAGAAGTTTAATTTTTGTAAGGGAAGTACAAATGTGTAGCTGATGGCGTCGACTTTAAGACAATGTTGCATGTATTTGACCCTCATATGTCAATAGCATTTTTCTCATATAACCAAACTGTAGAAATTAGAATTTGATTAAAATTAACATGCAGACGGTTTTCTATTTTATACTTTTATCCCTTCTGAATAGAATATGAACTTTATTGATATTGCAAAGGTGCTTCTGAAAAGGCCCCTTTACCAGTGTACTGCCAAATTTTCCTTATTTATTCGTCCAATTTCTATAATGTCATTGTCTGATATATGATGTGAAGGTAAACCCAAGGCCAGGGTTTTGACAGACAATGGGTTAGACCTTTTTGAAACTCCTGTAAAAGTGTTTTTTTTCAAATATACTTCTTATTTTACTCATAAAACAGTTATGTACAAGGAGAACAAAATCTGTACAAGAAAATATAAGAATATACAGACATTGTAGTAGCTATCTTATTGCAGTTATAGCTACAATAAATTCTGAATATGGAGTTATCAATTCACTTTTTTCATCTCTAATGAGCAAAAACCCTTCACCCTTGAGTTGGGCACAAAGCTCATCCATCCACAGCCCTTGAAAGGAAGAACAGTGCCACTAGAGTCCTCAAAAACACAATTTCCATAAAGAGAAACAACAATATGGATACAATGCCACAAGCCTTGATAAGGTGACTGATGAAAGAGTTAGTCCTCATGAACATCTGCTCTCCAATGAATGGTACCCTGGATCATTTCAGAGAACCTCTGCTGTGCTAATTTCTAACATTGACAAGAAAACCGACACTCCCAAAGAATGCATTTGACAGCTTCATCTTGGGGTAGAAAATGCATTTATCATCTGTGAAACTACTCTTCGCCAACCTGGGGCACATCAAAGTTTTAAACTGTTTACCATGGGGGACACATCAAACTGTTTACCACTGAGGGCATAGAATGAGTCCAAATGGAGTCCAATAGACTTTATTTGCCCAAATTAACCCTAGCCAATCCCGAAAAAAAAAATCGCGAAATCGCTCAGGAAGCATTTTCAGGAGCGATTTTTTTGCCCGGGATCGCTTAGGAATCGATCCGGAAGTGTCGATTCCGGATCAATTCCTAAAATTCCATGGAGCATTTTTTTCTCCAAGGAAGTGTGAATTACGAAATCGATTCCAGGAGGAATCGATGAGGAATCGCGATTCTGGAATCGATTCCTTCCAGATCGCGAATTGCGATCGATTCGTGGGGGTGCAGAGCGATTTCCAGCAGCGTAGGGTTCATCTCAAGATTATAAAAGGCAGTCGAGGTGAGAGTAGAAGACATAAGAACACACAAGCATTGGGTGTGGGACTCATTCCAGAGAGTGAAGGGGGACTTTAATTTTCTAGATTTGGCAAGGAGAAAATTGCAGCAGTCAGAGAATCTTTCCAGGAGGCCGTACTAGTAGGGAGGAGGCTTTATCACTTGTAGTAGAGGTCGTATAAGCCATCCGTACAACCAACAAGGCTGTATAGGGTAATATGACAATCGTACAAGCCACAACAACTAGTCGTACATGCAGATTTGCCAGCTATAGGCAGTCTATATTGTCATGCAGACTGTACAGCCGTACAGGTGCAGGGGGTTTCTTTGGGGTAGATTTGTAGGAGGAAGCTTTTTCTCAGTGGGGCAATTTGCCAGGTTTGCTGTAGTTGTATTTCTTAGGCCATTTCCCAGCAAGGGAGCCCTTATATGCTTGGATATTATTTTAATGAAAAGTAGATTTGAGGGGAAGAAAATTCTATGCTTGTGTTATTGATTAGATTTGTTTCCATTGTTTTGCTTCCACTATTTAAATTTCTGTTAATAAATTCCAACAGTATAAATTATTTAGTGAGCTGCAAATTTTATTTTTTCAGCAAGGAAATCACTAGGAAATTCTTTATCTAGAGTTGGGATTAGAAAAATTAACATAATGTCAGAGCTGTCAGTCTAAGAGGGAAGTAGATCTGAGGTCTACGACAACAAATTTGTTAGGTGCCCTATAGGGTAGATAGGCAGATTGGCTAACGCAAAGTCGATAACACAAGATGAATCACCACATAGAACAAAGAGAATGACGTGAAAGCACATTTATTTCCATTAAGGATGTACATATTTATACAAACGAAAGTGACCCTTGGTTTCATCTTCCAAGTTGTCCCTTGGACTCCCAAAGACCATTCGTCTTCACCTAACCCTAACGGATTAGGTTCCAACAATCCCCCCCCCTTAATTCGAAGGGGTGTATATGAGTCCAAGCAGAGAGCGGAAATATGGAGAAGGACAACCACAAAAGGTTCAAGAAGCTCTCCGAATCAAAGGTTAGCAGAAGTCGAAGTCTTCTACTAAGTGGGTGGTTTTAGGCTGACCATAAACTCTGGAACTTGGTGATGACTCCGATTCTGGGTCAGCTGTTCTCTGGAACTTGGCTTTGACTCAGGTTCTCGCTCAACGGTTCCTAGAATATTTTGAAGGCTAGCAGAAGCTAAATGTATTCTATTGAATGGGTGGTTCAATGATGACCACGAACTTTGGAACTTGGCTCGAAGGATCAGAGGTTCTGTTAAGGTATAACTAATATTATTTATCATGTATGAGGGTATGGACTTGGCATTTAATCAAGCACATCAACCCCTATATGTACCTTGATGTTGGTGGTATTGATTGTTGAATTCCTCTGTCATGACCTTAATAAAAATGTACTCTTCACTCATGCAAAATCACTTATCAAGCATGGGAAGCTTTTTCTATGTTATTTTAGCGATTGGATTAGGAAGTTTCATCAAAATTGTAGTGTGTTGAGTCGTTGAGTAATGTCCTAGGAGGATCAACTTTGAAATTCAAGTTAGAGGCAAGGGCTAGAGCCTAGAGGAGGGAGGCATAAGGTGTTATTGATGAATAGGATCCCAATATAGGCAATGATTCGTTGACATGTATGATTGATGATTTATATTTCACATTCATTTTTGTAAATGTCTTTGCTAATTTATTAATTTAATATATATATATATATATATATTGCATTTCTTCATTTCCACAATTTTGGGGGGTCACGTTTCCCCTGTTTCGAAGTTTCTCCGTTTCGTCCTCGTTTCCCCGTTTCATGCAATGTAGGTTGAAGTTGTTCAAACCCTCGTACAACAATTTTGAAGCAAACATGTGCCTGTTATGACCTTTGCAGCAGTAAAAAGTCATGAAAATCACCTTAAAGGCTAAAAATAAATTGTGCGCAGTACTGTGGATGAAAGCAGCCCTAAACAACAAGTATAGGTGCTCTTTGGCCTTCAAACAACAAGTCTGGGTCTTAACAACAGTCCTAAAATCTTGAAAATATTGTTTTTCTTTAAAATTTAAATATTTTATGTATTTTTGAGTAAACCGATTCATTAAATTCAAATCGGCCGATTTATGACCGATTCATTACTGATTCCGATTTAGATTCTGAGTTGACCCTCGACCGATTCCGAGTCCGATTTCGCTTTTTCAAACATCGCTGCTAGGCAATTTTGGAACAGTTTTATGTGACTTCAGCCTTCAAAATACTATCAGGCATAGAAAATGGCAAGTAAATTATGAATAAAGTATTCTATGTCATTTCTCGGATGTTTTGAGGGGTCCATTTCACTTATATGACATCCATCTCTGGAGGATAGGAAATGTTCATATGTCTACTCAGGGGTCCAAAAGGATTTTGTGTTTCATATATTATACAAATTGTTTTCGTTGTTTTTGTGTTTCTTATATTATACAAATTGTTTAACAAAAAGTTAATATTATGCATTCAAATTAAAATGCATTTATTGGGAAATAAATGAGCTGAATTTGAAGAAACTAATTTTCTTAGATAAGGTTACATCTATCTAGAAAACAACAGTTTTTTCATCCAATCATCTAGACATCAATGTCCTTCACAAATCTTACGAGAGCTATATAAGTTTGATTGAGGTGAAGATATCTCTGCTTCTTTTATGTGGCAGCATCAACATAGTAGTATTCTGGTAATGAATAACTACCTGAGCATTCTGTAGTCATTGAATGGACCCTCATTCATTAGCCATAATTGCTGAAATTGTTTGCCTTATATTGATACTTGTGGTGAAGAAATATTGTTGCATTTATTTTTGTGGAAGGGAAATTTGGTGTTTTTCTTAATTTACAAGTAAATCCTGCCTTTACTTTCCATGAAATCTAAACAGCTCCGTTCAATTGTTTCCTTGACCTGTCTGGTGATTTCCACTGATTATTCTTTAGCATTTACTTAAAAATTGTGGCAGTATTTTGAGAGACATTATGTGATTCCAATAAATGACCTGTTCATTTTTTGTCTATAAATGTACACAAAATGCTTTGTTATATAATATATCGCAATTATCAAGGCTCGAAGATTCAAATTCAAAAAAATTGCACTAATTTTATTTTGTGCAGGTTTTAGCAATGCAAATTGACATTTAATTTCTCTATGATTTACGTTGTCTCCTTTGCTTTGCAGGCATGCAGCACAGAGGGGAGAACTGTGGAAGAGCGTTTAGTTGCAACTGTGGACTGTTCCATTTCAACTAATGCTGCTTTACAATGCAACAATGAAATACAAAAATGTACTGTTGACCTTCCTAATAGTACTTGCGATGAACAGTTGACTGGGATGAGAGTAACAAGAAGGGAATCCTCAGATGACCATTGTATAGGCAAACCATCAACCAGAAATACTGTTGAAAGAGAAGAAACTTCTGGCAGTGTCAAGACAAGGGTGAATAGAAATACACGAAGGGCAAGAGGAAGTAAAATAAGGAAGACAGATAGGGTGAAGAACCATGAAGATTATAGGCAGGATGTAGAAGAAAGAAAATCAGCAAGTGTTATTGAAGGAAATGAAGAGCTCTTTGAGGGTCCAGGTATTTCTCAATCAAATTTCAAGGAAGGGATCCCTTCTGCTGGAAAGCAATCAGAAGAAAGTCATGAGAAATACTCCACTGACAAACTTTTTGATGTTTTGAAGTCAGTGGGTAGCCCCCATAATGGAGATATTGATGTATGTTGTCATGAGGAGAATATGGAGGAGCAGGTAGGGGCTGAGAGGGAGTTACCTTCGGTCGAACCAATTGATGTAAATAATATGGACTGTAGAGACTATGATAGTGTTGAGACATTGTCGAACAAAAAGAACCTGGACACATGTAATATGGCACTGATAAGTGCAGACAATGAAATAACTAAAGAAAAAATTGGATCAAAAGATTTGCCAGGATTAAAGGCCTCTGTGTCATTCCAGTCCTTCAATGGTTTTGATGCAGATTTGCATTTGCCTGCAAGTGAAAGTGCAGGAATGTCAGGAATTCATTTTAATGGGGATCTATGCAATGCTGAAGATGTTAAAGAGAATCCCACTAAACTAGAAAATACAGACAATCAGGCAGCAACACATACTGAATCACATGCAGAAACAAATATTCTGTTAGCAGAGGCAACACGTGGTTTTCCCAGCAAGGTAGATACTGAGAATGTGACCGCTACTGCATTACCCGGAAAAATACATTCGGGGAAGGTGGCATTTGTTAAGATTGAAGATTCTGTAGATGTAATTGGAAAAGTCCAAGTTGCTTGTATCAAGGGTAAATTTCTTTTGCAGAATAATAACATTGAGGCTAGGACATCTGCAAATGCCAATGTACCAACTGCAGATGGATACTGCAACCATTCTTCTCCAGGAAATAGTTTGTGTTTAGCTGGTGTAGAGCATGCAGATATGGCTGTTGAGTATGGCCCTTTGGACCATTCTTCCTCCAGTTCTCTGCATAAGGCGGAGCCTCCAAAAATATCCACTGCTGAAGAAAGTATTTCACAAGAGGCATTTTCTTCATCTCCCCTTACTATAACACCAGGGCATTCTTCTGTAACGTCATATGCAAGCCAAAGCATTCCAACTGCCAAGGAGATTGAAGTACACTCAAGCTGTCATCAGGAGGATTTTATTCTTACGTGTTCACCAGAGCCTACAGAAATCTCTTCAACCAAAAACCCCATCTGTGATGTGGAGGCTGCTAAAGATGTTGCACTTGTTTTGCCAGAAGTTCTTCCCAAGGGTCCAGATTATCAAAGAGATGAATGTGTGAAAAGTAATTTTTCTGCTGGGTTTCTAGCCATATCAAGTGTCCCGGGTGAATATTCTGAATCTGGAAATAACATAAAACAGGTTCCTGTTGAAGTGGGTCCAGATTTCCAACTAGAACCTGGGGATCAAGTGAAAACAGTTGCTAAGGAAGACACTCCTCATGATGCAGAAATCAAATTGGAAGAAGATTTTCATATTGATAAAGGCAACATAAAAGTTGGCCCCTCTGAAATTGTCGGCTGTTCAGAAGGTTCACTTCTATGCCAGTCATTCCTCAAAAAATCTAGTGAACCTCCTTCAGCAGAGGACGATGTAAGTATTGATCTCCAATGCCAATTTTGAGTATATATATATGATGTATTGTTCACTTCCATTGCTCTGTTGTACATATTTATAATATATATTTGTGCAGACCTAGGTTGCACGAAACGTGGAAAAGTGTACAAGTTTCCGAAATGGGAATGCCTGGAAATGTGACCCCCCCAAAAAAATGGGTACGTGGGGGGAAACACGGTATATAAAAAATACAATATATATATATATATATATATATATCAATGTTTTAAAACTCGGAACCGGGAGTTGAACTGGTTGAAGGTCAACTCGGACCAGAACTGGAACCGGAACCGACAATGAACCAGAGCAGTTTGATTTCAATGACTTGGACTGTTAAAAAATACATAAAATTTTACAATTTTAATGAAAAAAATATATTAAATATTCCAAGCTATGATTCCAAACCATTAGAAACAAAATATGCAAAGTCTACTCATGTATAACTATATACCATAAAAGGGTGAATATATCAAAATGGCACCAAGTGCGATACATATCTTAGTCAAAATTGAAAATACATAATCATCAAAATCATTGCCTATATTGGGATCCTATTCATCAATAGCACCCTGTTCCCCCCTCCTCAAGGCTCTGGCCCTTGCCTCTACCTTGAATATCGAAGT
Source organism: Larix kaempferi (assembly GCA_027924585.1). Taxonomy (NCBI): domain Eukaryota; kingdom Viridiplantae; phylum Streptophyta; class Pinopsida; order Pinales; family Pinaceae; genus Larix; species Larix kaempferi. Next base: position 5,387,173 of record BSBM01000074.1, on the reverse strand, counting down.
TGATCCTCCAAGGATGTTAGTCAACACCCTACAATTTTGATGAAACTTCCTAATCCAAGTGTTAAAATAAGGTAGAAAAAGCTTCCCATGCTTAATAAGTGATTTTGCTTGACTGAAGTGTACATTTTTATTAAGGTCATGAGTCATGATAGAGGAGTTCAATCAACTTCAACAATTAGACATCAACACCACCGATATCAAGGTACATAGAGAGTTTGATGTGCTTGATTAAATTCCAATCCCTTACCCTCATACATGATAGAATCTGGTGGAAACGTTGCAATCCTGAAATCATGAAAAGTATTAAGTCTGTTGAATTTTGAATGGGATCTAAAATTCTACTTTTTGCATATGAAGTCCAATGAGGTTGGAACCACTCTCAAACATCCTAAAACAATTAAAGGCAATGTTAAAAATTTAAGTAAAAGGATAGAAAATGAAAGATAAAGATAATGTCAATTTTTATTGACTTCAATGTCCCTTGTACAAAATTAGTCAACTATTTTTCAAAAAATCCGCATCTAGCCATGACGTGTGCACTTTGGGCGGATTTGGCTTAACTCGGCCAAGTTAATGTAGAACCGGCTGGTTTGAGGCCAAGTCAAGGTTTGACTTGGCCGGTTTGGTACCAAATTGGCCTCCAGGCCGAGTTTTGTCTCAGTCCAAGGTCGTTGAGGATTAAACTGGTCAACTTGGCCAGTTTTCTTAGTTGATCGATTTTTAAACTATGATATATATATATATATAGATACAGATATATATCATCTTGCAAGAAAAGAAGCAAGAAAATAAGAATGATACACATAAATGACACTTTAGAAGGAAACCCATGTCTATAGTAACTCTCACAGATGATTACATGATGCAAAATCCTATAGCTTGGTGGTCTTGACTAATGCCAATCCTGTACCCTCATACATGATAGAGTCCAATGGAAATGCTATATTTCTGCCAACCCTGAAATCCCGAAAACTGTTAAGTCTACTGAATTCTGAATGAGATATGAAATTTTACTCTCTCCATATGAAGTCTAATGAGGTTGGATTCTGGAACCTCTCAGACATCCTGAAACAATTAATGATAATGTTAAAAATTTAAGTAAAAGTCATCTCCTTTATCTTACCTTCTTTATCGGATTAAAAAGGAAATATTTTCCTACGAGTCCCACATCCCTCTTGGGCACTTGGGTGGCCCTGGAAACTTCTAGAAACATGCCCGAAATGTCATTGAAAATGGCCGAAACACCTTGGAAACGTCCTTGGCCTTACCGTATGGCATTTCCAGATTTGAAAACACTGTATGGCACAGCCAGGGACGTTTCCAAGGTGTTCTGTACCCATTTCTGTGTTTCCGGTACATGTATGCCACCATTCTAGGCATTTCCTGCAACTTAGGGGCAAACCATGCAGATTGGAGACAAAATAGATCTTTAGCTTTTCAGGAAACTAACCTAGAATAGACTAGGTACAAGACTAACTTTTTTATTGTTAGAACCCCCAGAAATAAACTTATTGCTAAGAAAGTTGCTAAAATAAACAAACTGTATTTTTAGTGTTTCATTTTCTTCCTATTTAGAGGAATTTGTCCCCAACTTTTGCTAAAGAAGGGGCAATTTTCTGATGGGAGAGTCGTTTAGCAGCAAACAGTGAGGTGGTTCAGCCTTGCATTAACATGGAGACCTGTGTTTAAAACATTCCGAGTAGGTGTGGTTGAGGACAGGTGGAGGTCCTGAGTGGCATAGATATGCTATTCATACCGTGGCAGCTTAGCCAAAGAGTTTCTATAAGAAATATTTCTCAAAAACAAAAAGGGGGAAATTTCTGCTCAAAGAGCAAACTTTATACAAAATGCTTAGTGTTCCTCCCTACTTTTTTTATAAAATGCTTAATATTTCAATTTCTTTACAAAAAAGATACAGTTTACAAAAAATGGGCCACAAGGAAGCCGCCATGACCTAAGGCCATTAGGCATAATAAATACTAGCTAATCAGGACCAGCCACAAGGTGCAATCAAAATTTAAGAGTCATAAAGTATCACATAGTTCAATAAAAACAATACAGGCCAACTGGCCAAAGCGATTGAACATATTATGCAACTATGGGACTGATGCGTATTAGGAAGACCTTTGTCCTGGGGTGGCCCCCCCATCCTTCAGCTGCAAGATCGGGATTTGCCACTATAGGTTCCCATCCATTGTTGCCTTGCATCATGGGTTCTTTTGGACACTGTCTTTGAGATGGCTGTGGGCCTCTTGCTACAGGCCAACGTCATCTTGTTTCCCAAAAATTTCTTACAACCCAACTTTCCATGTGTTCATGATGATGGCTGCTGGAGGCCCAAGAGTGGTCAGAGTGGGCATGCCAATTCCCATTAGGGAGAACCCTGCTCATGGTGCATGACATGCTAGTCCAGTAGTCCATCAGCACATGCAGGTAAGCTACTTCCATCTCCACTTTACACTTTTGGGCCTGGATCTGCAGTAAGTGGCATAGAATAGAGAGCCTTCCTGCCAAGTGAATCTTGTGCCATGTTGTACACTGGTGAAAAGAATTCATATTTATTTTCAGATATGATATAAGATGTCAACTCTAATCCACTGCCAAGTAGTGTGAAAATCCACAGCCTATAGATTGACCCGTAACTGTGCAGAAAGAAGAGCTATCCCCGATCTCCTTCAATCTGTTACTACTACTTATAAAATTATTCCAGAGAAAGCCTTTGATTAGAGTCAAATGCCCCATCGTTGTATTTCCTGCTCTCCCGTGGTATCTTCCGATTAGGGGCCATCGGGCTGGTCTATCTCCATCCTAATGAACGTGGTACTGCATGAACTGGATTCATTCATGAGGTCAAGGTACCTTTAATATCTCATCAAAAGCTAGTTGCTTTGATGATCCTCAGCTCCTTTTGAATAACAGTGGAGTTGGCTAGATAAATTCTTTCAGCCTTGCCCTGCGCCCTGTGAATATTGGATCACAAGATCCAAAGAAGGGAGTGCTACCCAAGAGAGAATCTCCTAACAGAGCAATCTTCCAGGTAATCTTGGTAAATATCAGAGTGGCATCGCTGATGTGCCCACTCCCAAGCCAACTGAGCATATTTACAGAACCGGATTAGATGCTTGGGTGTTCCATTCTTCCCACACAAGGTTCATTTGTGATGCACAATTCCTAGATATTTCAGCAGCTGCTCGATCGGTAGATCTCCATGTAGCAAGGAATAGGGCCATGTAAAACAAGTTTTTTCGGACTCAAGGTGCCACTTCCAAATATATTTTAAACAGTAAATAAAGGCAGGTCGTCTCCTTAGATTTGATTCTCCAAAGTCCAAACTTTTTGAGTTTGGATTCTAGCACAGATCTTTTTCATAGCCACCCACTTGGATCCATTTGATGTCTTATACTTCATGAAGTTCTTCCTTTGATTTTATTTCCAGTGTCTCTACTAGGGTTGAGGGCCTGGAAGGCCAACCTTGAGAAAGAGATCATAAGGGTTCAAATCCCAAATCTTTTCAAGGATGATCTTGTCTAGATTAGGAAGCTTGAACTTTTATTTTAGGGTCTCCCAACTTTTCCAATCTCTGATTTGGACATGAAAACAGTCCCTAGGACCATTGGTGCATTTTTTGAACAGCCTTTTTGTTGAGAACCAAGGGACATCTGCCAACAGTTTCCCATCTTTAGCAATATCTAGAGACCACCAGAGATTGTTGTCATTTAAAGAGAGGCTAGATCTAAGGGAATCTCTATTCCACTTTGGTTTGTGCATGGCCTCCCAAGCCTTCTAGGTCCTTTTGGAAACAAAAGTTCCCATTATATAGATGGGGGCCGGGGTAGTTAATTGCATTTGGAGATTCAATGATAGAGATCTCTTGAGGTGATGCAATTATATAGTAGGGATTTCCGGGCTTCCTTACCTTCGTTTGCACTAAAGATCCATTTAGCACACAATGCTTGGGACTGTATTCTGGTTGCTAGAATACCCATAACTCCTTTCTCTCCGGGGATGCAGTAGAGGCTCCAGTTGGCTCCATGGAAGCCATTGTCCCCACTAGAGTTCACCCGAAAAGAAAATTTGAGATTTTTTTGTAGCTTAGCATAGGCATGGGTTGAAGGGACCAATAGGAGTAATATACATGCACAGCAGCAAGCACCTTGGTGGAGAATTGAAATTTCCTAGGAGAGATGTATTTCAAAATCCACTTTTATCAATGTTTTTACATTCTTAATAACATTTCTTCCCAAAGCTCTTTTGGAGAGGCTTCAAAAGCAAAGGGAATACCCAGGAATTTGAACATATGTCCACATTGAAGTTATGACTATCCCTAGCCTACAAGCCAATCTGATGCTTCCTGTTGGCTCTGTCAGTAACACAGTCTTGATTGACTGCAATTTTGATTCCATAGCTTCTAAAAAAGTTTTTATGCAATTGATAGTGTTGTCCAAGGGATTGTTTCTCTTTGAGGATAGTGAGCCTGAGGAAAGAGTCATTTGAGAAGTGTCCACTTATATGCTCACCTTCCTTTGGACCAAGGAGGGGGATTCCTAGAATAAGACCTTGAGACATGCTACATTGAATGAGGTAGTTGAGGGCCTCAACAACCATTACCTAGAGATTTGAACTGAAAGGTCAGCCCTGGTGAATGGAGCGAAAAAGGCCTATTTCCTTAGATTTGGCTTGGTTAATAGAAATGCAAGTTGCTACTTTAGAAAATTGGGTTTTGACTCCTTTGATAAATGAAGGAACAAAACCAAGTGTATTCAACGTGGCAAGGATGAAGGGCCACTCCACCCTATCATAAGATTTCTCTAAATCAATTTTGATGAAGAGGGCCTTTAGGCCTTGACTCTGAGCCCACTTCATACCTTCTGAAACTGCAAGATTAAAATCTCTCTATTAAACACTGTATGCTCTAGCTTGATGATTTTTGATAGAATGTATTTGACCCATAGTGGTAGAGCCTTTGCTAGAATTTGATATGAGGCATTGAAAAGAGTTATTGATTTTCATCTTGTGATAAACTCTGGAACCTCTGACTTGGGGAATGAACTTTATTAGCCCTTTGTTCATACAACTGCCAAGAGTACTTGCTTGGATGGCCTTTTTGTACACCGAGAGGAGATCAAGCCCAATGAAGTCCTAGGCGGCCTTATAAAATTCATGTGGAAAATTGTCTTATCTAGGGGAATTATCATTGACCATCCCTTTGAATGAAGTTGTTAATTCATCAAATAAAAGCCCTTGATCGCACATGTTATTCTTGTGTTAGTTTCCTTGGGACAACATCAATACAGCTCTGCATGGCCGCCTTTCTTTCCTTCGTCATTCCCTGTGATTGAAAAATCATTTTGTAATGATTAACACACTTTTTTTCAATGTTCACATGGTTAGTATTATTTTTACCTTTAGTTTTGAGGACCTTGATCTGCTCCACAACTTTGTTAGATGTAAGGGTTTCGAATAAGCTCTGTCATATGTCTTAAGCTAGTGGACCTTGGTCTTGATTTGGTTTTTGATTCCTCTCTAATTACAAATTCCATCAGTTGAAACCCAAAATAACTAATAAGTTTCCATATTTAATTCTAAACCTCAGATTTAGAAATACCATTGCTCCAATTCAAATTCAAGATTGTTTTAAATACAACTAAATTGGGACAGTTGAGAGGATATGCTTGTGTGCTAATGAGTAATAGGCTATATTGATGTAAGTGTTGGTTTCTTGTTTGAGGAGCATTGTTGTTAATCATTGTAGGTATATTATATGTTGGTGGATTTATTAAATTATGCATTGGCGAGTATCAAGATGTAACAAGTACTATTAGGTAATCCTAATCTACTACAGTGGTCAGGTCATATATTGACATATTTCCAGCTTTGTTTTGGCTTTTTGTTGCTCACATTCTGGAATCTGAATCAATTCTGTAAGAGTTTTGGTAAAGATCCTGCAAGGAGAAATGATTTTCAAGTCCATTGTTAGTCATTCTTAACTTGGAGCATCTGGGGAGTTTGTAACTGTGTTGTTGTGAAGGCTTTCATGTATTACTCTCCATCCACTTTATCAGCTCGCTGGGAATCTAGAAGACATCCTGCAGATAGTGAGTGTTATCATGAGTCCACAAGTTCATGGAGAAGTTTTCAAAGAATTGCTAATGGCATTCCATTATTTAATATGAATCAATTGTAGAAAGGGGAAAGTTCCAAAGTTGTAGAGGCTTTGAACAAATGTGAAGTCAGCTAAAGGCTGATTTACAATAAGTGGGAGATGGTGTGTGTCCTTTTGCATATGATGTCTTGCCATGGGACATGGCCAGTCTTTGCATATATTGGAAATTGCTTTGAAGAGTGCCTGTCATTTTAGTGCTGGTAATGGCATTTTGATTGGGAGAGAACTGTTTCAAGAGGATTATCAACTTCTATCTGGAGATGAATTATTCAGTAAAGAAGATTGTTCAGAGTCCAGACTGGAAGAAGTTTGAAATTTTAATAAATAGGAATGTTACTAGAATGATAGACCATAAAATACATCAAATATTTTTCTTTTAAATTTATATGTTTTTTACATTGCTGGAATTTGTCTTTATTTGGATATAATTATATTGATGAACACACTGGACTTTCATTTGAACAGTATAGTCTATATTAATCCTTATTTACTGTTGCCTTTTTCTATTAGCAGGTTAAAGTATGTGATATTTGTGGGGACACAGGTTATGAAGAGATGCTTGCTGTCTGTAGCATGTGTAATGATGGTGCTGAACACACGTATGTATTCCAGTTTACTAATAGAAGTATAGACAGTGGTATCAGCTGATGTGTGGTTTCTTACAATGAGCTAAAAAGACTATTTTGTGAAGATGTTTGTGATGCATGGTTTTTAATGTCTGATACGTTCCCATTTACTTATTCTTTGACAGTTACTGCATGCCAAGTATGTTAGACGAGGTGCCTGAAAGTGATTGGCTGTGTGAAGTCTGCAAGTTGCAGCAGAGTGCAAGCGTTAAGAGAGTTGAGACATCTCCAAACTTAAGAATGGTGTTGAAGCCAGCATGCTTGACCAGCAGGAAACATAACTATGGTACATCACGGTCTAGGCTTTCTGCCAAATTGGACAAAATGAAGTTAGGGCCTGATAGACAGAGAGCCATTAAAGGTACTCTGAGCTCTCAAGTGTCTACAAAAAGACAAGCAGAGGGTTTTGAAGTGGAACCTCCGATGAAAAAGTTGGCCTTGCAAGCTTCTAATGGACATTCAGGTTCTTTAACTTCAAATGCAAAGCCTATCTTTTCTAGGGAAAACTCATTAAAAGCATTAAATATCATAAAAGTAAAGACATCCATTACTGCATCTCCAACAGGAAATTCATTGAGCAATATTCTTCACGACAGTGATAACTCTTCAACTTTATTGAGGACTTCTTCCCCAAGGCCATCTACAAATATGCAATCTTCAAAGAACAAATTTGTCTCTCCCAATGGTTTGGCCACTGACCATTCAGCATTGACAGGGACAAGCAAGGCTGGTAGCAATGTATCATCTACTGGCCTTGCTACACTTACTGGTAAATCATCAGCAGATAGAACTTTCCCTTCCCTTCCACCTGCAAGATTGAGCAATCTTGAGAAATTATCTGCAAGCCCCAAGATTATAAATGACTCTGCCGAACCAGGTTTTCAGGCTAAAGCAGCTAGAGAAAACATGAGCAATATCTGTGCAGTTGGGGGATTTTCCAAATCTTCGAAATCCACAATAAATGCAAATTTATCAGCCCTTTCAGAATCGATGCTGACATCAGATATTCAAAATGTAAAAATAAAAGAAATGAGAACTGGAAAAGTAAGAAAAGATGGATCAGATCTTTCAAGAAGCAAATCTATGGCAATGCCTTTATGCATACCTAGAGATCCAGTATCTGCAGGAGTAACAAATATTGAAAATCTTGCTATAGATGGTACATGTGTCAAGCCAGTGACATGTGCAATAAAGGATTCATCTAAGTCAATTTGGTCAGAAGAAAAAACAGCTGTTGCTCCAACACAAGTGTTACCAAATTCCAATAAGAAAGAGCATAGTTCTATAAGGTCCTCAGGTACCTCTAGCATATTTTTGCATTTATTTAAAATGTAATGGTTATGTATTTTGTCATACATTATCCAGTTTCACTAATTAGGAAGGTTTTTGTTGGCGGTGTTTATTCTTGTTTGTGGTGGACTCAGGCGAGGGACAGGCACAGTTGAAAGCATCGTCTAGCAGGCTTAAAGAAGGCACTGCAACAAACAAATTACAGCAATCTGCCTCAATTGAGACTGTGCATAACGTTGCATCCAAAAAGTTAAAAGGCCTGTCTCACATAGATACAACTTATGTAGTAAAACCAATGGCAGAGGGAAATAATCTTGCCTCCTCCATTGAGGATAGTAAAAAGAACAGCTGCACTAAGGTGGTACCAGAAGTTTACCCTTCTGAGCATGGTAAAAAGTGTGGAAGTCTTTATAGCAAAACAATACCAAATAATAATCTTGTTCGGGAGACTAAGAAGAGCGGCAACTCAGAGAACTTTTCTTCATTCAAACCGTCTTCACGAAATCATCCATCAGCAGTGGGAACTACAAGGTGCTATAAATGTAAACAATTGGGTCATTCTGCTCAGTCTTGTACAAACCATAGTCCTGCAGAAACTGGCAGTAACCGTCTCCCTGCATCTACTCTCATATCTCCTTCGATGAGAAGCTCAAAAGAAATTTCAGATGCTGGCAGTCGCAAATTGAGCCTTCCAGAGCAGACTGCTTTTCCAATTCCGGGTAACATTACAGGTTGTCAAAACAGTCAAAGTTCAGGGAAAAAACAACTGAATTTTGACTCTGATGTAAGGGACCATGTTCAATGGTTAGGGAGTAGTTCACCTGGGCAGGTTTCTGGCAATCAGGAAATGTCCTGTGTTGAGCTCAAATCTAATTCTACATTACCCTCAAAAGGCACCACAGACTTCAATGAAAAGCTTGATGTTAAGAACTCAGAGAACCGGGAGATTTCTCCCTCAAATGTGGACTTGGCTGGTTGTTCCATTACTGCACCACAAATTTTGGCATCTAGGCCATCAAAATCTCCTTTGTCTAATCATTCTAGTGCCGCTGCTAAGATTAATGGAGAGAGTATTTCACGTGCATGCTTTAATGAAAGGAAGAGAACAGAATGGGCTGCTACTAATCAGAAGTTTTTATACCAGAGAAGATTAGAAGAGGGTGAAGGACGATTTCTCACTAGAGATAGTAGTCATATTGCAACAACTGCTATCACCCAGCCAGCAGTTCATCCAGCAGAAGGTACGGTTGTGGCAACTGGAGGAATCACATCTTGTGGCCTACGCTCTGCTTCAGATGCAAGTGACCAACCACACACAGACTCGAGAGTGGTTCCACGTCAACAATCTTCTCATCCAGAAACTGTTAAACCAACAATTTTACCAGAGCACAACTTTTTATGGCAGTATGATACCTTCTGTTGTTTCTAAAGGTTTTTAGTTAAAGTTGTTTTGTATTCATCATATTCATCTGTACATGTATGTTTAAGCTTGGCAATGTCTCCAGCAGATCTCATAATTTGTGGTTCCATTCTGCAGAGGTGGCTTTGAAGTTAGAAACAAGGCAAATTCTTTCAACTACTTTGATGGAATACAAGCTCATGCATCAACTTGTGCAGTATCAAAAGTACTTGATGCTGTGAAGAAGTTTCCTTCTAAACTCCAGTTAGAGGAAGTTCCTCGCTGCAGTTCCTGGCCATTGCAGTTTCAGTACAGTCACCCAAGTGATGAGAACATTGCACTCTATTTTTTTGCCAAAGATCATGAGAGGTATAGATATAACATGTTCATGATCACAAAATTTGCTGATTCAAATATCTAGTTTCTCAAAACAAAACTGTGACCCTTTTACCTTTTTTACTTTTTGTAATCAACCTATTTAATCTGATTTTCCAAGAAGGAAAAAAATGTCATTTCCAAGGAGGAAAAAATTGTTATTTCCAAGGAGGAAAAAACTTATGTCAATATTCCTCATGTTTGATGAGTTTCCTAGTTGATTAAAGGTATATTTTTGTATCTTTTAGCTATGGAAAATCCTACCGACTATTGCTTGAGCACATACTCAAGAATGACTTTGCTCTGAGAGGAAACTTCGATGGTGTCGAGCTTCTGGTTTTTCCCTCAAATCAGCTTCCAGAAAAATCTCAGCGTAAGTTACAGATATTCTGTTTGACATTTTACTCCATCCTAGGTATTTTGCTGGATGTTTCCAACTATTACCCATTCTTTTTTGTTTCCTTATCAAGCCTTGCAAGATTTTTTTAGTTATTTGTTGTCTCCTTTTATGCAGGTTGGAATAGACTCCTCTATTTGTGGGGTGTTTTTAGGGGAAGAAATTCAAGTTGCTCTGAACCATCGACATCTACCTTTGCAGGTGACATGTTCAGGGAAAATCATGGGAAAAGGGTTCTTTGACTTTCAGCAATTTGTATGTAATAGTTTCTCATGAATTCACTGTATTTCTCAACAGCTGCATTTCCTGCGGCAGAAGGCATGGATGCCGAGAAGGATGGAGGTGGAGAATCATGTGCCCCAGCGAGGGCTCTTAGAGCTTCCGGGAACCAATTGTCACCATCTGTTTCAGATCAGGGTGAAAAACCAAATGGCAGTTGTTTTAATATCCCAAATCCATCCTCTGTTAAAGATGGGAAAGTATACAATGCACAGAAGAATGATGGCAATGCTGCTGGCCGCTTATTAGTACTCGAAAAGAATTTGATGAGATTCACCGATCTTGATTTGCCACCCGGATTTGAGACTCTCACAGCAAAGAAGCCTCATAATACAAAGGATGATATCACTTGTCAGGTGCGTTTCTTTGATATCTGAAGACATATAGAGGAGATGGACAAAGAAATAGATAGAAATTGTTTTAAGCTTGAATTGTATTAAAGTATAGCTTAAATACTAATCTAAAGCTGAACTTTAGATTCGAAAGGTTTGCACATTTTCAAGCCAGCAATATCCTTCACATGGGTGGGATCATTTTAACATTTCATAGCTACTCTAAAAGAATTATTAAGCTTTAAAGCAATAGCTCATAGCAGAAATGCAATTTCTCGTGCTTTACTAATGTGCTTCTGTTTTGCTGTGTGCAAGTGAAAAGACAAATACATCACTTATTTTTTCCCCAAAAACAGTCTTATATTTCAGAATTAGGTAAAAAAATACATACAGTACAGTACAAGGATTTGCCTCTCTTCCCAGCCATGCAAGAAGAGTGAACTTATGAAGACTGGATAACATAATTGGAATCTCTAATACACTTTCTAATGGAAAAAACCTCTGCTGCGTGGGAGCGCCCCCCACCCCCTCGCTCCCACTCTTCAGAAGCTCACTCCCGAAACACTCCCAGTTTTGGGAGCACGCTCCTAAGGCGCTCCCTACCTCTCCTATACTAAAAGCTCCTATACTAGGTTGATCATTTGATGACAATGTTATGGTACCTCCCTTCATTGCCAAGCTCGTATAAAAGTAGTTATGGTTGATCATTTGATGATAATGTTATAAGTTATAACTAGTAGATGATTGATGTTATATGGTTCAATTCATGTTTTCTATAGTTAATTCAACATCCTACATCCTACATGATTTTAAAAAACGCTCCCGGAGCGCTCCCAAAATGGGAGCTTTTGAAATTTTCGCTTTTCGCTCTGCTCTCGCTCCCCGCTCCCGGTTCTCGCTCCCAACAGCATAAAAAAAACCATTAGCAGCTTCTTGACTTGCAAGTTTGTTCTCTAATCTATGGATTGCAAAACTCCAATATGAACTCTTGCTACTTCAGAAGTTTGTTTAAAATGATTAGACCAGAGGAAGAAGAGAGTGGTCAGTCTAATGAAATAACCAGAAGGGGCAATAACTTTCTTCACCTAAAAGTTTAAAACTATGTCTCTGAGAAGGACTTCCCTCTAGTGCTGAGGGCAAGGTAACAAGACACAGAACTGTGATGAGATAAACGTCCAAAGAGATCTCTCAAAGATACACTCCTAGAAGGCGTATTTCAAATCTTCCTTTCTTCCACACTGTGCAAATGTCCATCAATGAGACCTGATCTGCTTAACCTGTATTTGCTTGGCAAGGTATGTAAAAGAGTTGGCCAACATTAATGCTAAGGATAGTTTTCCCTATCTGTAGCTGATGCTCTTTGTTTGATCCACCCATACATAAGATGGGCATCATACTTATATATTGGCTTGTCATTTGGTAAGAGTCTTTCCTTCTAGGATGGTTCTGGATAATTTAAGGCCACTTTGTACTTGTCACTTGGGTCAATTATTGAAATGATGTCTATATAATACTTCTATTTTCTTGTGGATGTTGTGGTTCCAAACAAGATCCCTCCAAGAAATCTGATGTAATTTGTTACTATCCCAAATATTTGACCATGTTAGGATCCCTTTCAAGCAAGGGATTTCACATCAGACTTGAAGAGGTTGCCCCAGTGAGCCTGCAGGTGATCTTAAACACCATCTTTTTCTAGAAGCCAATCTTTTGCCATGTCTCATCCTTTTAAACTTCTAACAGAGGTGTTGAGAGACCACTTGCCATGAAGAAGAGTTAACCAACTTTGAGTCTAAGCTTAAAAGCGCAAGGAGCCCTCTAAATAGAGCCAATCTTTTGAAGCAATTTGTCTTAATGGTTTAATTTCCATCTGTAGTTTGCCTTATCTGTAACTGATGCTCTTTGTTTGATCAACCCATGCATATCATGAGTATGATACCTATATATGGGCTTGCCATTTGGCAAGAATCTTTCCTTCTAGCATGGTTCTGGATAATTTAAGGCCACTTTAAACTTCTCACTTAAGTCAATGACTGAAATGATGTCCATAATAATACTTCTGTATTTTTTGTGGATGTTGTGTTTCTGAACAAGATCCCTCCGTGAAATCCAATCTACTTTGTCACTATCCCAAAGATTTGACCATATGAATATAGCTTTTCTAGCAAGGATTTTCACATCGGAATTGAAGAGGTGGCCCAACAACCCTCCAGGTGATCTGAAACACCAAATGTTTCTAGAAGCCAAATTTCTGCCATATCTCATCTGTTTAAAGTTTTAAGAGAGGTGTCGAGAGACCACTTGCCATGTAAAAGAGGGATCCAACCTTGACTCTGAGCTTGAAGCACAAGGAACCCTCTAAATAGAGTCAATCCTTTTTGAACCATTTGTTGTCTTGATGGTTTAATTTCCATCTATAGTTTTTTTTATGTGCAACTGATGCTCTTTGTTTGGTCCACCCATGCATAGCATGGGTATCATACTTGTATATGGGCTTGTCATTTGGCCAGTCTTTCCTTCTAGCACAGTTCTGGATAATTTAAGGCCACTTTCAACTTGTCACTTGGGTCAGTGACCAAAATGATGTTCATAATATTACTTCTACATTTCTTGTAAAGGTTGTGGTTCCAACTTCCAACCAAGATCCTTCCAAGAAAAACCAATCTACTTTCTCACTCAAGGTTGCGGGGAATCGCTCTACCCCCCAGCGCTTCGCTCCCAATTCGCGATCGGGAGGAATCGATCCTGGAACCGTGATTCCTCATCGATTCCTCCCGGGAGCGATTTTGGAATTCGCGATTCCTGGGGTGAAAAAATGACCCCTGGTTTTCCAGGAATCGATCCGGAATCGCTGCCTGACCGATTTCGCGGGATTGGCGGACGTGATGAGGTTTTTTTGCATTTTTGCATTTTGTTTTTTGTTTTTATAGATTGGCTACGGTTAATTTGGGCAAATAAAGCCTATTGGACTCCATTTGGACTCATTCTATTCCTCATTTCATTGATTTCACTTCTCTTGCTAGGGATTTGAGTGGGTTTGCTAGTTGTTTGAGAGCAAATTTGTGGGAGCTTGGAGGGGAGATTGAAGGGGACATTTAAGGCTTCTATTTGTGAGAGCTTGGAAGGGAGATTGAAGGCTTCCATAGAGACATTCAACCACCATTGAAGATTTAAAAGGTAGGCTCTAAAAACCCAATCTTTGTTTGTTTTTGAAAAAATATTTCACTATGTTAAAAAATTTAAACCTTGCAATGTTCTCTTCTCCTACTCTTTCCAATTTCTTCTTCTCCATCATTCTATTGCAGGCAACAAGTGACTCTCATCTTGAATCAAGAAACATGATGGGTATGTGGTTTTGGCTTTTGGTTCCACTTCTTCTCATTATGATGGTGTTGGGAAGCAGATATGGTGGTGGTAGTGATGAGGGGGAAGAGGTAGAGAGTGACACATACCATGGAGAAGAGGAGGAAGGGGAAGAGGGTGATGATGATGAGAATGAGAGTCATCAGGGGCAAAAACAAAAAGACACAACACCTTTGTAGAAGTATGTGACAAGGTTTGGGGGAGGGAGAGGGGGTGGAACCACAAAGTTTATATGCCCCCATTATACTAAAACTTACACTGGTTCATATACCCGGGTGAGAAAGCATTTGTGTGGGATTATGCAATGCGATCAAGGTAAGGCCACTGGAGTCAAAACTTGTGACAAAGTGTCAGCTAAAGAGAGAAGCAAATACAAGATGGAAGAAGAGGCCGCTCAAAACAATTCCAAGAGATCAAGGGTTGAATCTGAATCCTCACAGAGAATGTTTGGTAGTGGAGCTGGATCATCATTGACTCGATCCAGACCCTCATCTCCCCATGGAATCTCGCCTATTCGAAGAACATTATCGGATTTCCTTGACCAAGGTTGTAGAGATGATGTGGATTTAAAAGTTTATAGGTTTCTCTGTGCATGTGGTGTGCCATCAGAGATCTAGAGGGGAGGGCGCACTTCTGCATGTAGTGGAAGTCGCATTCTTCAGAGAGAGCAGATCAAAGCAGTGTGATATAGAGAGGCAGATCAGTCAGAGGCACCTCCCGAGATACTCAGATCCAGTTTACTAGTTAGGGCTTACTCTTCTAGTGCATGCATGCATCAGCTGATGCATGCAGATCTAGAGTCGGTCCGGTTCAGGGATTGAGTTACCTTTGAGGTAATACTGTATTGTACTTGTCCATTTATATATATGCTCTGGGCTTGAGAGAGAAGATAGCCCCACCGTTTGCCGGTTTTCCTCGATTGGGGTTTCCAGGGTATATTTGGTGTTCTTTGTGTGATTTCATGTGTTTCAGTTTGGTAATGAGATCTAGCTTTTGAGTTTATATTTATATGAGCATGTATTGATATCGAGACTCAAACTGTTTGAGATCTCAGGGTGATTCAGAGGGAGTAGTGATCTCTGAATCAAAGATTTACAATTTTTGTAAGCCTTGAACCTCCTTTGTCTTTCTTGAAGGTGTATAACTCCCAAAAAATCCTTTTTGAAGTTCCCTCTTCCCACCTAGTTTACCCCAAAGATAATTACAAAGAATCCACTCTAGCTTATTGCAATTGGGCATATTGGGAAACCAACAACAAGAATAGTCTGCATGTCTTTTTGCAAGGATCCTGAGATCACTGTAATCCTTCCAATCGGGGTAATTTCCTTCTTAGGCCATTTTAGTCTATTCCTTACTTTAGGTAATGCTCAATCCAACATATCTTCAAGAGAGACATTTCGATCATTGGGGATCCCCAAACATCTAGCAATGATCCTATTACCTCTCAAACCCTCACTTCTTGAGATAAAGTCCTAAAGCTGAAGTAAGACATTGGAGGGACTAAACCCTCTTCACACTCACAGTTCACACTTTAGGTTGGCTCTCCTCCAGCTCAAGGGGGGCTTCCCTAGAATAGGATTGTTAGAACTTAGTCAATGAGGTTAAAGGTGAAATTCAGCTTTAGCTCTAGCAAAACAATTTGATGAAGTTTTAGGCCATGTAATAGGAATCGTGATTTATAGCTTAAAATTGTGAGTTTGACTCGGATCGGCTCTCAAATGAGTCAATTCAAACTGTCCTGAGTCAAACCCACAATTTAAACTTGGATTGAAGCCTTTAACTTGTGATTTGAATTGGATTGGGCTCAATTTGTCTTTTAAAAGCAGTTTGGTTGGGTTTTTAATCATTTTTTCTATTTGTTGGAGGCTGGAGCTAGTTTCTTCTTTGCTAAGTGAAAAACAGGACCAACAGTGTTACAGGTGGACAAAATAATCCATCTAAGGCCATCCACCAATGGATATGTTATATCTTTATTTTTTTGTATTTGCTGATATTTTCTTGATACAATTCAAACTCTTCGTACTTTTGTTTTACCAATTTTTTGCTGATTCCGAGTCTGGTGACTATGGTTGTAGGCAGTAGTATGGATGAATGGACCGAAGAATAGTTCCTTATCCATTGAGCATATGGGGTTAAATCCAGTGTTCCACGGGGACGCGTCCCGAAGGGTCGGGGACGCGTTTCGACGTTTCTTGCGTCCCGGGGACTCCGAAACTCCATGCGAAACGTTTCGGGACGTCCCGCTTTGGGCGAAACTTGGCGAAACGCACAGCGAAACGTTTCAGTGGGCGACGAGACTTGTGGGCGACGAGACTTGTGGGCGTCCCGCCCGAAACTCCGAAACTTCGGCGAGACTTGTGGGCGTCCCGCCCGAAACTCCGAGACTTGTGGGCATCCCGCCCGAAACTCCGAAAGTCCGGCGAGACTCAAAACTGAAATATCAAATGACAAAGACTCAAAAGTGACAAACATAAAATATGATGTTCATGTTAATCATAGATTCATATATTAATATAATTATGATGAATCGTGTAAATTGTTTGAACTTTGCATTTACATTGCATGATTGCACAATGATTGCACAATGATGAATGTAGTGTTTAGTAATTCACTAATTTGCATGGGATGGTTTGTTATTGTTGGGATTTATATTTTGCATATTTTTAATATTTTAAAAAAAATTTATAACTCTCGCGTCCCGCCGTCCCCCCGAATTTCTCTAAAATTTGGGGGTGGTCTCCACACGTCCCGAATGTGCGTCTCCCCGCACCCGCGTCCCGCCGTCTCGGAACCTTGGGGGAACATTGGTTAAATCAAGGTTGATGGGAGGCTATCCTATTAAGGAAAAGATGGTAATTGAGGCTGGATGTACAAGCTACAGAGACCCTTTCATTGCTGTCCCAAATCGCAAAATGTTCACTAGGGAGATCTCAAATGTAGAAGAACTCTAACACGTACATTATGAAGATTATGATTACCTAGAATGAAATGTATCTACATTTAACCAAAAATAGAGAAATATGCATCCCTAAACGACATCCCAAGGATACCATAAAAGAAGAAGGAATAGTGTTTGCCAATTCAAAGCTCCATAAACATATGTCAAGATAAGTCTAGCAGTAAGAGAGAGCATAAAGATTTACAAGACAACCTCATCCACAAGATGTTTTATTAATCCTCCAAAAGCATCTAATAGATATTCAACTAAGCTCCAAAAGGATTTCTCTTGAAAACTACCATGCATCAAATGGGGGGAGCAAACCCTTGTATAGGTTTGAGTTCTATCTCCTCAACAATTAAAAATGATAACTTTCCTAGATCCATTAGTTTTGCAAGGAATAACAATAAAATATCCTCCTCGATAGCTTCCTTACTAAAAGTAGCATTGAGTTGTTGAGATCCAATTTCTTCCCCAAGAAGAATTAATAAAATATGCTAGGGAAACAATATAGTAATGCTCTCATGTAACAATAATGTTGTCATGTAACCAATTTCATGAGACAATCAACGATAAATAACTAATGGAGTGGTTATGCCAAATAAGTCCTCCAAGAGTGGTTGACCATGTCAATGGGCTGTAGTTTGTCTTCAAGAGAATCTAACCACCGACAACCTCCATAAATGAACAAGAACCAACACCCAATTGTATGTGTGTTCATCTTTTACTATGCAAAGTCACACCTCTAGGAAATCAAGATTCATCACACAAGTCCTCCGTAAGAACAATTCCCTTCCATACTCAAGATCACTACAAAGTAGCCATATATTTTCAATCCAAACCATGGATAAAAGGGACGCAAGAACCGAAACGACCAAGAAAAAGAATGAACCAAAAGTTAGGAATCAACTTTTATTTAATCTGAAAAAGAATGAACCAAAAGTTAGGAATCAACTTTTATTTAAACCGAAAAAGAATGAACCAAAAGTTAGGAATCCACTTTGATTTAAAGCCAGTGTCTGTTCTAGCAAAAAAATGCACCCTCCAAGGGGCACGTGTGGTTAAAATGTGGCGAGGGTTTTAAAACAACAGTTTTGAAATCACCATAACTCCCCCAATACTTATCTAATTTTCGATGATAACCACTTTTTGAAAATCCCACGACCACTCTTCATCTAATGGCACTGATCTAGCGACAACCATAGCACTCTATAAAAGGATATTTGCTGATAAGATAGCACACATCACAAAGGTAGTCTCCCACGCGTGCCATCCAAAAATAATAAGACCAAGTAAAACCTCTTCAAAACAACATGTGACACGTGTGGGTGCTCCAAGCAAATCCTACCATAATTAAATGCCTAGCAAACCCATGCCAAGTCAACTGTATGCTCAAAATAGTAATAAGTGGTTAGGCATGTCCTCCAAAATTCCACACGTATGCATAGGAGGTGGAATAATCAATAAATATAGTTATAACCACTCTCCATTAATGCCATGCCTCTCTCACATGTGTATAGTCAAAAGAAGCCACACGTGCACATCCTAAGGTTCACCCACAATGATAATGAAGTAATGGCCTAGGTGAAACTTTAGGAACCATGCCCAATAAACCAAGTAACTCACCCACCATATCTAGGAGCAATAATTAATCACAAATAGCTAGGAAAACCCTAAGTTGCTGAATTCCCTGTCCATGATTGCACAAAGGGTTAATCAACTACGTGCAATGCTAAACCAAAACCCTCACATACCACATGCTAGATGCAAGCCTCCAAACAAAATATGATGATGGACAAGATGAAAGTACACATCATCTAACCATGAATCATTAATGCCCCACTGCATCTAACTATCTAGCGTAAAAAATATGCCAACTGTTAAAAATTGGAACCTATGCATCTGATCACAAAGTATGGTGAAAAGCCACATTACTCCCAAGTGCAAGTTGCAACCTACCTATCCGGGTCTTCTATTGGAATAAACACCTCATGCAATACAAGGGTTGATAGGTTTTTTCTAGGATTATGTTCTAGGAACCATCCCGCAAGGGTAAGCCCATATCATCATGAAGATATTTTGAAAGTACTCATGAAAGTTTTGTTAAATAACTAGGTCATCCTCTATTAGAGTGCCACTATGATCTTGAAGTGCAAGAATCTCGGATTTATGCTTGCAATTAAGTTCTAAAAGAAAAATTTAGAAGATGCATCCCCATTGGCCATCCATTGCACATGGCCCCTAATCCTAGCCCCTTTGGCTTCATAATCTTCAAATACCTACAACTAGTTCACTCACATCCTGTTGCATTTGTGCGTTAAAGGGATCAACTTCAATCATTTGTTGTGCAAGTTGAGTTGATTTCAAAGTTGGTCTTCCTTAACTTTCAAAGTTGGTCTTTCTTACTTCTCCCATTTCTATCGACCATCTTGCCCCATCCCCAAAGGAACTTGGTGGTGCAATTGCCACCTCACACCAAAGAACCCATCCACCATCCCCTACAAGGGAGGCACCAAATTCCACACCCTTGCAATAGTGCTATGACAATCTATAGACTCAAGAAGTGAGATATTCAATTTGAAGGGAGAGGAGTCCTTATGATGACTATATGAGAACCGTGTTATTACACAAACTCTAGCTGATGGATAATGAATGTCCCAATAGGGATGGTAGAGGGTGATCGACTAGAATGGTGTAACCTACAATAGCCAGGTCCTCCGTTCAGGGAACAAAAGTCACACCGGACAAGGCTACTGTCGCTTCAGACAAGGCACGTAGCCAAGTCAGGGGGGAGACCCCGCTCAACCAATGATGGTTGAGAGACAAACGCACACCCAACCCAAAGATAGAAAGAAGTACAAACAGGAAATGAGTGCGGATTAAGTCCTAAGTCTAGCTCCAACCAAGAGATGGACACAAGCAGTAAAAATGGGGACGATGTGGAAGTGACCAGCAATCAATTATAATGAAACAAGATGATTAGATTAGTGATTGCAAGGCTGAAATAGACTAGGACGTACAGTAAGCTAGAAGTGGAAAAATAGAATGAACATGCCCAAGGAAGAGAGTTAAGCAGTGCAACAATGGACCTAGGGCAGCAAATAAAATGTGATTTAAAATACTTCTAGCAATTGGTAGTTTGATTCCTTGACATAAAATGATGATTTGAAACCAATTACAAACTACCCAGAACCCCAAACTGACCCAAGCAAGCAGAAGAGAAAAACGCCCTAGGTGAGGCGTTTTTGCCAGGCTGACCAGTGCTAAAACTATGGGCAAATGGAGTCTAAAGCAAATGAAACTTAAGATTAAGGCTTTTAAGATCAATTCATTAGCGAGTTTTGAATTAAAACTAATTCTAATGGTGAAAACTTATGTTTTGTGTTTTTATGGGTTTTTTACATGGGATTTCTGCTCAACACACACAATAAAATGCTAGAGACCAGCAAGGACCTACTTGGGAGTGAATAGACAGACGAGGATGTCGAAGACTAGCCTTCCAAACTCAGTTGCTGAGCAACAGTGTGTTCCCTTTGCGTTTTGAGCTTCCAGTGGCCAAATTCGTCCTAGGTACCTACCACAAACAAGATCAAGTCAATGTATGCAACAAATGACAAGAGAAACCAACAAGTAAAAATGACTAAAATGAAAGAATTGAAAGGCGAAAAATGCAATAACAACTCCCTTGTTGATTCTCTGAAGAATTCGAGCAATTATGGGGTTCCCACTCCAAAAACTGCGGCCTCCTCCAGTTGAACTCTTCACTTGCAAATCGTTGCCAAGGACAAGATGGAAACAATGCACTAGCAACTCAACAAAGCTATGAAAGACTAGATATCAGTTAAGCAACACATATCCATCCATAAACTCAAGAAACTGTGGAAGAATGGCTCTATATCATCAAAAACTCAAGTGTACAAATGTGCCAAGAGACTCAACAATGGAGTGAGTGCCTTCTCTTATAGAGAAAGGTCACTCTCAAAACTATTTCCCCCCAAAATGGAGGGTTAGGAACAATCCCCCATCAAGCAAATCGAATGGTGGAGATCTCTCCTAGTGGGGGTGCGAATTGCTCAAGGATAGCGCACAAGTGGAGGAGAGGGGCCCATAGTGGGGTCATACAATAGATAAAACAATGTTGGGGGGTGTCTATATCGGGTTTTATCCCCCCAACTCAATACACAAGGTCCCACATACAACCATACATCAAAAACGAATTGTGCCAAGTGAGGAAAAACGCCCCCATGGGCAAATTCGACCTCCTCTAGTGAGCTGGTCAATGGAGGGACCCACAATATATAATATGATGTCCAAACATACCAACATTACCTTAGAAATCACCCTTGAATTAGCCAGCCTTTAATTTTTTCCCTTTGCTATAGTTGCCTTTGTCAATTTTTTATTTTCCATGTATTTTATTGCTGAAGATGTAATTTGGGCTTTTGACCCACCTAGAGTGCCCGGATTGTTGAACCATCTACTGCAATGTGATCGTGGACCCCATAAATAGTAGGAATGAACACTCGAACGACCCCGATCCATCACTTAGGCATTATTTGTCCAAAATCCATGATTTTTAATTAAAACAGGTCATTAATGACCCATAATAATTAAAAATCTCACAAACGCCTCGATCTTTTTACATTCTGTCACTTGGAGGCTCATATGGGTCCCCTGTAGATAATAATTGACCAAAATCGAAATTCCGGTCGCAACATTTTTTCGGGCCCATTTTGGCCTGGTCAACCTAGTTTGACCAAGTCAACTCTGGTCAACCATGGTGCTAGCTGAATACCTGTATGCAATCATGAAGTGAAAGGCTTCCTTATACAAGTTAGTACATTACTAAACAATATGACAATAATATGGTGATAAAAAATGCATTAAATCTCAGAAAAATATAAGGCCCAAGGTGAGGTGGGCCCACCACATCCAAAAGACTCAACTGCTATACCAACCTACAAACTTGACCACCTAGCTGACTTTGGGTGATATGGAATACAAGGTGAAGGATGAGGGATGACAAGGACAAAGATCATGTGACCTTTTGGATAACTCGGGAAAGCGGGGTCCACTGAGATAAGCATGCCATGACAAAGACACGGGGAAGGGCGGTGCCTCACAAATGGGTATAGTGCAGGGAAACCGCCACTGGTCATCTAACAAGTATCTCACAACTCACATCCGTGCCCGAAGACTCTGTGAGGTTCTTTTCTAGAGCCGCCAAACTGGGTGTCTGGCAAACCGTAACTTGAGACTCTAGGGGACAATCTTGAGCTTGTCCCTTGCTCCTTCTCAGCTCCTGCCCCGCAGGACTAGGTGAGGAAATAACCACTACAAATGCTGACATGTACGGCTGACCTGTGTCCATATGTGTTTACAAACACATTGCATGGATTTTACAATGAATTTCATACTTAGCCATTTTTTGGCTAGATTTTACATTTACAAAAAGCCTTTTTGGCTTGTTTTACATTTCTTCGTTTCTTCATTTTACATCAAGGCCCTTTTGGGATACATACATATCTCAATAGATATAATCAAGGTGCTCATACTGCAAAGTAATGGGGGTAAGCATACAAGCTTCGATGACTGATGGGGAGCACCCGGTGAGGCTACACAATCCTAACTGCATTGCAACATCGGGGGCAACCGACATGAGCAAATCCCAGGTTTGAGAGTGCATCTCACACACTAAAGAGCTGAGGCATAATAGACATGGAATCATGGCATACTCAGAGATCAGTGGGGAAGGGGATCCTCAAGGTCACAAATCGGAATCCAAGTCGGGAAAAACCATCATAGATGAGTCAGATGGATGGAGAAAGTGAAAGTGGATTCAAAGTCAGCTGCCTAGGGGGGGACTAAGTGACCAAGTCTATACCAAGAGTAGGGGTGTGACCCGGTGTGCATATATAGGAGCCTACTAGGAAGGGGTGGACTGACATCACCAAGGGCCCAATCACATATCATAACAATAGCTAGATCACCAAATCAATCATCATATGCAAAGTTAGTGTACTATCATGTATAAACAAGTCTAACCAACAATCATGAGCAATAAACATCAAATGCAATACCTGCCGCACCATATACCTGCTGTTGAGGCTGTCTCCGAACTGGATCTCTGCTGAATCCAAGCACAAATAGTAAACCAACACTACTCTGTGATAGTCTCAATCAAAACAAGACTAGGCAATTGTCTCAATGGGCTTGTGTCAAAGCCTAGCAAGGAAGGGTGATCCTGCGGTAAATGCTAAGTAACATGTCTGGACAATACAATAAAACCATTTGTCCCTACTGATATGTCTGCTTGGGGCAATTTGAACAAAACTGTGTGCCTCCTCTGAAGGCATCTAATCTCTGATCTGGAAAAAAAAGTACTGTGTGGTCCTCGGCCACACAGTCTGCAGTATGGTAGCTCCAACTAACATAGATGTGATAAAAAACCGATGAGCATACATGTGAATTTAGGAAATGGCTAGAACTAGTAATGGACAAATCCACATGAATAGAGCATTTCCCAATAGAATAAAACATAACCACATGAGAATTGGATAAACTAGTCAAGTCTAGCTTGAATTTGGTGAGAACTTAGTTGTCTAGTGGACCACTTATACCAACATGCCTATGGAAAGTTCTTCTAGTCCCACGACCCTTGGCATGCCAAGTAGTCATTTGTTTTTATTCTAGGCTTGTTTCTCACCAAATCAAAGAATGGTTTCCTTCCCTCCAACAAGATCCCCAATGCACTCAACGGTGTTGAAATCTCCCCTAGTGACCCATTCAACAGGAGGCAATGCATTGGTCATCTAATGTCGAAGTTGCATACAACTAATAGTATCATTGGGAGCATGTATTGAACAAAAATTCTATACCTTTGCAACTAGCAGGATGGTCATTCAACAATAGTGGACCATGGGATCTTCCCCTTGATTTATAATAAGATGAGCTAACTAAGAAGTTATAGCACAAATAGCCCCCCCTTACCTTCATCATGGGAGGTAGTGATGTACATCCCATTCTAGTTATTCATGAGCAAGAAATTCTTGAAACTAAGGACCTCGACCTCTTGAAGGAAGAGCACATCAAAATTCAAACTAGCCATGACACTCGAAATATTGGCACATCAATCATCCCTAGATGCCTTTTGGGACTTAACATTTTGAGCTAAAGGTTTTAGCTTCACAAGAAACCCAAATTAAGTCCTTACTTGAGAACTACAAAAGGGTTTTGGACACAAACAACCATGGAAGGGGCACCATCGATAGGGACATGTTTGGCCAAGTTGATGGGAGGAAGGCGGTTTGGATAATAATGATTAGTGGCATGAACTGAAGACTTGTTGATAGGCTATGACCCCCACTTTTAAAGACCATAATTTCACCAACACTACAATTTACACCTGCAGAGAGCTGCTGAGGTGCACAAATTTGACCACTCTTGCTTGGCACCATCCTCCCCCCACCCCTTCCCATTTTACTAGAACTATATTTTGGCACCTGTTCACCCCTTTTTTTGTTTGCACCTCCAACCATGAGTATCTTTGGAATGCTTTGGAGGAGCTTTAGAAGGCTTTGGGGTTTTAGTAGAGGGACTTTTAGGAGGAAGAAAAAAATGTTCTTGTTTATGCAATGGATAGTATTTAATGAAAGGAGAAAGCAATAAACAAGCAAAGCAACAATTAGGGAGATTAAGATAGATAACCTATTGAATGTGTGAAAAAATGTTAAAAAGCAACAAAATATTAGAGGAAAGGTGCCTCCATATATCCACCTCCACACAAGCATTACGACATAAGGTGTATGTACCCTGCTTATCCCCCACCAATAGTGAACCAAAGCACTACAAAATATTTTCATTTTCCACTCATATGTGCTTGGGAAACTCTATTAAAAAAGGATATTTATGATGCAAGGCACATTTTGGATTTTAGAAGTTTCATATTAGGCTTGCACATAGGCTAAATCACCAACAGTCAACCATGCACCGTTCAAAAAAATTGTTGAAGTCACCACCACCATATCTAACATCCTCATCCATATTTAACACTACACAGACATAATCCTAGGAGGACTCCACCTCCAACCCAAAGGTCCCCAGTTATCCACATACCACTTTTAGTTGTGTTGTGAGAGTCATTCCAAGAGCAAGTACTCACCATCACTTCAAAACTGCTGAAACTCTATTGGAACTCATGAAACTTTGGAAACTCTTCAAGAACTAATCAAAAACTCATCAAATTTTACGATGTTATCATAATTTATGGGATGGATTTATGGATAAGCTATTGTTTTCTAGATTTTATAACTAATGATCATAATTTATCATTATTTTTTTTGCAAAAAATTCTTATTTTTTGAGTTTTTATTTTTATTTTTTATTTGTCAAGCTTTGCTGAGTGTTCTCAATTTTTTCAAGTTGGTAGAGTTTTTACAAGCCCAAAGTTGGTTGAGTTTTTGCTAAGTCAAAGTCCCACAACTTTGGCTTATAGAGCTCCTTTTTTAAAGGCATATGTTGAAAGAAGTGCAAAATAACAACCCTCTTCTTGAGATATTCACCAATAAAAATAATTGCCTCATATGTCAAGATTTGTATCAAATTCTCCCAATTGCAATGGAAGGTTAGGGTCCACAGAGAGGTGTTTCCCTAACAATCAAGAGGGAACTTCACTTTAGAGAGTGCCTTTGTTAGGTAAGAGTGGTCATCAAGGCCTTGATTTTTCCTTGGGTGATAAGTAACGACGATAATGACAATAAGTAATATTGTCATTCTTGGCCACCACATGAGTAGTCTCAAGGGAAGCATCACCAAGAGGCCCTTCAGATTTGATGACACATTGTTTGAAATGAAAGTTTCTTTTGTCAAACCACTTCCATTTAGTGTTTCCACCTTAAATACCACTTCTTTCAGCTTAGAGCCAAAGAAAGGATTATTGTTGAATCCCTAAAGATCCCCGTAGAAAGGCCATTTAAACCCCCTTTAATGACATCGACCTTAACAATCAAAACGTTGTCCTCTAGGGTTATAGAACCCTCTTTCTATAAATTTGAAATGCCATAACGACATCGGAGTTGGCCTTATCACTTTTTGCAAAGACCAAAATGGAATGCCAAGAGCTTGAAGCCCACACAAGAAGAGGGAGCCCTAACTCCACTACTCCCATCCTTGAAATGAACCACAAGAAGAGTCAAGACAGGGAAACAGAGAGCCCGAATCCCACATAACAACCCTTCAAGTTTATTTGTGGGCATTAGATGATTCCTTTGAAAAAGAAAGAAATAGGCTCACATGGAACAAGATGTAGCATTCAACAAACAAGAGTAGGCCTAATGCCCTATTTGAATATTATTTGTGGGTATAGGAGAGTTCAAATGCACCACACAGTACAAATAGAAGCCAACTTGATGCCCTGTGAGAAGGTCATATGTGGGTACAAAAGACCCGTGACACACCACACACATTGTAATTATAAGCCAATGTGGCATGCTTAAGGAGACATTGAGATTCAAGAACCAACAAACAACCCCAAGAGCACAATGTTTCACCACAAAAAGAAAGCAAAGTAATTTCTCTTAGGGCCATGGCGACTATCCTCCTATGTCTTCCCAGTATGCTCTCATTGTTCCCTTCGTACAATAAGAATCTTCTTTCACTTAGTGAGATAACCAAACATGTGCTAATGTTTTTGGGCATTGTGTATGCACCCACATAAATCATTAGTGTGCAACCAAGATTATGTTTGTGATTGTGATTTGACTAGCAAGAGGAATATCTAGAGTGACCCAACACTAAAGCTTGTTTTCGATTTTATGTAAAATCCAATCCCAAAGGGTTTTAAGATGTACATGAATGCCAAAAGGGATGTCTAAATAATGCACAATATATCTTTGGTAGAATAAAGTTCCACTTCCTATTATTTCAAATAGGGACCTTTGCTTGCCCAATGATGAACACTTCAATGTTCCAACTTGCAACAACACCTGCATTTGGGGAAGAGGTATCAAGGCAATGCAGTGTATCTTCAATGGAATCAAGACATTATTTTGGCTAAGAGTAGCATTTTTAGCATAGTGAATATATAGTAACTGTTCTTCGCATGAAGGGAAATTCCTCGAAATTTGACCTTGAATAAAAGGAATTTCAACAAGGTAACCCAAAATATCAACTACAATTACATATAAGGAGACAACAATCATCATTGAAAGATGGATTGATGAAGGGAAATTTGTTTACATAGTTGGCTATTCACACAAGACCCCAGAAGAGGCATTGCAAAAGAGAGCTTTCATAAATAATTGCTCAAAACATGACCATGAAAGCATATCTAGGATGAAATCCCACTCAATTCTTTCACGTGGCTTATGAAATCAACTTGGAGAAATAGGAGTAAGAACCTATAGGGTGAGAACGAGTCTCAAGTATAAGCTAATTTGCTCAATCAAATGCCTTTGAGAGACCGATTTTAAGAGTGAAAGTAAATTGAACTTAGTTTTTGATGGTATGTAAATCCTTCAAGGTTGTTCCTCTGGCATCATGAATGTGTCTATTATCAAGAAACCTGAATTGTTCAAGTGGCATATGATCAAAGAGGATAGGGTTTAGGTGGGCAACAATAATTTTTGAGATTATCTTGTATATGTAGTTTCATAGTGAGATAGGTCGATAGAGTTCAAAACGAGAAAGGTTCTCATCCTTTGGACTATTCGCAATAAAATAGTATTTAGATGGGCATGAATTTTACCTAAGCGCTTTGATTCTTCCATTATAAAAAATAAGTCCTCTACAATAATGTCCTAGAACCGTGGATAAAATTATATCATCCAATGACCTAGCCTCGGGGCCTTGTTTGATTGAAATGATTATGAATTCTTGAGCAATTTCTCCTTTGTTTCAAGGTTCATCAATGCTTCATTTTGTTGGTCCTTTAGCCAACCATCCAAGATGGAGGTGGTTGCCATTATATCTATGAATATGAGATTTTCTCTAGGTGGTTCAGTGTATCACCTTTTTGTAATGGGTCATTGCTACTCGAGAGATATAGCCAAAATTAGGTCACTCTGATCCAAAATCAGCAGACATTTTCAATATCATGTTGCTAGTTCTCCAAGCCATGGCCTGTTAATAGAAGAACTTGGTATTATCAGCTGCCTTCGATAGAGTTGTTACTTTGCTCTTCATATGTTATTTTGCCTCTTGTCAAGCCAATAGCCAAGCCTTTTCCTTTCCAGGGAGTCCAAAGCTCATAAAGCTTCTTCTCTAAAACCATATGTGATATTTGTACGTCATTAATCATGTTTCCACATTTGAGAGATCCGTATTTACATGTTGAAAAGTGGCCTTTGCCCATTCCTTGGTTAGGTTTTATGCCTATATGAGATTCCTTTGAAAACTGATCATTTCTAGATCCTCTTGAATTGGTGACAATGTGATCCAGTTTTCCATTGTTAACTCTTTGAGATCCTCATATGAAAGCCATTGGGGATTGAATTTGTAGGGGGGAGGTAGCTTTGTTCTCTCCATGGACAGTTCTAGTAAAATAAGATTGTGGATGGATGTAACCTCTTTCAAGGCAGTGGCCTTATAAGCATTAATTCGCATGATGAGGGATTCTTTCATCTGAAACCAATCTAGCCTCTTTTATATGCCTTGATGACTTGTTCTGTGGTTGGTTCATGTTGGTTCCATTTCCAAAGGTTTGACATCCACCAACATATGTTGTTCCATGATGCTCATGAGATAGTCCTCTAGAGAATCATGGCTGGCCTATGCTTCATAGATTACTAAGTGATGAATAGTAAAATATAAGTCTCCTCTAGGTTTGTCCAAAATTCCTTCCTATTGTGTGATGGCCCATAGATGTTGATAACATCGACGTTGATATTTATTGCTTTTGAATAGAGGGTTGGAAGGATGTATTGTACAGTACACATCAATGAACAAAAAACCAATGTGGAGTTCCAACCCAGCTGAATCCACTGTAATAGCATTATTGTTTGACAAGTATTATCTCAAAGAGTTTTTAGCATCAATATCATTACACATAGTTTCCTACAATAAAAGTATACTTGGCTTGTTTTTGAGAACCAAGCTCTTTAGGGATCATTGCTTTGAGGTAGTCACTAAATCCCTTACATTGTGAGAGATAATATTCATCATGACACCGTTGTTGAGGCTGCTCTGCTAAGGGCCCCGGTGATGATGAATTGTCAACCTGATAGTACTTCTTGTTCAACATTTCCCTTTGCATGAGACAAAAAGGATGTGTCCCCCCTTAGTTGTTGTTGTTGGATTGGTTTCTACTGTTGCATTGAGACCTCATGGCTGCTATTGTGCTTCACAAGCTTGTGACCTTATTAAAATATCTCCTATCTATAGATGGCCTTGACATGAAGCCACAAGTTCAACCAAATTAAGGGAGCTTGTGAGTGCTTCGATATCAATAATTCCTTCGAATACTTGTGGGTTGGACTCTTTTGATCCCATTGTCTTCTCCAATGCGAAATCTATACCAGTGGATAGAGGTTTCCTATGTGCCAACAAAGAGGGTGAATGATTGACACTTTTACTAGCAGATTCATTAAAGAGACCTTCTAAAAAAGAAACGTTCTCATCAAATTTTTTTGTCTGCCTTTTTTATTTCTTCTACCACCATGTTCTGGGATCTCCTCAAACTCTCTGGCCCTGTGGGTTCTTGTTACATTTTCTGTTCACCTTTTCATTCTTCTACTTGAAGGGTTTCTACTCCAAAGTCTCAAGGACTCATTATCAGGTGGGTTTCTCCTACCATCTGTGTCTTCTTATTGTATGGGCAACAAATCTTTAGAGATCCATGTGAGTGACAATGCGTGCAGCTAAAGTGGACATTCTTGTAGTCATTGTTTGCATGATCTGAATTTGCAGGATTTTTATTAAGCAAGATTTATGTGTGAATGTCTCAATAGTTAAATTCTTTAAAATGCTTTAAAATGGCAAAATTAAAGAGCACATAAGCAAAAAAAGACTGCAAAATAATGAAGATGCAAACCATAATATGAGACAGCAGCTGATAATGGAGTTCGTCCATAAAGTACTACATCAACAAGCCCCTTCCAGTGAGACCGATTTTTATTAATTTTCTTCAAATGCTTCATTTACATGAGTTCTGAGGGCACTCTGAAAATCGGTCTGTCTGCTGCAAAAATAGACTGCACCACTGCGTTCGTCTCGAAAAATCATGAAAATGAGTATAAACACTCAATACTTTGCTTGAGACGTCCCCTGGCATGCAGTTCGAGACAACACTCTCCTGTGCTGTACGGACTGGTACGGATTTTGCCTCCAAATCTATGCCTACATTGGAATTCATGCCCACAACCTGTCAAATCTGGCTGAACCCCGGCCCTGCTCCAAACCGTGGTTTAAATAGTGGTGGGGTTGGTTTTTGGGGCCCGTGGGAGGCATGCCCATGTGGGCACCAGATCCCGCCTCTACCTCAAAACCAAGAGCCGGTGGAAATGGTGCAAGAACTCGGGCCGTGGCCCGTTGGTAAGGTGTTGTGGTAGTAGGGCAGAGGTCCCGGGGTCAAACCCGTGGGCCTCGCCCGTTTGCACACATAACATAATGCCCCCCACATATGGCGCGTTGGCCCCCGCTAGAGATCCGGCCTTTGGATACATGTAAATCATAGGGCCGAGGGCTTAGCCCTCGAGCCACCCCTTTTCCCAACAAATAAACAATTCAAACTTAAATACAGGATCAGTTGCTATACGTAGTAAGTAACATCGGCGGCGTATTGGCAGGGATTATGGTGGTAAGGCGTTGGAGGTGGCGGGAGGTCAAGGGTTCGATCCCCCTCCCCGCCACATTTTTTGGTAAACATGACCCAAACTGTGGCCAACTGGACTGCCACATGGCAGCCTACAGTTGGTCCATGTTGATTGCCAATTGTACACGAACCTGCCATGTGGCATGCTGCAATGGGTCCACGTGAATGCCAATTTGGATGCCAACTCAGCAATGCCAACTCAGCTCTGCCATATCATCTTCCATGTGGCGTGTCCTGGATCTGCCACATCAGCAGTATGATCCACCTGTGCAGGACAAGTGGCACCCTTCAGTTGTGCCACGTGGCACCCCCTTTTTTGTCTTTTGTTGTCTTGCCGAAATTTCAGAACACAATATCTTCTTCATCCGGAGTCCGTTTTGCACGAAACGAGCATTGCCAGAAAGCTCTCGACGATCCCTACATGATGGCGTGCTTCTGTTCAGCATTTGAAGACTTTAAATTTTGGTCATTCGGGAGATCCTCCTGGATCATTGCATGAACTTGTTTCTAATCTTTGCATTTCCATACAGGCAGCAGTTCACTCTTACACAGCTAGCTCTATTCATTTGTGTTTTTTTGTTGCTTTCTTTTAAAAGGCCAATTTCTGTGCCAGAGTAAAATTCACTAGTGTAGCTACTCTTCCGTGTAAAAATTTCAATGCTTTCAGGTGTTGATTTAGGAATCATACCATCCATGCAATAGTGATTATTGTTCTGCTGTTCTGCATAATCTTTTCTACATCTCCATTAAAATTTCTTTCCTTTCTACTTATAAACTATTTTTACTGGATTGAAGAGGAAAACAGCTTTCTTTGACTCTTACCATTTTGAAAAATTAAACTATTGAAGCTCCATATACTCTATATATTATCTGAAAGACAAAGTGAAGACTTTTAAATAATAACTTCTCTGCAATTGCCTGTAGAGTTAGTATGATGGGTATGATGGGATTGATAGTGAAGCACTTAGATTTGGACCAACCTATTTCTCTGTAAGTGGCAGTGCCAGTACACTTAGTATAACATAATTGTTATCAGGTTCTTTGGTTTGGATCAATGTTGTCCATTCTCTGACAGAAAAGAGAGATGCAGTATATTGTGCAAATGATAAATATCCAAAAGTGCTATAAATATTTAAGAGTTTCTCTGATTGCTATGATGAGTCAATTAGTTGGCTTATCTACTCATTTTTTCAGTAATTGGACAAATATTTTATTTTGCAACTGTATATTTTTAGCTTTTGACGAGTATCCTTACTGATGAAGGTAATGGTGCAGAGTAAGAGCATCCAAGAAGATGGAAGTGGAAAGACAGTTGAATCAGGAACAAATGAAGAGGTTTCTAGTTCACACAGAACTTCTGAAACAAAGAAGATCGACATTAAGTCAGGATACAGTCCTGGTCCATCAGATATTTCTTCAAGTCCCACAGAAAAGTTAACTTGCTCATGTGTCACATCCGGGATTGCTTTCTGTGATTCCCCAGGTCAATGTTCAGAGATTGACAAGGGAAAAAGCAGAGTACGAGATGCTGAAAATGTTAGGAAAATAGAGATAATAAAGGAAATGGAATTTGCTAGGTTGAGATCTAAAGATGGTGATATGGATCAGGAAAGCGGATTAGATGAAAAAGAGAGTGAGAACTCGGCTATTGTAATTAAAGGAGAACGAGAAAGGAGTCTTTCATCAAGTAAACAGGAGGATTACAGCAACCATGAATCAAATCATTATAGGGATGGCAGGCATGAAATGTATCATCCTTGCCTTCCACACACTTGTTCATCACCTAGAGATGGAATACAATCACACTCTCCAAAACTGCAGGTATGTGAAGGTGAGATACCGGGCAGGCAAAGTAGAGAAGAACAAGATCAAAGTGTCAGGTTATCTGCAGAGCCAAAAATGGTGGGTGTTCCTACTTACCAAATTGCTGATTTGAATAGGGTTCCTGATTATGACTCTGCATTGGAGTTCAGTGGAACTCCTGTTCAACATTATATTCAGCCATTATATCCAGATTACCATCCATCTGCACTCCATGATTCCAAACTGACAGGGACAATGCTTTTTCCAGGCCCCGAGGATATTAGGGTAAACTGCAGATTATCAAAACTATCTGAGGAGTGGACAACTGGACTTGGTTCTATACAGAACTCTTCTGGGCCCTCTTCAAGTGGTCAATTTGTTGCGACAACTGATGAAAATATTCAGGAGCGACCAGATCTGAATATACCTATTCTTGAGCTGTCTTTAGGTGGAAAGAAGAGTTCCTCTAATCCAGTAATCTTACCTTTGTCTGCAAACTTGCTGCCAAATAGTCCTATAAAGAGCAGCTTAACAGAAGGAATTGAACGTGGTTCGTCTCTTTCACTGTCACTTGCATTTCCTTTGTCCCAGAAAGATCAAACTGCCAAGACTCTGAAAGAAGATCAGCCAAATCCAGCCAACTGTAGTGTAAATACATCAATTTGTCTTTTTGGGCGTCGCGTAGATTGTTGAGTAGAAAATTCAGTCAAGATAGTGATCTCATGATTTCTTAGTAGCTCTTGTCGATTTTGCTCAATGTGCTTGAAAGTTGAAAATGTGCAATATGTGAGGTGCATGTGAGATGCATTTCATGCTACCCAATTTGTTCATAAAACGGCTCAAAAATCTTACCTTGTCCTTTACTCATGAGGACAGAGGTTTACACTGGAACTTCATTTGGAGAGTTTATTCAGTGACCATCTCTTTCTTCCAAATCCTTTGTTGCTTATGATTCTCTTTCTTTGTTATCATGAAACAATGAACTTGTATATATGAATTTATATGAAAGTAGAGGAAAGAGTACAGATCTTTATCATATCGACTTCCTGGTCCAGTAATTAATGAATTTTCTGCTTGAATATTTAATGGGAAGCACTGGAGTTTCAGAGCATTTTTAACCCCACATAGAAACTTGTTGCATTGACCCGTAGTATTGCATATTAAATTGTGAAGATGAACTGGTTTCCAGATTTTTTCTCTCAAAATGGTGATTGATTTTCTGAATATCTATTTGCCTTAATTGGGTTCAATTCCTCCCAATAAGATCTTCCTACAAGTAGTATGACAAAATGCTTATTCAACTTTGAAGGAAAATCCTAGCTAAGTATATTGTTTAGCAGTCACTGACTTAAAACACATTTGTGTCATTAGGTTTAAATCATCTGGAGGGATGTAAAACTAAATATGGCACTCTGAACTAAACATGGGTAGCTTCTCAGTAAAGACGACAATAATTTTAAAATTACAAACACGATGAGAACTAAAATCACAACACAAGCTGCTAAAGGGGTATTTGTTACATTTATTATAGATGAACTTCTAATTCTAAAAAATACATGGTTTTCATACATAGAAATTTGCTTTT
This sequence comes from Larix kaempferi, assembly GCA_027924585.1. Lineage (NCBI taxonomy): Eukaryota > Viridiplantae > Streptophyta > Pinopsida > Pinales > Pinaceae > Larix > Larix kaempferi. The sequence goes on along the minus strand of BSBM01000074.1, from coordinate 5,352,819 downwards.
GGAAATTGGATTTATTCTTCGTAATATGACGGCAGTAAAAAATGGTTGGAATCCGGGTTTGTACCCTGATTTAAAGAACTATTGTCAGAAAATATAGAGAGACATCCGAGACGAGTAAATTAACTAATTTTTTCAAGCAACGGAATGGTTGTATCTTGTTGTTCCATCTATACAACTATGAGTAAGTGTGGATGTCTTGTGATTTCTTTATTTGACAGCACATTGCTGTAAACTTGAAATGAGAACCAATGTGGAATCGAAAGTTAATTAATTCATTTAATAAGTTTAACTTCCTTACATTTAAAAAAGTGGCAATTCTTTTATTTACTAGATTCATATTGTAGTAAAGTTAGAATGAGAACACCATTGTAAAATCTCTCTATGAGAATTTTTATTATTTTAATGATTTTAAGAAAAAAATACTTCTTAATTCATGATACTTATTCATTCAGGGTTTATAATTGGAGAATTTCTCTATGAGAAATTTTATTATTTTAATGGTTTTAAGTAAAAAAATATTTCTTAGTTCATGATACTTATTCATTCAGGGTATATAATTGGAGAGGGGGAATGAATATATATATATATATATATATGAGAGGTTATCTGTTTGTTAAGCATCCATATTCTTACCATAGCTTGGGAGGTGTTGGACACATTAAAACTTCCATCCCCATATCTTCCAAATTGGTTGGAGGGTAATAGATGAAATTATGCTCGCTTACCATTCAAATTGTATGCTTAGTTACTTTATCATCTATCTAATCTCTATTATTTTGCTATCTATATACTTGTTGCAAATTGCACTAATATTAATCTGACAGTCGATCTGTTGTGCTGTCAGGAAATGGTGCAATAAAATAAATACAACCTCAAAGGGGAACTGGAATGATATTGTTGTTTGAGAAACTAACATCTTCAATGAAAAAGCATGCAATGAGTGAAGATGTTAAAGCCCATAACAAAATTTACTACATGCAAAATTTGTGAATGCAATATGATTTCCTTGTAGATATTTTATGGACAAAAAATCATTAATGCAGAATAAAAATTTAATTTAAACTGGAGATTTCTTAGATCTTAACTTCATGAATTTTTGGCCCTTGGGATGTTATGAAATATAAACAAAACAACAGTAACAATGGGCAATATTTCAATTATTAACTACCCTAATCCACTAGGAAATTCAAGAGATAGGATACCAAAGTGTTCGAATAAGTTTCAGTCCTCTAGTGCAATCTTTTCATGCATATAACAAATCTAAAAATCACTGTTAACAACTCCAGATATAGCAACAAATCTACCTTTAATTAAAATGTTAAATCACGTAAACACATCCACCTTTTAGTTATGTTAAATCAACAAGACACGAGGAAAGGAAATTACAAAACCATAAAAAAATAGATGGCAGAAAATCAAGTTTCCAATTTACACCACTTTTGAATTGATTGAAATTTCATTGATATGCGTAGAGACAATCAAAATGCATACACTGAAAACTCTAGCTCACACCAAGGAGATTCAACCAGCTTGCATCATATGAGCATGTCCTCCAATGCAAGACGTCTACTCTATCTCTGCAACAAGTACAATTTAGGGTTTCATTTCAAAACCTTGATGTCGAAATCTCAAAGGGATAGTCTTCAAGTTGCTCCGACAAACTCAAGAAACCCTAGTGTCTCCAAGAAAAAGAGATATCAAAGTACTTAAGAGAATCAAAGAGAGAAGTGGTGCACTCCTCTTGATCACATCTCTAACCCAACAATGAACACAAATGAATTGTAAAGTCCCTTTGTCTTCTTAAAAATATACCATAAATTACACATGGACACGAATATAAGCATGTTACTACTATCTGTATTTATATTTATGTAATTACTTTGATTAGGGCACAATATGTTGGTCAATTACTTAATAACAATAGCTACACAACAACATTAGAAACATGCTTATAACCACAATAAATGACTAAAATATCATAAGTGCTAACATCTATTAAGCAATAATTCACTAAAAATGTGTTTAAATACCAAATTTGTCTAGGAGTAGTATGCTGAAAAATGTAACTCAGGAGGTCCTTTTCATGTTATGATGTCCATCAGTGGGGGACAAAAGTTATGTTTCCTAGATGTACTTTTTAAATGTAATGAGACTTTATATTATAAAGTGACTTGTACTTTATGAACTTAAAGTGTATTTAAGCTGTGGGACCCTAAAGTGCAATTAATTTTTAAAGTGTATTTAATATGAGCATTAAATGTGAGCCCCAAGATCAAGTTAATCCTAATCATTGAAAATGTGTTTAGGGAAGTTAGGTTTTGGGAAAAGGAAGATAAAGTATAAAAGACATCCAGGGGAAGAAAAAGACGTCAAGTGAGAGAAAGATAAAAAAGAAAGAAATCTGAGTTTGATTTTTGAGTTGAGAGAGAGCATTTTCTAAGGAAAATCAGTGGCATGATTTCCAAGACAATTTGCAACAGAGAGAAAATCCATACAACATATTTCATGTCTGTACAACAACGTTATGGCACAATTTTTGAGGAAGCAAGCAGAGACACAAATTACAAGGTGTTGGAATAGTCTATAAAGTTTGTACAGTATGGTTTGACACGTGTGGGTTGAGTTTTAGTTGGCATGTATGGGCACTTTTCTGCAAGATTTTCTGTCAGTTTGATAGATAAATTCTGTGTGGTTTTGCATTTCTGATTTGTATGGTGGAAAGAGAAAATTTCCGAGTTGTGTGAAATTTCGGTATTGCTCTTCATTTATAAATACATCTTTCTCTAGGTTTTCCCCATATTGGGGTTTTACCCTGGGCTTGGCCCTAAATTCATTGTGGTCATCTTTCTTTCAGTTTGACTGTGATTAGGCTGCTTGTATTTATTTTTCAAGTTTAGGACTGAATTCATTAATGCACAGACTTCATTAATAATAAGCATAACCCAACGAAATAATAAATCAGGTAATAAGCCTAAGTGTTTGACAAAAGTCCTAAGAGAGCATTTATTAGATTTTATAAAAATTTCTTCATGGTATCAAAGCCAAGATATTGAAAGATTGTGAACACTTTATTTTCTTGTTGAGATAGTAAGAACTATTAGGGCTTGTTGATACAAGTGACTTGTAAGTGTTGCTTGCAGCGAAAGCTACCTCTAAAGACAAGCTGCATAGTATCAGGATGACTTCACTCAGGAAAAAGGAGGAGGTTACCTCCTTTAATTCAAGATGCGGTAGTACTGATTACCAGGATACTAGGACTTGGTCGATTGATAGATCATTTAGACATACGACGAGAACATGGGATATGTTCCTCAGTATTTTAGAAACCGGTTCAAGACATCATGTACAGATTGGAGTAAGATTAATGCATGAGTTAAGAGGAGTTTGTTTCCAACTTGGACTTGGATAATTTCTAGAAGTTGATGATGCACTTTTTTCTTTGGGCTGACAGATAACTTACTCACAATATCATCCTTGTAAGACGATGGATATGTAGTATTGTTCAAATGTGGACACGTATTCATCTACTCAGTGAGAGTGCATTGTGCGTTCGGTTGCGACAGTGTTGTTGGGTGATCAAAGAGATAAATAATACATAGTGTGTGGTTGGCCTATGTATGGGAGATCTGGATGGATTTCAGATTCTAGATCAATGTCATAGGAAGAGGGAGAGCGGGATGCCCTAGAGACTATGTCAGTTCCAAGTATACAATTTTCAATATGGGGGAACAGACAAGAGGTTACTTCTTCCAGTACTGGCAGGATACTCAACCAGTATGAGAGGATTGAGCAAGATAAGGATAGGAGAGCGGAGTCTCCTAAGAGCTCAGATTTCATAGTACTCTTCAGAGACATATCTTTAGATCAAATTCCAGAGCAAAAGGAAGTTGCTACAAGGAATAGTGATCCAGGTGGAGGAGATACAAATGTCTGAAGGACCTCCCTCTAAAAGAGGGAGTGTTGAAAAATATAACTTAGTAGGTCATTTTCATGTTTTGATGTCTATCACAGGGGGTACAAAAGTTATGTTTCCTAGATGTACTTTTTTAATGTAATGAGACTTTATATAATTAAAGTCACTTTTGTACTTTATGAACTTAAAGTGTATTTAAGTTGTGGGACCCTAAAGTGCATTTAATTTTTAAAGTGTATTTAATATGAGCATTAAATGTGAGCCCTAAGATCAAGTTAATCCTAACCATTGAAAAGGTCGTTAGGGAATTTAGGGTTTGGGAAAAGGAAGATAAAGTATAAAAGACATCTAGGGGAAGAGAAAGACATCAAGTGAGAGAAAGATTAGAAAGAAAGAAATATGAGTTTGATTTTTGAGTTGAAAGAGAGCATTTTCCAAGGCAAATAAGTGGCATGATTTCCAAAAGAACTTGCACCAGAGCGAAAATCCATACAACCATTAATTAAATTGTCCGTACATCATATTTCATGTCCGTACAACAACATTTTGGCACAGTTTTCGAGGCAGTAAGTAGAGGCACAAATTACAAGGTGTTGGAACAGTCTATATAGTCTGTACACTGCTCATATTTGGCACATATCTCGAGGAGAAGAAGACAACAAATTTCAGAATCCGTACAGTACAAATTGGTACGTGTGGGATGAGTTTTTGTTGGCATGTGTGGGCACTTTTCTCCAAGATTTTCTGTCAGTTTGAGAGATAAATTTTGTGTGGTTTTGCATTTCTGATTTGTATGGTCGAAAAATAAAATTTCTGAGTTGTAAGAAATTTTAGTATTGCTCATCATTTATAAGAGACATCGTTCTCTGGGTTTTCCCCACATTGGGGTTTTTCCCTGGGCTTGGCCCTAATCTCATTATGTTCATCTTTCTTTCGGTTTGACAATGATTAGGCTTGTTGTATTTAGTTTTCAAGTTCAGGCCTGAATTTATTAATGAGTAGACTTCATTAATAATAAGCATAACTCAGTGAAAGAATAAATCAAGCAATGAGTCTAAGTGTTTGACAAAAGTCCTATGAGAGCATTTATTAGATTTTGTCAAAATTTCTTCATGGTATCAGAGCCAGGATATTGAAAGATTGTGAACACTTTATTTTCTTGCTGAGAAAGCAAGAACTATTAGGGCTTGTTGATACAAGTGACTTGTAAGTGTTGCTTGCATCAAAAGTTAGCTCTAAAGACAAGCTACACAGTACCGAGATGACTTCACTCAGGAAAAATGAGGAGGCTACCTCCTTTAATTCATGTTGTGGTAGTACCAGTTACTAGGATGCTAGGACTCAGTCGATTGATAGTGGAGCATTCAGACATACGACAGGAACATGGGATATGTTCCTCGGTATTTCAGAAACAGGTTCAGGACATCATGTACAGACTGGAGTAGGATTAGTGCATGAGGTAAGAGGAGTTGGGAGAGTTCGTCTCCAACTTGCACTTGGAGAATTTATGGAAGTTGATGATGTACTTTTTGTTACAGGGATAACATATAACTTACTCTTAATGTCAGCCTTGGAGGACGATGGATATGTAGTATTGTTCAAACATGGACACGTGTTCATCTACTCAGTGAGAGTGTGTCTAGTTGCAACAATGTTGTTGGGTGATCAGAGAGATAGAGAATACATAGTGTGTGGTTGGCCTATGTATGGGAGATCTTGATGGATTTCAGATTCTAGATCAGTGTAAGAGGAAGAGGGAGAGCGGGATGCCCCAGAGAGTGTGTCAGTTCCAAGTATATAGTATTTGATATGGGGAAGTGGACAAGAGGCTAATTTTTCCAGTATTGGAAAGCGAGTCATCGAGTATGAGAGGGTTGAGCAAGGTCGGGATAGGAGAGCAGAGTCTCCTATGAGCTCAGATTTCAGAGTAGTCTCCAAAGACATATCTTCACATCAGATTCCATAGCAAGAGGAAGTTGTTGCAAGGAACAATGATCCAGATGGAGGAGATATAAGTGTCGGAAGTACCTCCCTCGTTAAGAGGGAGCATTAAAAAATGTAACTTAGGAGGTCCTTTTCATGTTTTGATGTCTATCATGGGGGGGACAAAAGTTATGTTTCCTAGACGTACTTTTTTAATGTAATGAGACTTTATATTATTAAAGTGACATTTGTACTATATGAACTTAAAGTGTATTTAAGTTATGGGACGCTAAAGTGCATTTAATTATTAATGAGTATTTAATATGAGCATTAAATATGATCCCTAAGATCAAGTTAATCCTAACCATTGAAAAGGTGGTTAGGGAAGTTAGGGTTTGGGAAAAGAAAGATAAAGTATAAAAGACATGTTGGGGAAGAAAAAGACATCAAGTGAGAGAATGATCAGCAAAAATAAATCCGAGTTTGATTTCTGAGTTGAGAGAGCATTTTCTAAGGCAAATCAGGGGCATGATTTCCAAGACAACTTGCAGCAGGGAGAAAATTTGTACAACCATTAATTAAACTGCCCGTACAACAAATTTCTTGTCCATACCACCACGTTTTGGCATATTTTTTGAGGCAACAACCAGAGGCACAATTTATAGGGTGCTCGAACAATCTATATAGTCAGTACACTGCTCATATTTGGCACATATCTCGAGGAGAAGAAGACAACAAATTTCAGAATCCGTATAGTACAGATTGGCACGTGGGATGAGTTTTTGTTGGCATGTGTGGGCACTTTTCTCCAAGATTTTCTGTCAGTTTGAGAGATAAATTTTGTGTGGTTTTGCATTTATGATTTGTATGGTGGAAAAATAAAATTTCTAAGTTGTATGAAATTTTAGTATTTCTCTTCATTTATAAAATACATCTTTCTCTGGGTTTTCCCCACATTGGGGCTTTTCCCTAGGCTTGGCCCTAAACTCATTCTATTCTTCTTTCTTTCAGTTTGACAGTGATTAGGCTTGTTGTATTTAGTTTTCAAGTTCAAGCCTGAATTTATTAATGAGCAGACTTCATTAATAATAAGCATAACTCAGTGAAAGAATAAATCAAGTAATGAGCCTAAGTGTTTGACAAAAAGTCCTAAGAGAACATTTATTAGATGTTGTCAAAATTTCTTCATGGTATCAAAGGCAAGATATTGAAAGATTGTGAACACTTTATTTTCTTTCTAAGAGAGTAAGAGCTATTAGGGCTTGTTGATACAAATGACTTGTAAGTGTTGCTTGCAGCGAAAACTAGCTCTAAAGACAAGTTGCATAGTACCGGGATGACTTCACTTAGGAAAAATGAGGAGGTTACCTCCTTTAATTCAAGCTGTCATAGTACCGATTACCAAGTTGCTAGGGATTGGTCGATAGTAGAGCATTTAGACATATGACAAGAACATTGGATATGTTCTTCAGTATTTCAGAAACATGTTTAGGACATCATGTACAGATTGGAGTAGGATCAGTGCATGAGGTGAGAGGAGTTGGGAGAGTTCATTTCCAACTTGCACTTGAGAATTTCTAGAAGTTGATGATGTACTTTTTGTTCTAGGGCTAACAGGATACTTACTCTCAATATCAGCATTGGAGGATGATGGATAAGTAGTATTTTTCAGACGTGGACATATGTTACTCTACTCAGTGAGTCAAAGTACGTCCGGTTGTGACAGTGTTGTTGGGTGATCAAAGAGATTGGGAATACATAGTGCATGGTTGGCCTATGTATGGGAGATCTGGATGGATTTCATATTCTAGATCAGTGTTAGAGGAAAAGGGAGAGCGGGATGCCCCAGAGTCTGTGTCAGTGCTAAGTATACAGTCTTTGATATGGGGAAGTGGACAAGAGGCTACTTCTTCCAGTATCGGCAAGAGATTCGGCCAGTATGAGAGGATTGAGCAAGCTCAAGATAGGCGAGTAGAGTCTCCTAGGAGCTCAAATTGCAAGGTAGTCTTCAGAGACATATCTTAAGATCAGAGTCCAAAGCAAGAGGAAGTTGCTACAGGGAATAGTGATCCAGGTGGAGGAGATACAAGTGTCGGAAGGACCTCCCTCGTTAAGAGGGAGTGTTGAAAAATGTAACTCAAGAGGTCCTTTTCATGTTTTGATGTCTATCATGGGGGGGGGGGGGAAGTTATGTTTCCTAGATGTACTTTTTTAATGTAATGAGACTTATAATATTAAAGTGACTTTTGTACTTTATGAACTTAAAGTGTATTTAAGTTGTGGGACCCTAAAGTGCATTTAATTTGAAAGTGTATTTAATATGAGCATTAAATGTGAACCCTAAGATAAAGTTAATCCTAACCATTGAAAAGGTGGTTAGGGAAGTCGAGGTTTGGGAAAAGGAAGATAAAGTATAAAAGACATCTAGGGGAAGAAAAAGACATAAGTGAGAAATATCAGAAAGAAAGAAATCCGAGTTTGAGTTTTGAGTTGAGAGAGAGCATTTTCCAAGGAAAATCAGTGGCATAATTTCCAAGACAATTTGTAGCAAAGAGAAAATCTGTACAATCATTAACTAAATTGTTCGTACAACATATTTCATGTCCATACAACGTTTTGGCATAGTTTTCAAGGAAGCAAGCAGAGGAACAAATTACAAGGTGCTAGAACAGTCTGTACACTGCTTATATTTAGCACAAATACCAAGGAGAATAAGACAACAAATTTCAGAATCCGTACAATACAGATTGGCACGTGTGGGATAAGTTTTTGTTGGCATGTGTGGGCACTTTTCTCCAAGATTTTTTGTTAGTTTGAGAGATAAATTTTGTGTGGTTTTGCATTTCTTATTTGTATGGTGGAAAAATAAAAATTTTGAGTTGTATGAAATTTCAGTATTGCTCTTCATTTATAAAAGACATCTTTCTCTGGGTTTCCCCACATTGGGGTTTCTCCTTGGCCTTGGCCCTAAACTCATTGTGTTCATCTTTCTTTCAGTTTGACATTGATTAGGCTTGTTGTATTTATTTTTCAAGTTCAGGCCTGAATTTATTAATGAGCAGACTTCATTAATAATAAGCATAACTCAGCGAAATAATAAATCAAGTAATGAGCCTAAGTGTTTGACAAAAGTCCTAAGGGAGCATTTATTAGATTTTGTCAAAATTTCTTCATAGTATTCCAACAACAAGAAGTTTATATTTTCTCCTTCCTTTAATGCACAAAGTGGAATTAAATCTCCCTACCAACTATGAGAACATGGTGGGAGTAGAAATCAAAGAGGCAAACAAAAAAATTGATGAGAACGTTTCTTTTTAGAAGTCCTCTTTAATGAATCTGCTAGTAAAAGTGTCAATCATTCACTCTCTTTGTTGGCACATAGGAAACCTCTATCCACTGGTATAGATTTCGCATTGGAGAAGACAATGGGATCAAAAGAGTCCAACCCACAAGTATTCGAAGGAATTATTGATATCAAAGCACCCACAAGCTCCCTTAATTTGGTTGAACTTGTGGCTTCATGTCAAGGCCATCTATAGATAGGAAATATTTTAATAAGGTTTTTTTAATTATTATGATTGATTAGTCATGACGGAAATATTTTTAAAATTTATATGTAGTAAAAAAAATTATCTTAATTATAAAACGTGGTACTCATTTCATACTTGCAATTAGTATTGCATAACGAAATCTATCATAAATTGTTGTACTTAGGTGTCTCCAGAACCATAAGATAAAACTATTGGCCATTATTACTGTCTTCAAAACTCAATGTCATCATTATCCTCTCTTCACCAAACACCAATGCCAGCTCCACCTTATGATCTTTTTAAGGGATGCAATATTTTAATGGAAGACGATTTAACTGTTGGAATTAGAGAAACTCTTTCAAATATGAAATGAAGATAGTAAATTCAAATATCTAAAAAAATAAGCACCACCACATTTATTTTCACAAAACTTGATTTTTATCTTATGGAAAATATTAGGAAAGAAAATTTCATTTTTAAGTTTATTTTAGATTTTATTTTTAAAGTAATATTATTTCATTTTATTTTTTAATATATATATATATATATATATATATATATATATATATAATTTAAAAGTAATTTTAAATTATTTTATTATTATCATTTTCTCCAAAATTAAAAGGCAGGGACTAAACTGCCATAGCATTAGTGAAAGTATTTTTTTTTTCTTTTATAAAATATAAAGTTACAATTTTTACCTTGGAAAAAATGTGTAAATTATGTGCATTTTTTTTCTTCCCAAAATAGATAAATACCTAAAAAAAATGTGGTTTGGGGTGGTTGGGTCACTCTTATTTTTCCATATATATATATAGTTAATACAATTCTTTACCAATCTTCCGTTTACTTCAAAGTTCACAATATAAACCCAAAATTGTAATTTTAAAAAAAAATTACAAATTTAATCCAAAAACAAACATAAATATTACCTATTTCATATTTTCACCAATCATAATTATAATTCAACTTTAGACAAATTTGTATACTTGAATAAAATTATGTCAAGTATGAAATAAATACGAAACTTTTTTTTTGTAAGTAAGCACCCACGGGGATTTGAACTTGTGACCTTCCATTTACGACTTCTCAACTCAATTACTCATTACCAATTGCTCTACCCCCATGGGAAAAATAAATACAAAACTTAATCTCAAGTAAAATTAGGAGTTTTTCCATATCTCCAAGTGAGAAGTGATATGATTGCCATCTTCCACACCCTCCATGTAGATGTGACGTTTGGTAGGGACGAGATAATATATGACACAAGATTTAGATCCAGTGTACAACTAGGGATCTACCATGTGTAGTCAACATAAATCACAATGAAGACTGAGTTTAGTGAGGAAGGTGGTCATGCTAGGTCGCTAGTGGCTAGGAGTAATGATGGTGGCCAAGAGGAACATTTCAAACATCATGGCTCCCCTGTCTAGGGGAATGATGGTTGGCAGTGGTTTGTTGGTTCCCTCACTTGGGAGTATGGAGAAGGCAGGGAATAAAATGCTATACAACACACTTGAAGATGACTCTACCTCATTCACCTCCCTTTTAATTGAGCAATTGTTGATTGAAGACTTTATTCTCTGATGGGGGCAGGGATATATATTGGCCGTGGGGTTGTGAATCCAATTTTTTCTTGAGCATCATGGTGAGTGGAAGGTGTGGATGAAAGTTATCTTGCCTGGAATTTAGTAGGAACTCACGAAGGCAGAGAAGTGGGTTAAGAGAAAACATGAGATGCTAGATTAGAAGGAGATTCAAGTTGATATGGTGCAGTGGGTCTCCAAAACAAGGGATATCAAATTATCTAAAATGGTTGTCTTATACTTGTAGATTAATATCATGCTCAACATATCTCTTATGGAGAGATGGGAGGAGAGAAAGGAGATCCTTCTACAACATGACGATACTCTTAAACATATTCATTGAGTGGACACCAAGCTTCATCTCATTGCTATGGCAATAATTGGGTTAATAGTTAGGCTCAACATGCTTTCCAAAGAAACCATTGGTATGGTCTTCAAGAAGTAGACTCCAACAGGGTAGCACAACAAGGCTCCACTAGTTCCTGAGGTGTCCACTATGTCAATTTTCTATGATGACTTAATATTTTGCATTGTGTCTTGACAATTTTTCTCTTTTGAATAAAAGCTATGATAACTTTGAAAAACAATATGCCATCTATAGGAATAAGGTTGATATATATAAGAGTATTGAACAATGCGGTTAAAAAATTTAAGTACTTGCTTATACTGGAATTTGGATGACAAACTATTTTTATGCGACCGGTCTAATTTATGGCTAGTTAAAGACTTTTTCACTAAAACTTGTATATTTTTTCCTTACAATAATATAATGTTTAGATAACTTAAAAACAATTTCTCTTTATTTATATTTAAATAGAGTTATGATAATCATAAAATAAATAGAAAAACCAAATGTCTAAGGCATACTAGAATATTCAACTTAGTATGTTGATTTGGTGATCACATATATAATTTTAATATCTGGAAATTTTAAAAAGAGAAAATGGTGGAACATTTTGGTATTATTGTGTGACACTAAAGAGAAAATGATCAATTAAAAATAGTTATGAAGATATATACATGTTAAGTTATTCATTAATCGGCCAAAGGGGTTGGATCCATTGGTGAAGAGCAAGGAGTTTTTCACCAATGGGCAAGGTTCAATTCTAATGAGGATCAAACCTAGAGCCATGGGGGCACCTTGAGGTAGTGGTCGAATGTGTGGTTCCACCTAGAGAGATTGTATTAATTGATCTTGTGACCCGTGGACACATAAGTGGATCAAAGCCCACCCCCATGTCCTCCTAACTATATAAGCCCAAAGGGGTTGGATCCATTGGTGAAGAGCGAGGAGTTTTTGACCAGTGGGCAATGTTCAATTCCAATGAGGGCCAAACCTGGAGCCATGGGGCACCTTGTGGTAGTGGTAGAACGTGTGGTTCCACCTAGAGAGATTGTATTAAATGATCTTGTGACATGTGGACACATAAGTGGATCAAATCCCACCCCCATGTCCTCCTAACATTTAATTCAATTCTCGCTAGCTCTTTCGGTTAAGGTGTGGGTCTCGTCAGCAGGGAGACCCGAGTTCAATTCCCCTTAAGGGTGAGTTAGTTGGGAGGAGACACCCAAAAATACAGCCATCACAAGGGTCGGTGTGGCCCAGGCTGAGTGCGATCCACGTGTGACTTTGATGGCTTAGATGCCCCTGGGTTGCAGTTCTTAACCAATGGTTCATTGCTACCGGCCCCGAGTGATGGGAAATCGAACAAACAAACAAAAAAAGTTATTCATCAATCCATATGCCATATGAGCTCAAGATATAACAAACCTTCTCATTTAAATTAAAATAGAAATAATTAATATCACTTAAATAAATATACATTAAAATTAATTTAAATTTTAGGAATTTAAATCATTAAAATTAATTTAAATTTTATGAATTAAAATCATTAAAATTAATTTAAATTTTATGAATTAAAATCATTAAAATTAATTTAAATTTTATGAAATTTTAAATCCACATATTACTTCACATCCAATGATAAGGGGGAAAGATTGTGTGAGCACCATGTCAATGAGGCCGAGGTATGTTGCAATGACACTCTAGAATGTTACTCTCAAGGCTATAAATGGAATCGTTGAAGACTCCACTACCATGTTTGGTACAAGCCACTCACTTGGGCATTCAAGCTCAATCATAAACAAGAATGAGGGAACAATTTGGCCAGTACATGCACAAGATCGTTTCCATGATGAAGTCGCTCAATGATTTGATGGTTCTAATGGTCTCTTGTCAAATGTTGGCACCTAAAATGATTCATATGGTGGTTTTAAGTTGGATCATGGATGGCGATGAATTATATACTTCTCCAAAAATTGCATGACGACGTTGCAAGGCACTACCCCTTATCTAGATTTAATAAGTTGGAAGTTGGAGTTTAAGTTTGGTAAGTCCTAGTCTAGTGGTAGTCACTGGTTTCTATTCCTTTTGGGTTCCTTTTTCTGGTCACTAGTAGATGTTTCTGCAAAGAATTGGTTCATTCTAGACCATGCTTGGGCCTCTCTTCATATTCTCTTCTACGGAGTAGTGGGTTTGTTGATGGTTAGAAATAGGAAGAGCTTAAATTTCTCTACTTATTACCACATCAGAAATTGAATCCACCCCCCTAGGGTGTCCTCCTTTATTCAATTCCCAGTAGCATGGCAAGAAGGGGAGTGGGAAAAGGGGTTGTAGAGGATAAGGACAAAGCCACTGGCCTTGTTTTATGCAAGAAGTCGAGACCTATAACCTTATTTATAGGAGAAAAATCCCCACCCACATCCAAAAGGAGATCTCTTAGGCAGAAGAATGAGTGAAAATGAAACACGATCTAGTCGACGATAAGGACATGGAGCAAGAGATGCAACCATGGGTTCCATATGAGAGAATTTCTCACACTCGTGATACTAAGTATTTCAAAATGGTTCTCCTCTACTAGAAAATGAAATCGATGTTGGGGAAGGCTCTCATGGATAGTAGGGAAGAACATAAGGACATTATGTTACCAATGGACAAGCTTCAAGAGCAGGTCAAGTAGCTCAATGCCAAGCTCAATCTCATTCCAATGGTCACCATGGCCTTTGAATTCGTAGCAAGGGAGTCTACAACCAAGGAGCACTCCCCTACCTAGGTTCAAGATGCTCCTATGATATCTATTTATGATGATAAACATAATCCATAGTCTTTTTATTATTGTTGTTTCATTTTGATCTTAAGTTATCCTAGGATTTATCTCGGAAGTTCTAAATGTGTCTAGTTTAGTATTATACTAGGTAATATTAGAGACAAGAAAAAGAGAACAAAATTGTTTTTCAATAATAATCTTATGTTTTATGGCTGGTTTCTTTTCCCATATGGAAGATTAAGAAATTAATGAGATGTATATTTTTATTAATTAATATAATATTAGAATAATTTTAAAAAATCTATAGATTACATATATTTAAATCAAAGTATCTTTTTATTAAATCAAAGTAGATATTAACCATTCATGTAACTTTGATAAAGTTTTTGAATAACCTATTAAATCAAAGTAGATATTAAGCATTCATGTAACCTTGATACAAGTTTTTAAATAACCAATTATCATTTTTTAGTTGTAAAGAAATAATATATTTTTAAATTAATATTCATATAAATTAATTTTTTATTTTATTTTTTAAATCAAAATTCATATTTTCTTATAACATTCATTCATAACAAAGAATTTGAGCCATGTTATTGGGCGCCAAAGGTTCTCATGATTTGAATTATCAAATGATGTATCATGAAATTCCATTTTTATAAACAATTTAGTTATTAAAAAGTGTTTAATTTCATAAAATAAAATTTTAATTAAATTGTAAATTGATTTTAAAAATTTTAAAATCATAATTAAAATGAAATTATATATATAATTATTATTTTCACCAAAATTTATAAATAAATGAAATGTTTGTAAAAAAAAAATTCACATGTGGTTCACAAAGGAGTAAGTTATTTAGAATTTAAATTATATTTTTGAATGCATGATATAGCAATGTATAGTCACCTTGAAGATGAGGATTTGACCTGGAGACTTTTTGCTCACAACTTACAACACTCAACTACTTGAATTGACCCAATTAACTTAAAATACCTGTAAATATGTATGTTAAATTAATATTATTTCTTCACATACATGTGAAAAAATATATATTTAGAATATAATTGAAATGTATTATAAATTAATTTTGTTTTTTATTTAAAATAATAAAAATAAATTTTTGTTTATTTTATTTAAAAAAAATAAGAATCAATTTAAATTACTAAAAATAATAAATATTAATATTGTACAGTCATATTAAAATAATAATTTTATAATATTTAACAATGTTTATTTTTTTTACCTAAAAATAAAAATTTTATCATTTCAAAATTATAATTTCAATAAAAAAATACTTTATTGAATTTTAATTATAATAAATTACAAAATATCATATTATAATTTTAATAAAAATCATTTCCAATTTTAATAATTACAACCTAGAAAATACCATATTATAAACATCGTTCATCACTCAATTGGTTTTTCTCATGTTTTTGTAACATCTATCCAATTTTCTCACTGTTTATTCTCTTTGACACCTTTCTCACTCTATCCTTTTATTTTAACACGTGTCCTCTATATTCATTGATACAAGAATGTCCCTATATTTATTCAGATCATTATTATTATTATGTTAATGTTGTGAGTTCTTGTTCTAAATTTTGGTTTTACAAAATCATAAAATTATTTTAAAATTCTGTCCCGTAGTGGAATTGAATATAGAAAGACAATTTGAACTCAATCACTAATTATAATATACTTAACAATAATAATATATTATATTATCGTCTTGTTAGATGTCCCATGCTTTTGGATTAGGTTAGCTTCAATCATTCAATCGTCCTTATCTATGTTCAATGTTCAACCTTCACAAAATGATGTCTACTAATGGATAAAGTCTTATTAGGAAGTCAAAACCCTATAATCGAGGAGACATGGATATGTTCCATGAGCACTTTTGATACTTGTGAGAGGAGATCGAAATGTAGGGCATGCCCATATCATTAAAGACACTAGTACCAAGTGGAAGACAATAGGCATTGATCAGAAATGGCATTGACAGCAATACTAGAGATGTTAATGCCAATTATGCCATTATCTAGAAGGACCTTGTATTGTTGGTATGGTTGGACTAAGCTTTAATTAGAGTTGAGAAAAAGGTGTATATGCAGTTATCTAATTAGAGTTGAGAAAAAGGAGTATATGCAGTCATCTAAAGAGAGGGGAAGGATCAAATTTTCGAGGGCATCTTCTGGGGTTAATCAAAAGAGAATTGGATTTGGAAACATTGAGTGGCAACATTAGTAATTTCAGTTTCAACTTAGAAGCTACGTGCAAGAATACGATGAAGAAGTAAAGAAAATGTGAAACAAAATAGAATTAAGTGAGAATGGTGATAGGAGAAGATTTTCATTTCAGTTTCAACTCGGAAGCTCCGTGCAAGAATACGATGAAGAAACAAAGAAAGTGTGAAACAAAATAGAATTGGGTGAGAATGGTGACAGGAGAAGATTTAATGTTAGAGTAGGTCTTGGAGTATAATGGGAAGGCCCTAAATGGAAATTTTTATGGAAGACAAGTTTCAAAGAGGACCCTAAACGAGTAGTTGCAAACTATTTGGTGTAGTCTTAGGCTATGGCGAAAAACTTCATAACATAACTTTGACTAGTTATGAGGTAAGGGGTGTGTCCTTTGACTTTTCGTTTAGCATAATAAGAATAAGAATAAGAATAATAAAGTGAATTTTATCTAGCTAAGCATGTTTCTTTGGTGGCATCATCCTTGTCTTTGACTAGTTTTAGGGATTTTTCTTGGTCTTTCATTTGAGTGTTGGCAAGGTTCCTTCGTAATATTTGTATATCATACCCTGCAGTCATGATTTGACTTGGTTGTTTATTGTAAAACCTTGATGCTTCTTGGGTATGTACTTGACTTGCTTCCATTGTTGCATTTTATATGGTATTCACACACTTTTTCTTTAGTTGTAATTCACTTTTCTTGGGAATGGACCCTTTAATGCCATATTGATTAAAAAAAAATTCAAGAAAGTTTTCAAAAAAGATTCCATCAAAAGAGTTTTCAAAATATTTTACTTTATATACAAGGGAATACTATGACTCAAAATGGCTATGTTTTTTTAAGAAAAAAATGTTGGTCCAACTTTCCAACCCCTACCACTATTAAAAATTCCTTAAAATCTCTTAAAGACCTTATTGATCCCACAATTTACAAAAATCTATTTTCATGGTTCCTTGCTAATATTAGAAATCTTACATGGGTAAAAATGGTCAATCCATAAAGATAACCATACAAGAACATGTAGCACTTATCAAATGCAACTATGTTTGTGTGCATTGGCTTAACACCGAGAGAAGACAAACACTGAGCTAAAACAACATTGACTATTTGCACTCATTATCCAATGATTTTTCTATCCAAAATTTAGTGGAAATTATTAAAATTGTAGTAACTTTGGATTATTAGAATTGTATAATAAGGATGCTCATGAGTAATTAAAGTCGTTGAATCCATTTTTGTAATCAAAATTACAATTTAAATAATAAAAATTGTGACGTCAAATTTTAGCCAAAAAAAATAAATGCAAATCATCTACTATTTAAATTTTTAAATTTGAAAAAAGAAAAAATGGCCATCACATCACTATAATACGAAATACAATAAGAAATTCAATAAATTGATTAATAACAAATACATACATCAATTACTAACAACAAAGCTTTAAATATTGAGTGGAGTGGTGTGTAATGTTTTGATTCAAAACGAAATGTATTATTATATTTGGAGTGGTGTGTAATGTTTTGATTCAAAACGAAATGTATTATTATATTTGGAGTGGTGTGTAATGTTTTGATCCAAAACGAAATGTATTATTATATTTTCTTTTTAATGATAAATATTATATTTCCATTCACGTGCATGATATTACCATATTATATTATTTTTCCCATTCACGGCGTACATGATATTACCACGTGCTCGGGGTACTTTGTCTAAGTAATTTGTTTGTAAAGCATGCACTATAGTGGAATTTTCCTGTAGTACATGGTTTCATTTTTATGAATTAATTTTTTTATTCTTTATTAAAGTACATTTAAAATAATTTTCTTGCCAGCAGTTTTAAGTTGGTTTGCAAGTTATTTTTGTACGAACTAAAAGTAATATTTTGCTTTTTCTAAGTTGGTTTGCAAGTTATTTTTGTTTGAACTAAAAGTAATATTTTGCTTTTTCTATAAACTAGAAACTCATTAAATAATTGATTTTTACGCTGTATGTTCCTATGTCGCCCAATTATATGGTCCATTATATTAATGCCTGAAGTTTGTCACATATATATAAATGAAGGACGTTAAGCGCGACTATTTGGATTTGCCCGTGGTTTTTGGCTGGAATTCGGCCAAATTTTTATGTGTGAATATGAATTTTTTTCTTTCATTTAAATCGTTTATTAAGAGTATAAATAGATTTAGTATTCTTGAAAACCCTAGGGCACTTGATTCGGCCAAATTTTTATTTGTGAATATGAATTTTTTCATGCATTCAAATCACTTTTTTAAATGTATATATAGATTTAGTATTCTTAAAAACCCTAGCGCGAATAATTTATTTATTTTCATGCATTTAAATTGCTTTTTTAAATGTATAAATAACATTCATTTATGCAAGTATAACCATTGTTGTAATGAATTTCCAAAATTCATTGCCGGATTCTGTGAAAGACTAGCTGGAAAAGACTACTTGTAAATTACAGACTAGAATAAAAGATAACCAAAACTCCCCGTAATTTTAGGATAAAAACTGGTTAAAATTATTGTTGGAAATTGTTATTTTGATAATTTTGTAATTTCAGCAATTGGGATTGCTGTTTTAGATTAATTATCAATTTTAAAACTATCCAGATTGCCCAAATTGCGATCTAAATCCTTCAAATTACGATTTTAACAAGAATCACTCTACCGAATTCCAAAAATCAGAGACATTTTAGTTAACCCTTATACAACTTAGTATAAATTACTTATAAAAAAAGCTAAACATTTTGGAATTTGAATCTCTTTTCACTTTATCATCAAAGGTGGCCTTATAATCTTTATCTAAAACATTGGTTTAAATATAAAAATAAATTCAAGTGCAGGTACAGCATATTAATATAAAAATAAAATAATATTAATAGAAAATTACCCATCCACAAATTTCAGATGTTCGTAATTAATTTGCCTTTTTCATGTTCTATGTATGGTCGCTGGCCGGACAATGATGTTTCCTCCTTTACAGTCTGAGTAATTGGATCAGGAAACCCATGTCAGTTGAATCATTGAGTGTACGTGGTTCAGGGCAATTTTTTTAAAAGAAATTTTGGTTCCAGTTTCAAAGTGACAAAGTGATAGTTGTCATGGTGTAATAGACTGGAAAAATGTATAATAAATAAGTAAATGACATAAGTATAATATTTAAAGATGAGATGATTTGGATTTTTTTGTTTTTTCCGTTTCAAAATCAAAATCAAGTTAGTAGTATTAGAATTGCAGATATAAAGTAAGATAGAAATAAGGGATCCTGAAAAATAAAATGTTATGATTTGGTCAAAAAGTCAAATTTCATTAATAATAATTAAAAAATTTAAAATCATTTCATTTTTAAACTACTTTATATTTAAATGGTCATTGTTTTAAAAATGATAACTACCTTTCTTTTAGCTACAAGTGACTTAAATTACCCTATCAAGATAGTTTAAAAAACAAACAAAAAATTCATTAATAATAATTAAAAAATTCAAAATCATTTCATCCTTAAACTACTCTATATTTAAATGGTTATTGTTTTAAAAATGATAACTACCTTTCTTTCAGCTACAAATGACTTAAATTACTCTATCAGGATAGTTTAAAAAACAAAAAAGATTTGACAATGAATTAAATTAGTAAATCACATACAATCAATATATTTGAATTGAATTTAAATAATAAATCAACAATCATCTTCATTTGGGAGTGGGGAGAGGTTCTAATATCAGAGCAGAACTTATTTCTTTGTGGGGCTGCTTTTTTTGCCAAGTCCTTGGGTTTATTTTCCTTTTCTGTTTTTGGGGACTTTAGGTGTGATTAGCTGGGTAAAAGGTGAAGAAAGACTAAACTTTGTGGAACTGAATGACTGGATTAAAATAACTTGTATTATCATCTCATTCTTCACTTCCATTTCCTTCCATCACATCTACAGGGAACATAATCAGGAAGTGGATTTTCTTTCCAAACGTGCTTTGGGTGAAATGGATGGTTCCATGCTTATAGAAGAATACAGAGGAGGCACTCTATACAATTCGGATGTCATATCCTTTGTTTGACGGTTTATTTCTGATATACAATTTGGATGTCATATCCTTTGTTTGACGGTTTATTTCTGATATCACTAGATTAGACTACTACTGTTAAAGGCTTGAGGGATCTTATGATTATGTTGGACTAAAATTTTGTAAGGCTTGTATATTTAGGCTTCTTTCTAGACTTTTGTTGTTGAAAAGGAGCAGGCTGCTCGTTTTATCTTGTATAATTTTGGACACAACTTCTATATAATATAAGTTGTCTTTTTTCTTATGAAAAAAAAATCAACAATATACATCCAACACAATTGCATTTAAAGCAACTTTGATCTAAAAGTCTATATCCCAGGGCTTTAGATTCAAGAATCTATATTCAATGAAACTTGGGAGGATTTGGCTTTTCTGATTTTTTTTGAAGGGAATTTAACTTCTTTTTTTTAAATTGGATTTTGTGTTATTGGATTAAGCTTTTAAATGTATAAATAGATTCAGTAACTTTGAATATCCCAAGACATCCTATTAAGCAATTTTAATACTAATTTTTAAGAATTAAAAAAAATCTTCCCAAACTTAATCAAAATCATGCCTAGAAAACGCTCTCCAATAAAGGCAAAATCATCACCAATTTAGCGCTGTAAATCACCATAAGGAATTCCATCACGGAATATCTGGAATCTGCTCATGTCATCCCTGACGCAGTTGATTTTTTGTAATGTTATGTTATTGACCATTCTATTGTCTTATGAGGTGACTCTTTTTCAATTCTAAGATGGGAGCTTATTTTTGGAGAGAATCGTAGCTATTTTCAGAATTGCATATCAATATATTGTTGAAACATCTAACTGTTGTTTCGTAAAATCCAACAATATAATACATTTAGAAATGTACAATTCTAAACACATCACATGTCTTTTGGGTTTGGGTGGGCTCCAATCATCGGCCCTCATTAATGCCTTCGAATCATTGAATTCGCATTAAATGCCATTGGCCCTCATTAATGCCCTCAACCCATTCAATTCGCACTAAATGTCATCAACTCTGAGTGATTAAATCCATTACTGAATAATTGTGCTTAATATATATAAAATAACTTTTATTATGACCAGCACGCAATAATAACTATTACAGATTTCCAAATAGCGTGATTACTGAGCAGCTGTGATTGCTATATATGTCACACGACATGGTGATGATTATCATCTTTGCTATTGTCTCATAAATTTCAGTATTTAGAATCTACCCTCCAATGTCGTCGAGATCACAGCTGTGTATCGATTCCCTTTGCATGCTTCTCCTACTAAAGGCTGTGTCAGATCATTTTATTTAGTGGACAAATGATTCTTGATGAATCAACTTTGCTCGTCTAAATTTAGATCACCACCACCTCGATGCAGGAGATTTTGTCTTCCCTACAGCAGGTTTGTTCTGTAATGGATTATTTTCACCTTTGATTTCTCGTTTCTTCATTATTTTCTGCTCTGAAGGAGAAGACTATACCAGAGTAGAATTTAGCGCTACAATCCTGTAAATTTTACAATTATTGGACTAAAATTTCAGACATTGTTACCCATTTCATGCTGAAGATGGGTATTTTCTTATGTTTTTCAAGCAATTGGCTATTTTAAGAGTAAGTTACAGTCTCTGTCTACTTGCTTTTGGGGTACCAACTTGATCATCTAGAGGCCAGGATTGGATTAAAATCAGAAAGCTTCATGGTATGTAGGAGAGTCAGAAAGCTTTCAACATGATGTCAAGGTAGTAGTTTTGTCTAAGTTGAGTTACAATCCAAAGCTATGAATCCGTGGCTGGTGAAATAGGTCCAGCTGTCCTTAATGCTTCGTCCAGTAAAGACAGATTCAGGGTTATACTTAAGACTGAAGTGTTTGGGCACTTGGTTCTCAAGCTATGTATTGCTATAGGCAATTTCAGCATTAAAAGGGGAGATAATCCTAGAGTAAATCCCAAAATTCTAAGTTGCAAAGTTAGTGGTTATCATTGGATATGTCACTTGTCTTCTACGATGCTTCATGATTCACAAACCCTGCATTTGTTTGAAGTTGGGACAAAGAATACCAGTTGTCTTATACTTCAGATCTCTTGGTGTTCCCCCGTTTGACATGTGTGAGCCTCTTGACTCTTGTCGTTCGGTTAGCATTTGGAGACGACTATCATTCTTCGTGCAATCCTCTACAATGGCCTTTGGAGCTATTCCGTAATCTCAGAAAATAGGACTTATCACTAGGCTCTACAATGATCTTATAAGTTGCGCTCAGTAGGCTCTAATGGTGATTAAAGCCTCGATCCCCTGTTGCAGGGTGTTCTCCAAAGAGTACAGTGGGAATGGTAGAGGAAGTGAAAAAAATTCCTGGTCTCTAGAGAAAAATTTCAGCCCAAGATAATAGGATAGTAGTGGCATCATCCCTGCTTCAGCTCCCGTATGCTCTGATTGGATTGTAACATTGATACAAGTATGCAGGAAACAAGGTTTAAAGTAGATGTCTGCAAATGTTAGACTTTGATCTAAATTTCATATTTGTGTGGCTCTGTAAAGCTGAAGGGCTACCTGGAAGTAATTTATGCCAATTTTATGTTTCCATTGTTCGTTTTAGATTATAAGGATTGAATTTGTTATCGCTCTGTTCCTTCATAGAATGAGAAAGTGGGTTCCTTAGTTTTTCTTTTGACAGGTCATCCTGGTTTTAGAGTAAGCTAACATGCTAATCTCTCTTTTTCAGGCACAGTCCTGCTCTTCTATTGAATTTTACAGCTAGCCAGGGGTTTCACATGCCATACAAAAAGCTTGCATTCGGTATAGGGTTACTGCAAATGAATGAAGACATAAAAAGCCATTGATTCTAAGTACTGCCTATAATATTCATTAAAAACCTCAGGAGAAAGAACGAGGAAGACAGGATGGAATTCTGGGACCTTCTAACTGTGGCTTCCATGCCAGTTGTGAAGATTCTTTTGATAAGTGGTCTGGGAGCTGTTCTGTCAACTCAGTATGCCGGTGTGCTAACTGAAGATTCTCTGAAACATATAAATAAGGTAAAGGATCACAAGCTTTGAGATATCCAATATTCATATGGCATCTTAAAAACATCTTAGAATGGAACTATGTGCTGTAAATCAGAACTATCACCAAGTCTATAGTGTTGCTATTCATAAAGGTCATATATTTTGTAAATTGTAACCTCCTGCATAAACATACTGATGGATAGCCATTACTGTGGCATACATGAACTTCTACTGCTTGCTGGCTTTGCTTTTTTTCTTTGACAGCTTCCTCTTATCACCAAGCGACTTCGCATATTTTAATGCTGTTTGAATCATGATGGATAGCTATTGCTGTGGCATACATGAACTTCTACTGCTTGCTGGCTTTGCTTTTTTTCTTTGACAGCTTCCTCTTATCACCATGCGGCTTTGCATATTTTAATGCTGTTTGAATCACAATGTCACCTTCAACTTGTATAATACTGTTAGGATTACAAAACTATTTAATGAGATTAGTTGGCATAATAGACATATGAAGGTAAACAATAAGAAATGAACAGAAAAAGAGAGAGGTGCTTTGCCAATAAGATATGCTAATAATAGAGAACAATCAAGGGGAAAGGGCTGTGTACAGAGTAACTTTATTCATTCAAGACCAGAGCAGTGGCCTATGAGAGTTTTTACTTATATAATTAGACTTTTGTGTTTGTGCCTCTCAACAGGTCATTTTTGTTGTATTTACACCAGCACTTATGTTTGCAAGCCTGGCGCAATCAGTGACATATGAAGATCTCATTTCCTGGTATGTAATATTTTAAATTTCCAGCTCGTTGGCTGTAAGGAGGGCTTCTTTTGTTCTTAAGATGTTTGTGATATTAATAAATTGATTTTTGCAACTAAACTGGGATTGTACCATAGACAGTCTTCTGATATCAATTTTTCCTAACATATTGTAATTTAGCAAAGAGTCTTAAAAGACAATATTTCCAGTTTCAACAAAGTTTCTTTCAATTGGTCCTAAGGAGATCAGTGAAACTTTGTGTCAATTAATTTTGTAAAGGTCTTGGACAATAAACAAGCACAGTAGGCTTGTGAATGCATATTTAGATGACCAATTTCTTCACTTGTAACAATTTCAGTTGGATAAGTTTTGATGAATTTGAATCAAATTTTTGCAGAAACTGTTCTTCAGCCAGGACTAGAAAATTTGCATTTGCTTGGCAAATAGATGCTGTTTTTTTATAACGTTCCTTCCAGATTATACTATGAAGGCATATTTAATAGTATTTCCATGTCCCACCTTTTTAAACCATGTAAAACTACAAATCTTCTAAAGCCCACTTGATACTGTTTTCTGCTAGCTTTATTTCTGAGAAAAATAAGATTTTTCATCTTCTGGAGTAACTAACATTTGCTTCATATCATATTATTACTCAAAATGTCTTGTTCATTTTTTCTATATTACCTCTTTCTCCCTGAAAGTCAACTGTCTTTTTCTTTTTCAGGTGGTCCATGCCAGTCAATGTTTTTTTTACATATCTCTTCGGAGCTATCCTCGGATGGATTGTTGTGAAAATAACCAAACCTCCAGAAAATTTAAAGGGCATAGTTGTTGCAAACTGTTGTGCAGGTAGGTGTACTTAATTCTATCCTATTGTGCAGCTGTAAATATTTCTAGAATATTTGATTTTAGATGTAAACTTGGGGTCTGGGGAAGACAGTGGAGCAATAGAATGCTTATTCTGTTGATATGACGAGTAGGTTAAAGCCAAGTTGATCTTTGGTCTGTTGATTTATACTGATCTCTGCATTTCAAAAATATCTTCTTGTGATGTATACATTCATCTGTGAATAGCAGATAGCATGATTCTTATCCCATTCTAAATTGTCTCAGTTAACCGTTTTACATAGAAAGTTTAGTTGAAGAATGGAAACAGATTACGTTTTTAAAATTCAAAATGCTGAATGTTTAAACATTCTTAAACTCTCATCATATACAGGAAACATGGGAAATCTTCTTGTCATTGTTGTTCCTGCATTGTGTCAAGAACAAGGAAGTCCCTTTGGAGAACCCAGTGTTTGCAAAGTAACTGGCACAGCATATGCTTCGTTTTCTCTGGCAGTATGATTCTGACTATATATTAATTCTCTGGACTTTAAATTATTATCGGCAATGCTTCTTTATGATTAAAAATTTGAATGCGCTCATTTCCACTGTTAGATGTTTACTTCTTACCGATTGTATTCATCGTGATTATATTCATCATCCGCAGACGATAAATTGAAGCGGGGTGAATTCCTCTATTCTTTTCTGATGCATTTGAAATTGGCTTTGCAGCTTGGCAGTGTCTTCGTATGGACTTATGGCTACAGTCTTTTGCGATCAGCTAGCCAAATTCATGAAGAAAGGGAATTAGAAAATGGGCTTGACGAGAAGATCCCAAATGTTGATTATTTAAATGGTGGAGAAACATCTAAACTTTTGAGGACAGTTCAAATTATTCCAGAAGTACCAAGTTCTGGTGGTGATTATCATTCTGATAAGCAGAGTGCAAGCAGAACGGTAAGGATTTCATTGCCATTCAAGAATTTCCATCAGGAAATTGGAATAGGCAAATCTGAACTTCTTTTGTGATTGTTTGTCATTATTCTAGCATTTGTTGAAGTCATTTTGATGCTTTTGCAGCAAGTTCAAAATGAAGTCGGGCTTTGTATCCATTGCAATTTTACCTCATCTTCTTATTTAGAAACCTTTCATCACGTTAACAAATGCCAATGTGTGCAGGATTTATACCCACACCGTTGAACGCATACTGTTGTCTCAATGTGAATTTGAAAGTGCCTGTATCCCTGAACAAAATCTTATAGTGAGAATTTTTTGTTAGAGTTGAATCTGTTCCTCAAAGTGGGAAACTCTTACAGACCTTCGAAGTTCTATTCAGGCACACAATTTTTTGACTTAAGAATTTGTAGCAATAATAATGCATATATTGTATGAGGGTTATCTGCTTCAAAAAACTATTAGCTGTGCATCATTTTCAGTTTCACTCACTACCTTAAAAACGGAAAAAAGGGGAAAAACTGTTTAAATTTGGTTAAGAAATAGACGCATAATCAGAATTTGCTGGGTAAAGGCTGTCAAATTAGACAGAACAGATAATCATCTTTGTAATTTTGATATTATGTTCTCAAGCAAATGTGATTAATTTTTTAAGGATCAGAGTTTCTGAAATCAAATGTGCTTTGCTTGTAGGTTGCATTCAATTCCTCGAGTGAAAAGCCAAGCTCTTTTCAAGCGTGGCTCAGAAAAGTTAAACGATATATGAATGAAACCGGTCACCTAATTCTTGAGGTGTTAATAGCACCTCCCACTGTTGGTGTGGTAAGTTGTTCAGATACACATGCAGATGGCCTTTACTTTTATTTTTGTTGTTCTGTAATGTTAGAAATGCAATTAAAACTTATGGAGGGTTGTTTGAATTTTGACGATCTTTATTCTGAGTTATTAAATAAGCTTATATCTCACAGAAAATAAAATTTATTTGTCAAAATAAGAAATGGGTCTGTTGAAACAGAGCTGCCAGAGTTCAGGGAACATGAGGGAACATGAAACCTGGAGGAAATTGCCTACACGTACCTGTCCCTGTCCCCGGTGCCGAATCCGGAACTTCGCCCATTTAAAAACTTAATAGTAAACCAAATTTAAACGAGAAGAAAACACTGAGTCAGAGGGAGAGGACTTAAAACCCCAGGGCGACCTACCAACGAATAAATCACGGAAAAGAACGAGCGAGGGAAGAGCAAATTTTTCACTGTTTTCCATTGGGCTTTCCCATCGCAGGTATTTGCACGTTTTAGCAGCAGCAGAGGAGGAATTTTTCCAGCAGAGACTTTTTAATCAATAGTGAGAAGTATGTAGAGGTTCTACAGCAATCATTTCAGGAGTTTGTAAGGGAGAACAGAGTTTTTCTCAACAGTGGGCATTTGCCAGCAGGATTTTTTCAGATTTATTTATTTATGTTTTATTATTATTGTGTTGGGTTAGGAGGCGGAACTTTGAAGAACAACCTTTGCAACTTGCAGAAGAGTGAATTGGTGGACAGGAAGCGGAAAAGAGAGGAAAATTGTTGCATTCAACAAACTAGCAACCATTCTCTCGGTGAAAACATGGAGGAGATTCAGTGGTTTGGCAATTCTTTTGCTGAAGGAGATTAGGTATTATATCATTTATGTTTTTTAAGTATGGGTTCCCTATGTCTAGGACCCCGATGTTCCCTGTGACATTTCCGAAATTTGGGGATGTCTTAACACGTTCCCTGGACATGTTAATTACAGGTCATTTCCCAAAAGTTTGCTAAGGTAGAGTTGCTTAAACCTGCTTATACTACATTCGGCTTCAAGGTCTATGGGAGGTGAAAGGGAATTTATGTGCCACTGTTATTAATGACATGTGGGCATCAATCATGGAGGCAATCTTATATAGACATTGCCATTGAGGCGAGGCATAAGATTCTTCATAATCTTTTCTAGGAAGGAGTTAAATTTGAAGTGAGGGGAATTTATTGTGTAGGAGAGGAGGCATCCATCATTTTGTGTCATATTTCCTTTTTTTTTTTAAATGTAACAATCGTTTTTGACCCCATGTTGTAATTGTAATTATATATGTAATAATGAAATGGCTAGAATCTAGCTATAAATGGTTTAGGATGACCAGATGTATTGTAATGATGTACAATGATATTTAATTTAAATCCCCAACAACTGCAAATGAAGATGGACGAAGAAAATACGGGGAACTATGATTTCACAAGTGAGGGAAGTGAAAGGGGGTCTAAAGGGGAGATGGCCCTAGTGACTTATTAATCTAAGTCATTATCTTTATTTAAAACCTTAAAAGGTGATTTTATCCTAAGGTCCCTAAAGCCATGTTTTTGAGAGTGGCTTAATTAGCCTTAACTTTATTATTATCCTGAGATGGGAATCAAGAAGGGAAAAGCAGGTTTCCTCTTAAGTGCCACATGGCAACTTATAGCCATGCATATGTAATGTGAGAATTAAACTCACAACTTCATTCATTCTAACATTCTATCATTAACTTATTAAGTCTAGGAAGCTGGTTATGATTGTAACCATCTTGGATGGTGTATGTGAGAGAAAACCTAGCCTACAGCTATAAATAGGTAATTTAATATTTGGACTGCTATATAGTTATTTTTACTTCCTCTGTTAAAATTAATATTATAGCAAGTCAATGGAAATAAAATTTGGAATAGGTATGTGGCATTTAATGTTGACCAGGTGGCACTATGGAGGATAAGTATAATAGGCATGTTGGCATAGATTTGATAGATTGGTAGGAAATTAGAAATTTCATTAAAGACATGTACAAAATTACAAATATTTTCTATACGGTTGTTCTCACAAGTAACAGGCATAGATCCATCTTAAAGTTGGATCTATCAAGTACTGAGAGAGGATCAAATTTCTTGAGGTATAAATTTTTTTATCATTTAATTTTGTGTCAAGTACACCTCAAGAAATTTGATCCCTTTTGGTGCTTGATAGATCTAGGTTTAAGATGGGTCTATGCTGGTTTATTTAAAATTTTTTTTGTCATGTTACGTGATAACATCTCCCCCATACTGAATTGTAGAGCACCTCGCTACTCTTGGTGCAATCAATTCCTTGGCCTATGAAAGGATTTGGAGTATTTATTGTGTTACTCATTCAATGAAGGGAAATTGTTTGGAATTAAAGCATGAAGAAAATCTGGTTTACATTCACAGGACTCTTTAACTTCTTTCCCGGAAAAACCCAAGGTACCAGGAGAAATGGGGATAGTTCATTGATGGTGCAGTAACTGTCTCTGATAGCCTCTGTGACATCCTCAAGCAATTGAAGATTGGTGTATAATCATGATCCAAAGAACTTGGTGGAAATGGGAATCTAGACATGTATGTTTCAAATAAATATTGATTCATTTGTTTGTCTTCTAGTCTAATATTCTATTGGTTATTGCAGATTGCGGGATTTATTGTTGGAGCAATCCCACCAGCAAAGGCTTTAATTGTTGGCACATCTTCTCCTCTTCGAGTGATCCAAGAGTCCATTTCCTTACTGGGGTATGCATCTCTATGGTTAATCCTTAGGAGTCCAATATGGTTAATCTTTAGGAGTCCAACTTGTGCAACGTGTGTTTGATTATTGTAGTATCAGTTGAGATTGTAGTGCTAGCTTTTATAGGTCATATGCTATGAGCATGCACCACTGCAAAACAAGAAGCAACCAGTATCGGTTAACTTCCCTTTTTCTCAGTTTCTATTGAACTTTTCTTCAATACCTTTCTAATCATTGGAGTATTTCTTGATAATTAGTTGATGGGAACAAATGTGCCAGAATTAGGCATTTACATGTTAAATTTGTGGTCATCTTTGTATCTTTGGTGCAGAGATGGAGCCATTCCAGGCATCATTTTGTTAATGGGAGGATATTTAATCAAAGGTACTTAACATTTGTCTTGGAGATGTTTTTTAGTAGTGATCTAGCATTGCTGTTTACAGTCTAGATGAAGGTTCTTAATTCTGTTCATCACAATAAAGCGTTACAACGAACAGTTAATAAGCTTTTCTTCTTCTCTTTGTTTTGAAATGATATATAATCTGATTTATGGCTGTCTTTGCAGGCTTAAACTCTTCAAAGATAAGACCTGTGACTATCGTACTGATTATCTGTGTGAAGTTCGTATTACTTCCAGTGATTGGAATATTCATAGTTAAAGGAGCATCCAATCTTGGATTATTGCCAGCAGATCCATTGTATCACTATGTACTGATGATCCAGTACACAGTCCCACCTGCTATGAGTATTGGTTAGTATCATGGAATCAATTGATTTTTCAACTTAGCTTCAAATTTGTATTTCAACTTTCCTAATAGTTATTTTGCTCAACTTATTTTTTATGTATTATGGAGCTGTTGTTGTCATTCTTGGTGATTATTTTATTTTTCGTCAAAGATTGAAAACATATTGAAACTAAAAGTTATCCAGTTACACCCAAATCAAGCAACTTCTTTCATGCAAACAATTGTATTTTGGCCAATGCACATTTTTTATTGTCGAGTTTCCTAATAAGCATGTTTTTTGCTTCAAACTGAGGGGAGTTTGTGTGGATGCAGGAACAATAGCACAAATATTCAATGTGGGGGAGCAAGATTGTTCTGTGCTTTTCTTATGGACTTATCTATTGGCAGCCATTTCTGTGACTTTTTGGTCAACAGTCTACATGTGGATATTATTTTCATAAAAAAAAAATCATTTTCTTTCAGTCCATTGGTTGGATCTTTATTCTTCAACCAGAGTTGAAAACTGGCCAGTAAGATTCGTTTCATTCATTATTTCAATTGATACAATGTACTATTGTATTATCTATCTTCGATATAAAATATAGGAGTAATCTTCTTCCAACATAGGATGCATCAATATATCTCTGCAAATGAAATATAATTTCTTGCAATTTCGAGACAAGCTTGTCCAAGACAGTTATTCATGGAAAAATGATCAACTAAAATATGTTGTTTACAGAAAGTTTAGATTACTATGTATCATCTCATTTTGTTTGGAATCCACCAAATATGTTCTTCTGCACATTGACAAATCAAAATTAGCCTCCCATTGGCTCATGTCAAGGTTAGGAGCAAAATCACGATAGATGTGAGTAGCATCAAAATGACAAGGGCTCGTATGATATTCTCATGGATGTATATCTTAGAGGACTAAAATTGTGATGTGACCAAGTTCCAAGTATAAAAGCAAGAGTACACCCTTATCTTGTGGTTTTGTAAACAAGTGAGAGCATTAGAGGATTAACATACAAATGGCAAGGGTATTTAATGGTAAAAATTCAGATTTTTTTCCCAAGAAAATCAAGGAAGACATTATCTAATCTACTAAACCTCTTATAAAGCTCTTCCAATAGTTTGCATAACATGGTTGCAGGGCACTAGTTTGCTACAGCTATGATAACACATTGCATATACATGGAATAGAGAAACAATTACCTTAGTGTCTCAAATGTCATTGCCAACGCCGATTATCTATAGCATATGTGCATATGGCATAACTACTTTTGTGGGTAACAAATATTTGGACTTCGGTGCATTTAGGGGAGATGGTACTAGGGTTTGGAAGCTAGGGTGCATTATTCGGAATTCTAAATGGATATGGAGGACGAAATGCAATTGGTGGTTTAATTAGAAGACTCCCCATCGGAGGAGCAAATTTTCGTGACATACCCAAACATCTCATCCTTACTGAAAAATCTGTCGGATGGTAGAGGGGTATCTTTGGAGGGTCCCCTGCAGGCTCATAGACCAGACTTTAGAGAATAGGCACGCAGTAGATGCGATTGTTTTGTCAGATACAGAGATCCCGGTTGGAAGTCTACCCAAGGCCTCCCAGGGGGATGATCTGACCTCGGGCAGAGATCACGTGGTTTCGTCAGGAACCAATGCAAATTTGGAAGGTACATCGAGATTCCAAGCGATCCACCGTTTTTGCGGCCTGGAGTACATTCACCGGTTTGTTCATCCTTTGCGAATGTGGTTGTTTCTCCTCCTGCGAAGATTACATAGGAGTCGGAACAGACGGGGATTTAGGGTTTATTGGTGAGAACTAGATTTGGAAACCTTGATCGGGCGCCGGGAACTGTCCATCAGATTGGGTGGCATCGAGAAGCCGAGAGGTATAAAAGCAGAAGACAAACAGAGCGTGTTTGGTCAGGACTGCATCGTTGTCCACAGACACAGATACAGTCTCAGGGACACAATTGGAAACAGTAGGGGAAGGAGGAATATAATGGAAGACCAACAAGCCCAACGGGCCGACAGGGAGACCCTATGACTTTCGGACCGAAAATCCGCGTAGTGGAGTCCATAATCTTAGGGGGTTTAGGGAAAGACCATTTCAAGGATTTAGGACTAAATTCGTGGCCATGTAGTCGTCCATTGCTAATGAAAGCCATTAAAGAAATACATCAAGGGTGGCAATGCCCACTGCCTGGGTTCTTAGAGCAGGAATCTTTATTACACCATTTTAAAATGATAGTTATGTCCATGAATATTAGGGGTCTCGGGGTTTAAATAAAAAACTAGCCTTCGGATGAAAAATAAAGGTTGAGAAGCCTCATGTAATTGTATTTCAAGAAACAATGGGGATTGATGATGTATTAGTCGGTGAATTGAAAAGGTTTTTGGTGGGATGGAGTTCATCTTGGAGAGTTTAAATTGAAAACTAATAGTGATGGAAAATAGATGGAAAATAGAGGTTGAGAAGCATGCTGTAATTCTATTTCAATAAACGTGGATTGTTAGGTATTAGTTGGTAAATTGAAAAGGTTCTTGGTGAGATGGAGTTCTTTATTATACTTTAAGAAATGGGGATTGTTGATGTATTAGTTGGTGAATTGAAAAGGTTCTCGGTGAGATGGAGTTCTTTTAATATAGATTCATGTTTGGTACTACTATAGCCATAGTGAATGTGTATGGTCCGTATGAGAATAGGTAGTCCTTTTAAATAGAAATGAAGTTTCTTCAGCTTATATACAAAATGGCTTGAGGGGGAGATTTAAATTTCACCGTAAATAAAAATGAAAGCTTGTATAACAAAAAGGCTTTGGGGAGATTTAAATCTCACTTTAAATAGAAATGAAATCTTGGGTACTTTTGCCCAAGTAGATAGGCTTGTTGATTATTTCAACTTTTAACTAGTAGCTAGTGGACTTGTTGATGTAGAACCACTTACTATGCTTGATGGGACGTATATACTATGTGGGATGCTCCTCTTCTTAAAATATGGTGCGTGCACTCGATTTAGACTAATTAAACCCCTCATACTAGGCTAGCCACACCTCTTGGAAACATAAGCCCTTGTTTGTTGGATTTTGGAGATAGTATTCCCTAATTTATGGGAAAATCCCTAATTTTTTTATGGACATAATCCTCTATTTTTAGGGCCCAAAATCCTTGCTTTTTGGATTTTGTTAGGGGGAATCTTCATTCTAAAGCGGGCACACCTCTTGGGGACATCGTCACCTAACTCAAGGGGGATTTACCTCCCCATATGGCCTACCTTCTGTTAGAGGTGGTGCACTTCTCTATGCATCTATTTCAACACTTTGCTTCTATCTTCTAGAGGTGGCACTCTCTCTCATGCATGCCTCCAACACTTGGCATGCGCTCTCTTACT
This sequence comes from Larix kaempferi, assembly GCA_027924585.1. Classification (NCBI taxonomy): domain Eukaryota; kingdom Viridiplantae; phylum Streptophyta; class Pinopsida; order Pinales; family Pinaceae; genus Larix; species Larix kaempferi. The sequence continues at coordinate 5,319,247 of BSBM01000074.1, read as the reverse complement.
TCATTTGGGTTATATAAAGAGGAGGCCTCTTTATTGTAAAAGATAGTTGGACTTCTGGAGTTCCCTCTCTCTTGAGCTTAATCAATATAGCTTGTTGTAAGGATTCCCTTATTCGTCATGTGTGGCACATTTATCTTGCTTGGAGCTTCATGGTTTTAAGTTTAGTGGGTGCTTTTACATTGTCATTTCTATGCTTTTTGTTTAAGCCATTGGGAAAGGTGTTACCACCTCATTAGAGAAATATGTCTTAAGTTAATCTTTATTTCATCCTTTCTTGCATATTTATTTATACAAGATTTATGTGTTATATATTTACCTTCGTTCAAAATGTGCAACCATAAACCTTTATTTATAAGGTGCACCTCAAGAGCGAGAAAGGAAGTGGGTACTTTATTCGATCCCTTCCTTTGTAAACTCTAGTTCATCTTCAATTCCATAAAGTAGGGTTTGGGTTAGCAGTTGCAAGTCTTCCTCCTTAGTGACCTATTAAGCAAGGCACTCTTAGTTGGTGATCCTTTGAATCCATTTGCCCTTGGTGGATTGATCCTAGTCTCTCAATTGGTTTCTCTCTATCCTCCCATCACCTTTTTTATTTATACTTGCTATGATACAACCATTTTGCTAGGGAAACTTCTTCATCTCACCTTGCTCCTCATTTCGTTTTCCACGGTAATCCTATCTGAGTTGGAGAAGAGCCAACCAAAAGTTTGAAAGGGATTGGTGTGGTGACATTGCCATTTTCCTCTTGGTTCTCCTTAGCTAGCTTGCTTCGTTGAGACTTTAATCACACATGCTAGTTTAAGAGGTAATAGATCCTATGTGGAGGAACAATAAGATTGGAGATGCAAGGGTCTCTAAGTCGATTGATTCTAGTAGGTGTTCTAATCATCACTCTATATTTTTGGAATTGGGACATAGTACCTCAAACTAAGAGCTCCCTTTAAATATAACCTTGGTTGGAATGATGAAGAAGAATTTCAAAATATAGTAAAGGAGAACTTGAGATCTTATGACCCATGATCAATTTTGTTTGCAAGAGAGCAATTTGCACCTTCATTTTGGGAAGTCAAGGAAAACGTGGTTTTTTGGGCAGGGGAAAACTATAGGACTCGAGACAAAATCAGATGATTGTTGAACAGGATATCAAGGAATTTTTTGCATGGTATTTCAGTGGGGTTTTCAACAACTTGAGGCTAAAAGAGGTGGCGGGAAAGAAGATGAAAGTTTTGAGGGATAGAGAAATGGATTGGAGGATGAAAAGCAAGGCAATATGGCTGGAGTTAGGAGATCAAAACACAAAATATTTTTATAAAGTATAAGCCAATTACAAGAAGAGTGTCAACACAATATGATGTGATGACTAATGGAGAAGGTGAATAGGTAAGGTCATTTCAAGTGCTAGCAGATATAGAGGTTAAACATTTTCAAAATGTTTACATAGATTTAGAAAGGGTAAACATCGCAAAAATTGTCAAAATGGTTTATTTTATTCTAGGTTTGTTATGGAAGGGGAGAATCATCAATTGTTTAACCAAATTACCAAGGAGGAGCTCTTAATTGCAATGCCAAATTTTCACAAAGACAACAGTCTTGGCCTTGATGGGTGGATAGTTGAATTGTATATGAGTTTCTTTGAAGTTCTAGAGGAGGACTTACTACGAGTGGTGGAAGAGGTTAGGCTCTTAGGTAGGTGAGCTAAGCTCTTTCAATTATACATTTATAGCACTTATCCCCAGAGTTGATTGACCTAAGACTTCTTATTCTTTTAGACCAATTGTTGTATGCAATTGTCTACAAAATAATTTCAAAGATTATGATAATAGATTGAAGAAATTATTGTTTGACTTTATTTCTCTTTAACAATTTGGGTTTTTGGAGGGCTGTTAGATCCATGAGGCAATAGGATTTGTATAGGAAGGCCTACATACCATAAAAAAGCAACTCCCATCAATGGTGATCAAATTAGACCTTTCAAAAGTCTATGATAGGGTGTGTTGGTTGTATCTTAGGCTCATTTTAATTCACATTGGGTTTAGTTTGGATATGGTCGATTGGATCATGGAGTGCATATAGCTAGGCCTAAAGACGAGGGAGGTTGGGGCCTGAAGAACATACATGATTTTTGCCTTTCCCTTGTAGCTAAATCATTGTGGAACCCGATCCCAAAAAAATCCTTTGGAGGAGGATCCATATTTAGAAGTACATAGCCACAAGTACCTTACTTGACTAGAGAAGAAGTTGAAGGACAAGCATTGGGACTATCTCTAATTAGTGGAAAGCCTTGACATTTAAAGTTTTTCCAATAACTGGATCTTATTTGGCTTTGGAAGGTAAGCAATGGTACACATGTAAAGGATTGGTGTTGATGCCATCATGGGTTGTGGGCATGGGATTTTCCTCCCTACTTATATAATTCAATCTCTTCAAGATAGAGGAAGATGAACCTTAAATTTAAGTGGTGATCATTGCACCACCAATATTTGGAATCAAAGGTGGTTGTCAACATAAGCTCTAGGGCTAGTAGGTAATCAAGTTCATTCTTGGAACAACTTGGTATCTGAGCTACAAAGAGCACATATAAGAGTAAAGGAGGGCCTTGGTGACTTGGTCTGGATTAAGAAAAATGAAGGGGTGAATATATTGTGAGATTTGGAACAACTTGGTATCTGAGCTACAAAGAGCACATATAAGAGTAAAGGAAGGCCCTAGTGACTTGGTCTGGATTAAGAAAAATGAAGGGGTGAATATAAGAGCACATATAAGAGTAAAGGAGGGCCCTGGTGACTTGGTCTGGATTAAGAAAAATGAAGGGGTGAATATATTGTGAGATTGGGATACTGTCTTTCCAAGAAAATGTTGAAAATGTTGTTCAATAAGTCGATGGTGGTGGAATAAAGTTTGGAAAAGCAAGGTACCCTCGAATACCAAACTATTTATATAGAGTGCTCACTTGGGAAATGTTACAAAAGAAAATCTAGAAAGGTCCTAGCGTCTACGTGTTATGTAGGCAAGAGGTATACACAAGTTTTAAAGCCATGCTTGGCTACAAAATTTAAAATGTCTTTAGCACTAACTCATAGCAACTATTATTAGAAGTAACTATATAGTGTGAGACTCTGAGCTAAATAAGACATAACTGGTGATTAAAAATTGAAAATTAAAACAACAGTAGCTATTCATCAAGTTCATCATCAGAGCCTTCTTGTTGTGAGAAGGGCCTGGTCCAGGATCGTCAGCAGCTATAGAGGGGGATCCAGGAGGTGGCAAGTCCTTTCTAGTGACAGTCGTGTAGATTGTGTTATGCCGCTCCATAATCTAACCATTCCGTAGTTGAATTTCGTCCAGTTGGAGTCTCATTTCATTTTTTCGTCTTCCTGATCTGTCAGGACTTTGACAAGGAGGGATTTAATATGCCAATAAAGGGCCAAAGCCTTATAGTACTTGGAGTCTCGGGACCTGGTGTTGTCAGGGTCATGTGCCCATGGCTGCATATCCTCCATTATTTGGTTGGGATTCGCTACCTCTTCCTGCTGCTTGACCCAGTTTTCAGCTTGGGTAAGCCGGTTGTGAGTCTCACTTGGTAGGTAAACCATTCAAGCTTCATTAACCTCTTTTTGAGCCCTTTAACCTCTTGTTGAGCCCTTTCTATGTAGGGGCCTTACTACTGCCACCATGGGATTTATTCTCCCTTCCAAGCCCTACCATTCTATTGAAACTACTTATTTTCGACTCTATTGTAATAGTGTCACTGTGAGCCAACTAACATAGTCGTAGGGAGGGAAAGAGTTTGTCCTCTCTGCTACTCACCTAGTTGAAATCCAAACATAATCGAGCCAAAACTAATGACCCAGAAACAAACTCTTTTTATCCGGGAAATAGAACCAACTAAGGTAGGTTTAGTAGAGCCAGGACCAACATCCCATACACAGACTTATCTTTATTACGAAACGAAACAGAAATAAGAGAGCTCAAACTGCTCTTCCTTACAGGATCGAATAGACAGAAGAGGAGTCAAATATTTAAAACCCACCACCTATAGCAATACTCTAGACCACTAAAGGACGACCTTTGCAAATCGAGCAGATGGTGACTCAAAACAACGAGCTTACCTCTCACCCTCCCATACACAGGAGCAAATGTGCTGAGTGGGACAGAGTCGAAGCCTATGTCTTTCATCTTATAATTGATCTCGTTGCATATCCTACTATCCTCCATGTTTATGTCTATCATCATCATACAAAGTTTAGGCACAAACCATTGCATCATTGGGCATACAAACCTCACCCAAACTGTCCCATATGCCCTCCTCCTAAATGAGTGCCCCACTTTTCATTATGGTACTTCTCATTGTAATAATCTCCGACTTGTTGAGTTTGGGGCTGTGCGGGTGCCAAGTGCTTAGCATTCCTGCCACCATAATTCCACCCTTCCACCCCATCTGAGACAAGTGTTTTTTTTGAACTGAAATAAAAAAATAAAAAAAAAATGTGTTTTTTTCCTTGGAAAACAAAAGATAACACATATGGATGATAAAAATTCATACCTATGAAAAAAATAGTAACCATGTGTATTCATAAACAAAGTATATATAACTTTAGTAATATGTTTACATAAACAATATATAAAATGTCATTAATAATGTAACATATCCAAAAAAAAATTATAAGCAAATTAAACTACTGTGGTTTTAAACAATTATTAGGACAATCAAGCAATACAACATTTACTTGAAACAAGGCAAATTACAACTTGGAGAATCAACTCCTCCCAACCATTGGAGAGAGCAACACCATTGTTAGCCCAACTCCACCCCCGAGCTGGATCACCACCATGCACTAGAACGCCAAACAAGACTTCCACACAACACTCTCTCTCAGAGTACATAACAAGCAATGATGGACTTATGAAAGAGAGAAACACTCAACCATCGATTCTCTATGCACAACATGGCGTCCTATGTTATCTCAATGCACCAATATATATAGTTTTTCCTAAGTCTTGTGCCATCCCAATCAAATCTTCAATCCCTATGATTTAGGATCTTGTCTGCTAGTTGAGTTTTTAGATTGGATTTGATTGGTAAAAATATTCCTTGCTTGCTTTACACATGTTCTATGTGCCATGGTGGTGTCCCCTCATTTAGCTGGACTCTCCAAGTGTCTTTTTCTTTTATTAATAATAAAATAAATAGTTTGTTGTGCAAAGTGTCACTCACACCTCTTGGCCATCTCGGGTGATGTAGCACTTGCAAATCACCTCCTATGGCGAAATGAAGGGTTAATCAAGGAAAATGGAGGGTTCATCAACTAAATTTTGTGTAACTAGTAATGTCATGGGCTTGAAGAATCCACTCAAGTGAGTAGATTATAATATACGACTTCTAAGATTTTGTTTGGGGTGAAGGGATATAACCATTCTAAAGATGTCATAGCACGATGTCATAAATGTCAGTTGGTTAAAATTGAACATCAACATCCTGCTAGTCTACTACAATCCCTTTACAAGTGGTATCAAAGCTATGTTTTACTTTAGGGGGACGCATTTGTTGTTGAGGGTTTGGCTTGGTCCTGTATCTAGAGTATACCTAGTTTTAGTGGGAGTTCTAGAACTGTGATTCTTAATTAATAATGGTGGAAAATTAAAGTATAGAGATGTAAAAGTTCATTGGATAAAATTTTGAGTTATGGAAGCTTAAAATGGAGGATCTCCTTGTAGATAGAGAACAGTGGGTCGCTGTGAGTGTTTTTGAGTTTTTAAATAATTCTTTCAAAAATAATTGTTTTTTTTAAATATTGTCACAAATATTACATCAAAATAAAATAATAATGTCTTGGGTGTATCACATTTCTCCCTCCCTTAATCTTAACACCATCCTTGGTGTTCTTTATTCTAAGCTTTCTTGCTCATTCCGGAACAAGGAGGGATATGCCTCTCGCATTTTATCCTCCATTTCCCATGTTGCCTCTTGAAAGTTGAAGTGCTTCCATTGCACTTTTATTTGAACGATGGCTTGATTTTGTAGCATGCATTCCTTCCTGTCTAGGATACGCAAAGCTTCGGTCTGGAACTCACCCCCGGGTTCTACATTAATTATATTCCAATCAATTACATGAGTAGCATCATGCACATATATATATATATATATATTATTTTAACAAAGAAACATGAAATACATTGTTAATTTTTATAGTAGGGGGAAGTGCAAGCTAATAGGCTACTCGGGCATTTTATATTAGAAAACATGTAGTTTAGTTCCAATAACCTTATCATAGAAAGTTTTGAGACTCTTGTCCTTATAACCTTAGCAAACTATTTTGCTAAATACTTGATCATTGACCATCATCAACTCTAATGCATTAACATTCAAAACAATAATAATAAAAGGACTATTTTCTTCATAAAAATCATCATATTAAACAATGCAATGAATACATCTATCGGTTATCTCCATAAGAAAGCGTGGAATGCTATAAAACTCAGTATAGCTTAATTTATTAAAAATGTACTTATCTTATTCTTGAAGGCCTTTGCGACTAAAGATGTGACTGTAACTTCTGGATCTTTATCTTCCATTTTTAATCATCTTGGATCCTTTACTCTTCCTGCATGTTGTTATTGTTCCTCTTCCTTTCATAACCTGCACTTTTACACAACTCATACGAGGTCTTCCAAAAAATTTAGCATAACATGATTTTTTTTTTCAATTTCAATAAGAACGTAAGTAATAATTTCCTTTGTAACATACTATTGTTGTTGTTAATGGTAACTCTTCAAGACTTTTTTTCATCTACTCTTGTGTTCTTATCATCGTAAGAGAACATAAAACATATATGTGATGATCATTCTTCAATATAACAAAAATAATACATAGGTAAAACAACCATTTACTTATCTTCTGGAGTACCATCATTCATTTTCATTCTCGGATGATAATCCTCTTAGCTAGTCTTTAACTTGCTATAGACATATCCTTCATTCACATGTTAGTATCATTATATCAGACATTTTCGGGAAACCAACCTCAAAACTTGACACTCATCCCCATTTTCGGATGAGTTTTTCATTATGCATTACCTACGGTGATATTTGCATACATCATACTTAATCATTAGGGAAGCTAACAACCAATTTGCTTGGCAAATTTTACCCCTATGTCCCATTATTATATCATGGGGATTAAAGACTCCAACAACTCTTTGTTGTACCCAAAGCTCTCCCTTGAGAACTGCCACAAAATTACAAGTGGACTTACGAGATTTAAGCTTTTGAGATTACATCTCTTTTGATTGTTAGTGAAAAGTTTTCATCCTCAAAACATCATGGTCATTCAGTTCCCCTGACGTTATTTTTAATTTGGTTGGCCTAAGTCTTTCCATTGATGATCACCTGCCCTCTCTCTTTTCCACTCAAGCTCACTTACTTGAGTCCGGGAATTTACCTTTTTTCCACTCAACCTATCTCGCTTGAGTCCAGAAAAATTACATTAGCATGTTGGGGCTTAATCATCAATTTTGTCGCTTGGTGTACCCCAAAAATCACAACAAATCGATTTTGTTAGTTGCAATAATCATTTGAGATAATCATTTATGCAACAAAGATAATGTGTTATGATCATAAACTCCTCTTCATCAAGCATAAACAATTAATATAAAGCTTGTGTATATTCATACTTAGCTTGTTTGAGCTTAAATGGTATTCGACATGCGCTATAGTAGTAGATCTTTACAAAATCATATCTTGTCCTTCTGTACAAAATGAACACTTTCTCATTCACATGTTCATTCAATTCTTTCATAATTCATGTATTTACTAGACTACCTAATCCAAGCTCTAATTAAATAATGTCAATCAAATTTAAGTAATCTTCTACATTTTAACAAAGATCATTTATTTATCCATGGATTTAATTGAAACAAATTATAGACAAGCTAATCCATACATCAATCTCATATGCAAGTTGATGATTAATAAAGAATAGCACTTTAAAATTACTATTTCACAATCATTGGATTTAGTAGCATATTTATATCCTCCTTTCAAAGATTTAACAACAATTCATACTAGCTTGGATTTAGACTTAAAATTATTTTGTAACATCTCCAATTTTTTTACAAAAAATACATAATTTTTTTTTTTTACAATTCTCAATAAGATCTAAGTATATTGTATAACTTCTTGATATTGATCACATACTTAAACTTGCTTGTACTTTTCTAAAACATACATCGGCTCCTATTTTCATGAACCACTTTTCTTTTCCAGCTTAAAGAAAATAATTGTAATGTCTACACATATTAACCATTATTTATTTATACATATAATCACAACATTTGTATATATGTCTTAACAAGTAAATATACCAAATATCTTTTAACTTTATCCAATACATAAGGTATTACTAACCTTACTATATATATATATATATATATATTTTTATTTTTATTTTTATTTTTCAGCGGAAAAATCACCTTCCTGCTATTCCGAAGGAATCAAGGAAAGCTAACACGCACGAGAAATCTCAACAAACTTCCTCACATATCTTGGATGGTAGGTCGAGCAAACCGTCGGTCGGTCATCCAAGCCAGAAGATGTCTCAACGAAATTGAACCCGGGTGGATGGAATGAAATCCATCTATCCCCCCAACGGACCACTGTATCCTTGACTTACTATATATATATATATATATATATTTCCAATCATAGTAATTATAATTACCACATGTATCGATCTTATTTTTCATAGTAAGTTCACCTAAGAAAAAATTGAAAAAAAAATTCCATGCTCTTAAATAGAATATTATTGTCATATACATGAAACATTATTCTATACGTAATTCATGATTTGAATTATTGAATTGCATACGAAACTTATGCATCTAGAAACATAATACGACGTCATTACCCCCAAAATATATTAAAAATTTTGGACAATTGAATTTTTTTACGATATACAAAGGAGCTAGGTTTCTATCTAACTCTTTCCTATAAGATGCATAACATTGGAGTACTTAATTTCAAGGCTTGTAATCTACAACACCCATATTTATAAATGAAAACTTTACCTAAGTAGTAAAATCTTTTACATAGCATAATCTTTTACTTCTATAACATGTACTGTATTTCTTTTTCTTTACAACATGTTTACTAATTACGTCCTAAAACATCTTACTAATGTTATCCAGTATAATCATTTTCCTAATCTAACCCATAATATTTGGTTTATCATAAATTATCAATGCATTATAATACCTTGTTCTTTTTGCCAAACCATTGCAATTGTTAACTACCTAAAAGTATCTAATTTAAACCTCCCTTTCATTCGAAATCTATATATTACAAACTCGTTGATATCTTACCTTATTATTATTATATTTTTCTTTTTATATATCTTCAAATTCTGACTTTTATATATATATATATATATACAAATCCAAAGTATTTGGGAAAACCTTCCCTTCTCATGAAATACATGGAATGCAACACTGAGGGAAATAAAAGTAAATTCCGCTTTATCTAGAGTACTCTTATTACACAATCAAAATAATCTATAACTGTAGTCAATTGGATTTCTACCCTATTTTTTTTTCCAAAGAGAACATAAATAGAGATAATGCATAGAAATCAAATTGGCTAACCGTGTCACTGATGCGTCACGATATACAACACAAGCAAAATCTAGAGATCTCTATTAATTAATCAAAATGTCGGGTGATCCACTAGATTATGGAATTTATTTATGCTGAAGGCTTTCTTTAAGGGAGCGGTTCCTCTCAGGCCTTTGTCGTCTATCAAGAGCCTATGAGGAGCCGCCCCTTGTCAACTGTCAATTTCTAATAGATCAGCCTCTTATTCACTGCCAATTTCAAATCGGTCAGTCCCGTATCCACAAGACAACATGTATTTAATAGATGGTGAGCTGTAAATTTGACAAGACGGTCGAAAACAATGAAAATTTCATGCTTGACATTTCCGGGCTCGAAATATTTTGTAAGAACCGTGAACTAGTCGTTATTTTGCTCTTCTTCTTTCTTGCGTTCACCATTGATATGTAGAACTGCGTCATTTCCCACCTCTATCTTTAACTCCTCTTTCTTGATACCTTCCAAGAACAAAAGGTGAATCCCAGGCGCTAAATAGCGACAAATCTAGGCAAGTATTAACGAAAGGAACATAAATCCTTTAATAGGAAGCATGATGAATACCTGGAATATCAACCTTGAAGATATGCGCATCATAAATTTCCTTCCACTCGAATCGAGTGTTGGCTATGGCCACTGCATCATAGCTTAAAGATGTAGAAACCCTTGCTTCAAAAGGGTCCCATAAATATAGTGATAATGGATCGAATACACTAGATCACCTTCCGAAGATGCTGAATAAGCCAAGAAGAAGACAGGTAAACCAGTAGCAGAGCACACATATTTATATTGAGAAGAAAGCCCAAAAAGATATCATACACAATATTGGGAAGCAAGACGTGCTTGACGAAGGAAATGCAAATCGAAATCCCCAATAGAATGTTCAACGACCAACCACAGGTACAATGTGGAATCTAGCAACGGTACACTCTGCAAGTCAGGAAAGTCATTACTCTGAATAACCCACAATCAGAAGTTTAATCCCCTCACCATATCCTCCTTCGATTCCATCACATTGCTCTCAAATCTGGTGAAGTTCGAGGATATACCTGGATACTATGTTTCTACCATAAAGTGGAATCATGGCTCTCAACGACCATCAATGCCCCATGAGAGCCGATAAGAAGTCCATGGAACTGCTCTAGTGAGAACCACCCCAGAGCTCCATGGAACTGCAGCCATATACGCGATTTACCCATGTTGTCAATGAGATAAAATCCCATGGGATGGCTCTGAATCCAAATTGTTGCCGCATTAATATCATGGATGACGATTATGATGCCGAAACTGTTGACCGCATTGCTGACATAATCCCCCGCATTCGCAAACTTCCTATAATCCACAGTCTTCATGGAAGAATGTGTTATCTAATCCTTTAGTCGCTGAGAAATCACGTCGCAACTTCTCTCACACCATTGAAGCAGGCCTTTGATACCACCTGCAATCCAAAAACACTCTCGAAGCAAGCCTCCATCTCTTTGCCACCTCTCGTAAAAATAACTTTCTAGGTTCGTGGCATGGCATACAGAAATGACACGCCCCCCTCCATTAAAATCATTTGCGTGTTATGCATGACTATCAACATTTGTATCATCACCCCTCTCGTCACCCGCGTAACGTGACACGCTATCTCAATGCTTCCTTGGAATAAAATTGGAATTTTATAAAATCAAAGGAAAAAAGAAACATCCCTTTTATGCAAAGCCAGTCACAAAATTCTACATGGCTCAAATGCTTAGGAATCGTCTTTCCACTCAGTCTCTAAAGCATATTCAAGGCGTCATATCTACACCAAAACATAATTAACACCAAATACAATTCACAAAATCTTTACAATCGAAACACAAAACAAAAACAAACCATTTTGAGTACAAACGTCCTAGCTGCACTAGCATTCTCCCATGAGATCCAAATTTTGTACCGAGACAAAGCATTGTTGACCCTGATTTAGTGTTTAAGGGGTGAAAAATGTGCAGATACAAATGGTTTTGCCAAGCGGTCTGCTTTCCCTACCACCTCCATTTCCCAATGGTACGCTAACTTGAGCAGATGTTTTTGCATGATGAGCACGTGTTGTTGATATGGTGTAATTGTGTGCCCAAAACCACAGGTTAAGGTAGGCATGTGGTAATAATGATATATTCTGGACGGGTTTTCATGGTGTCAACGTATCAATGATTGTGTACCATTTATGTTGCTCCACGACCTCAAGTGGTAGCGTGTGGATTTCTTTTGATTTGCTACGGTGCGATGCCATGTGCCATAATTTGTTGTATCTTGGTATGTGGTTTTAGCTACACATCTAGAAATGATAGATATATATTTTATATTTGCCAACAAATCGGCCAGAGCATCCTTTGTTCCTTATCCTTTTCCTCCTCCTCATAAATACCAGATCAACCAAGCTCATAAATACCAATATGCATTGCGTTCTGGTGAAGGAATAAGATCATAGGGACTTTTCCCTATAGCCTCCTCCACTTACCAGGTGTAATTCACATCTACTGCCAATCTCCACGTAGTAACGAATCTGCATGGCATGCAGGTGGAAAAAGGAAGATAGACAGGAGGTTGTGGAGAATGTGGACATCCCAGGCATACTCGGCAAAGTCGGGGTGCAGTTCTCCATGAATAATGCCACATGGCATCGAGTTGTGGGAATGGTCTGTTGCATGGCTCTCAAGCTAGGGGTCCAATTGATTTTTCTTTTGTTTTCATCGGGACAATTAAGTGGCATAATAGAACAAAGGATTTCTCTTATTCTAACTGCATGTCTTAAAAGAGTGATGTGTATGAATGGTCGTCTACATAGTTGTTTCTGCAGAATGTTTGGGTAGTCGATACATGAAGGCGACACTGAAAATTGGAATAATGCAACATCACAACACTAATATTATTTTTATGTGTACACATCACTTGTAAATAACATGAAACTCATTTCAATATTGTATTCGTATTGATTCATTAATAATACACAAGTTTTTCCATGACACACACACTTCTATCAAATTTTAAAAATGAGATGGAAGAACTTTCTATAGTAGAAGTTATTGGAACATTTTCATGTTTCGATCATGCTATATATGTTAAGATTCAATATGCTAAGATAGAAAATATCAGTATTACATTCCATTTCACAACAATATCATATACAAGATCACTGAAAGAACAACAAGCACATCATAAACACAAGAGACACAAATTTATCTTGGGAAACCCTCATGGGGTAGAAAACCCAGCAAAGATTCCTCAATATAGATGACCAGCAAATACAAAGATGTAATCCCCAAACATGAGATCCTTCTCCTCCATAGAAGATCTCTTTCTTACCTATGTGATAATCACAAGTGAGTGAATGTGTGTTAAATGAGGAACACACCTCCTCTATTTATACACAACTCCGACTTGACTTTTACACTAACTAGGTCGGCCCCAACTTAACCACTTAACATAATGTTGACTGGGCCGACCCCAATAGGGTGGTGTAATAACCGTTTAACCCACATGACTCTTACAAGGCCGACCCCACTAGGGAAGTCTAATAACCCAAGTTACCACATTCTCCACAAAGGAATAAAACATCTCCCAAAATACAATAGGGTCTCCACGGAGGAATGAAACATCTCCGGAATAATAAAGTACAAATATAAGATTCTTAGAAGTTACAATATCTCAACACTCCCCCTTAACGAGAAGGATATTATAACAACATCTGCAGGAGCAAGGAGTCATCAACTACATGATACATGATACATGATACATCTATAAATCATTGGAAGCTTTCTTCATACATCATCAGTAACTCAACTAGTTACTGGAACATCTTTAAATATTCAATACTAGAACATCTTCAGTATTGAGTCTTCATCTTTTGCAGCATCCGAACAACTACAACAATCTGGATCATCTCGATCGACAGCATCATCTGGATCATCTTGATCAACAACAACATCTCGATTATCTCGATCGACATCATCATCTGGATCATCTCGATCAACATCATCTGGATCATCTTGATCAACAGCATCATCTGGATCATCTCGATCAATATCATCATCTGGATCATCTCGATCAACATCATCATCTCGATCATCATCATCTGAATCATCTCGATCAATAGTATCATCATCTCGATCATCTCGATCATCATCATCTGGATCATCTCAATCAACAGTATCATCATCTCGATCATCATCATCTGGATCATCTCGATCAACAGTATCATCATCTCTATCATCTCGATCGTCATCATCTGGATCATATCGATCAACAATATCATCATTTGGATCATCTCGATCAACAGTATCATCATCATCTGGATCATCTCGATCGACAATATCATCGCAGCATACTCTGCAATACACATGATCCTTCCTTTCGGAATTACGGGATCATGGACAATCCTTCCTTTCGGAATTATGGGATTCTAGTCCATCAACTCTGGTGATCCTTCCTTTCGGAATTACAGGATTCTAGTCCAGTAACTCTAGTGATCCTTCCTTTAGGAATTACGGGATCATGGAAAATCCTTCCTTTCGAAATTACGGGATTCTATCCCATCAACTCTGGTGATCCTTCCTTTCAGAATTACGGGATTATGGACAGTCCTTCCTTTCGAAATTACGGAATTCTAGTCCATCAACTTTGGTGATCCTTCCTTTCGGAATTACGGGATCATGGACAGTCCTTCCTTTCGGAATTACGGGACTCTAGTCCATCACCATTGGTGGTTCTCAGACAATCCTTCCTTTCGGAATTACGGGACCCAGTCTTTACGGAGCTACCACACTTGAACGATCCTTCCTTTTGGAATTACGGGATCCTTGTCCACTACTCACATCTTAGACAATCCTTCCTTTAGGAATTACAGGATTCTAGTCTAAGGATCAATATTTAAGACTGTCCTTCCTTTTGGAATTACGGGATCACTATCTAGGGATGATCAATCCCACCACAATCCAAGGATCAGCATTTAAGACTATCCTTCCTTTCGGAATTACGGGATCACTGTCTAGGGATGATCAATCCCACCACAATCCAAGGATCAGCATTTAAGACTATCCTTCCTTTCGAAATTACGGGATCACTATCTAAGGATGATCAATCCTGATCCATTTAAGACACCTCTCATGTTTATGGATGATGCAGTCCTATCATGTACATTTTGAAAGAACTGTTCAGGGACGATGTAGTCTTATCACGTACATTTTAAACTAACTGTTCAGGGACGATGCAGCCCTATCACGTACATTTTGAACTAACTGTTCAGGGACGATGCAGCCCTATCACGTACATTTTGAACTAACTGTTCAGGGACGATGCAATCCTATCACGTACATTTTGAACTAATTTTTCAGGGACGATGCAGTCCTATCACGTACATTTTGAACTAATTGTTCAGGGACGATGCAGTCCTATCATGTCTACTTAGACAAAGTCTAAGGACCAATTTTCGGAGACATATATCTACAGATCAATTCAAGGACCGAAGTCCAAGGATGATACAATCCCTCTCATCCACTAGGGACCACTTTTTGGAGACATATGTCTACATATCAATTCAGGGACCAAAGTTCGAGGATGATACAATCCCCTTGTCAACTTAGGCCAAGTCTTAGGACCACTTATCAACCTTATCGTTGATATCATCGACCTCATCGTCGGGACAAGTAACCTCATCATCGACCTCATCGTCGGAATAGGTAACCTCATCATCGATACATGTATCCTCATCATCAATACATGTATCATCCTCATCGATACATGTATCCTCATCATCAGTACATGTATCATCCTCATCGATACATGTATCCTCATCATCGACCTTACCGTCGATGCAGGCAATCTTATCATCAGCGACCATATCACTCCCCCTTTCGAGGAGGGTCCTTCTGAACTACACCAAGCTTGTCTCAGAAATACTCAAACTTTACTCAAGACAGAGGTTTGTTCAATACATCAGCAACTTGTTCGTCAGTTCTCACATACTCGAGCTTTATATTTCCCATATATAGAAATATCGGATCTCTATGTGCTTTGACTTATCATGGAACACTAGATTCTTATCCATCTTGATACAACTCTGGTTGTCACACAAGATCACAATGGGGTCCATCTCCAAGTCAAACAATCCTAATAACAACTTTCGAATCCATATCGCTTCACAACTAGCAGAGCAAGCAACAATATATTCCACTTCAGCTGTGCTGAGAGCCACACTAGACTGCTTCCTGCTAAACCACGAGATCATGGAAGATCCCAGACAATAACATCTTCTCGATGTTCTCTTCCTGTCTGATACACTTCCTGCCCAATCAACATCTGTGTATCCATACAATCTGAAGTCATGATCTCCAAGATAACATAGATCAAAGTCTATCGTACCCTTTAGGTACCTCATCACATGCTTTGCATCTATTAGGTGAACACGCCTAGGTTCCACTAGATACTGACTAAAGGTGTTCACAACAAAGCATATATATGGCCTGGTATTCGTCACATACATCAATGACCCAATAATCTGTTTGTACAGAGTCACATCCACTAACTCTGATGAGTCATCAGCTAACAGCTTCAAGTTTGAATCCATGGGAGTGGCCATGGCTTTTGCATTCCAACATATCAAATACTTTCCGTGGTTGAGAAAGATTTCTTCTGGGCCTTGCTATACTTCCAGACCTAGGAAGGAATGCATCAATCCGAGATCTTTCGTCTCAAATTCTGTAGCTAGCTTCTTCTTGCTTTCCATGATCTGTTTCTCATTCCCTGTCAGAAAGAGATCATCCACATACAGAAATAGTATGACGGGTTCATCATCCATAGCCTTAAAAAGCTATCAATTTTCCCTCTGTGATTGAACATAATTCACACTCTGCATTGAGTGATCTTCTGCATATCTATCCGTGCCATCTCTTGTCAGATGGGTCTACTGATATGAGCCTCAAGATCATTCGAACTCTGTGGTGAGTTCCTTCTTGCATCGATCTAAGAGAAGAATGTCATCTGTATATAGACACCATCTTCAACCTTGTAGGAAATGTTGAAATCCGCATCACCCATGGTGATCATTAAGCTCATCAAATGACTATCGATCCTGGGTACCCATACAGAGATTTCTTCAATTTCACCATTAAGAGAATGGTCTTTATCTAGCCACTTGGAGCAAACATCTCGTCATGATCCTCTTCCTCTTTCTAAGAGAATATTCTAGCCACGAGCCTTCTATATTACGTTTGATTTGTAAGTCTTCTTGTTGAACATCCATCACTCATTCGGTGTTCATCATCCTTCTTTTGTAGATCATATCACATGATCTTTCCTACAAATCAAAGTTAATTACATGATTAGCAATACTTCATAATCATCAAATCATGTTGATATGATAACCTACTATGCATACTGATATGATTCACATAGTCATGCAACTATATTGACCAATATTTTGGCACGACACTTTTCCATATCCTATATGCATACAGTGGCTATCTAGATGCTTTCCATCTCTACCAGAACATACTGTCAAGAGTGTGCACAGCTCTCAGCATGTCAGCAAAG
This sequence comes from Larix kaempferi, assembly GCA_027924585.1. Taxonomy (NCBI): domain Eukaryota; kingdom Viridiplantae; phylum Streptophyta; class Pinopsida; order Pinales; family Pinaceae; genus Larix; species Larix kaempferi. The sequence goes on along the minus strand of BSBM01000074.1, from coordinate 5,302,055 downwards.
AGGTTTCATTCTAGATAAAAAACAATGGAATGTTTGTCCAACTTACCCATCATATGCATATTAGTAGTATAATGTTCAATGCTATATGAATGCTCACACTATGCATGATATATTCTAGGAATACAAATACACATGAGCAATATCATTAACTATTCAGAGATTCAAATAACATCTCAAATACTTATCTTTTATGTTGTATGGTTGCCTTCCGCTTGATCTCTTCTATTCATTCTGTACCACTATGCATGCTTAAGTGTGCACTAGTGTCATCCTCATGATCTCATACATAATCATACATTCATTAGTATAATCTCAATACTATCAAAACATTATGTATGGTCATGATCATTTCATACACAAGTATACTTACCTAAGATCCTAACACAAAGTAGGATTCTAACTTGATATAGGAAAACATACCTAGATTATCATGCTTGGTTATGTCTTAACATACCCAAACAATATCTTCTTTGTTCTCTTCAATGATTTAGAGACCTTGTGCTATAACCTGCATATCTCATAGGTTAAGCATAGTAGAACAAAGTCATACATACCTCATAAGTGGAGCTTCTATGTGGTCAAAGACTATGGATGAGTCTTTGTCTCCATGTCATCATGGTCATAGAACTCGATTTGTCTTTCCTGATGTACCTTTCATGTTAGTAGGAAACATTATCCTCATACAACACCACAAGTGCATTAGTACAATCATAAGTGTCATAAACTTAATCAATGAATGTATTATGTCACTCACATGCATTCATTATCAAACAATCATAATTGTACTAACCTCAATAACATGAAGACAAACATATTATGAACTTCATCAAGAATCAGATTTCAAAACATACATGTGTCTTCTCAAGTCGTACCTGTCGAGTAGTCTTCTCTATAAGGGTAAAACCCTAACCATCCAAGGTAGATCAATTGTAAACATCTTATGTATGTTCATGGTTCTAGTATGATAGGATATCAGGGCCATTTAAACCTTCTTTATCGCTGCCCTATGAGTCTCCCAACTTTGCTAGGGTTTCTTCTTACTTGGAAACGCTAATCTTCAATCTCCTTCCTCCCACAACATTTTGATGGAGGATCAATATCTATAATGAATGGATTCCAAATCCACTATCAAAGCTTCCAATGTTGTATCAGGTGTCTCCAACATTGTATCAGGTCCTTCCAGACCTAAGAACTAAAAACCCTAAGTGAGAGCTTCTTCCGCCTCATCTTAGATTTCCTTCGTTTAGCCATTTCAGATGGGCCGTATTGTTTCTGGTGAAAATCCAAAATTGCGGATCTGCAGGGTCTAAAAATTCAGCCTCTGGTAGCCTGACCTGTCAAATTTCCAACCCCACAGGTTTGACCTCAAATGGGTTTTCTGAGAGAGAGTTACTCCAAGTGTCGTAACGTGACCTGTTTATGGGATGAAACAACATAGCAAACTTGTACGAAGTTCCACGTGTCATTGCTTCAACTTCAGCCTCTAAAAAGAGGACTTGAGAAACTAAATTCCATGCACTACCTGTCACTTTTTACGAAATTTCATTTGGAGCTTCCTAGCCCAAGATATGAGCTTTTTTCCTAGGTCACTTGTTTATGACTGATATTTGGAAGAGGCAGAAACCCTAACTTGTACGGATCATAAATCACAAAGTACAATGAATCTGAGGCTTTCCTTTGGACACAAGGTATAGGGGGATGTTATCTACAACCTGTAGAAGTTTTAGATCCTAAAACTTCTCCAAAATGGATTTATAGAGAAAGTTCCATGATGACTGGTTTTTGCTATATAAAACCCTAACTTTCAAATTGTCGCAAGTGAGACAAGTGTCGTAAGTGCCATGCATTGCCGTCCTTGAGGCTAGCTCTGATACCATGTTAAGATTCAACATGCTTAGATAGAAAATATCATTATTACATTCCATTTCACAACAATAGAATATATAGGATCACTGAAAGAACAACAAGCACATCATAAACACAAGAGACACAAATTTATCCTCGGAAACCCTCATGGTGTAGAAAACCCAGCAAAGATTCCTCAATATAGATGACCATAAAATACAAATATGTAATCCCCAAACATGAGCTCCTTCTCCTCCATAGCAGATCTCTCTCTCACCTATGCGCTAATCACAAGTGAGTGAATGTGTGTTAAATGAGGAACACACCTCCTCTATTTATACACAACTCCAACTTGACTTTTACACTAACTAGGTTGACCCCAACTTAACCACTTAACATAATGTTGACTGGGCTGACCCCAATAGGGTGGTGTAATAACCCTTTAGCCCACATGACTCATACAGGGCCGACCCCACTAGGGAAGTCTAATAACCCAAGTTACCACATTCTCCACGGAGGAATAAAACATCTCCGAAAATACAATAGGGTCTCCATGGAGGAATGAAACATCTCCAGAATAATAAAGTACAAATATAATATTCTTAGAAGTTACAATATCTCAACAATATATAAGATAGAGGATGTCTTAAAACACTGACGTCTACTCCATGTGTTTGTTTTGAGTGTCTTGGGTAGCCAATATATGAAGACGACGTTGAGGCTATGGCATTTAAATGGAAATAATGTGCATCATAAGCAAATTCATTATCATATTCACGTGGTTTAATCGATTCAATTTAGATGTTTATATTTATCTCAAAATATTTGTCTTTCATTTCCCTTCAAATGCCTTAGTTTATTTCTTGATTGAATTACTTATTACCTCATTGGATTTTATGGTACAATCGCAATTGGTATTGGAAAAGACTGCACTGGAAAGAATTTTTATGCAGGTATTCGATATCGACTTGCATTTTAGCATCCCCAGTGATAATGTGTCCCCTTGCATCTAAACGCTAGCCTTTGTTGTATATATTATCTCCTACTGCAATTTGTTGTAGGTCTATTGAGTTTAGAAGTTGACGAGAGAAAACCATCTCTCACTCTACCTTGTGCCTTGATTGAAAGAACAAGTCTCTCTCACTCTACCTTGTGCCTTGATTGAAAGAACGAGTCTCTATCACTTCTCATGGTGTTCTGAATTGAACTTAGTCACGTCAATTAATGTTGTTTTCCAAATATAAAGCACAACCTATTTTAATTCGGCAAATAGGTTTTTGTATTACCATGATTTTAAATAATATACTACCTATTTTCATGTTATGAAAAAAAGGTTGATTTTATGTGGCAAGTGGGTTCAAGTGACTGCAAGTGGTGAAGTTAACTAGTGATTTCACTTGTTCATTTGATAATTTGAATGCTTATAAATTTAAAATTTATTTATTTAGTTACCATATGAATGAATCTAACTTGTTTATAACATATCGAAGTTTTCCTCGGCGTTTCATGAATCAATTGTTTTATAGAGACAATTGATCAGGTAAATTATGAGTCAGAACATTTTAAAGCAAGCTTAATATGTCAAAATTCATGCATGAGAGAACAAGGCAGAAACAAATAAATTAAGTGGTATGCACAGTACTTTCTTTGGAGCTCCATATTTATTGTTCATGTGTTCCTTAACATGCACGAAAATGGCTCGACTGGGAACAAATGTTGAGAACAAGCTAAAACGGTTCCTCTAGAGGCTTTTTCATCTATCGACGGCCTATGAGGAGCTTCCCCCTATCATAATAAACAAAAAATAAGGTGTTACGATCGAGTAAACAACACGAATAATATGACATGACAAAATATCAACTTGGACACCCTTTGCGAGTCAAAACATGAATTTGGACACCATTACATGAGAACTCTTCCTATCAGTTCTGACAAAACCAACTCTTCGCTAATCTGCTCAAGTTATATGTAGGGCGCGTAATTAAAAACTTAGATTAAGTGAAAACATTAAACAAATGTTATTATTTGGAATTAAATGGTTGATGTTATCTCAGATTGATTGTCTTATCTCAACATTGCAATTCCTTCTGGTGAGATGCGTTGTAGGCCAGAGCATTGAATCATGAACAACTTTTCTAACCCCCTCAAAATGGAAACAAAAAGTGGCTCCACAGTCGACCTCCTCCAAATTTATCCAATCTTCCATGTGTCTATCTTGGGACCATATAACCATGGAATCCCCGCTCATACGATCAACTACAAATTTATGCAATGCTCATACGAAGAGCCGCTTGATTGATGACTGGTCTGGTGCCACGATCTCATGCTAGGTTAGATGCGCGTGGAAGGTTCATGGATTCATTGCAATCTCGAACTTATCCTTGTCATGCTATGAGAGTGATGACAACGAGTATCACCTCGTGCATCCCCAACTTCCCTCTATTCAATTCGTGGCTGAGGTTAAGACATCGACAAGCTATCTAAGGTACCAGTCTTTCTCAGATTCGTTCACTAACAACGAAGGAGTTGGTGCATTGGGTGTAAGTTCTGCCCAACTGTACATCCACTGTACCTACGGCTGCGCCAAGGCAACACTCATTGCGCTTGCACTCGAGTGCGGTAGGGATCAACGGGAGATGACAAGTATGTATCAAACCCCAAACAGGTGGCAACACTTTATACGCTAGTGACAAACAACAAAATTCTGAGTAGAACCATCCCCTTAAAGAACGCCTTTCAGGTTTCCCTCTTCAAGTACTCTCTCAGGTTGGCCTCTTCAAGTACTCTCTTTCCTCCTGTAAACGAATTGTTGTCTGCTTGTATTTGCTTCAGTTTGTAGATTAAATCGAAATTTGTTTTTTCATAGAAACTTTTGGTAATTCTCCTCATGGTTTTATTTGTCATGGCCACTTCAAAATATTTTTGTAAAACAATACATCCACTTTGTCAACCCATTCCAAACACCATAGTCATCCCTTCCAATTAAAAAGGGTCTATCATGTCAATTATTATGGCGAAAGGGAGATAACAGGGTAAAGGTCGGGAATGAGTTGTACTGTGTTTTATCCAATTCTCAAACCACCAACTATTGTAGATAGTCCGCTAGCTTGCATTACTGATGTCTCTGTCATTTCATTAATAAATTAATGTGTCGAGGAATGGAGTCAGATCATCAAATATTACCAGGCGATTTCCATAAGACTGGATGCTCAATATACGTATATAGAGGTCCATATCCCTATGCATCAAAGCAATAAGTAGCACCAACAACGAAGGTAGTAGGAAGAGAAATCGAAGAATGCACCACACCTACCGGATCACCAAGAACCTAATATCTACCAGATAGATGATAAAAAGCGCTTACGCCACCACCGTATATACATAATCAAATTTAGATAAGGGTTGGTTTGTTTCACAATTAATTCATAGGATTGCTTTCTATGTTTCTATTCTCATCTACTAGCTAGATTGGTATGAGCATAGCTTCTAAATTCATCTGACACTGGTTAAAATATGGAAGAGAGCCTACGTTGTTGTGTCTAAATGCATTGCTCATTTGCATGATGTGTCAGATATTGAATTTGATAAAGTATATGGTTTTGTGTTAAGGCATTGAATTTGGTGAAGTTTAATAATTACGGCTTAAGGCATTTTTACTAAATTAAAAAGTCTTCCATCACATTATTCAATAAAACCAATTCAAAATTTCCATTTTTCAAGTCATCGAGATTGCTTCAGAATTCTTTTGTGCAATTAATTGACTTCCAAACTCTCTGCAATATCTTATGCCAATATACTCAATTCATTGAAGAGGTGAATTTCTTGGCATATGGACTAAAAGATCTCATATCCTATGCTTTCTCAGAAGCCATGAATTCATCTCATTTTGATGAGATTTATTGGGGAAATTAAACTACTCATGGATGAAAGAATCGATTAACCGATCGGGATTAGGACCAGAAAGAGGGGTCAAGGAGTTGGGGAACTATTTTTTAGATGAAAACTTATTCAATGCATCAATTGTTCCCTTTGAATTATATTGGTTTTCTTTTCATTATGAAGGCACTCGTCAAGTTGCACATTGAAGAAATGGCTCAATCAATACATTTGGAAGATTCTCAACAAATGGAAGAATGTAAGCATGAAAAGTAGCGAATGAAGAAGAACAAATAAAGGGAAAGAGAGTGGAGGATATAAAAAGAATTAAATAGATACAATACAATACAAATACAAAGGAGATGTAAGACGTTATTGGAATTATTGATGATACAAATGTCTCAGCATTCAAGAACAACCCACCTCGAATTCAAATAAATCGGAGCTCAAACCCACTTTGAAATCAAGGAAATTGGAGCTCAAACCCACTTTGAAATCAAGGAAATCGGAGCTCATTCCAACGTGGGTCAATGGCAATGGTGTTGCCAATCCTATATCCATCGGAACCCCTCAAACGACTACACAAGTTCATCCCCATCTCTTTACCAGTGCGGTTCTCTTGGCCGCGGTTGAGAAGTATAAGGTTAACGTGGTCATGGGGGAAGTTCAAAAGCTGGAATTGGAGGGGGAAAATGTGGTTCGTGGGTGGTTGTTGATCAAAAACTGGTGCGGGGAGATTTTGTTGTTCTGGAACTTGGGCCCTGGTCTTCTAACAATGAGGTGATTTCAACATGTGTCAAGAAAGTCAACATGTGCAATATAAATGTAGAGCCATACGTGCCCCACCTTATCACAAACTCGCTCAGAAAAAAAATGATATAATGAAAAGCCGCGTGTATGGAGTGTTGATAGAGTTGACAGGGGGCATTTCCTCATAGGCTCCTAACAGACAATGAAGGTTGGAGAGGAACCATCCCCTTAAAAGAATGATGGCGATGGTGCTTCCAATCCTGTATCCATCGGAACCCCTTAGACGACTACGCAAGTTCATCCCCATCTCTTTACCAATGTGGTTCTCTCGGCCGCGGTTGAGAAGTATAAGGTTAACGTGGTCATGTGGGAAGTCAGAAGATGGAATTGGAGGGGGGAAATGTGGTTTGTGGGGTGGTTCATGTTGATCAAAAACTGGTGCGGGGGGATTCTATTTTTTTGGCACTTGGGCCCTGGTCTTCTAAGAACGAGGTGATTTCAACATGTGTCAAGAAAGTCAACATGTGCAATATAAATGTAGATCCATACATGCCCCAACTTATCACAAACTCGTTCGGCAAAACGATATAATGAAGAGCCGCATGTATGGAGTGTTGATAGAGTTGACAGGGGGCAGTTCCTCATAGGCTCCTAACAGACGACGAAGGCTGGAGAGGAACCATCCCCTTAAAAGAATGATGGCGATGGTGATGCCAATATTGTATCCATCGGAACCCCTCAGATGACTGTGCAAGTTCATCCCCAACTCTTTACCAGTGCGGTTCTCTCAACCGCGGTTGAGAAGTATAAGGTTAATGTGGTCATGTGGGAAGTTCAGAAGCTGGAATTGGAGGGGAGCAATGTGGTTCATGGGGTGGTTGTTGGTTTTCCTAATTTTTTTATAATATGATATCATATCATGTTGGAGTTTATTTAAAGTGATATAATATGATGCTCAAGTCATTCTATCAATTATATAATATTTTATTTATATAAATTGTTTTATCATATATAATTAAAATGATTTTACTTTAGATGCTTTATAAATTCAAATTCAATATTATATCATTTTACATTGTTGTATTTATATAAATTCTTTTATTATATATAATTAATTTTTTTTTGTTTATATATTTTATAAATTTAATATTATATTATTTTAAATTTATTTATTTGATATTAATTAACTTATTCCATCAATTATTAATAAATTGTTTTTTTAGAGAGTTAATACACAAGTTCTTTAAGATTACAGTTATACACAAGATTTTTAGTACACAAGTGTTTCATTGAAGGCTTACATTACAAAACAATTGCATGTTATGAACAATTTTTAGGAAAATATTTGGAAAGTTAGTAATGAGCATTTTTTGAAAACAAACATACACACATTGTAACCAATACAACATGATGTTAACAGGGAGCACCACTGTAGATATTTTGTCATAAAAACAATTCCAAGAAATATGTTAGGCATGTGAAAGAGGAACTCTATAATATTGTAAATGGAAACTTTTCCAACAATACTCAAATATACATCTCACACTAAAATACAAAATATATCTTTTCAATGAAATATTTAAGGAAGAAGTCTAATGTCATACAATCTCATCATTTTGTTGTTTGTCATCATTGGAATCCAATCATGCACCGTTTACTAAATTCTTGGTTTTTGAGGTTGATTTTGACATTTCCTTGTTTTCCATCATTTGAATCCAGAGAAATAAAACACCTTTCCTTTCAGTTTCATCGACTACCATTCCTACCATAAATTAACTATACTTGCTTTCAAACACATAAAATTATATTGTCCATGTACACACAACTTTCTCTCATTTTATAACATATTGAAGTTTTTCTCGACGTTTCATTTCCCCCGCTTTGGGGGTATGATGGTTAATAAGTTATGATTATTGGTTGGTTTCAGACTACGAGTTAGAATAATTTGACAACGCCAAAATTGTTAACTCGAAGCCTTTCACTGCAGAGATTCATGTGTAGACCGATGGCTTAGACAAAAGTAGCATTGTTCAATTAATGAGAACCAACTCGCTTTCCAAGATATCAGGTGAAGAGATTAAGTCTCTGCGATCATGTCAGAGCTCATCTCCAGTTTTCTCTGATATATGCAATCCAACCAAGTGATATCCCATCCAAAATTCGTGACAACAAAACCAAAAAAAAATATTTTACATCCTTTCTATATCAGGTTTCACTTATATAATAATTTTTTTTAAAAACTTTAACATAATTTTCAAAACCCTTAGATATATATATATATATATATATATATATATATATATATATATATATATATATATATATATATGTATATCTTCCAAGGCATTTTTCTCAATATGTATGTATGATGCAATTCCACAAAACATGATGTATATTATTGTTCACTTTATAAGACTTCTCTGTTTTGGTATATCCCAAAACAAGAGCTACGTGCAGCTTAGTCCCTGCCCTAAAGGATTTAATTAAAAATAAATACTGGATATTATGAATTGATGTTTATTAAAAAATAACAAAAAAACCACGCAATGGTTGTCTACCATAAAGGAGCAATGGCTCTCTTCCCTAGAGGACAAACAACAAAGCAATGGCTCCCTGCCCTAGAGGATTTAATGCGTAAATAAATACTAAATACTATGACTTGTTTATTAAAAAACAACAAAGCAATGGATCTCTACCCTAGAGGATTTAATGCACAAATAAATACTAAATATTCTAAATTGTTGTTTATGAAAAAAAAACAAAGCAATGTTATTGACCTTAAAAGAAACAAAAATATTCATTTGAAATGCTACAATATACAAAAGTCTAGGAACATACAATAAAGGGGTATTGAACATAAATACATTCAATTCAATTGGAATCCAAGCTCCTATAATAGTGAACAAAAAAAAATCTTGATATTGAGAAATTCTAAAAAAATCCACTTACTCGTGTCTGTGCAAGCCACCACTAGTAAACACTTTCCCTTGATAACCAAAATTTATGTCAAATGCATGAGCCTTGGTACATAGCAGTGGAAATCTATGTGAGCTTTGACACATACTATTAAGTCACTTGCACTGTAGAGCCCTCTCTTTTGAAGGGCATGTTAGTGGACCTTCCGAATTCATGGTAGAGAGCATAAGAGTGCGCAAGGTTTGTGCACTTGACAACCATGGCAAGACTACTTTTCTAAGCAACACACACTGATAAAAAGGGATTTTGGATATGGTACATTTGAATGTGTGTGGACATACATCATCAACTGGAAATATTTATTATGTTTATGTCATTGATTACACTTTGAGGAAAACCTAGATCCATTTTATGAAGACCAATGATGGGGTCTTTAGCAAATTCCAAGAGTTCGATGGAGGTCTTTATCTCTTGTGGGGAACCAAATAGGTAAGAATATCAAGGCACTAATATCTAACAATGGAGGAGAGTATACCTCCAAGGAATTGGATTCTTTTGCATAGAAGCAAGGATCAAGAGGAAGTTTATAATTTCTTACAATCCACAACAAAATGGGGTGGATAAAAGAAAGAATAGATCCATAGGGGAGGAAACCAAGACAATGGTGCATGAATTAGATCTAAGTATGTTCATTTGGGTAGAAACTTGTAGTATGACAATCGATAACTTGAATAAGGGTCCTCACAAGGCATTGAAGGGCAAGACACCTGAGGGATATTTTAAACTAAGCTTGAACATTGTAGTTTGATGGGTGAGTTTGTTGGCTATAATGAGTCCTCCAATCTTATAGAGTATACATTTCGCCTCAACAGAAGAAAATAACGAGCTAAGATATGGATTTTGATAAGGATGCATGGAGGCACCTCTAGCGAAGGTTGAGGAAAGAGGAACACTTATATTGTTGAACACATAACCAAAATCGAATTAGCAAGGATGTATAGGTGGAGTTGATGCTTCCATACCTTTTGATTCAACTAGGAAGCCTAGGTGGCTTACCTGGAGATTGCAATACATAGAGGAGCAAGTTTTGAGCTCCTAAACTTATTTCCAAGTGAGTCATCCTCCTAAGAATTTTTCTAATTATGTTGCACTAAGATCTTCCATTATTAATCTAGATCTTTCTAGTTATAAGGAGGCAACATGTGAGAATTAGGTATAACAATATGCCATGGTGGAGTAAAAATCCATCATGAAGAATGATGTGGGAGATTGTGTCACAACTAGAGGGGAAATTTGTAATTAACTCCATGTGGCTTTACAAGGTGAAAGTATTCAACTAATGGCAGTGTTGAGAAGTACAAGTTTTAATTCATAGTGAGAAGATTCTCCCTAAAAGAGGGAGTTGACTATGAGGATACATTTGCTTTAGTTGTTAAGAATAACTCCATCAAATCTATCATGTCTTTAACATCAGTTTTTGGTTGGTCTCAATATTAGATGGATGTTAAGAGTGCATTTTTTAATGCATTAGTTGAGTAGGTGGTTTACATAAGTTAGGCTAGAGGTTTTGAGGGGCAAAGGCATGAAACCCATGTATGCAAACTAAAGAAGGAATTTTACGAGCTTAAGTAGGAACCATGTGATTGATCTCTAGGATTGATGAGTTTCTATTAGGTTAGGGCTTCATAAATTTGTTGTTGATGACAATATTTATTATAAATTTGATAAATCAAATATGCGTTTTTTAGTCCTTTTGCATGTAGGTGATTCAATACTCACAAGAAGTTCAAAAAATATCATAACATGGTGCAATATAGATTTGGATTGCAAGTTTGACATGAAGGAATCAATTGTATGCAATGTTTCTTGGGTTTGGAGGTTTGGAAAAGTCCATGCAAGGCATTCCTTGGATAGGGTAAGTATGCAATTGAAATTTTGGAGGTTTTAGATGATGCACTATAAATCCTTTACTACTCCTATGATACATAGTGTGAGGTTATCAACATATTCAAATTTAGATTTTAATCCAATAGGGTGGAAATAGTCGATAACTTCTATCATGTCTCTAGTAAAATTGGCATGATATTTGTTTTGTAGTGAACACATTGAGGCAATATCTAGTTGATTTAGAGAAAGTCACTATATTGTTGCCAAGCATATGCTTTATTAATTGAAGGCCATAATGGATCATGGTCCAAGGAACATCCTAAGTGGGCCTAATGGTTAAGAACTCATCTTAGGAGGTTATAGGTTCAAATTTGGAGGAGGGTAGGGTATGCACACCTCCATAAAATTTAGTAGTCAAATTATTGGGTGGAGGGAGATCCATTCTCCCACAAACAAGGGAGTCCCATACTCCAAATTGGTGTCTAACTAGGTTGTGACCTTAAAACTATATTATTTATTTATTTGTTTATATAGGATGTGGTTATTTGATGCTACATGGTTTTTGGATTTTGATTAAGCTATACAGGCGGTAGGAAAAGTACTTCAAGGTTATATTTTAGTTTGGTTTCACATATGATATCTTGGCTCAACTGGAAGCAGGTAGCGGCACTTAGTTTGACAAAGGCAATAGATATGGTATCCAATGCGACTAGTTGTGAAGCTATATAGATTTGCAAGTTAATTCTAGAGTTGACTGATCTGAGGTTGGAGCATACGGTTATGAAAATTCCATTTTTTCATCATCAACATAAACATAAGGTACCATTTACTCAAGGATATAATTCATAAGCATGTAGTGACTCTAGAGCTTGTTTATTCAAATTCACGAGCTGCAAGCATTTTGGATAATCCCTTGGCAAAGGGGAAATTTGAGATACTTTAAGACAAAGTAGGTGTGAGGGAGTGAGTTCTTTCTAATTGCTCAACTAGTGATGGAGCAACAAAATAGATGATAGAGATGGTGCCTTTAGCCTTTGCTTACAATAGTGACGAACAAGTTGAATGAGGGTGTTGGAGACAATGATACATATTTTTGTTTGGTAGAGGGCACATACCTTCAATTAATTCCAGTTTAGATGTTGTTTCAAATTTTCAATTCCAATTTTTGTGAGTGCCTTAAATTTGTTTGTTAATGAAATATGATATATTATGATTTTTTTCTCCAAATCTTATTTAATATTTTGTGGAAAAATTTAATTTCAAAATTAGTCTTTTCTTTACAAAGGTATTCTATAAAAGTTTAGATTTGAATTCCAGAAAACAAAAAAGAAAAAAAGTAATTTAAGAATACCAGCATTGCATAATCTAATTTCACTAGAAATATTCAAAAATACTAAATCTATATCTACATAAAAATGACAATTTCAACAAAAATAATAGCATATTGTTTTCCTTCCAACATTAATATAATAAATTGACTAATGGTTCAGTTATGAATACAAATAACTTGTGTTGAGAACTTCAAACTAAAAATCATGAAAGAATCTTAAAAATACTTCATGCCAACTTTTTTATTTGATTTGATGCCTAATAAATAAAATTGAGTTAGCATACCTGAAACTGTATCTACAAACTCTCTGTTGATGAAGAGCTTCGTATATTTGACTGTAACCATTGTTAAGAACCTCAAACTAAAAATAATGAAAGAATAACTAATAAATAAAATTACAAACTCTCCGTTGATGAAGAGCTTCGTATATTTGATTATGAGCATTTATGAAGTCAAGGCTTGAAGCCACAACCAGAGATTACTTCATTTACCCTGTCAAAGTAGAACATAACCTTATCAAATTGCCAAAAAAATGGAGGTATAACCTGAGAGGCATTAAAATGACTGGCCATGAAAATTAATTTAGAGTAAAGTTTTATTGTGGTGCAAACTACTTCCAATTTCTTTGTTGGGAATCTTTCAAGCCTCGCCAAAACCTATGCATCACTGAACATGAATATGGTCAATAATATTCGAAAGCAAGACACATTTAAGAGGAGTCTGGAAAGCATAAATTGTCATTTCAGAGTCTGAAATGTTATTTTGTTCTTTAAACTAACTCTATTTATAGATGCAATCGGCAACACTCGAAGTGTTACCCAAATATACAATATATAAAGCTCTTGCCCCTATTAATTTCATCACAAACCAATTTGCGGGTGAAACTATGGTAACCTCATTCTTACATACTTTGGTGGGGGTGAGAATATACCTTGGAAATAATAGCCTTTTTACCTTACCCTTAGACTCACTGACTCGGCCCTATGATACCTCTGCCTATTCTTTTACATTTTTCCTTGTTGGGATCTAAAATAGCCAAGGATCTACATAATATCGATCAGGCACCAAATTTTGTTGGATCCTTCATATTTGTTTTTCCTTATTTTCTGAGTTTACCATCCTTCTCCTAGCAACTTGTTATGCTCTTCCACGTTGGGGGAGGGGAATTTAAATTAACAGTAATAATCGTGGCTCTGGAATAGCTTTGAGATGCCTGTGGCCCCTACATCCCTTGTTGCCCGGTTTGACGTGAACAATTTGGCGTGTCCAAGGGTTTTTTGTCCCTAACAATTGTGATATACAATGCCACAGGAAGGAGGTAGTCAGTCAGCTCCAGCCAACAGAAGAGTTTTCTACAAAAAAAAGCTTATATTATTAAGTCATTTATTATACATAACATAGATTTATTAGATACCATAGCACGAGGCCTTGTCGACAAATCCAACCTAACAAAGCCAACAATAGTTACAGCAAACCTCAAAACCAATTTCCATATAAGTAGGGTGGGGATATGCCAAGAAGGCTGACCGTTATGGATCAGGGGATGTGTGACCTGAAGCGGAGTCTAGCACTTGCTCTTATGTTAATCCTCGCCAGTTTTTTTCTCCTCGATTCCTATCATGTCAATCTGTTCATATCGTTTCTTTCGCCACAGTCCCATCCAAAATCGAATTATGGTCCGCCTTCATCTGGTTCCTCTGGATCAATACATTCTGGGATGGATGATCATGAATCCCAGTCTGGAGCAGCCTCACCCTTGCTCAAATAACTCAGTGGAATTCCTCAGAATGGCAGCGCCATCAATGAGGTGATTCAAGATGATACCATCAAATTTTTTTGTTTATTTTTCTTTATGCAATGGTATTCTTAGTAAATCTTTCAATAGATTAGTATATCTTCTTTTATGCTGCAACAAAAACATTAGCGTCGTCGCCAACTAACTAATGGAATGGTAGGAAAATATTAATGGGTTTAAGAAATGGGAAGAGAGTTGGATTGAATTTTTTTGTGTGGATGTAACAGAAGCAGAATAAGGGTAGGCGTAGTATTCCCAAGGTGGAAATCGGCCTGAGACATGGTCGGGCAGCCATAACAAAAGCGATTTTACAGAGGGAACAGAAACAGGAGCTGGGGGAATCCTATGTTCCAACCGACGACATCTACCGAAACGCACATGCCTTTCATCGGTATGAATTCTATTTCAACTACATATGAATCTTAGAAGAAAAAATTTAAGGAACGAAGATAAGGATCTATCATTATAATCCCTACTGTACTACACAACGCAAGTGCCGCGGAGGGAAATGATCAAAAGTGTCACATACATATCACATCCTGCAACCCACAAAATGTCCAGGACAAAATTTGGGAAGTAAATTGTCTTTTTGTACCGCGGCTTGTAAGTATTTTAGAGTGATGATTATGAATGCAAATGCTCACACGATAAACTGTCACGGAAAAATTTGCAGTTTATGAGATGCAACGTTTTTATTATTTAATGCCTCCGAGTTTGTAAAAGCAACATCGACATCTTCCAAACAAGTGTTCTCCACCACAAACTTCGCTGGTGAATAGCCTTAAACCATTCATCTTCCATTATTTCTGCTAAACTTATGCGTTGTATATCAATCAACACGAAGATTAATAATAAGCCTCTGGAATCAAACCACCGCTCAATCAAATATCCAACGGCTGGTTTCCACTTTTCATCTTTGGATTGGGATTGAGTATTTTTTTTATCAATCTTCGAGTGCCAGCAGAGAGCCATTTTGGAAACTTGAACTCACCTTTGAAGATCTACAGACGGCATTGTATTAAAAATAAAAGCGTCCGACAGAATCTATACAAAAATCTTAAACTAGAATTTGATTTTGTGTTTTGGTAGTTACCTTATGATACAACACTGCAAGATTGTTGTCGTCGAATGGCAACCAGCCTACCAAAAGAACAAAGAGAATAACACCGCTAGACCAAACATCCGCAATAGCACCATCTTATCCTCTGCCAACAATCACCTACACACACCCATTAAACAACCCAAATCTAATTATGAGCAATTGCAACTCTAGTTAACTCAGGATTTGTAGTACAAATAGCAGATAAATTATTACCTCGGGTGCGACGTAATTGGGGCTTCCGCAAGTCGTATGCAGCAACCTGTCTTCCTGAAAGGATACAATCAACTATATAATCAGGTACCCTTCACAAGATTTATGGCATCAAAATTACTTTCAGGTTCCAGATATTATTGCAGACCTACCATAAATTGCCGAGGTACCACGCTAAGGCCGAAATCAGATATCTTAATATTTCCATTTTCATCGAGAAGAACTTTTCAGGCTGATCATTCAGTTTTAACAAATAATGCTTATGTCAAATAAAACAAGTACAACTAATAATCTTTTGACTTCATTAACGCATACAAAAAGATACCAGAGCATTTCTAGGTTCCCCTTTTCACCATAGCCATAACTAGATAACTGTAGGGTGCAATTGTTATCCGCAAAGGTCTGGTAATACTTCTCGTTCAATACAACCAAAACTGCAGCTGGAAAAGGAAAATTACGCTTGGAAGCTTAGAGGATGGACATGTGTTGCATGGTATTAATGCCGATGATGGACATGTCTTGCATGGTATTAATGCCTATTTCTTCGTGGCCAGCCCAGGTTGCATGGTCAACCACTATATTAAATAAATACAAAGCAGATAAAGTTAAGATAAAGGTAAGTAATTTTTGTATTTTTCTTTATTTTTTTAATAGGTGACAATGATAAAAATTGTCACTTCAAGCCCTCTCATCCAATTAAAAGTGAACATCATTTTTCAAAAAATAATTTATAAATACTTATTTTAACATAACTTTTGATGTATCTTTAGAAAAAATAAAATATCTATATTAACTAATACACAAACATGGAACATATAGTCTCTGCCTACTTCAGGGACTAATAACTACAAACTTATTTTATACACCGATCCCCCTTTAACTATAAAGTCAATTTCCAATATGTGATCACACATAATAAATGATAATTACACCCCGTGTAAAATCAATAACATAACTTTGCTATAGCATTACTTTTATATATAACATCTCATCATAGTTTTTAAGCACTTTTGTTTAATAAAGCGCTACTCATTATATACTAAGACTCGACATAGATCCCACCATGGTTCACCTGTTGACTTAAAAGCAAAATATACTGAGGTAGTCCATTAGCCTCACATAATCCAAGGAAATAGAATGTCATACCTCCATCATCAAAGAGATCTACCACACAAAGTTACTTTTAAAATTTCAACTAAGATCAACCATACAGAAGGAACTGTCAAACGTTTTAACTCTTGGTATTACTTACAGAGACCGGTTTCATTCTGTGTTTTTAGTAGGGATCGAATCCCTTCCACAGTCATTCGTTGAAAAATACAATCTTTCTCCTATCAAATGTGCAAAACCCATAACGGAGCCGATTTAAGAAGCACAAAGTTTTGCATAACAAACTTTTATAGAATCGACTTATCACAGGGAAAACAAGGCATACCAAAAACGAGTTCCTCCATTCTAACATTTAACTTTACATAAACCGAATTTCATTCATAAGAAACTGAAATCCATAATTAACATATTTAGAGAATTTTTACTTCGTTCCAATTTTCCAGAAAGTAATATTGTTAATCAAGTTTTAAACCATTTCAACAATTTAATCCATGCCAAAGTTTGTTTATTTACAAAACGATTCTATCATACCATCGTTATCAAAATACATAGTTATAAAAGTATAATAGAAAAAATTAAAATATACATATTTTTAATCAAAATCCAATATATATATATATATATATATAATCATAAGCTATATAAAAAAAATCGATAAAAGTAAGATGCTTCAAAAATTAAATCTATAATACCACATATCAAATCCCACGATTTTATCAAACTTCAGATCATATTCTATACCCAATAACAATTGATTTCATTATATTCCAGTAGAATCGCTATTTGTGAAATTCCATAGGGATAGATCACTAAGCTAGAACAAACCTCACAATTTCACACTATTATTACTGAGAAGAATTAGACAGAAACATGGATCAATTCACTCATAAAACTGAAACACACATGAAAAACTGTTGGTTATACATTAATCAGCTGTAAGCTAGCAATCAAAGAATGTTACAATAGAATGAATTCGATACTCTGGGAGGAGTCGAATTCACCTCAAGTATAGGCTTAGTTTGCATTGGAACCATCTCCCGATAAGGTTCAATGGCCACCGATGATGAATAATCAGTTAACTGAGGTAGAAATGAGCATAACTGAATCATGTGGGCACCAAAATAGGGGAGGAGACTCCAAGGGGGATAAATACTGACTTGTAGTGGTCAAAATAGGTGCTCCTACACTCAGTAGCAGTGAAACTAGGTGTAATAGTCAGTTAACTAGGAAATCAAGGGGACAAGGTGCCCTCAATCATGGAACTGACTATGCTAACTCCTAAAATCATGCATGAGGGCGAATTTGGACTTCAGTGATGTAGCCAAGGCGTTCTGAGTGGATAAGAGGGCTAATGATGGCCAAAAACAAGCTCTATGGGGGGAAGTAAGGACTAGGTGCTAGGAGACTCAACTGCTAATGCATGGATGCATGCAAAGTATGCAAGACCAAAATGAGATGGTGAGAATAATCCAACACCCCCCCTTAAGCCAGAATATGAGGAAAAATAAGTAAATTAGGGCCCTGGTTACTGAGACCAAAGGTCACCCTATACAACAATCTAAAAAAGTGAGAAAAGAGGGAAAACCTAGTGGGAACCCCCCCCCTCAAGCTAGACTGAAACACACAAAAACTTAAGCGCAAGAATCAAGTAGGTGTGATGCTTGATTCAATGTCTGGAGGTATCTTCCTCTTGGGAAGAAGTGGATCATGCTCCAAAAACATGTGCTTGAATTCTCCTTCAATGGATGCAAGCGAATCTGGAGGCTTCCTGAACTTTCTCTTTAGACCAAACATGGTGAGAACAAATCCAAAAATATGAAGATCATCTTGGAACCTGTAATTCAATCCAATTGAGGTAGGATCATCTCTAATCAAATCTAATTTCTCTTGAAACTTGAACTTCTGATTAGTGGAAGTTAAATCAACTCCAAGAATTGATAGATGGTTTCTTGTGATCTCCTTTGAACCAACAGGGGTGAGATCAAAACCAAAATCACAAAAATATGCTTGAGACTTGAACCCAAGCGAATGGTAGTGTCCTCCATCTCTAGTGAAACTCTGAGAACATGTTCCAATGATCAAACAGAAGTTTATAGGAAGCATGTGATCAAGGAGGGCGAATGCATCACCTCCAAAACATTCAATAGATCAGCATTCTGCACATCAACAAACTCATGCGAAAGAGAGGATTTAAGAACCTCTTCAGATTCTAAAGCCTGAACTGGCTTATCTTGCTCAAAATTCGAAATAGAAGATATTGAGAACATGATTGAGGAATGGATAATCTATACAAAAGGATCATCTTCATTAGTTGTATCACTTTCATCTGCATTAGGTACATGGGAAGGGGACAATTCGAAATTGTCTTCAACTTCTAGAGCAACAGAGGAAGGAATGTCTTCAACATGAACTTTTTGTATTGAATCTGCAACTTCTTCTTCATCTTGAACAACTTCATCATGAGATATGATTGAGTCCGAGACATAATTAGAGAGAACACTTAAGGAGGTATCACTGGGCTTGTTCTCCAAATAATTTGCACCAGTCTATTCATTTTGCTTGCCAAATGCTTTGTCTAGTTGGGCCCATAGATCACTTGGATATTCAGCAGTTTCCATGAGGTAGCACATACTAGGAGACACAACAATATGCATTGCTCCAAAGGCTCTGTCACATTCATTTAGCCAATCATTATCTTCTTCATATGAAGTAAAATCTCGCATAACACCAATACACATATCAAAATTCCTTGTCTCTTCATATATGCTAACATCTTTGGTTTCCACTCATCATAGTTGAATGGAGAGAGATGAGGATTTCCTTTCAGATTCATGTAAGCTATTGTAGAATACCTGCAAAAACAATGGAAAAATATCTAGAGGATTGTTACTGAATCTACTGAACATTGCTTTAGGACAATAGGCCCTTTTATTCGGATCCTTCACACCTAGCTAGATCTCAAAGGATTTATCCAATGAATTCAATGTAGTGGCACTGGGATTTGCTATGGAAATCCAAAGGCTTATGGTGCTCTACTGAAAGTAGTTGCTCAATATACTGCTGAAATTGTTGCAAATGTTACTACTGTTGCAACTGCTGCACTCAAAATCTCTCATGAGCTATGATACCATGTGAAATTCCACAAGGATATATCACTAAGCTAGAACAAACCTCACAATTTCACACTGTTATTACTGAGAAGAATTAGATAGAAACATGGATCAATTCACTCATAAAAATGAAACACACATGAAAAATTGTTGTTGATACATTAATCAGCTGTAAGCTGGCAATCAAAGAATGTTACAATAGAATGAATTCGATACTCTGGGAGGATTCGAATTCACCTCAAGTATAGGCTTAGATTCCATTGGAACCATCTCCCGATAAGGTTCAGTGGCCATCGATGATGAATAATCAATTAATTGAGGTAGAACTAAGCATAACTTAATCATGTGGGCACCAAAATAGAGGAGGAGACTCCAAGGGGGAGAAATACTAACTTGTAGTGGTCAAAATAGGTGCTCCTACACTTAGTAGCAGTGAAACTAGGTGTAACAATCAGTTAACTAAGCAATCAAGGGGACAAGGTGCCCTAAATCATGGAACGGGCTGTTCTAACTCCTAAAATCGTACATGAGGGCGAATTTGGGCTTCAATGATGTAACCAAGGTGCTCTGATTGGATACGAGCACTAATGATGGCCAAAAACAAGCTCCTGGGGGCCCAAAGTAAGGACTATGTACTAGGAGACTCAACTGTTAATGCATGGATGCATGCAAAGAATGCAAGACCAAAATGAGATGGTGAGAATATTCCAACACTAGTATCCTTTAACAAAATTTATATGATCTACCAATGTCGCCAAGGTTCCCCAATTAGAAAATAATAAGCAACCATTAATCCGAACATAAATATTGGCATTCCCAATTCCATAATGTATATGAAAACATATACTTACTTGAAAAACAATGGGGACAACTCCTTGCTTACATTTGATCTGAATAAAATCCTTGCTAAAAAAAAATTCTCTTATAAGTCTGAACTTTTTTTCGTTATAAACAGACAACGTTATTATAAAAGAAAGAATCCAAGGTAGCATTCATATAAATAAAAACAATCATGCTACAATGAATTTAACTCGTAAAACAAACAAACAAACAAAACCAATCCTGAATGATAAATCCATAGTAAAAATATCTAACAAAAATACTCTATCCGAGGCGATAGCAGAAAGAAAACTATAAGCCCTTAGATCTGAGCATTTGAATCATGCTCTGATACCACAATGTAACATACCCAAAAAAAATTATAAGCAAACTAAACTACTGTGGTTTTAAACAATCATTAGTACGATCAAGCAATACAACACTTAGTTGAAACAAGGAAAATGACAACTTGGAGAATCAACTCCTCCAAACCATAGGAGAGAGCAACACCACTGTTATCCCAACTCCACCCCTGAGATGGATCACCACCATGCGCTAGAACTCCAAGCAACACTTCCATGCGGCACTCTCTCTCAGAGTCTGTAACAAGCAATTATGGACTTATGAAAGAGAGAAACACTCAACCACCATTTCTCCATGCACAACACAGCGTCCCATGCTATCTCAGTGCACCAATATATATATATTTTTGCCCATGTCTTGTGCCATCCCAATCAATCCTTCAATCCCTATGATTTAGGATATTGTCTAGTAGTTGAGCTTTTAGATTTGATTTGTTTGGTAAAAATATCCCTTGCTTGTTGTACACATGTTCCATGTGCCATAGTGGTGTCCCCTCATTTAGATGGATGCTCCAAGTGTCTTTTTATTTTATTAATAATAAAATAAATAGTTTGTTGTGCAAAGTATCACTCACACCTCTTGTGAGTGTTTTTGAGTTTTTAAATAACTCTTACAAAAATAATTTTTTTTTTAAATATTGTCACAAATATTAAATCAAAATAAAATAATAATGTCTTGGGGGTATCACAAATAACAACAATAATCATTTTATAGTTTTAATTTTTTTCATAAATCAATAACCAATTAACATTATTAAAGATATGTTTGTTTTAATTTTAAGTTAAAAAATTAACCAATAACATTAAGTGTTCAAAGCACAAATATGATGTAATGACATATCTTGTTCACCATAATTATGATGAGTTAAAATATTGTGAATGTTGGTATTGGTACAAATATTTTGAAACTGTACTCTATAATTGGTGTACACAGGACATTCTATGATAAAGTGATTTTCATCTTCAACCCTCTTAGTATCACAGAGATGACAATTTTCATCCCATGGCATTTTAAGAATTGTCCAATGTCTTATTTCACTATGGAGTTAGTGGGAGTTTGTTCTTATTTTAGGAATGTTGATTTTCTTCTTTGTGCTAGATAAAATAGAGAGATAAGTTTGTATCTTCTAGATTAGGGTTGATCACCTCCTTATAATATCTTAATTTTCTCTCATCTGCTAATTCTATATCACTCCACAACTTCTCCTTAAATTTAGATATAATAATACTTTTAATGCTATCACTATTCTGCAAAGTGACCTCTTCCTCAAATCCCCAATGATTTAGCCAAGACATGGCATCTTTATGCCAACCTTGCTTAAGCTAGAGGTTGTTTTGACTAAAGTATGAAGCAATCTTATGAAGTCTCGTGTCTCTCATGTTGTTTATCGTGTTCTTGTACATTAGGTACCTAGTGATAGCCGTGCTCTCAATGGGGTAAATACTCACTTCTATGAGGAGGATAAGATATGGATTTCCTTTAATTTTGAGACTATATGCTATAAAGCACTTTTGGATTTTCTCTATCATTCTCCACGATTTTTAGAGACATTGCAACCCCAAACTTCACATGCATATAAGGTAACATGAGTGACGAAAGTCTAAAAAATGAGTTTCACTTGTCCCAAAGCTAAAGTTCTATCTATTTACAATTATTTTCAAGTCGATAATAAGCTTTCCACCTTCCATTAATCCTTATCTCAACGTCATGATTCTACTTAAACTTGTAATGATCATTAATTCTAAGATATTTGATGAAATTACTTCCTCAAAAATATTATTGTCATACATAAAATTAACATAATACCTATATGTAATGAATAATATATAGCCACAATATAATTAATAAACATATAAAATTAGCATAACACCTATATGCAATAAGTAATATCTAATTACAATATAATTAATAAACATATAATATGTGTTTGATATTATTAGATTATAAAAATGATCAACATACATATTTCATAATGCTAGTGTTGAATGTGTAACTATAAACCTCGTGAGGATGAATTTTGCATATAGTGAGAAAGTGCTCATATATGAGGGGCCCTTATTGATGGAAGGAAACTTACAAACGATATAAGGCAAGGCATTGGCGAGGGTTTGGTGATGGCGGGCAACTTACAGATGATAGACGAAGGAATCTATTCTTGCAAGTCACTAGTTGCTTCCTTTTCATTTGTAGTAGCGGGGTGGTGAGTATCACTATGTGAGGCTTTCTTTTGACAGTTATTTGGTGTTTCACATCCTCCTAGGTTTTTTCTTGGACTGGGTTGGACATTGGGAGCTCTTGGTGTTGGTTGCGGAGCCCAATATTCCTTATTCAAAGGTCATGTTTCAACCGTTTATGGATCCTAGCCCATGACGGGGGGTTTGAGGGGGCTTTCCCCCCCAATATATTCGTCATGGGGGGTACATGGGGGCAACGACTATTTCGGAAAAAATGTCTTGTAAAATGTTGTAATTTCATAGTCATGACTTGGTCAATAATGGGTGGTTTATGTGCCCATGGTATTGGGTGTACCATAGTAGTTTCCCATGGTAATCCCTCTTTAAACGGAAGGTATTGTAATACGGTTGTGTATTGTAGCATTGTAAAGATCTCTATGATTGTGTTAGAGAGACTGTGAGAGAGTGAAGAGGAAATTGTAGTGGATGTGCCATGGTTTGTATCCCTTCATTTTGTTGGATGGTATAATAAAAGGACTGGAAATTTCTCCATGGACGTAGCCCAGATTGGGTGAACCACGTATATTGGTGTCTCTCTTTTATTGTGTTTATGTGATTTATATTTGCATCTTGTTTATTGTTATTGCTCTGCAATCCTGTTTTTCTAACACCTGGTTTTGCGCCCCTTTTGTCGTGAATTGTTTTGTTTTCGACTACAGTATACGAGTCCCACTCCCCACTGAAAGTCATAGGGAATTATTGGTGATTAGACAGTAGATATCAGTGTGGTGACAATAGTCACATGGCCCATGGTGCCCCTCCTGAGGTTCCTGGGGAGGCTCATATCCGGGACATCATTAATGGTCCACCTTCCGTATCAGTGGATCCTATACTATGCAAATACTCATCCTTGGAGGAATACTTCTCGGGTGATGAACCTGATAGGAGTTCAAACTGTTGTGAACCAGTGTCACTTCCTAGTAGCGGAGGTGGTCTATCTAGGAGAAAAGCTGGGAAATCCAGGAAACACCGAATCTTGAAGAAGCGTGGTGAGGAGGTTGATATGACACTCAAAAAGGATATTCATCTAGGTAGGGTTCTTAGCCTATCAGCTAGGGCCTTGGTTGCCAAGATTTGTTTTGAATTCCAAGTAGATAGGAATGTTTGATATGGTCATTGACCATATAAATGCTCATGCAAATCCATAAAGTATTATCAACAGTCATAACCTCATCCAAAGACAATGAAAAAAATGTAGCATTCACAATCTTCTCTTTCATATCATCCTTTTCTACTTGAGCTAGATATTTTCCCCATTCCCAACCACTCATTAAATACCAATGATAAGATGGAAAATTTGGCACTTGAATAAAAGATAGACATTTCATCATTTTTGGATAATCTGTCATAAGACGACCATTGGATAGGATGTGAAATACAGTGCTTAATTGTATCTTCTTCGATAACAAATTTGTTTCCATCATATTTCCAAATTGAGAAGTGATGGTTCCTCCACTTTCCTTGAGTTTTCTCTTATTTATTAAGAATTTATTGCATTCCTCTTCATATTGGAGATGTCAACATTGGCTAAGAGATTTCCATCTAGTAGTAGATTTCTTCTTCGTTATTTACAGTTTTCTTATCATACACCTTTCCAACATGCTTCTCTATTGTGTCTAACTTCATATGCAATTCCACTACCTTGCCAAGTTTCCAACTACATGAAATGCACTTAACTTCTCATGAGGTCTCATTCTCATTCGCTGGAGGTATCGGTTCAATAAATGGGAATCTTGAGACCCAATCAAATTGGAATTGTCTCCCTAAGTCCCATTGGCCTTTTTTCCTCTTCCTTGAATGGACCATGTCACCTTGCAAGGAAAAATATTCAACATTTGAACTACCAATTTCTGATGAAAATGCATTTGTCTCACTTTGATCACTAGAGGAATGTACTCTACAATCCATTGTATGGGTTTCAAATGCATTCTCCAAAGTGTTGACATCTCTCTCATCGATACCTTGCTCAAGAGAGCTTAAGGAATGAATAGGATGTGGATTAGTGGATTGAGGCTTTTGAAAATATGATATTACATCCTTTTGTCTTGATGTTTTATTTTTCTTTCCATGATCCATGTTTGACATCTTACTTAATGTTACATAATTGAAATTCCAAATCAATATAGAAACCAGAAGGAAGCCTGTATGAGAAAAATTATATAAAATTAGTACAATTGCACATTATATTGCAAGAAAACATAATGAGACAAACCATCTCTTACATTGTAAGAAAACTTAATAAAGTACTGCCACCAATACTATCATAAACCATCTAGAGATTTATAAAGTATCGCCCTTAGAGATTTAGAAATCCAACATTCACTAGTGATACTTAGTTTTAGTCGAAAACTAGGTCCTCTGATATTGATTGAGAGATCAAATATCTATATGGTTAGCTAAGCATTAGCTCAATATTGGCTATACAAAAAGTGTTTATTTCCAACATTAGTGATAAGATTGCATCGTTTATTATACAACTACAACAAAGTCTAAATAATATTTGACAATTAATTTTAAGATGGCAATAGCAATGTCACTAGGATGTTAACTTAATACCATTATCATAAGCAATCATATGAGATCATCAAAATGCCCAATTTCATAACCAATATATACTAAAATCATTTTCTTATGAAGCTAAGAGGCCAATGGAGTAACATAGGATCAAATTGCAGAGTTCAAGCACACATTAGATAAAACACTTAAAGATTTTGGCAAACTCAATGTGCTTCCACCTCAAAGAGGGTTATATGCCACTTATGCAACCACTTCGAATTATCAAGTTACTATCTTCTTATATCAATTATCATTTCATTCAACGAAAGAACGTAGGAGGTACGACATGATTTAGGGACTTAGGAAACCATATATAGTCTTCCCTACTTCCAAGGCCCAAAGCACTTTTGAGCTTGTAGAGTAAATTAGTATAAGCTTTGCAATTTAATAGACATTCATTAGCATGAAATGAAAGTGTCTCTTATGAAAACAACATGGTTCTTTTGAGTGTCAATAAGTGAAACAATAACAACAGTAATCAAGTGATAGTACAAGGTAATAGATCTATCTAAGATTTTGAACGTGTCATAAACCTGTGAGAACAAGGTCATGTATTTCAGATATGAGTTTGTTGACAGAAAATAGATATAATCAAAACGGATTTTAAGGCACCTGTGTATGTATCAAACTTTGCATGGATTTACAGTCTTCAAGATTTGCTTTGACAATGTACATAAGATATACTAGCAATGTTTCTCTTCAACTAAAATATTAAAACCACCTCCATATAAAAATGCATAGAATACCTTTGAGAAGGGGTTTCATTTATACTTCCAAGACCAACACTCCAAAGAGTGTCCACATTAACAAGAGAGTAGTTGGATTCGATGGGGCCACCCATTCATTGAATAAAATGTTAAATATACAGCATTAGGAGACATTCTCCAAACCAATCTTGTGTAGCCAAGATTGATCCTCCCGTATAGAGGTGAGCACTTTGATTGCCTTCTATGTAAAGGTTATTCCTCTCGTATAGAGGTAATTGATCAAATTAATGATGTTGTAAAGTCTTGTTGGACAAGGCTCCAGACTTGTGTGTATCAAGTCATGATTATCATGTGAACCTTTCGAATAAAGGTATCCATGAGATGGACCTCCCGTATAGAGGTGAACCTTCTGTATAAAGGTATCCATGAGATGGACCTCCCGTATAGAGGTGGACCTTTCATATAAAAGACATGATTTACTTGTTAAAAGCATTTAATGTTGTGTGATATACTATTAACCATGATCACCAGATTGCTATTAAGTCTCCTTTAGGGATTGATCACCTCTAAAGTGAATTACTTTAGCATATGATCATTTGGTCTAGAATAATATAATATGATCACAACATCTGATAATTCTTCTTAGTATAATGTAATGTGATGGATAATTAAAGTTAGCACATATTGACCATGCAGTAAGAGATAAAGAAATAAAAGATAAAGCATAGAGATTAAGAGAATTCAAAATTTCTCATGCTGACACTTCACCTAATTAAAGAGAACTCAAATTATTAAAGCTTCAGTTAAGTATCAATGCTTCAGTTAAAGCATCAGTTAAAGATATGTCTCAGTTAAATAAATAACTCACAGTGGTCACTTCAAGTAAATCAATCAGCATGATTTCAATTAACTAAGTGTTAAATAAAAGGGAGTAGTTAACTAAAGTATTTACACTTTAGTTAAAATAGAAGATGACACTTCAGTTAAAGAGAAGATCTAGTTAACTAAGTGTTATTGCATGATGACACTTATGTTAAACTAAAAGATGACATGTGAGTTGTGACACTTGCATGTCGACACTTAAGTTAGCCACCTAACTAAGTAGGCAAGCTTTCAATTAAGAGGCGAGTTCATCCTAAAGTGACAGCTCAGTGAGATGTAGCACTGCATGAGAAGTGGGGCGGACCACTCCATGCAAGATTAATTCATCCAGTTTGAGTTCGAGTTCATCTTGAAGTTAGAAGTTAAAAATAGAAGAGAAGAATGTATAAATATGTTATACATGATTGTTGAATCCAGTGTGAAGTGAATTCTCTTCTCCATTGAAGGCAAGGCACTTCTCTTTGTGCAGGGTATTGTTCGTGCTTGTTATTGTTATGTTGGGCACACATCTGATTGATCTCTCTTCTCTATTGGTTATGTAACTTCACCAAGAAGTTTGGTGATCTCTTATCTTCCGAAAGCAATATGCTATGTTGAAAAAGAAAGCATTCTCTGCTATCCATTATATTATACTGAGAATAATTGTTGGGGTTTTTGTTCTCATAATTTTGAGGATTTTCCCCAGGGTATATATTGCGTTATGGGTGTATGAATTTCATGGATTGAATTGTCTCATTGTTTCAAGTATCTGCATCTAAAATAATTAAAGATCAAAGGTCAACCAAATTTCAATTTTTCATGCCAGCTAGAGCCTACGTTGATCCTGAGAAGTTGAGCATAAGATTTGAAGACTATGACATCAGTCTTTGTACGGCCAAAAGATCGTCTTGAGGGAACCTCAAACTTCAACACTTTGAAGGCTAGGATTCTCAACATCCTAGAGAAACATGATTTGGATGGATATGTATCCAATGTGGTGGAGGAGCCCACATCTAATGCAGTGCGCATCAACTTCAAGAAGAATCAAGCTAAGGCTAAACGGATCATCTATGATTCGGTAAAATATAACTTGATGCCCGTGATCACACCGTTGAATACTGCAAAAGAATGTTATGATACATTGACTCATTTATATGAGAAGAAGGCCCCGAGTAAAAAGAGGGCATTGAAGAATAAGCTTCATAACTTAAAGATGGAGACGGATGAGACAGTGGCCTCCTTCTTCTCCAAGATCTCTCAAGTAATAGATCAACTTGCTAGTATTGGAGTAGTGGTGGATGAAGGTGATCTTCTCCAAGCCACTATTGATGGTCTCCCATCCTCGTGGGAGACATTCTTGGATGCGGTAAATGGCCAAGAGGTACAACCTAACTTCGAAAGGTTATGGCATGACTGCCTCCAAGAGAAGGGGCGAATCCAGAGCAAGTCAGTGTGCATCAAAGAAGAAAATCTTGCCCTCATGACAAGAATGAAGAAAGGAAAGAAACCCTTCTTCCAAAAGAAGTTCTCTAATTCAAAGAAGAAGGAGTTCAACAAAGGCTTTGACAATTCAAAAGCTAGATGCTTCAATTGCAACAAGAAAGGCCATTTCTCAAGAGATTGTAGAGCAAAGCAGAAAGGAAAGTTTCATGCTTCTACCACCATAGAAGATGAAATCACTCAAAAGAATGCATCCGAAGAAAATGAGACAATAAGGGAGTATTATCTTGTCTCAGCCCTTTCGGGATCCGTCATCACAAATGCAGACACATGGTTGATTGACAGTGGTGCATCCAAACATATGACTGGTTACAAGAGTACCATTACCGATCTAAAAGAGAAAGAATTCACATGCATGGTAGAGTTGTGGGACAACTCAACTTATTCGATCCAAGGAGTTGGATCCACCTCATTCCAATTGAGTACCGGTGATACTCTACATGTGGAGAACATTCTATATGTTCCAGGATAGAAGAAGAAGCTCCTCTCAATTTTGGTTCTTGAAGACAAAGGATTCTGAGTTATCTTCATGGATAACAAAGCACTTTTATGGCCGAAGAACAAAATCCTAGAATCTGTTGCTGTGATTGGAGTTCGAGAGGGAGGACTCTACAAGGTACCCGAGAAGTACATTCAAGCTATGATTCACCACACTATCAGTCCATGCGAGCTATGGCACCGAAGGCATGGACTTCAAAATATGGTAAAAGGTATGCCCATATTTGATTTTGAGCATGATAATGTATGTTGGGGTTGTGCACTTGGGAAGAATGTTAAGAAAATATTTTCTAGCAGTTCTGCTAGATCTAAAGGGATTCTAGATTTAATACATTCTGATGTATGTGGTCCCATGTCTTCCCCCTCCCCGAGTGGCTTCTTATATTATGTATTGTTCATAGATGATTTTTCTAGGAAGTCATGGATTTATATCATGGAGGTTAAAAGTGGACCTCTGAGCAAATTTAAAGAGTTTAAAGCCCTAGTTGAAAATCATAAAGAAAATCACATCCATGCATTAAGGTTTGATAATGGAGGTGAATTTGATTCACATGCATTTAACGAGCTATGTAGTGATGCATGAATATATAGACAGTTGACAGTACCATACAACCCTCGGCAAAATGGGGTTTCCGAAAAAAGAATAGAACTATATGTAAGGTTGCAAAAGCCATGATGCATGATCAAGATATGTCTACCTCATTATGGGCAGAAGCCACTCGTACAACTGTGTACATAAAGAATAGAAGTCTGCATGCCATTCTAGATGAGAAAACACCAGAAGAAATGTTTACCGGTGAGAATCCACACATCGCACACTTGAGGATCTTCGGAAGCCCAATATACATTCATGTACCGAAAGAAAAGAGAACAAAGATGGAGCCTTCTGGAAAGAAAGGAACCTTTGTGGGTTATAGCGAGTCATCCAAAGCATACCGAATATATGTATCTAGTGAGAGACACATTGAAGTCAGCCGAGATGTTACCTTCCATGAGGAAGTTGCTTTCAAAAGATTGAAAGAGATTCAATGTGATTCGGAGATGGAGGATCCCGAGTCTGATTCTCCCCCTTCAGAGTTACAGAGGGAGAAACCAGAAGGTGCCTCAGATTCGCTAGCTCCTAAAGAACTAGTAGAAATGGTTGAGAGGTCACTTGATGAATCTCCTACTAAAAGAAGATCTGCTTGGTGCCGAGACATCTAAAAAAATGCAAAGAAACATGGAGCACCAACAGGCTCATCCAGAGAGCGCAAGAAACCTGACGTATATTTAGGGTATGTTGCACTAATGAGTCACATTAGTGATTCAGAACCATCCTCATATGAAGAAGCTGCAAGGTAGCAAGTTTGGAAAGATATAATGACATGATCTAGTACAACTCTATAATGAAGAATGATGTTTGGGAGGTTGTTCCCAAACCTAATGGGAAGTCCATTATGACTTTCAGATGGCTTTACAAGATAAAGCATGTTGCGGATAGTAGCATTGAGAAGTATAAAGCCAGATGCATTTCCATAGGTTTCTCTGATAAAAAAAGAATTGATCATGATAAAACTTTTGCCCCTGTAACAAGGTACACCACAATCCGAGCAATGATTGCACTTGCATTTATTCTAGGATGAAAACTTTACTAGATGAATGTGAAATTGCCGACCAACTTCACATTACCATGCCAATTAACTTCTTTTTCAAGAGAGCATATCAATTAACTTCATCCTAAGCTAGTGTGATAACTTTATGTCATTTTTTTAAAACTATACTTTTAAAAATATATGTAAAAATATACAGAAAAGATATCCACGTCACTTTATTATTAAAAAAGACCTTATGGTCAAAGTCCTATGTCGACTTTGAATATGCCTCAATTAATCAGCTACATTAATGCATATCACTTTCAAATGCAATGTCGGCCATTTTCAATTACTAATTATCACGTATCTTATACTCAAGGCCCTATGTTGAACTTGATCATGCCTCACCTACAATAATGCATATCTCTTTCAAATGCAGCCATTTTTCCATTATTAATTATCACACTCTTAATTTTTCACTTATGAATATCCCTTTATGCCCATGTTTAATGTAACTTTTTGTGGTTTCCAATATATTCTTGTGCATAGTAGGTAATTGGAAGGCCTTTCAATTTGTGCATGATTTTACGTGGAAGCATTATCAAATTCAATTTAACAAGAAGCGGGGATTCATTATTTATATGTTTTTTTTTAAGAAGATTAAATGTTATGAATTTTAAATTTTCAGATTATCAGTCACTTGAATCCAATTATTTAATTATAATTAAAATTGTAATTTTAAATTGATGAAATTGTTAGTAACTTGAATCTAAATATTTAATTATAATTAAAATTGTAATTTTAAATTGATGAAATTGTTAGTTACTTGAATCTAATTATTTAATTATAATTAAAATTGTAATTTTAAATTGATGAAATTGTTATTGTTAATGTAAAAATTAATTCACTCTCAAATATCTTAAATTGTACAATTTTTTTTTATATTATAAATTTTAATTTTTTTCCATTTATTAACATTGTAATATAGTGAGGAGTTTTTATGATTTCAATAAGTAATTGAAAATTCTCAAAGATTTTTCTCTAATATATGTATGATTGTTAACATTGACAAAACACGAGTTATGATAATCAAATCCAAAATGATCACTTGAATTAATTTGATGTATCACAAATTTGAGAAAGTGACTTCATACAAGTATCTCGGATTCAATCTTCATCACAAGCTTAACTAGAATTATTGCATTGAGAAAAGGATTAATGGAGGGTGTAAAGCTTATTATGGACATGAAAATAATTGTAAATCAATAAACCTCTGGGTTTGGGATAAGAAGAAAGCTCTTGGAGACTCTCATCACTCATGTTATCTTATATTGATGTGAAGTTTGGGGCAGCAACATCTCTATAGAATTGTGGAGAAGGAAAAAGCAAATCCAAAAGCATTTTATAACATATAATCCCAAAATTAAAGGGCAATACACCCTATCCTATCCTCCTCATAGAAGTGAGTCTCTCCCCCTTTAAGAGCATGGATATGACTCCGAACTTAATGTACAAGAACAAGATAAACAACATAGGCTCGATAAGATTTATTCAAACTTCAGTCAAGACCACATGCAGGTTAAGTGAGGTTGATGTAAAGATGTCAAATCTTAGCTAAATCATTGGGGAGCCAAGGAAGAATTCACTCTACATAATAGTGATAATATTAAAAGTATTATTACATCTAAATTTAAGGAGAAGTTTTGGTGCAATGAAGAATTAGAGAATAAGATAAAATTAAGATACTATAAGGAGGTGGTCAACTTAATCTAGAAGATAAACAATATCTATTTGTTTTAACTAGTGTAAAGAAGAAAATCAGCATGGCTAAAATAAGAAGAAACTCACATGAGCTCCATAGTGAAACAAGGCACTAAACAATTCCTGAAACATTGTGGGATGAAATAATTTGTCATCCTTGTGACACTAAGAGGATCGAAGATGAAAATCACTTTCTCTTAGAATGTTCTACATACACACACATTAAATCACAGTTTCAAAACATTTGCTACAATATTGACCTTCCCAACCTTTTAACTCATCATAACTATGGTGATCTAGGAATGCTTCTCTTAAAGCTTCTTGAGCTCATAAATAAAATTCTAAAGAAAATCAAGTGATTTCTTACCTTTTTAAAGCTATGATAAATCAAAATTGGTCCTAGTGGAGTTAATAACCATCATCAACACCATCATTATATTACAAATTTCTTTTTTTTCACAAGAACATATAGGTATACATTTATAAAAAACTATTGGAAAACCAAACAACAAAAAGAGTACAAAAGTTTCAAAATTATAGAAAATATCATTTACAGAGCTTTTCAACAAAAATAACGATTATCCATGAACTTTATGATTCCTTAAAGAGGTTACTCTATGTGTGTCATATCTAGAGTAATGATGCTTTACATATCGGCCTAGTATAAAAAGACATGTAAAGTGCATATATACAAGGATTAAAAGCCAAGTTTGTTGCTACTATGGGCTTCTTCCATTAGATGTTCTTCTTTAACTCGTCCCTACCCCTCCTGATCTCTGTTGTGCTTATTGAATGCCAACTTAAGTAGTTTGTTGTATTATATCTTCATCAATAAAATGCTCCTTCACCGGGGCCACTGAAACATTTGGAAAACTTGTAGCAAGTTGTGAGCCTCTAGCAAAGACCAAAATGATGTTAGAGTGCATCTTAGTATCTGAAGCAAGTTTATCATAATTAATCTTCAGTTCCTGCAGTTTGTTTTCCATACTCTCCTACTTGTTTTCATGTGTTTCTATATGTATGCTCAAATACTCTATTGTATGTTTCATGCCCTCTAGTTGGCATGTCATTTTCCATAAAATTATGTTAATTTCTTAGTTACTATCGTTTTCCATATCAGTGAGTTGAGTTTTTCCTATGAGATAGGACAATCAATTTGAGGAGAAATTACCATTGAAAACAAAGCAAGCCTGTTGAAATTTCTAGAAGATACATAGACTAAAAACTCTAATAGGATTCAACAATAATCCAACGTAAATACTAAACATCGGGTCTAGGCGTTCTAAGGTCGCTCCCAACTTCAAGATTTTTACAATATAATCAATCGGTAGAATTCTAGGAGGGGGGACTTACCCAAGATTAAAAGGTCAAATGCCCCACTATGGCCTTGACACCAACAAATCGAGCCCTGGATCGAGCTCAATCTCCTCCAGAAATCCCTCGTGCCTAAACTCCATAACGAAGACATTGCAAACTTATGTTGCAAATATCCCAATTTACACCGTGTGGCATTGAATGCAATGTTGAATAGAGAGTTTGTCATCAAAGCTAGATAGGACCGTGGGAGAGAGCCTACACTAAGGGCATAAAGACTACACCTCAATTCGGTCTTATCCAAATACACTTGTCTTTTTCTGCGATGTGACTCCCATGTGATTTCGTAGTGGGTTTCATACCCTGGTTAATAGTTGTTTGGCTCATGAGAGATTTTATAATAACAATAAAACCTTGGGGGCTTCCCCATTTTCCACCAATTAACCTTTTATTAGTCTTGTGGCTTGATTTCCCAACACATTCGCTCTAGGATTATTATTCCTACGAAAATGAAGCAATTGGAAGGTGTCCAAGAAATCAAGCATACTCTAAATTCTCAACTTCATTTGCCCAAGAACTGTGTCGTCATGTTGGTGTCATCTTTTTACAAGTGCTATTATTAAAGAAGAGTCTCCAAATATGAGAACAAACTTGATATTTCTGGAATTCAAGAGAGACACCAAGATAGAAGGGATGAATTTCTAATTAATTATTCATCATTCTCCCAATCCCCATACAAAGTTAATTTCTTCATTTCCTCTTGAATTGAGAATGACCTTTTTATTACATCTAAAAACCCTAATATATTACACATTTTATCCATATAATTATTTTTATATTATATTATTCTTACTAACATACCCATAAAACTTGTTTTACACGATGTTGTCATGGGTAGCCAGTGGGGGTTATCGAAGAGAAAATCAAATAGAATTATATAAAAGATGTTGTCACTTATAAGATAGATTAGAAGAGAATATGAACACAATGACTAAAAGAGTGTGGCACGTAGGAATATCTTAAATCTTCTAACGTCATCCATGATGTCATACATTTGATTTTTTTTATAATGTGATACACATTTTGTATTTTTTTTCAAATATATTTTGAAATACCTTTATAAATTTAAAATAAAAAAATACTTGGAAATCCAGGTCATAAAGATGACTCAAATACCGACGAGAAAAATAAAGACAATGTCCTTTCTCCACACAATTAATTTTCTAGTCAAATCCACTGAAAAGCATTATAATAATCCAAGTATAAAGTTTAAAGAAGCTATACTTTAAGATGCACAATCCAAAAGGGAATCAACTTGGTCATTGAATTTATAGACCTTTTATACATGCATGTACAAATGCCTTCACGTTCAATCATTTAAGTGAGTTGTTTTTTATTAATTATTTTTATAATGAAAAAATGAAATGTATTTTATAATTTATAATTTAAAAGAAGTACTATATAACTTAATATTAATAAAGTTTGGTGAGTTAGTTTAAGTGGTTGAGTGTTGTAATTATAAGTAGAAGGTCTCGGAGGTGGTTATGCAGGGTCTCACTTGATATCATCATCGAATTAAACCCCAGAGGCGATGGTTTACCTTGGATATCATCCTCAAAATAATGTGTTTCATTAAAAAAACCCAATATTAATAAATTAAAATAAAAAATAAAATTTATAATATAAACATAATTTTAATAATAAATTAAATAATTAATATTAATAAAATAAAATAAAATTTATAATATATAATTAACTAGGTTGGAAAGATTAAAAAAAACTATACTCACTTTCTTTTTATCTCTCTATTTAATTAATCCAAAATTAAAATAAACTCATACTTATCATTTTTCATTAATTTAAAATATAATAACTTTGAATGTGATTTATTAACCTTTATTAATAACATTATTATTTATAGCTTTGTAATAAACACTAATATAGAAATTAAATTTACACTACTTCAAAATATTATTCATTGGTTAATATTATATTCAACTAAAAAATAATGAATATGATTTGTTTTCAAAATAAATAAATAAAATATACTTTATTAAGAAAGCATATTTAAACTTTACATAAATTTGACCATATAAATATCAATTTTGATAAATGTTGTTTTGAAAGAGTCTTCGAAATAGATATGAAAACTCTGCACATAATGTAGCAAAAGAGAAACATCTAACGTGCTAACTAGTAATAAGCACAACATCTAGCATATATGTATCGCCAACAAATTAATTCAATAAACAGACTTCCGGGAAGATGAGATTATTGTTTGGTTCAAGAAATCTTGAGCAGAAGCACCGGAGATTTCAACACTCTAGACAAGTAGCAAGAAAATAAGTTATAGCCTTCCAAATAAAACAATCCATAAAACAACTGTAACCACAAAATCCATGTACTCAGTAGTGATAGATCTGGATACTATCTTTAAGTAAAGAAATGGAACTGCTAAATTCCTCAAAACATATATATCCTTCATGCATTTCAGGAGCTTGCTTTGATAACAAGTATTCTTCAACATTATGTTTCATATATACATGTTGAAAGGATATCTCCAAAAAATTAGCTTGCAGGCTTATAATTTTATCCATCCAACTTTCGAGAGCTACTACCTGTAGGAGACAATTTGAGAGTATCCAAACAATAATGGTTTTTGAGTCACCTACAACCTATAAGTGTTGGATATTTTTTTATCTAACAAAGAATAACACGCTCCATAAAGCAAGGAGTTCACCCCTAGTGTTTGTACCCCCACCATAGTTGAATTTGAGTTCGTATGACTTGGAATTGCTCACATGGAGGACAACCCCTACCCCACACCTTTTATTATTATCCTGAGATGCCCCATCGAAGAACTCTTTAGGCCATTTACTATCAAACCTGGGAGCTTTAGCCATTCTCAACTGGTTACTCTAATTAGATGTTTTTTCCTTGAAAATTTCCTTAAAAGTTGCAACAGCTTTGACATCCACACTCATCGCATTCCTTACCCTACCTTCAAAAATAATAAGATTCATATGCTTCCACACTTCCCAACAGACAAAACAAGGTAGTTATTTCCATGAATGAGCATTAACAACCCAAAATTTAAAACAAGAGGATAAAGATTACAGGGACCAGTCTTCAGTAAGTTGGCAAGCCCCCTTCACAACCTGCCATACATGTTTTGTTAAAGGGTAGTGTACCATCAATTGATCCACATTCTCAACCTCATTTTTACATACGATGCAACAATTTGGTCCAAATCCCCCCCTTCGTAGGAAATTATCCCAAGTAAGTATTCTATTTCCAAAAGACAACCAAATAAAGAGTTTAATTTTCAGAGGCACATTCCACTTCCATATAGGGCAATACCACTAGCACTTATCCACTTCTAGATCAGAAAATAAAAATTCATAGGCTAATTTGGCACTCACCTTACCGGTCTTCTCGTTCTAGGACCAAACCAGGCAATCCTCATTTTCAGATAGCTAAAATACACTCCTTTGCAAACCCAATAGATACATGTTCCAATCTTCAATAAGATCCCCCTGCAAACCCATTTCTTATGCATGTTTCCACCTTGAACCGTCAACATGCACCCCAGGTTCAGAGACCACCTGTGGTAAAGTGTAGATTCATTTTGATTGAATAAAGGTCATTGGCTCCTAAGATAATTTATAATACCTTGAAACCCGGAAGAGAGGATCTTCCCCAATTCTAATCAACTATCCATCCCCATGTATCCAGGTTAACTAGTCCCCCAAAATGTGGAAGGATTTAACTAGACACCTCCAAATATTGGAAACCCCTTTGACATTTTTGTCTTTGGATCATATCCACTCTAAAACATAGCAATCTCGTAAGTTTTTCCCATTTATCATGCTACTCCACAAACTAGTAGAGAATAGACAATGCCATAAAATGTTTGTTGCTAAAGCTTTTGCAAAAGGAAAAATATTTTTAATTTCCCATCCCCCAAGCTTTTTAGGTCTAGATAAATGTTCCCAATTCACTAAATGTATTCCTTCCTTAACCTTGTTACTTGTCCACAAAAAGATAAATACTTCTTTTTTTTTTTCCAGATTCTGTTTAATATAGATTTCATAATCTTCGCCAAAGAGAACCAATAAATAGGGATATTTTGAAGAACAGATTTTATCAGAGTTAATATGCCTCTGAGAGACAACCACCTCCAGCACCAATGACCAGTCCTCTTGTCAATTCTTCTTAACAGTCATGCCCAACCTTAAGCTAGATAGTTATTTGGTTTTATAAAGTAGCCAAGGTATTTCATACCCCTGTTGAGGGAAGCATTCTGAAATGGGAGAAACTGACAAATCTAAGATAGCACCTCGTCATTTACTTCACTTTCTAAAATATTGGACTTGGTCTCACTAATTTGCATCTATGAAGCATTGAAAAAAGATTCAGAATATCCTTGTAGGTTTCCCATTCAAAGACCAAACCTCTCCCAAATAACATAACATCATCAACAAACCATATATGTGTTATTCTAATATGAGAAGATACTTTGACTCCCATTATCCTTTCTATTGATGTCTATTTTTCAATGAATCTACTACGGCCTTTGATGACAAGGAGGAACAACAAAGGAGACAAAGGGAAACCCTTCCTAAGACCCATTGAACACTAAAAAGGCTTTGATGGAACTCCATTAACCAAGGAAACAAAATTAGCTAAGACCACACAAGCCATCACCCAGTTTGTAGCTTCCAAACTAAGCCCAATCTAAAGTAGGACCAATATCAAGAAGACCCAATTCACATGGTCATATTCCCTAACTAGATATAATTTTAGCACCAAAGCCTTTATCTTTTTAGCTTAATACTATGGAAACGCTCCTGAGCAATACCAATGGCATCCATGATTTGGTGATTATCAAGGAACCCAAATTGTTCCTTTGAAATGTATTTGAAAGCACGAGCTTCATTATAATAGCTACAACCTTTGAAATGATCTTGTAGACTAGGTTACATAAGGAGATCGGTCTAAAATCATTGAATGAGCAAGGTTTTGAACATTTAGGAATTAGAGCAATAAAAGTGGCATTATTGGAGCCATGAACGTCAAAGAATATGATATTTTATGAGGTAATATTTTCTATCTACCAACACCATAATTAAATAATAATTAATAAATATGACACTTTATGTAATTAACACACATATATACACATACACACATTGTAAACCTATTTTTTTACTTCATTAAGCACATTATTATTATTAACTTAATTTCTCACTTAATGTGAATAATACATAATGAGGCATGTCATTGTAGTCACAAGTTTTATTTTGCTACAATGTTATTAGTGGTGCTGATATTATGAAGGACATCTTCTTCTGCAACTCCCTAATACCATAACTAAGAAGTAGCATCTCAAATCTAGCATCTCTTAAATGATCATATAGTGATTTTTACTAGTATATAATAAGAAGACTTTATTTCTTCATGTAGCCAACTTATACTTGTATAATAGCCTGACACCTTCAACAATTATCGTCCTATGTAATTGTGTAATATGTTGTCTAAAATTATCACTAAAATCATTTCTAAGAAATTGAAGCCCTTTCTTGGTCAATTTATTTATGAGGAACAATTTGGTTTCCTACCAAATAGACAAATATTGGATGTTGCGGGGATAGCTCAAGAGGGTATTCACTCAGTTAAGCAGAAAAAATTAAGTGCATTCATACTCAAGATGGATCTTATCAAAGCCTATGACAGAATAGATTGGTCATATTTGAGGTTTATTCTTATCCAGATTGGTCTGCCACCTGAGATTGCTAATTGGATCATGGCATGTATTACTTCTACTAGGTTTGTTGTTTTGGTAAATGGGTCTCCTACTTCTTATTTTAATGGAAATAGAGGTATTAGGCAAGGATGCCCACTTTCCCCGTATTTATTCATCTTAGATATTGAAGGCTTAAGTTTACTTATAAATTAGGCTAAAGAGCATAAGAAGATTAGAGGTATAAACATTGTCAATGCTTGCTATATCTCTCATCTACTTTTTGTAGATGACGTTCTTATTTTTGGGGAAGGTTCTTTCTCTGAATGGGAGCGTTATTATGCTATCATTTCTATTTTCTATAAGGCTTCAGGTATGTCTATCAGTACTCAGAAATATGCCTTTGTATATTCTTGTGATGATCCTGAGGTTATAAATCAGATTGCATCATTGTTTCCTTACAAGATGAATATCCTTGATGCTGGTATTTAATATCTTGGTTTTCATTTAAAACCAAATGGTTACAAAAAGGAGGATTGGTTTTGGTTAGTTCATAGGATACACAGGAAGATCAGTTCTTTATCTTTTCAATGGATTTCATTGGGTGGCAGATTGGTTATGGTTAGCTTTGTATTACAAAGCATTCTGGTTTATTGGTTCTCTTTGTTCCATGTCCCAGAAGGAATAATTTCTTTGATTAGAAGTAAGATCTTTTAGTTCCTATGGGTGGGAAATTTTAATCTTGCAAAATTCCACCTTTATTTCTGGGAGAGTATTTCTAAACCCAAGTCATTTGGTGGTTGGGGTATCAAGAATCTTAGTTCTTTTAATTTGGCATTATGCGCAAAGATCCTATGACGTGTATTGGTTGAAAAAGGTCTTTGGGGTACGGTGGTGAAATTCAAATACTTAAAAATATTAGATATGGGTTCTTGGTTGAGACAAAGTGGAAGAAATCCTTCCTCTGCATCACGTATTTGACGGATTTTTCTCTGACCCTTCCCCATTATTAACCAAGCTTTATGTTGCTTTATTGGACGTGGTATTAAATTTTTTTTGGGAGTGGACCCTTTTATAGGATTGACTGAAAATTTTGTATTCCCTGGGGATCTGTTGGGTTCTCTCCACAGAAAGAATATATTTGTCCTTCAATAGGTTGCAGGTGAACAGAATGGATCCACAACTCTATTGAAATGTTCCAGTGATCTTGGACTCTCGGTGAGGTGGTAGGTGAATGGGATTGCTTTGTGTCCAGGTTATATCAGGATAGTATTATGATGTCTAATACATTAGATTCTGTGGTTTGGTACTACACCAAACAGGATGGATCGGTCAAAGCAAATATGGCATATATGATGATTCTGGAATACAAGTCGGTGGATGTTTTGACATGGTGGACTAAATGGATATGGAGAGCATCTGCGCCATTACAAATTAAATGCTTTGTGTGGTTGTGGCTAAACAAGAAGATTCTTACTTGGGACGTGTTATAGAGGAGAGTATTTTTCGGTCCTAGTTGGTGTGTTTTGTGTAGTAAGGAAATGGAAATGGTGGACCACTTATTTGGTGATTGTGTTTTCTTTGAGCAAGTTTGGATTGAGTTGGGGCAATGTTTTCCCTTCCATTTTGGTTGGGATTCATGCTCGCTTGAAGATAATCTGAGGAATTGTTATAATGTTCAGATAAATATGACC
Source organism: Larix kaempferi (assembly GCA_027924585.1). Taxonomy (NCBI): domain Eukaryota; kingdom Viridiplantae; phylum Streptophyta; class Pinopsida; order Pinales; family Pinaceae; genus Larix; species Larix kaempferi. Next base: position 5,260,503 of record BSBM01000074.1, on the reverse strand, counting down.
AACCTTCCTTTTTTTACTTTATGGATAGTGTTGAGAGCTAGGAACAACTGGATATTCCAGGAAGTCCAAACCAACCCAGTCCAAGTAAGTATTAAAGTGAAGGCTCTCTTACTTGAATATTACAGTAAAAAAGCTTCTTTATGTAATAGAAGAGTCCTTGTTCCATATCTGGAGATGTTTCAGAGTGTTTGTTTCTTTGATGGAGTTGAGCGGAAGGGCTTGTGTGGAGCTGGTATGATGGTGAGATTTAACCCCAACCATTTTATTAACCTTCAAATGGGCATTGGGATATCCACCAACACTAAAGTCGAACTCCTAGCGCTATGGGCCTAATTATGTTTTTCTAAAAAGAGTAATTTGGATTCCTTTTTTATTGTTGGGGACTCGAAACTCATCATTGATTGGGCTTTGGGAGACGTCAACATGTCTTTAATAAAAATGGAGCATTGGCTGCGCATAGTCAAATATTTGATCGAAGAGGTTGGTCATATTTCTTTCAATCATATCTATAGGGATGGTATAATCTCTTTTCAAGAGTTCAGGAATGGTGTATTACTGGACTCTGGTAGTTTTAAGGTTTTTGGCTAGTTTTTTCTTTTGAAGCATTTTGGAAAGTTTACTTGAAAATCTATCTCACATGTTATATGTTTTGAGATTTAAACCTTCAAGAGGTTCCATGTATATATGTCACTATATTGGGAGGGTCATAAGTTTGTTGTTAGTAGGAGTTTAAGGTTTAGTAAGTCATTTTTGGTATTGAGAAGGTATTACTTCTCATGGTCTTGATGTATTTTTTGATACAACTTTTCTCTAATATAAAAAGTTGTATTTTTCTGGTGTGGAAAAAAAGCAACTTTCCATAGCCTTAGTCTCCAAAAGTGGAAGATCAACTTCTAAAAGAAGGATAGGGTAGAACACATTGATTTTCTCCAAGTATCCTAAGAAATACTACAACCCCAAACTTCACAACCATACATAATCATTGGGATACCAAGTGTGTCAAAAAGAAGCTTCACTTTTTCCTAGAACTAGATCTCAATTTTTTTACAATTATTTTCAAGACCATAAAATGTTGGCCAACATCCACCAATACTTTCTTTAACACTATAGTTTCACTTTAGCTTATAATGGGTGTTGATTCTAAGATATTTTTACGAAGGGACTTCTTCTAAGTTATTGTTATCATAACCAAACTTCGTGTAAGTGACATTTCTAGACTTGATGATGAATATCTTTATTTTACCAGTATTCACAATCATCCCAAAATTAGTTAAAATATCTCTAAGAATTTGAAGCATCTTTTCAAGGTCATGTGGGTTCCTTGCTAAAAGATCAATTTCATAGGCATATAGGAATAGGATGATAAATAGCCTTGTGAGATCTGTGCCTACATGTAGTGCTCTATTTTTATAACAAAGCACTAAGTCATTTTCTCAATTACTTTTCTATGTATTAAGCTTACCCTAATCTAGTTTCAGTAAATTTCCAATAAAAATTCTATGTTGTTTAAATGAAATTTAGTATACTATTTCAATTTAATTTCTGATAAATTAATTGTTGTTCCAGTGAAATTTTCTAATAAGTTCTATTCAAGTATATGCATTTTCTTATTTTGGTCATTAACAATCATACATATAGATGTAAAAATAACTAAAATATCAGGATTTTCTTTCATGTATGTTTCGGCATAAGTTAGAATACGAATAATCAAATAAATAACAAGAAGAATATGAATAATCAAATAAATAACAAGAAGAATATGAATAATCAAATAAATAAAAAGAAGAATACATGATGTTAGTAGATGGTAGATTATAGTAGGTTTTGTATCTATCCCCTTAGCCAACCAAAATGATGTGTCCACCCTGCCGACTAGCTATTATCTTGATGGCCCTTGGAAATCAAAGGATTTCCAAGCCCCCGAGCCCACAAACCGATAATTCTGATAGCAGTATTTCCTCTTGTCTCCACTTAGTGTTGTTCCACATTACCTTCCAATTTTTCTCCAATCAGAATCCAACCCCTTCTCCTCGCTTCACTCTTCCCTATATATCTTTCCTTCGTCGAGAAGACTTCAGGCTTACTCCACCGCCCCAAATTGCCTCTCTCGAGCCACTCAATCATTCAATTCCGTGACTAGTTAATTCATACAAGCTACCGTATGATAATATATTTCTCAATTGTTGTACCGATCAATTAAATGTACTCACAGTAAATTTAATGGGGCTTTAATTGTTGATTGTAAAATATTCATTATTGTAGGAAATATTACCTACGGGTTCTCTATTCGAGACATTTGTTTAATGAATGTTAGTTTATTCACCGCTTTTGTATTTAGTGTAATTAAAATAAAATAATAAAATAATATATGTACTAGTTGACTTTTTAAATTGGATCCCACAAAATAGCTTATCTTGTAATTAAAGTCTAAGATTCATATCGAACAAATAAATAATATTTAAAAACTGTTCCATCACATCCATTAGTTTAAGTCATTATTATAATATTCCTTCTAAACTTTGACATGAAAAATACTCACACACTAATAATTCATTAATCAATCTTTTAACTTTTGCTTATATCGTAATCGTTATGACAAGAATGTTAATAGTATTAAAATAATATGAATTAAGTAATAATAATAATTAAATCATAATTAGATAGTAATAGATGGTAGATTAATAACAATACTTTTAATTATTTGTTTATCACATGAGTACCCTAACACCAACATAGTACACTTGTTCTTATAAGAAAAGCACTCTTGAGGGTTTAAACAATCTTACTAAATAATTAGACAGTACCATTCAAGGATAATTTTAGGGGCGAAATTTAGCCCATGGGCTATTTTTCCATGTTTTTTTCCAAAAAAAGATTCGCCAATTTGCATTTTTTGAAGCCCCGTTTCGCCCAATTTTGATGGGCTAAACTTTTTTTCACTCTAAAAATCGCCAAATTATTATATAAATTATATAAAATCCTTAGAAAATGAAATAATTTTAGAAAAATATCGCCAAATATTTTATAGTTGACATTATAGGAATTGATAAGATTCACTAAGGTTTATACATTTTAAATTAGTATGGGTCCTTAAAATTATCCCTGGTACCATTTTATTATTCTCAACAATTATCGTACGAAAATTCTAACTGACTACACTCGTCTTAATTGCTTATTACATTGTTTTCATATAATGACCAATTCACTTATTTTACACATTGACAACTTAACCATTCATTACCAAAGTTGATTAATGTATCCTTAACTGAGTTATCTACGACATTTTATACTCCTATTCAAGAGTGACAAGTATGTTGTACACCAGTACTATTTTACATGTACAAGGTGTGCATGCATGGCCAGTGTATGAATAGGTCGAATATGTACTATAAACAAACCCCATCCCGCCTATGCATACCTGCTAACTAATAATAGTAAATACTTGCATGGGGGCAATATCCCCCCATGCAGAAAGAGCAAGCATATATATATCTACAGTATAATTACTTTAACATTCTCATTTATTTAACAACTAACCCTTTAAGATTTCATATCATTATCTGTAGGTTTATATTAGTTTAAACAATCAAGTACAAGGAAGGGAATCTACTACCATTGACTCAAGATCAAGGAATATCCGACACTCAACAGTACTAACTAACATATCCTCCCATCCTAACCTACGTCCGCATCCTCCCTATCCTTCCTCTACTAGTACAAAAGTAGATGTCGGATTCACCGACCTAACCACATAAGAACCTGAGAGTGATAGCATCGGCTGAACAACGGACCTAGTCTCTCTTAGCAGGATTCTGACCATCATCATCACAACAACATGGGGAGCGTTTCTCAGCATGACCCTCTCATGACCTCGGGTATCATAGAAGCATAGGGTGGGCAATACATCCATCCCTCTCAACATACTGGGTCTACGCCCTTATCAACTCATACTCTGCTACTATCGAGATTACCAGTTTGTGTCATCGTATCATCACTTTTGGATGCTAAGGTTTACCATATGAACAAGTTCTTATCCCATATATCAAATCAAGTAACTGCCTATCCCATAGCCCTTGTGTCCTGTAGGTTAGTATTTCACAAAATACACATTTTATAGAAAGCATTTCCCATCAATCACCAATTGAGCCATATTATCAACATTATTTTATTTCATGTAATAGTTTTAGTTCATCACAAATGCACAGGACATATAATACTTCAATAGTTCACATCATTAGATGGTATCCATGTACCGCATCATATATTTCACATCTTATTAATGAAAGCATATAAACATATATTGTAATCACACATAAAGAAATCCTATGATAATCATGGCGTCGTAACCGCATAAACATAGTAGCATCATAATCATAGTGACATCATAAAACATAGTAACATCTGATACTCGGGTCCATCATGTCGTAATAAAGTTTACTCAGTCGATATGAGTTCAACATATAATAAGAAAATAATGTGTAGTGTGTCTAATTGATCAATATGCCTAATCAAAATATGGGGCATTACACTACACACCTTTCTTTCTCTATGCACACTTCTGACTCGTGAATACCAAAAAAAGTAGGAGACAAAGGACATCCTAGATTAACCCCTAAATTACAATTAATTTCTTCCAACCAACCATTGTTGCTTCTAAATTTGGAAATTCTCTAAAATAACCTTATCACTACAACTCTCAACTAAAAGGGGACCTCGATATCTTCAAGTCACTTCCAAAGGTTATTTAGAGGAATCGTGTCAAAACCTTTTCTAAAGTCAACAAAACAACATAGGGGTTTTTCTTTGCTATTTTGACACTCTTCTGCTACAATCCTAAGAGTAATTAAATGATTTAAAGTCGAGTGATAACTTCAAAATTGGCATGTCCGTTACCTCTTTTATCATGGTTTTCTCTCAATGTACTAATCTCATTTTATATCATACCAATCAACCATACAAGGAGTGATAATGATGGTCATATAATTTGAAGGGTTATTTTTATCACTACATTTTAAAATATGAACCAGAAGATTCTGTCCAAAAATTAAGAAAGAAAAAATTAACTACTAAATTGAATAGATTTGAATGCGAAGAATCAAAATAAAACTACAAATTTTTAAAATTTATGCTTGATTACCCCACAATGTCTTTAGTTTTTCCATTTAAAAAGATGCTTAACCATTATTCAAGAAATTGGAAAATTCATAGAAACTTTTAACATATGAGTTCCAATCTTCAATAACAACCCTATCTTTCTATTAACTTTCCAAGTTAAGATAAATCTCTAAATCTTTTTAGATTTGCCTTTTAGGTTCGTATTAGTAAGATGTAAGCATTTCTCTAAATTAAGATATTGTCGCTTTTTTTTTTAATCAAAGTCGTATTTTTTTTTACAACCTTTAGAGGTTCATCTAAAGTATCCTTCGTATCTTTTTGCGCTGAGAGGCGCTCTACAGTCCACTATGAGGGAGATTTTGTAACGTTTGTCCATGTTTGTCCTTATTGTCAGCCATAAACAAAAAATCATAATACAAAGTAAAAGTAAATATGAGGGAGATCTTGTAAGGTTTGTCTATGTTTGTCCTTATTGTCGGCCATAAACAAAAAAGAATAATACAAAGTAAAAAGTAAATATGAGGGAGATCTTGTAATGTTTGTCTATGCCCATAAACAAAAAGGAATAATACAAAGTAAAAAGTTAAAAAAAACATGGACAAACATACAAAGTAATACAAAATAAAAAGAATAAAAAAACAATACAACATAAAACAAAGTAAAAAGTAAATATGAGGGAGATCTTGTAACGTTTGTCCATATTGTCGGCCATAAACAAAAAAGAATAATACAAAGTAAAAAGTAAAAAAAACATGGACAAACATACAAAGTAATAAAAAGTAAAAAAACAAAAAAACAATACAACATATAACAGAGTAAAAAAGAATAATACAAAGTAAATAATGCACCTCGGGAGATTTGATCCCTCTCGGCCCTTAATAGAGCCTAGGATTTGGATCTAGGCTGGTCTAACAATATTACAATGGTTATCTCTTTAACTTTTGAGATTCATTTAAGTAACAATATTCCAATTGTTATCGTACCAAGGACTAATTTAACAAATTTATTATTGTGTTAATATATAATACTTGATAATTGGATTTGGTGGCAAGGTATATTAGTTCAAGTGTCTCATTTTTAATTTAAATTAGCATAGTCACTTAACTTGTGGTCAGTCAACATCGATATGCTACAAATTAAGTGCCACCAATTACCTGCTATCTATATCTAAGCTACTAGTTATTGCATGTTAATATATATATATATATATCGAATTTGGAATGATGTTCATAAAATAAATCTTGACAATACACTTGTCTCATCTTCCTGCAATCTAGGAAGAGGACCCTTCCTAGTCCACCCCAAATTGTAAAATATAACCATCTATCAAGATAAAAATAAATTGAAATGCTCATTTTAATTTAGTATCATATTAAAATATATAATAATAAAATAATTAACACAAACTTACTTACTTATTATTTAGTATTTAAAATTCTATGTAAAATATTATAAAAACTTTAATTGATGTCATCTAATAAGGTTTTATTATTAATCTTAATCGAAGTTTAGCTTCAAAATGTAATTAGTTTCATGTATCATCTAGATAGAGGTTGTATTATTTTATTTTTTAGATTTAAAAAAAATATTATGCATTAATTCTTTAAATATTAATACTTTTTTTTTACTAGGGGAATTGGTAACTGGAGTTGGGGTGGTACTTGCGTGGCACGCGTTTAGGGATCCAACCTTGCTACCACTATACCTCTAGGTGCATTCACAGGACCTGAACCATGGCACACGGGTAAGTTTAGGGAAATTCGAACACGTAACCTTCCATTTACAACTGATTACAACTTCTCATCTTTACCACTTAAGCTGCCCCACAGATAATTCTTTAAATACTAATACTTAAAAAATGTGAAGAAAATACATTTTTCTAAAACAATAAATATATTATTTTATTACAGAATTAAATAAAAGAGTGGGTAACATGTAATGATTTCCCTTCATCGAAAACATGCAGTTTCATTAAATAATTTCTTTTTCTCACATTATTAACTAGATATGCAATTTTAATTATATAAATAAATTAAACATTTTAAAATTCTCAATTACATCCAAATTATGCATAATATAATATATGCAATTTCATTAAAGAAAAACTTTTTTTTTAAGAGAAAATGTTCACTTACTATAATAATTCATAAAGAAAGAAAATCAAATTTTAAATAAAATCAGGTTTTAATTTTAAGATGGTGACTTAGAACGAGACAAGTAGAAAGAGAATTTGAAGTCAACCACATACTATGCACAAATAAATGCAATATGTTACATTTTCTTAATGTAGTAGTTATTGAATTGATTAAAAAGAAAGGTTTGAATAAAATAGTTGTAGCCAGATAAGGACTTGAGTTGTAGGCAGATAAGGACAATATAGTTCTTGATGTTAGATTGCGGAAGTTCCCCCTATTGAGTGGAGGAGGTGGTGTAAAGGAATCAATTTTTTTAATTTTATACTACATACCAATGAGTTGGTGGAGGAGGAGGTGGTATAAAGAATTAATTTTTTTAATTTTATACTATATATCTATGAGTTGATAGAGTAATTTTTGACAATTTGAATGCGTAATAAAACACAAAATTAATATTTTTAAAATAATAATTATTTTTTTGTATATTTTATGTTGTTTTGTTATATAAGTAAGGATATGTTACGGAGGCTTTCAAATCTTCTTTTTTAAGGAGGTGGTATAAAGGAAACAATTTTCTTAATTTTATACTACATACCCATGAGTTGATAGAGTAATTTTTGACAATTTGAATGCCTAGTAAAACACAAAACCAATATTTGTAAAATAACTATTTTTTTATATTTTATGTTGCTTCGTCATGTAAGCAAGGATATGTTGCGGAGGCTTTCAAATCTTCTTCTTGCATATTGTGGTCCATTCTTCGGGATTGTTCTACAATGGAGTAGTTGGTTCTTGTAGGTACAAAGGGTCTCCGTTTGCTTCCTCATTGGTAACTATTTCTCCCTCTTATAAAGCCTCTTTCTTTATTGCTAAAGGGGCTCATGGATTTGGAGAGGTAGCATGTATCTCTTCTACTTCCTCTACTCAATTGTGTATGCTGGTTGGGGAATGTGTCAATGTTGGCGTAAGAGCCAATTATTACACCTTATGAGTAGAGGTCGAGGGGGTGGGGTACATGGATCTGGGTTATTTGATGGTTCCTTGATGGATAATACATCCATTTCCATCTTTTGAATGTTTTCTTCTTTGATTGTCACCATGGGTTCGGGTTCTATTAGCGTTCTTTTAGGAGGCCTTCTTTGGATATGAGATGGTGTTATTGTTATGCACCCTCGCACTAGATGAGATTTCTCTTCTTTCCCTTGAGTGGGTGATGATCTATGTTTTTCAAGGGGCAATGGGCTACAATAGACTCTAATACGAAGCGAGACTCCACCAAAAGGAGACCTACTCATGCTCAAAAGACTATGTCGAAATAGATTACATAACTACCAAATTTATCTTTGTTGAATTCTTGTGGAGAAGTCTATCTTGACACAAATGCAGGTATAGGTAGTTATATGTCGATTTTATGTTTCCTCAAAATTGAACTAGAATTTACCTATGGTCTTTCTTATCTTCTATAGAGAATCAAAGCACCAAAATTGAATAGGAAGAATAGGGGGGCTTACCCAAACTAGGGCGATAGAGAGTTTGTCCTTGGATCACACATCAAAGGTGTCGGGGAATCACAACTTCGTTACAAGCTAACATGCTCCCAAACCAAGGTCCTAAGTTAATAATGTGATCTCTATCTACAGTTGAGTTGAACTCCATGATGAAAACCATTTGGCACATGAGTAGATGAATGCTTCTTCTTGAACTTCTGATTTCCAAGTTTTGGAGATCTAATGATAGAGATTTTTTAGCAGGAACTTGGGCTCATTAAACAAATAGAGAAAGCTATAGCAAACACAAAAAAACAATTTGACCCTACAAATTCTCATCCATTAGAATGGAAAGAGAAGCCATTGCATTTATCACATACCATCACCCTTAAGAAAGGGGAATTTAGAACACAACTCCAATTAGGGCCAACATTAATGCTTCCTTAAAAGGTTTTGGTGTAGGCTTGGATACATATGCTTCTAAGAAGCACCTTGAAAGCTCAAAGAAACTACCACATTGAAAAATGAATTTAAATTAACCATAACAAACAAACAAGGCAATGGGCAACTAGGTAAAAACCCTAGCACATCTATTTGTGCTTATAATTTTGAAAATCCTTCAAAGAGATTGCGACTAATTAGTATATAAATTTTTATTATTTTAAACTATTTATCTAATATTTTCAGACAATGAAAACGCTTGATGTAAAAAGTATATCAAATATTTACTAATGAGATGGAGTTGTTAAGTGCTTGTTTGATTCGAGAATGAGAAATATAAAATGTTTTGTTAACATAGAGTATCTTGTCACGTTGTGTCGCATGGCTTTCTTTATCTTTTGTATTAAACTATTACTTATTTTTATGCATCACATGGCTTTCTTTTATTTTTTTCGGTGTTTCTTTTATTTTTTATATAAATTGTTATATTTTTATGAAAGCATTTCTCACGTGCATGCATCTCTTACTGGTCAACGTCCCTTTCCCACACAACTCTTGTTAAGTAACACAATTCAATCACATGTTTTTCTGGTTAGTGGGCCCCATTCATTCATTACTCTCATTAAGGCCCTAATTAATAACCATCGCTTTCCTAGATTCGGTGGAAAGTGAAAAGTAGTACATAAATATAACGAATGTTCTTTAATTTTTGTAATTTTGTAAATAGCATCTATAAACTCATTAATGTAATTTAAAGAATGGAATTAATCTTTTTTAACCTAGTGTCAAAAACATAAAACATTTTATAATGTGATTAAAAAAATATATTATAATTTTTAAAGGAAAATTCAAATCTTGAGTTATGAGTTTTGGAGTCACTTAAATGGTAAACCATTTGCTATCTTTTTAGAATTATGTGATGGTTTTTCAAAATGAAGATTTTTCATTTTTCATTTTTTAAATTGTAATTTTGTTTTTCAATGTTATTAATTTGCATCTGGGTTATATAATTTCAATAACTTAAAATTAAAATTTTTTTTAGAATTTTTTCCCATTACAATACTATTTCCCCTATCTGTAAGAATCCTAGTAGAGGTATTAAGCTGATCCGTGATTATCACTTTGTTTTTGGATTTTTTTGACGGGGTTGTGTCAGTTTCTGGATGTAGTGCGGGCTTTATCATCTATTGTGGCGAGGACCTTACCTATAAATTCAAACTTATGTGTGGACATGGGACAAATTCAAAGGCTGAGTTGCTTGGTTTGTGGGGGCTTCTGAAAGCTGCAATTTGCTATGGCTTAGGTTCTTTCAGGGTTTATGTCGACTCCTCACTCATTGTTAATTGGGCAAAAGGAAAACATCGCCTAAAAAACTCTCTTCTCAATTACTGGTGTGAAAGAACCTCCTTTTTAATGTCTTGGTTCTGTGAGCTTTCTATTGATCATACTTTCAAGGAAATAATGATGTGGCTGATGCCTTATCCAAAGAGACACTTGATGGATTTGCTGGCATTCTCCATTGGGAAGAATGGATCGAAAGGGAACTTACTCTCTCTCGAAGAATAGATAATCCTATTTTTGATAGGACACTATTCTCATGGTCTATCTTTATACTTTTTTATTTCTACTTAAAATAACAAAAATATGGTTTTTTAAAATTACAATTTTAATCTAATTTTAAGTAAAAAAATTATCTAAAATACATGCAAATAGTAGATCATTTAACTTACACCATGAATTTTTTACTACTTATTGAAAAATGAATTTTTGACTACTTATTGAAAATAATTTATTTTTTTAAATAACTAAGTAAATTAATTTTAAGCTAAAATCATTATTAATTACAATTTTCTATTTAAAAAAATTATGATAAAATAATATGATTTTTTATATTTTGTTGTATTTTTTAATAACGATTATTAAAAAATGAATGGATGCTCAGAGTTGAGTTGGATCGACTTTTGATCACTTTAGGAATCATGGGTCTGGGCCTGTGTTGAATTTGAATACGCCTCAATTATTCACCTTCATTAATACCTGTCACTTTCAGATCCAATTCTGTCCAAGATTTGGACTCTTATTGTCCAATGAGATCCCACGGAAAAGGAAGCTGTGGGAAAGTTAGACTCGTTTAAAAATGGCAAATTGTATAACCGACAGATTGACAGCTTGAAAATTTGAGAAATTGACAGATAGTAATAAACCAACGCAACGCATAGAAAGCTGATGAAATCGCTAAACATGCAAAATTAAAGCTATTAACGCTAATACTAATAATAACATTTTACCCACCAATCATAAAGATTAGAAATTTCCTGATGCGGCTGAAGTTAATCCGTTGTGACGAGTCAACAATTCTGTCTGATAGAAACCAACACATTACTATAAATTCAGAGGCATGGAATCTCACATCCTCAGACCTATGTCTGCTTATATATCAAAGTTGTGTGTCAAGCCTCTGAGTATGCTGATTCATCTACTTAGGGCAGTGTCGGATGATATTATATGATCTAGAGTTGATATTCAATTTCTAGGACAACTTGAAGTTGTTCAATTTAGAGCCCCACCTTTTCATGCAGCAGATTTTCTCTGCCCTGTTGCAGGTTTGTGCTGTAGGATTCTTGTTGGCTTCAAATTTTATTTTGCTTTCTGGTTTTTGTGTTCTCTAATTTACCAAGATAGCGGTTTGAATGGATCTGCAAGTTGTCCGCTAATATGCTTCATGCCCGACAAACTCTGCATTTGTTTGAACTTGGCACAAAGAATACCGATTGTCTCTTGTTACATTAGATCTGTCATAACTTCCTCATTAGAGATGTGTGAGCCTCTTTACTCTTGAGTATTGCCCTTAGGTTGGTGGTTGGAGATGACTGTCATTACCCTTTGAATCCTCTATGGTGCTTTTTGTAGCTATTCAAGGCTTTCAGAAATAGGTTACCCGAGGAAAATAAAAGTTTCTATAATCTTATAACTAGGTTCACTAGGCTCCAACAGTGATTAAGACCATGATCCCCAGCTGCAGGGTGCTCCGCACAAAGTACAGGGGGCCATAATAGCAAAGGAAATGAGGAACTCTAGGGGGGGATTTCAGCCTCTAGGAGTATGGGATAGAAGTATCAACGCTGCTTCAACTCCAGTATGCTCTGTTTTTATTTTAACTTTGATACAAGGATGCAGCCTAAGGGAAACATTGTTTAAAGTAAATGTCTGCAAATGTTAGTTCTTGATCGAAATTGCATCAATTGTTTGGCTCTCTGAAATTGAAGGGCCATCTGGAAGTAATTTATGCCATTTTCTGTTGCTGTTGTTCCTTCTAGATTACGAGGACTGAATTAGCCATTTCTTTATTCCTCAATTTTATGAGAAAGTCAGTTGCTTAGTTTTTCTTTGATAGGTCATGTTGGTTTTAGAGTAAGCTAACATGTTATCTGTCTTTTTTCAGGCCTCGTCCTGCTCTTCCATTGGATTTCATACAGTGTCTTAGCCAGGGGCTTCACCCAATATCTAAAAGGCTTGCATTTGCTATCAGGTATAGCGAGTGAATCAAGGCATAGAGAGGCGTTGATTCTAAAGCACGAACAAAAATATTTTTTAAAAAGCTGAGGGGAAGGAACTACGAAGACAGGATGGCATTCTGGGACCTTTTAACTGTGGCATCCATGCCAGTTGTCAAGATTCTTTTGATAAGTGCTCTTGGGGCTGTTTTGTCAACTCAATATGCTGGCGTGCTAACTGAAGAATCTCGAAAAAGTTTAAATAAGGTAAGGAATCACAGGCTCTGAGATGTCCAACGTTCATAATGCACCCCTATAATCATATTAGATTGGGACCATATGTTGCAAATGGGAACTGTGACCAATTCTATAGTGTTGCTCTTCATAGAAGGTAGCATATTTTGTAAAATATAACCTCTTGTATAAATATACTGATGGTTAGCATACAGAAATTTAAACTTGTACAATTCCTGGGCAGTTGTTAATTGTGAATTGGCTTTGCATATTTTAATGCTGTTTGAATCACTATGTCACCTTCAACTAGTATAGTACTGTTGGGCTTAGACTGTCCAAAGCTATTTACTGAGATCGTTTGGCATAATAGACTAGTGAAAGAAAACAAAAATAAATGAAGAAAAAGAGAGGGGGTACTTGTGCCGATAAGATATGCTGATGAGAGATAACACTCAGGTAGGGAAGGAAGGAATACAGAATAATTTAATTCAGTCAAGACCACAGAAGTGGTTTATGCCAGTTTTTACTTGTATAATCATGGAATTTTGTGTTTGTGCCACTCAACAGGTCATTTTTGTTGTATTTACACCAGCTCTTATGTTTGCAAGCCTCTCACAGTCCGTGACATTCGAAGATCTCATTTCCTGGTATGTAATATTTTTAATTTCCAGTGCATTGGTTGCAAGGAGGGTTTCTTTTGTTCTTAGCTTGTTCATGATATTAATCAAATTGGGTTTTTGCAATTAGAACAGGATTGTACCATAGACAATCTTTTGATATGAAATTTTCAAAACAGATAGTAATATAGTAATGATTTCTTATTGGATCAAATTGGCAAAAAGATAAACTCCCAGGACATCTAGAACCATCATTAACCTTTAAAGGATGAATATTTATTGGCCACACATGGTTTGCTTGGATTATTCCTTAAATGCTTAAGTAGCCCAGCATTTCGAGTTTGAACAAAGGCTATGAGAAAAAAAAACTTGAGAGTATATTTTGAATGGGATGTGGAAGCTATAGTTCATGTAGAGACCTAGATGGTTTTGTCAGTTCCCACAAAGCCGATATCTCATTGTCCAGAGACCATTTTCTAAAGGATTTGGGAAAAGAATTTAAATTAATGACCAGATGATGGACCAAACTGTTAACATGGAAGATAGTAGGTTTGACCTTTAACTTTTAGCTATAAAAATAACCTAATCTTATATTCAACAGATGTGATATTATGTTGGACAAAATAAGTACTTTTCCGTGTCAGACCTTGAGTATTCATCTAAAGATATCTCACAGGCTTGATTTATTGATAGGATTGGGAAACAACCAAGATAGATAGGGAGGTTTGCTTAGCAGAATGAACGGATCTGCTTATACCCAACTATCACACTAACTGTAGAACTAGAAGTAAGTGAAGCATGGAATGTTTCTTGGAGCACTGAGGGCAATAACAACTGAAGCTTGGATGAAGAATTGAAAATAAAATTCAATCCTACAGTTCACACAGACATATCACTAAGTACATTGCAGTTTTCCTTGTGACTTTCATATTCTCATACCCAAACTATTGGAATTATAGACAGAGAAATCACATTAAAACAATGAGGATGTTAATTAAATAATACAAATTCAGTGATGTTTGTTTCCCTTGTGGAAATAAGCTCAAGTAATAGTTCCATGGGAAAACAGAATACCAAGAAGAATGAGTGAGCTTCCGACAGAGAGTGATTGGTGCAGGTGCTTCTGTCAAAATCATGGCCATCACAACTGAAAAATTAGTAAACTAGCACTGAGAAGAGGTTGTACGCCACAAACAATAGGCTAGTTCCTAGAAGATGGAAGATTGATTGGGCAACTCATAATTCCAATTTCCTACAACCATATATGAATAATGAAAGCAGTGCAAAATTGACTGGATGTACACCCTGAAACTTAGCCATATGCAGTACTTTTGGTATGGAGGGGTACTCTGGGAGTATATGGGATTTCAGACTTAATGTGAAAGGTAAATCTATTCTGACATTTTGCACAAATTCCATCTGAAAAATCATGCAAGGAAGATGTTGCCATCTTGAAGGCCTTGGTCTAACATTGAGTTGTTGTTTCAAATACTTAGTTGGTAGGCTGTAGGGGAATCAAGAGTCTTTTGACCTTCAGATTATAATGAAACATTAGTAACTCACAAAAGGGAGTTTTAGAAGACATTATTTCAAGTTTCAAACTCTCAAGAATGTTTATTTCAATTGGTCCTAAAGAGGTCAGAGGAGACTTTGTGTTCAAGCCATTTTGCAAAGTTCTTGGCCAATAGACAAGCACAGTAAGCTTGTGAATGCTGAGTTAGATTACCGAGTTCTTCTCTTACCATTTTCAGTTGGATAAGTTTTGATGAATTTGAATCAAATTCTTGCAGAAATTGTTCTTCAGCCAGGCCTAGAAAATTGGGCATTTGCTTGGTAAATAAATGCTGTTTTTTTATTGTTCCTTCGAGATTCTACTATGAAGGCATATTTATTAGTATTCCTATGGCCAACCTTCTTAAACCATGTAAAACTACAAAACTTCTAAAACCCACTAGATACTGGTTTCTGTTGGCCTTTATTTCTGAAAAAGAAGAATTTTCATCTTCAGGAGTAATTAACATTAGTTAACTGTCTTTTTCTTTTTCAGGTGGTCCATGCCATTCAATGTTTTTCTCACATTTTTCTTTGGAGCTATCCTTGGATGGATTATTGTGAAAATAACAAAGCCTCCAGAATATTTAAATGGCATAGTTGTTACAAATTGCTGTGCAGGTAGGTCACTTAATTCTGTTCTGTTGTGCAGTTTTGAATATTTATAGATAGTTGACTTTAGATGTAAAATTAGGAAAAGACAGTGGAGCAACAAAATGCATGTTCTGCTGATATGACAAGTAGGTTAAATTCCAGGTCGATCTGTGGTCAATTGATTCATAGTGATCTCTTTATTTCAAAAATAGGTTGTGATTTATTCATCCATCTGTGAAATAGCAGAGAGTGTGTTTCTCAACCCTTTCCATAGAAAGTTTAGTTGAAGGATAGAAGCAGATTACATTTTTAAAATTCACAATGCTGATTGTTTAAACCGAGGGAACTGCCTCAATAACATTGCCAAATTCTAATTGTATACAGGAAACATGGGAAATCTTCTTATCATTGTTGTTCCTGCATTGTGTCAAGAGCGGGGAAGTCCCTTTGGAGAACCCAGTGTTTGCAAAGTAAAGGCAACAGCATATGCTTCATTTTCTATGGCGGTATGGTTTTAATTAGATATTAATCCTCTGGACTATAAACATAGTATTGGCAATGTTTCTTTATGATTAGAAACCTAGATGTGCTCAATTCCACTCTTCAGAACTTTATTTCCTATGAGTTATGTTCCTATTCTATAGATGATAAATCCAAGCAGGGTGAATCCCTTTGTTATTTTCTGATGTGTTTCAAATTGGCTTTCAGCTTGGTAGTATCTTCATATGGACGTATGCCTACAATCTTATACGATCAGCAAGCCAAATTCATGAAAAAGAAGAATTAGAAAATGGACTTCATGAGAAGATCCCAAATATTGATTATTTAAATGCTGGAGAAACATCTAAACTTTTGCATTCGGTCCAAATTATTCCAGAAGTGCCGAGTTCTGGAGGAGATTATCCTTCTGATGAGCAGAAGGCAAACGGCATGGTAAGGATTTCATTGCCATTCAAGAATTTCAACTAAGAGGTTGGAATAATCAATCTTGACTTTCATGGTTTGGCATTATTCTCGTGTGTTGGGCCATCTTGATGCTTTTGCAGCATCTTCAAAATGAAGTTGGGTTGTGTATCCATTGCAATCTTACCTCATCTTCTTATTTAGAAACCCTTGATCACCTTCACAAATGCCACTGTGTACAAGATTTATACCCATGTCATTGAACGTATACAATGGTTTAAAATATCTGAATTTGAAAGTGCCTGTATCCCTGAAGAAAATTTACTCAAGTGAGAATTTTTATTAAGAGTTGAAAATTTTCCTCAAAAGTGGGAACAGTTCTATCATAAACCTTGGAAGCTCTGCTCAGGCACATAATTTTTTATGTAAAAAATTGTTGCAATAAGAATGTAAATTTGGTATTCACGGAGGATTATCTTCTTTTGCATCATTTTCAATTTCATTGAATGCTCTGAAGGAGATAAAAAAGATGTTTACTTTGGTTAATCAGATTTATCTGTTTATGGCAAAAGACAATTCAATAGGCAGAATCGATAATCATCTCTGTAGTTTTAACATTATGTTCTCAAGCACAAGATTAATCATTAATGTTTTTTGGATCAGACTGACTGAAATCTATTGTGCTCTGCTTGTAGGTGGTATTGGATTCCTCCAGTGAAAAGCCAAGCTGTTTTCAAGCCTCACTGAGAAAAGTTAAACACTACATGCATGAAACTGCAACTCTAATTCTTGAGGAGTTGAAAGCACCGCCTACTATTGGTGTGGTAGGTCATTCAGATGTTCATGCAGATGGTTTTTCCTCTTATATTTGTTGTTCTATACTATTAGAAATGCACTGAAACTGATAAAAGAGTTGCTTGAAATTTGGCTACGTTTATCCTGAGTTATTAGATAGAGTTACATCTTACAGAAAGAAAATATATCGTCAAAGTAAGAAATGGGCCTGTTGAAACAATGTTGCAAGGTTAGGGGGAGTGCCAACCAGGGATGGGAACTGTACTAGTCCCTGGTGCTGAATCCCCTAAAAAAAGAAAACTTAATTAATAACAAACATATTTAAGCAATAAAAACGTCAAGAGGGAATAGGTCAAATATTTAAAACTCTAGGCTATGTACCCAAAGAAAAAACACATAAAAGAGCAAGTGAGGGAAAACCATTTTTTCACTGTTTTTGATTGGGTGCCCATATCTCAAGTACTTGCGTGTTCAAGAAGCAGCACAGCAGGAATTTTCACAGCAGAGTTTTTAATCAATAGTGAGCAGTGGGCGAGTTTGTGAAAGAGAACCAAGTTTTTTTCTCAGGATTGAGAATTTTCCAGCAGTTGGTTCCCAGGTTTTAAATTTTTATTGAAATTTTTTCACAGCAGTGGGTTTTGTCAGCAATTGTCTCTCATACTTTAATTTTTTGTATCCCTTATCCAAACATGTCAACTGGTAATGCTGGCATTGTTCAACCCCATGAATCAACAATGGAGGCCCAGGGTTGCAGCCCAAGACTTTCCTGATGATGAGAATAATGTTACTAATAGTGGAGGGTCCTCCACAATTCCTTCAAGTTCACTGTTTTCATCAGACACTAAAGGCTCTTATTGTGTGAAGAGACCAATGTACTTGTTGATATGTTTGATATCAATGGTGAGGTGGGTGTTGATCTTTCTATACCAAGGTTTTCCTTTGCATGCTGTATCCCATTTGATGCGGCTTGTCCCCATAGTTTGAGCAAATAGTCTCTTCTGTTGATCATGGTTTTGCAGTGTATAAGGCACCTAGCTATGAGAGGTTTTGCACAGTCTTTGTTGAAAAGCATGCATTGTGAAAATCATGGCCCCTTTGAAGGTGTCATGGAGTTTTGATTGATGTTCTATTGTGATGGTTGGATAGATACAGGAATCATTCACTTTTAAACGTCATTGTATCTTCAATATCTGGTCCCTATCTTTTGAGGGCATCTGTTTGTTCAGGGAAAACAAAAATGCTCCCTTCTTGAAGGACTAGTTATGTGAGGCCATCAATGAGGTAGGCCCATCTAATGTTGTGCGAATTATTACAGAGGCAACCCCCATTAGCTACACTGTAGGGTTGATGGTCCAAAAACTATACAGTATATTGTTTGTATGCGATATTATGTGCATGCACCGAATAATGCACTAAAGGTCATTAGCGCAACAACTTGGATTGCAAATTAATTAAATATGTACAAAAAATCCAGATGTTTATAGGTAACCATCACCCATCACATGCCATTTTCAGAAGTTTGCAGAGGTGGAGTTGCTTATGCCAGCTGATACTAGATTTGTTTCATACTACATTCTTCTTCAATGACTATGGAGGTAAAAGGGGCTTTATGGATCACTATCATCAGTGACACATGGGCATCATGGAGGCAATCTTCATTAGACATTGGTATTGAGATGAGGCATAAGATTATCGACGATCATTTTCTAGGTTGATGTTAAATTTGTAGTTGATTTCATTGAACCAATATGTGATATGATCTTCAATGCAGGTATAGATAGACAATGTGTAGGAGAGATATATGAAAACATTAACTTTGTGGGAGAGGAATAAATCCATCACCGATAAGAGAGATCTAACTTACATCCACTATTAGAGCAATGCATACATGGGCACTAGCACAAGTTGAACACAGCTCCTCTTATTGCATCTTATGCTTTGAATCCGATAAGGGATATTGAGGAAACAAAGCCCCCTTACAAAAAAATATGGGTAATGGAGGGATTTGTTACTACAGAGTAGAATTTATTGTAAAAGAGAGGAGGTATCCATCATCTGGTGTCAGTTTGCTGACTTTTTATGTGGACAAGTTGAGTTTGGCACAAGTGAGGCTAAGTATCATAGGCAAGTTGGCATGGATCCAATAGATGGGTGGGCACTTCATGGTAGACATGTCCGAAAGTTACAAAGATTTTCTATACAATTTTGCTTTCACAAGTAGCTAGTTCCTTGGCCTATGAAAGGAATTGTACCTATGGTGTTTTTCACTCAACAAAGAGAAAATGATTGGGATCAAAGATGAAAGAACGTCTGGTTTACATTCATAATGCCCTTCAACTCCCTCCCCACAAAGACCTAGGGTACTAGGAAGGTCCTTCTAAGAAATGGGACTAATTTATAGATGGTGCAATATCTCTCTCCCGTAGCCTTTGTTACCCAAAGAACTTGGTGGACTTGGGAATCTAGATATCTGTGTTTCAATTAAAAGTTGATTCATGCTTTTGTGTTCTAGTTTAATGTTCTATTGATTATTGCAGGTTGCAGGATTTATTGTTGGAGCAATCCCACAAGTAAAGGCTTTATTTGTTGGTGTATCTTCTCCTCTTCGAGTGATTCAAGACTCAATTTCTTTATTGGGGTATGCATCTCTATGATCAATATTTAGTAGTCCTTGTATTTGATTTTTGCAATCATCAGTGACCATTGTAGTTGCTACCTTTGATAGGTCATGCTTGAATGTATATAAGCAACTAGTTCTTGTTTACTTTATTTTTTCTCATTTTTTCCCTCAAGTCTATACCTTATTGGTCATTTCAGAATTGATTGATAACTGGTTGTTGGTAACTGATATGAAATGCTAGAATTAGGCACTTACATGTGACTAAATTTCTGATTGTCTTTGTATCTTTGGTGCAGAGATGGAACCATCCCAGGCATCATCCTTGTAATGGGAGGCAATTTAGTCAGAGGTACTCTACATCTGACTTGAAGATGTTTTATGTATTGATGTAGTCATTGCTATTTAGTCTAGATATGAGTGCTTTTAGTTTTGTTAATCTAATAATGTGTTATGATGAACAGTAATATGTTTTATTTGCCTTTTCATTTAGAATTGATGTATAACCCAATGCATGGCTATCTTTGCAGGTTTAAGCTCTTCAAAGCTAAGACCTGTGATTATTGTAATGGTTGTGTGTGTGAAGTTCGTATTACTTCCATTGATCGGGATATTTGTAGTTAAAGGAGCATCCAGTCTAGGGTTATTGCCAGAAGATCCATTGTATCACTTTGTACTGATGATCCAATACACAGTCCCACCTGCTATGAATATTGGTTAGTATCATGTTTCACATATCTCAATAGTACATACACTTCTAGTCATCTTATTTTTCCAACTTAGCATAAGATTTTCATTTCAACTATCCTAATAGTTATTTTGACAGCTCATATTTTTTTTGGGTCAATTTGAGATAGTCCCTATAACGGGAGATGTTCCAGTCATTGTTGTTTCATTCTTTGATCAAAGACTGAAAAAATAGAAAAATTAAGGCTTATCAGGTTACACCCAAATCAAGCAACTTCTCTCATGCAAACAATTCTATTTTGGCCAATATATATATTTTTAATTGTCGAGTCTTGGGTGCAATATGCAAATGTGTTCTTTCTGGCTGACAGGCGTGAATTTATATTGATGCAGGAACAATGGCACAATTATTCAATGTGGGGCAACAAGAGTGTTCTGTGCTTTTCTTATGGACTTATCTCCTGGCAGCCATTGCCGTCACCTTCTGGTCAACAGTCTACATGTGGATATTGTTTACATAAAAAAAAATTAACTTCATTTTGTCAAGCTCATTGGTTGCATCATTATTCTACTTCAACTAGTGTTGAAGACTGATTAGTCTTCATTGGCTTCATTCATTCTTTATATGAATTATTTACATTCCCTTTTAAGAATATGATTTATCTTCTCTCCACTTGGGAATATTAATATTTCTTTACAAATGAATATATATTCTTACAAACTGTTGACAAGTTTTTCCAAATCTCATTATCCATGGGAAAAATGGTAAAACTCAAATCATTTGTCTAGAGAGTTTGTAATTATTATGTACTATTTCAATTTGCTTGGATTAGCATTCGACTTGTTTTCCACATTGATTAATGAAAATTAGTTTTTGATTGGCTAATCTAAATGTTACAAGCAAGATCATCATAGATGTGAGTTGCATCAAAAGGCCAAGGGCTAGCATAATATTATCATGGTTTGTGTCATACATGGGAAACTAAAATATTATTTGCTTAAGCTTTGCAAGCTGATCTCTTATGTTCTTGTTTCACAGTGGACTAAGCATTTGCAAGGCAGCATGTGGCATATTGATCTTTAGATCTTCCTTATATCTTAAAAACAACTATGGGTGGTTTCAACATTGCCATATGCCATTTTTCCATATCATATGGTAGTTGGTATACCATAACCATGACCTTTTCACGAGGTAAATGCTTCTATTCAGCATGATAGTTTGTAGATGAAGGCACAACATTATTTTTGCGTGAAATAGTCCGAACTTGCCATGATTTGGACATTTTTTGGTTCCATTTTTTCTAAAAAAATTGTTCTAAATCCGGTCAAGATGCGATTGAGGATATCATGGAAATCGAGAACATAAAAAAACCAATATATAACTCGGAAGAATTATCATAACGTATTGGATAGATGAGAAGGAAAAATCTTTCTTATATAGGGTTACAATGAGGCCGTCTCCATCCACTTTATGAATATAGAATATGTGAGATTTTGAACCAATGGATTTAGAAGATAAATGGAGCATTAATACAATTTAGTGTTCCACCAAGTTTCCGGGACGCAGGGGCGCGGGACTGGGGAAACACGCATTGGGGACGTGTAGAGACACCCCCAAATTTTGGGGGCGGGGGGGCGGGTCCCTAACATAGGGGGCCATGTCTCTAAAATTATTAAAAAATAAAAAAATATGAATCCCAACATACTAACATATCAATTTGTCATGTCCCCACCGACCTCCCTGGCCGAATGAAAACCATGATCCATTTTTTTTCTCCAAAAACCATTCACTGGGTGCCCATACACACAGTCTGGAAAACTTGCATCCGCAATTCGCATCCTGAAACCCGCAACCCACAATTGCAGATTCGGGATTGCAGAAATCCAAAACGAAAATGTGCATTTGACGATCCCACAACCTGCATCCCGAAGCCCGCAACCCGAAATTGCAGATTCGGGATTACAAAAATCCCAATTATGAAATTATGTGCTCGGGGATCCCGAAACCCGAAGTCTCGCAAACAGCTGATCCCGTAACCCGCAACCCGAAACCCACAATTTCGGATTCGGAATTGCGGAATTCCTCAACGCCTAATTTTTGAACTTGGAGATCCCGCAACCCGAAACTCGCAATTTCGAATTCAGAATTGCGGAAATCCCGTCTCTACAAGGCAATCATCTTCAAATCTTCTAAGGGGCATAACTCCTTCCTCTAGCATCCAAATGGGGCAAGGTTGGTACCGTTGGAAAGCTCTTGGAGAGCTCTATCCAATGGTAGAATCCCCTTGATTAGGTGAGACATTTAACTTCCTCATTTCCTTCTCTGAAGTTCTGCCCATATCTCCACTTAAACACTTCAAACCTTCAACCTGCTAAGATCTTCCATTCCATCCGACTTCCACAGAGGTTTTGAAACCACTTCCAGGATTCTCTTCTCTCCACAAGGGTCAGGTGTAAATATGCATCTCCTTCACAGGGTTAGTTATGCATAAACATTCATCACAAAACAATGAAACACCATCATTCATTATAACATGTAGGATGCATTAACAGATTTAATCAACACTTCTATCATATGCAAGAACTACAAGGCATTAAACTCATGCAATATAAGATGTACATACAACAGTGAACTCAGCCTCTTACTCAGGCCTATACATGACTGCATATCAATCAATTCATTTAACAAGTATTATAATTCCAAAAGAGACATGAACAACCATTCCATCACAATGAACAACATCACCATATAACAGAATACTTATCTTTCAATTCCGAAGCAACTGGCTAAGTGAGAGCAACGTTCCACCCAACCTTAGATCTCTGTCCAGCCTATACTATTTCAGCTGAGAGATCACCCCCGAGCTAGGCAATGTATCCACTAAGGAGGGTTAACAGGTTCTCTTACAGTCAAGACTCCATTTTCAGGCTAAACCAGTCTGCAGTTGGGTTTATCAAGCATTCCAGGGAACCTACCCATGCTAAGCCAACCTATAGGGGTTTATCAAGCAATTAGGGGCAACAATAAAGGCATTGCTAATCCAGTGAGCTCATCCACAGAGCTACAGGCATCTCAGCACTCAGTTGACCTGGCACCCACAATACCTACAACATCCAACACAAGGAGACCTACTGCACCATCACACAGTCTCTCAAGGCATCTTCCCTTCTAGTGTTATTCCAGGATGGGCATAGAAAGGTCTAGTCGCTATCAGCCGACTTGGCACCCATAATACCTACCACATCCAACACAAGGAAGTTCTTATCACTATTGTGCAGTTTCTCACGGTCCTCCCTTCCAGTGTTATTCCAGGATGGGCATAGAAAGGTCCAGTCACTAGTTCATTGAGACTATAGCCTTCACTGGGTTTATCAAGCAACCCAACTCTTTTCCCCATAGTTCGACAACTGATTTGTATCCAGGGTTAGGGTTTTCTCACAAATGCCCTGCCAAAACCACTCTGTAACATCTTCTATCAATACCACTCTGTCCCTGCAATTGGGGTTTACACATAGGGTCATTACGGCTATCAATTCTCCGGCCTTTCCAACACACCGGAAGCACGATTATCCTCAGATTTCCCTTTTCCCGGACTGGTTTGGTGCATACAGGAAATACAGGAACGATTCCTCTGCGAGGGTCAATGGCTCGTGACAATGGCAAGATGCATGAGTGAGTGAATAGTGAGTAATGTCTGTATGTCTGCATGTGTCCGTGAATGAATCCCCCTCCCGGGTAGTCAAACAGGTTCAGCGAGTTTCCCCCGGGCGATTGAGTGTCTTTCAGCACAAGTAATCAGAGCCATGCCCTGCCATACGAAATCGCAGGCATGCTCCATACTCCAACGGCCTCAACCATCAAGGTTCTCAACCACCCACTGCAGTTGCATTAATATCAGCAGGGAGTTCGAACAGGTTCTCAGTAAAACATGTGGCAACATGGCAACCAATCCCAAACCCCCTCACCTCTCCCTAGTGGATACACATGGCCCCTTCTCATTAGTTGCCTCTTTAGCCAGCTTCTTGGTTATTTTATTCATTCAATAATAATTACATCATTTACATTTTTTCATGGCTTAGCAACCCATGAATAATCAACTTGTACAAATACTTGCCTAAGCAATAAACTTAACATCCACTAGTGGGGCCTTGGCCTTGAGCTCCACACTAGGGAAAATACACATACTATACATACACAATATTTACATCAAAGCCAAATACACATCAAGGAAAAAATGGGGTATTACAACTCCCTCTCCCTTAAAATAACACCATCCTCGATGTTCGCAAAACTGAACAAAAATGGAAATGCCTCTTTCATGGCATCCTCCAGCTCCCATGTGGCCTCCTCTGGGCTAAGGTGCCTCCATTGCACCTTTACCTGCCCTATGGCCCGGTTCCGGAGCAAGGTAACCTTCCTGTCAAGGATGCATGTAAACTCCACCTAAAACTCTCCCTCTGGTTCCACCTGTATCATATGCCAATCAATGATATGATTAGGATCGTGTACATATTTCTTAAGCAAAGATACATGGAAAACATTACGAGCTTTCATGTTAGCAGGCAATACAATTCTATATGCAACTAGTCCTATCCTATCAAGGACTTCAAATGGCCCACAATATCTGGGTGTCAACTTAGCACAACTTCCCAATTTCATGGAACTCTTCATGGGTCTCACTCTCAAGTAGACATGATCCCCAATATGAAATTCTTTATGCACTCTTTTTCAGATCTGCATAACTCTTCTGCCTGTCCTGTGCTGCCTTCAAATTCTGCCTGATCTTAACAACTTCCTGCTCCATCTCCTCAACCATCTCTGGACCAAGCACAACTCTATTCACTGGGCTATCCCGGCTCACTGGAGTTCTGCATCCTCTGCCATACAACACTTCAAAAGGACTAATCTTCAATGATGTTTGATGCTCATTGTTGTAAGCAAATTCCACTAAGTGTAAATAGTCTTCCCACTTAGATGGCTTGTCCATCACTTACATCCTTGACATATCTTCAAGGATCTAATTCACTCTCTCAGTCTAACCATCTGTCTGAGGATGATAGGCTGTGCTAAACTTCAACTGAGTTCCCAACTCTTGGAATAAACATTTCCAAAAATTGGATGTGAACTTGGTGTCACGATCTGAAACTATTGCCTTGGGAAATCCATGCAATCTGAATATATCTCTCATGAAGATATCTGCAATGTCATTAGCCTTGTGAGTGGACTTGACTGGAATGAAATGAGCTACCTTAAATAGCTTGTCCACCACAACCATGATTGAATCATGCTTCTTCATTATCATAGGCAATCCTATTATGAAATCCATAGAAATCACTTCCCACTTCCACTCTGGAATGGATAAAGGTTGCAACAATCCTGCTGGATGTTGGTGCTCTGCCTTGACCTGTTGGCACTTCTAACATCTGGTAATGTACTCAGCTATGTCTTTCTTCATACCATGCCAAAAGTACTGATTCCTTGCTGCTGTTATAGTCTCCTGATATCCTAGGTGTCCTGAGTATGGTTTCTGATGTATCTCATCCATCACCAACTTCTTCAAATCTGCACTATTTAGAATGTACAGTCTGGTGTTCTGATAAATGAGAACATCATCCTCACCCAGCTGATATCTTGCATACTTCTCCTCTATAACCTTCTGCTGCAATTTCTCTTTGATCTAGATATAAACTTCATCACTATCTTGAGCCTCTAAAATTCTTGCTTTCAAGTCTGATTCACATCTACTTATTGCTGCAATATGGAATCTCCTGCTGAGTGCATCAGCAACCTTATTCTCCTTACCTTTGACATGCTTAATCTCGACATCAAACTCACAAAGAAACTCCGTCCATCTAGTTTTCCTTGCATTCAGATTTGGCTGGTCAAACAAGTACTTTAAACTCATATGATCAGTTCTGAGCTCAAATCTTCTTCCCAAAAGATAGTGCCTCCATCTCTTGAGAGCATGAATGATGGCTGCTAGCTCTAAGTCATGGGTGGCATAGTTCCTTTCATGCTCTTTCAGCTTTCTTGACTCATAACAAATTACAGAACCTTCTTGCATTAGCACTCCACTGAGTCCCTCAATGCAAGCATCGGTGCATACCACAAAATCCTTACTCGGATCTGCAATCCTCAAAACAGATGTGTTGGTGAGTAGCTCCTTTAACTGCGGACATCTTTTCTCACACTTCTCAGACCATACAAACTTGATATTCTTCCTCTACAATGAAGTAATTGGATGGGCTACCTTGGAGAAGCCCTCAATGAACCTTATGTAGTAACTAGCAAGGCCCATAAAAGATCCAACATCTGTTGCATTCCTTGGAGTGGACCAATCCATGATGGCCTCAATCTTCTCTGGATCCACTGCAATGCCTTCTGCTAATATAATATGTTCCAAATGTTGTACCTTATCTTGATAGAAGTTACATTTACCCAGCTTAGCATACAGCTGATGCTCCCTAAGGACTTGTAATACCATTCTCAAATGCTCATCATGCTCTTCTTCATTCTTTGAGTACACAAGAATGTTATCCAAGAATACAATTACAAACCTATCCAAATATTTGCTAAAGACACTATTCATGAGACACATGAATGTAGTAGGTGCATTGGTAAGACCAAATGGCACCACTGTAAATTCATAATGACCATACCTAGTCCTGAAAGCTGTCTTATGAATGTCTTCATCATTTATCCTCACCTGATGGTACCCAGACCTCAAGTCAATCTTGGAAAACACTCTAGCTTCCTTCTGATCAAACAAGTCGTCAATCCCTGGCAAGGGATACTTGTTCTTAACTATCACCTTATTGAGCTGCCGATAGTCAATACACAGTCTCAATGTTCCATCCTTCTTCTTAACAAACAACACCGGTGCACCCCATGGGGCTACACACGGTCTGACATATTCTTTGTCCATTAACTCCTGCAGTTGCATCTTCAACTCTACCAACTCTGGTGTGCTCATTCTATAAGGAGCTTTAGAGATGGGTGCTGCTCCTGGAACAAGATTAATGGAAAAGTCATTGTCTCTCTTGGGTGGCAATCCTGGAACTTCATCTGGAAACACATCCTGGAATTTCTGCAATATCTGGAAGTCTTCTATCCTGGGTCCTTTATCTTCTGCTGAAGTTGATATATGCACAACATATAACTGACAACCCTTTTTATAAAACTTCCTCAATTGTAGAGCTGAAATCTGCCTTATTGAAACATGCTTTGGAATCCCTTTAACCAACCTTGGTTGGCCTTCATCATCAAGGCATTCCAATGCTTTCTCATAACATTCCACCTTGGCTCTATGCCTTTCCAACCAGCCCATGTCAATCAGGGCATCATATGATCCCAATGGAAAAACATTCAATTCTGTATACGTGAGGAGTCCATTCAATTCTATAGGACACTCCTTCACTACTTCACTTACCTTCCTCTTGGTACCGGTGGCTAACTGAACTAGCCAAGCCTTTCCATGCTTCACTTTACCAAGAGAACAACTTCCAACTATCTTAGGAGGTACATAACTATGAGTAGACCCTGGATCAATCAAAATAGAAATAGGCTGCTCAACAATCTTACTTGCAACCTCCACCACTGTTGACTGATGGTTTGCTTGGTGATCATCCAGTGCTGCATAAATTCTAGGTGTTGCTCTTGCCATATCCCCTACTGTAGTTGCTCCTCTAACATTGTGCAAACTCCTGAGGTTCTTATTTGCAGTTGGGAAATCCCTGAGCATGTGGTTCTCCCCACAACCCTGACACTGAAGTGGCCCTTTTACCACTCTATCAGCTGCTACAACTGGCTTGAATTCTCTTCTTGCTTGCTGAGCCTGTGGAAATCTCCTAGGTTGATTCCTGAATGGTGGTTTAGACTCACCTTTCTTCTGATCAAACCTTCCCTTGAGCTTACCCTTCCACGTTGGTTGTGCTTCTGCTTTACCTTTATTCTGCTCACAGCAGTGTTTTGCCATTCTGATAGCTTCATCCAAGCTTGGTGGATTTACAAACTCTATCATGTCTCTGTAGTTCTGTGGTAGACTACCAAGGAAGCATTGAATCTTCACTCTTTCATCCTTGATGTAGTCCACATACCTCAGCAACTCCAGAAACTTGTGTACATGCTTGTCCATAGTGTTTTGTCCAAGCTTGAGTTCATTGAACTCTTTCCTTTTGCTATCATAGTACCTAGCTGATAGGTACTTCTCCTGAAAGTATCTTTGGAATCTACCCCAGCTTACTCTTCTCTCACTGATTCCTTTCACTTGCATGAGGTGATCCCACCAAATAGAAGCTCTTCCACTAAGGTTGTAGATAGCAACCTTAGTCTTTTCATCCACTGAATACTCATGTATTATGAAGTACTTCTTCATTCCAAGAAGCCATGCCTCTGCTTATTGACCTTCTTCACTTTCACCATCAAAAGTAGGAGGTCTTGCCTTCCTAAATTCACCTCGTGGAATACCTCTGTGCTTCTTTCTGCCTTTACCCTTACTAGCAAGAACCCTCATAATCGGTTGACCTGCTAGAAGAAAACTTAGGAGAGGGTGTCCTGTGCCTTCTACCCACAGAACCCCTTATAGGGCTTGGAGTTCTTCTCATGGAACGGCCCCTAGACTGACTTTCTGCATTTCTTTCTTCTTGTCCTTCGTGGCTCGGGTTAGAACCTCCGTTGATCCTTTGCTGCAAGTCTGCGAGACTCTGCAAAATGGCTGCATTGAGCTGATCTTGCTCTTCTTGCGCTGTCATCATTCATCCATTAAAACTAACCATAGTATTAACCAAGTTTGGGGGCGTTACTTGCTCCCGTCTTCCATCAAACTCGACCTCTGTATGTGCTTCTTGCACATTCTCACCCAATACATCATCTTTCGGCCCAAATGGGTCTTGCTCATCATTCAGAGTAACCATTCTTACACCGTTCTGCGCGTTGCATCGTGATGCAATTTGTCTTACAGTTGCTGCCAACTCTGTGTATATCAAATACATTCTATTAGACATCATAAGCATGCAAATAGGCTATATCACACCCATCAAACCAGATATTATTCATTCGAACAATTAATTAATCAAACAAGTTCATAAAAAATTACGCCATGGGCGCATTTCTTGACCAAAATTCATACACGGTTCGAACCAAATAGCTCCCAGTGCTGCAACTGAAGCTCTGATACCACTCTGTCACGTCCCCACCGACCTCCCTGGCCGGATGAAGACCATGATCCATTTTTTTTCTCCAAAAACCATTGACTGAATGCCCATACACACAGTCTGGAAAACTTGAATCCGCAATCCGCATCCCGAAACTCGCAACCCGCAATTGCGGATTCAGGATTGCGGAAATCCAAAACGAAAATGTGCGTTTGACGATCCTGCAACCCGAAATTGCGGATTCGAGATTGCGGAAATCCCAATTATGAAATTATGTGCTTGGCAATCCTGAAACCTGAAATCCCGAAAACAGTTGATCCCACAACCCACAATGCGAAACCTAAAACTCACAATTTCGGATTCGGAATTGCGGAATTCCTCAACACCTAATTTTCGAACTTGGAGATCCCATAACCCGAAACCCAAAACCCGCAATTTCGGATTTGGAATTGCGGAAATCCCGTCTCAGCAAGGCAATCATCTTCAAATATTTTAAGGGGCATAACTCCTTCCTCTAGCATCCAAATGGGGCAAGGTTGGTACCGTTGGAAAGCTCTTGGAGAACTCTATCCAATGGTAGAATCCCCTTGATCAGGTGAGACATCTAAATTCTTCATTTACTTCTCTGAAGTTCTTCCCATATCTCCACTTAAACACTTCAAACCTTCAACCTGCTAAGATCTTCCATTCCATCCAACTTCCACAGAGGTTCTGAAACCACTTCCAGGCTTCCCTTCTCTCCACAGGGGTCAGGTGTAAATATGCATCTTCTTCACAGGGTTAGTTATGCATAAACATTCATCACAAAACATCGAAACACCATCATTCATTATAACATGTAGGATGCATTAACAGATTTAATCAACACTTCTATCATATGCAAGAACTACAAGGCATTAAACTCATGCAATATAAGATGTACATACAACAGTGAAATCAGCCTCTTACTCAGGCCTATACATGACTGCATATCAATCAATTCATTTAACAAGTATTCATAATTCCAAAAGAGACATGACCAACCATTCCATCACAATGAACAACATCACCATATAACATAATACTTATCTTTCAATTCTGAAGCAACTGGCTAAGTGAGAGCAACGTTCCACCCAACCTTATATCTCTGTCCAACCTATACTATTTCAGCTGAGAGATCACCCCCGAGATAGGCAATGTATCCACTAAGGAGGGCTAACAGGTTCTCTCACAGTCAAGACTCCATTCTCACGCTAAACCAGTCTGCAATTGGGTTTATCAAGCATTCCAGGGCACCTACCCATGCTAAGCCAACCTACAGGGATTTATCAAGCAATCAGGGGCAACAAGAAAGGCATTGCTAAGCCAGTGAGCTCATCCACAGAGCTGTAGGCATCTCAGCACTCAGTTGACCTGGAACCCACAATACCTACCACATCCAACACAAGGAGACCTACTGCACCATCACACAGTCTCTCAAGGTATCTTCCCTTCCAGTGCTATTCCAGGATGGGCATAGAAAGGTCCAGTCACTATCAGCCGACCTGGCACCCACAATACCTACCACATCCAACACAAGGAAGATCCTATCACTGTTGTGTTGTTTCTCACGGTCCTCCCTTCTAGTGCTATTCCAGGATGGGCATAGAAAGCTCCAGTCACTAGTTCATTGAGACTATAGCCTTCACTGGGTTTATCAAGCAACCCAACTCTTTTCCCCATAGTTCGACAACTGATTTGTATCCAGGGTTAGGGTTTTCTCACAAATGCCCTGCCAAAACCACTCTGTAACATCTTCTATCAATACCACTCTGTCCCTGCAACTGGGATTTACACACAGAGTCGTTACAACTATCAATTCTTCGGCCTTTCCAACACACTGGAAGCACGATTAACCTCAGATTTCCCTTTTCCCGGACTGGTTTGGTGCATACAGGAAATACATGAACGATTCCTTTGCGAGGGTCAATGGCTCGTGACAATGGTAAGATGCGTGAGTGAGTGAATAGTGAGTAACGCCTGTATGTCTGCGTGTGTCTGTGAATGAATCCCCCTCCCGGGTAGTCAAACAGGTTCAACGAGTTTCCCCTAGGCGATTAAGTGTCTTTCAGCACAAGTAATCAGAGCCATGCCCTGCCATACGAAATCGCAGGCATGCTCCATACTCCAGTTGATGAATATGGTTGTCTATGATTGTCATTGATGACAACATTAATGACAAAGGTGAAGTGTGATGGATGATAAGAGATGACATAACACAAGGACATTAGATGTGGGCATTGAAGCTATTGCAACACCTAATGAGTCAAATGACCCATTCTGTGGTCATTTGTGTCTTAATGAGGTCATACAACCTCTTGCTTGATGAAGAAGCCTTGAAGAGGTCCTTGGACCCACACATGATGGGTTAATGGTCCTTGGTGCCCTTGGAGTTTTGGGTATGGTGGCTATTGAACAATATCATATATTTATTGAAACATGATGAAGCCAACAATATTTGAAGCAACCCTTGCACCTATGATGATGATTATAAATTTATGAAGAGGTCATAGCATGAACGATGAAGCCCTTAAGACCATGGCCTTTGGGAAGTAGGCCCAGTCAACATTGCACTTGAAGAAGACCTCAAGATTGATGGAGAATTGATACTTTGTTGAAGTCCAAAACCCACTATAGTTGCTTGAAGTATTAAAGATATATATAAGCTGAAAATTCGACCTAGTGAAGAATAAAATATTCACTTTTAAATTTACTTGATGACCCAACACAATCCATATTGTCGGCCCAGTCAAACAATGTTACAAATCAAGAGTCAAAAATACTTTTGCAAGGTCAGCCCACTCCAAAAAGGGAATAAATGAGTTAAAAAAAATTAATATTATTACTTGTGCTCAAGCAAGGTCGGCTCAAAAAAAATCCACGTTTAAACAAGTATAAATACAAATGAAAACTCATTTCAAATGTGAAGAAATTGAGCTCAAAAGTTCGACTATTTCTGAGGTAGAAATTTCGGTGGTTAGACAGGGTATAGTGACTGTGACAGCCGCAGGAGTAGGTCTGAATTTTTTTTTACAGTGAACATAAATTTTTTTTTACCTTCATCTCTGATTTCAGATCCTTCACTGAGGCTAAATTCGCTGGTGTAAAAGTGCTCTGATATTCGGGGGTTTACTGGTGCACCGAGGCACCCGCAGGAAACAGTATAAGAAATTTTCAAAGCAGCTACAACACATTTGACAGCCGCAGTCCAGTAGTAAAAATATTGTTGTGAAAGTTGTTTTCTTACAAGAGGCAGCCAAACAACAACATCATCTCTATACACAGTTCGAACAGTCAAGAAGCTGGAAATGTTTTGTTAAAGATATGAGAAGATTATGATGAGAAGTTTTGATATACTCTGATTAAGCAATAGTGTAAAGGACAGTTCGACGGTCTTGTTTTGATGATGTGTACAGCTCTCAGCATTTATATGAAGCCCTGGTCATCTCAAATAAATTGCACTGCCTCATAGAGCACCTATAGAGTGAAGTCTTTAGTGACAGTA
Organism: Larix kaempferi; assembly: GCA_027924585.1. Lineage (NCBI taxonomy): Eukaryota > Viridiplantae > Streptophyta > Pinopsida > Pinales > Pinaceae > Larix > Larix kaempferi. The sequence continues at coordinate 5,227,157 of BSBM01000074.1, read as the reverse complement.
ATGACAAGTTGATGATAGTTGTTGAATGAGCAACATTCATACTTGGACAGACTTGAAGACTTGATTGTGACAGTAGTTGAAGGCATAAGCAGACCTTGGAAATATGGGAAGAACTTGAAGATATGTGCACATTCAGTTAATGAGCAAACCTTATTGAAATGACCGAACTATTTGACAAATGACAAGACTAAGGACAAACTGATGACATGACTGTGGATACATTGAAGACATGAATGTGGACAGGATGTGGACACGAGGAGACTTGGTTGGTATGGCAGTGATAAGCAGACTTTGTTGATATAACATTGATGAGCAGCTTGACATGATAATGGTGATTGATGTAATATGTACATATAATTTACAAGCTGGGTCTTGTGATGAATTGTACTTGTGAATACAAGCAAGGTCTTGTATAATTTTCTTGGCTGGGTCTAAGAAAGACTAGGCAAGGTCCTAGATAAAGAGTTGGCGCTCTTTTGTTTCAGTTGGTGCTGAATTGCCTCACGGTTGTAGCCGTTGAACCAAATACAAAAAGATTACAATTATGTCTTGTGTCTCTTGTGTGATGTGTTGATATGTTTGATAAATGACATGTGATTGATATATAATTCAGAATGATGAAAATGATGCTGAAGTGAATATGAAATGATGTTACAAGATTGGTAGAAAAAGTTGAAATTTGAATTTAGCCTTAGCTCACTGATTCACCCCCCTCTCAGTGAGCATTGTGTCTAACACCAACGGCCTCAGCCATGAAGGTTCTCAACCACCCACTGCAGTTGCATTAATGTCAACAAGGAGTTCGAACAGGTTCTCAGTCAAACATGTGGCAAAATGGCAACCAATCCCAAACCCCCTCACCTCTCCCTAGTGATTACACATGGCCCCTTCTCATTCGTTGCCTCCTTAGCCAACTTCTTGGTTAGTTTATTCATTCAATAATAATTACATCATTTACATTTTTTCATGGCTTAGCAGCCCATGAATAATCAACTTGTACAAATACTTGCTTAAGCAATAAACTTAACATCCACTAGTGGGGCCTTGGCCTTGAGATCCACACTAGGGAAACTACACATACTGTACATACACAGTATTTACATCAAATCCAAATACACATCAAGGGCAAAATGGGGTATTACACAATTCCTCATCCCATCACCATTTACATACTAAATTGAAATTCATTAGTGTGCAATGTAAACATGATATTCAATTCATAATGACTATTTTAATTTTGTAACACATGCATGTATTCCATTATAACTTTGAAATTTGAATCATAGCCATAAATAGTAGATAAATTTAAAATCATAAATCATAAATTTGAATCATAGACATGTCAGATAAACACTTGCAAATAAAGAATGATGAGTCAAAGACTCAATTTGAGTTCATCAATGACAATAAATAAAACTAAAAGTAGCAAAAAGAAATCATCAAAAGAGCATCAAGGAGTAGTTCCATGGACGGGTCCTGCTGATGCATCTGCTGCAGTCACCATCTAAGTTAGAGTCACTCTCAGTCTCAGCCTTGAGAGTGATTTATTTTTTAGGTTTTTTCATAAAAAAAAATTTAAAAATTCAGAAGGGGGGAGCACCTGGGCATCCCCCATTTTCAGGAGGGGGTGTCTACAAGCCCCCCTCCGCGGGAAACTCCTCCTAGTGCATTTCCCCAAGTTTCATAGAAAAGGGGGCGCTGGGAAGCATTTCCCATGGAGCCTCCCAGCCCCCGAGGCATGGGAAGCACATGGGGAGAGCCCCCGATGCTAGGAGACACATCCCTGTGGAACACTGATACAATTAGAAATACATAGAAGAGAAAAGAATACAAAGAATGATCCAAACAATGTAATCTTTATTAATCAATGAATGCTCAAAGAGAGTACATGAATGAATGCCTTTCAATGAGATACAAGCCTTCATATATAGGTAATCAAGCGTAGGATTAATTACATGCACAAGCTCAATGGCTAGTGAAACCAAAAGTAATTATCCTTAAATGATCAAGTGCATATTTCTAAGGAAGCAATAATGATCATGCCATAGTTGATGGGGTGTAATTAGGATTAGAACACTCAAGTGAGATGCTTTTGTGCCTTAGTTTAGACAATTGCGCCATTCCTAGAGGGAAAACTTGGCCTTGCATGAGTGGCTAGGGTTAACTAGCCCTAAAACTATTTCATGAGGTAGTTAACTCAGTTATGCAAATGAAATCGAAGTCTAACTAGTTCAAATTATCCAACTAGGGCATATTTGGCAATTAACTAAGCCCAAATAGCCAATTAGGTAGTTAATTGAGCCAAAATAGCCAACTAGGGTGCATTAGTCAGTTAATTGAGCCTTAATTGCTAACTCAAGTGTACAAAACCCTAAAAAAACGGGGAAAACTCATGCAACAACACCCTAATCCCTAAAGAAGGAGAAAAGGTTGCTATGAGGGTTCCCTAACTGACTGTTAGGGTGCATTTGACCATAAAAACTATGGTTTGGTCTAAAAGAGCACATTTAACCCTAGAGACAAGAGATGAACTCTAATAGGTGTGATCTTGACCCCTAGAGATGCAAAAAAGATGCAACAAGGTGTGCACGTACACCAATACCCCCCCCTTAAGCCCAACTTCTAAGCGAGTATGATGTACAAAACAAATGGGTTACTGCAATATAATCCATGTTAGGTACCCATGTACGAAAATAATATCCCCTCGAAAATGGGAAAAGAGGGAAAACCTAGTGGAAACCCCCCCTACCCCTACCCAAAAAAAGACAGGATAATGTTGAGTGATTTTTGGCAGTCATCTTCAACCATGATCACTCTCATGTCCTTTTGCTATCAAATTTGATCAAGATATCCCATTTGCACCATGCAAGTTTCCTACTATGGGGTAGAAGATTTGGCTACCAAGGTTGGTTCTTCATTAAAGATAGGGGCTCCTCCTTCATGATAGTATCCCAACATGAATTCTTGCATCTTTTGAAAAAAGACTATGGATCTCTTGTACTAACCATGTAATTGTGGATGGGCATCGAGGGATGTATAACAGTTATATAGCAGTGAGTGCATGAGAAGCACCTTGTGAATGTCAATGCACCATTTTTGTAAAGAGCATGTGTGCCATTGTAATATAAGATCACCAATGTGTTGGAAAATTGACAACACATTGATGCTCAATGACAATTATCGTGCATCAATGATGTTTTTGTAAATTGATAATATATGTTCTTTTAAGATTAATTTAGTCATTAAATAAATGTATATTCTGACATGTTTACTTTGTCAATCACCAGGATACTAAGTTGAACTAGCCTCCTCCATTACAAACCTTAGCTTGTTATGCCTATGATGATAGCTAGACTTGAGATCGATCTTATCAAAGTCTTTTTCTCATTATAGTGATCTAATAGGATATCGAGGCCTAACAATTGATATTTATACTTGATAATGATGTTGTTTGAAGAGCAAACAATCCACACAAATTCACATTCCTCCATCCTTTTGTCAAACTACAACAATTGTAGCTCCACAAGGCGGTGAGTTGGGTTGAATGAGGCCCTTATCCCTTGAATATGTCATTTAATCTCCGTATTTTTTGAGAGTGAAATCTTGCTTGTTAAGTTTACTTCATACTTTCAAGCCAAACTTCACTTGTCAAATGAAACAAGTCAAATTAACTCCCTGGAAAGTAAAACTCTTTATCAACAAGTGTAACTCACTAGCAACCAGTTCGATTCCTAAACCCAATGAAAAACTCCTTGAAACCCTTTATATATCCCAAATAAAAATTGTCATTAAACTTATATTTTTATAACGATTTTTACCAATTTTACTATAAAATAGTAATAACATATATTTCAACGTAGCCAATTAAAATTTCCTATATTCAATTAAAATAAATAAATCGTGTCTAAATTTTTTAATCTAACAACAATCCAACAATGAACTATTTTACTTGCAGAAAATTAAAATTATCTTCTCTATATTTCAACTCACTCTAACCTCCTTTTTGAAAATTTTGAAACCAAGGGAACTGACGTTGCAAAAAGTGAAACTTCCCTTTTTTTTAATGATGGCTTACAGGACGGACGTTATATTGATTTTTACACTCGCAGATTTATTTATTTCTTTCATACTAATGATATTTTAAAAATAATTAAATATTTTATTAATCGTGGAATTTGAGTCGAATATTTACTCTTTAACCTTACCAAGTGTGTTTTCGAACCAAGTTGTGGTTAGTGAGAAAATAGAAGAGTCAATAATTTTATTACATGGACCAATTGTAATATTAATGAGAAAATAAAATCGAGTTAATGATTTCTTTTTCACGTGAAAAAAATTATATTCATTACAAACTTTCATCATTCAGAGATTTTACTATCTCTTCCAACATGAGACCTTTAAACAAAAATTACATTTTTACATCTTTTGAAATATTGTTTATCTCCTCCCAAAAAAACTATCAAAGATCTGGTTAGAAAACAAAAAACTTCATCAAGATAAAGCTATCATTGTAGCATAAATGTATTTACCACAAGACCCTTTGACAATGTTGGGAATGGTTGTGCCAGACTTTGTGGGGCACCCCTACAGACTTATTTTTGCAAAATTCCCAAAGATTAGGAGTAAATCTCTTCTATTCTTGGGCTCCTGTATGATGTGAATGTGATTCTTTTTGTGGATGATTAGAGGAGGATATATTATATGCCATGCCATGATGATGGTGATGGTGTATATCTTATAAATTTTGAACAAGAATGATTTGTGATTGTTTGATGAGTATAGCTAGCAATATCAACCCTTAGGTTGATGAGGGTGAAATATGTGTGGTTTACGTATTAACCAAGTCACTAAGATTACCCTTGGTATTATTAAGAGCTCTTACCCCATCCCTTGTGTCCACCTTTAGCCAATCATCCATCCTCCATGTCTCACTTCATATTAATTTGGTCTGCAACCCTTGGTAAAAACTTGACAAATGGATTCTTGACCTACCCCCTTTGTGTTTCTTTCATCAGGAGGACTTCCCAATTTTTCCACGGTGTCTCAGTATTGATCATTTGTAACAATTAATGATGGGTGATTGTGGGTCATTTTTATTTTCATTGTACAAGGCCCTCTCATACTATAGGATTTGTCAAGTGAGCAATGCTCTTCCCAAGGTCTTATCTAAGTTATCCTATGTTAAATTTAAGTAAGGTGGCAGTTGGAAGGGTAGGTAATCCTTGAATTAAGAGGTTAATCCTACTTGCTATAAAAGGAATTACTGTGGCAACTCCGCCAGGGATATGGATGCTCGTTGGCAGCGGAGCTAAGGCCTTTTCATTGACTAGGGCTCAGACATCTATCTAGGGCTAGTACCTTGGAGACCCCATTCACCCAATTGAAGACAAGGCATCGGATCTCTCGGTTGTTTCTCCAAGAGCATTCCATCGATATACATCCCTACATTTTCCAACTTCTTTTTCAACAATCTCTTGTAAATATTGTAATTTAAAAATTTTTATTTAGTTGTTTTGCAAATCATTTGAATAGGTTAGTTTATATTTGAGTTTATTGTTTTCTTTAATATTTTTTCGTTTAAATTTCCTAGTCCAAATAATTAAATCGATGGCAGTTCTGAAAATCCTAAAACCTTGAAGTCACCTATCAAATTAATCATAGCACGTTGTTGAAATGTTCTGAAACTAAATAGTTATCATTTGGAAACCTAGGTTTGAGCTTGCAAATCTAAAACATATGTTACATCATTTAAGATCCCTCTAATTCAAAATCAAAATCCCCACAAATATGGATATGGTTTTAATTTCATTTTTATAGAAAGCCCCAAATGCTTTCTGAAAATTGGTTGTGAAACGTTCTATCTAACCCATCCTTAAACCAAATCAACCGAGGTCTATGGTGTAGCATTCTTGCTAACGCCCTCCACAAATTGATTTCAGCTCCCTCTACAATTGTCGTCTTAAACTTGCTCCAAAATATATTTTAATCATTTCTGAGTTGTAAAAGATTCTGGACGTATCCACTAAATCGAAATTTTACAAATTTGTCTCCACGGAAACTCATCATTTGATGTCATATTAAAAGAATAGCAAATCGTGAGCATAGTAGCATAATTCGAGTACGAATATGATTTGATACGAAAAAAAATACGTAATAAAAAAATCTAGTACGAATAAAATACGGAAGTAGAGTGCTTACATATAATACTTTTAATCAAATATTGACAAATATACCATAAATGTACATAGACATTTATAAAATAAAATCAAAAATTTATTTAAAATACAAAAATATAAAATCTCAACAACCTAGAATATGGCGAATGTGAGAGACAAAGGTAGTTATTAATAATTATTTTAATAAGATAGTATTAAATTGAATGACATTTTTGTTTTATAGTATTTAAATAATTAAAATTTGATTTATTTAAATTGGTTTTAAAAATTCATTATTCACTATTAAAAATCCGTATCTTATTACACCTACACCGAAAATTCCACGAATTCGAATTTGTTTTGAATTTCTGTACACGAACTACCAATACGACCGAATTATGCTACTATGATCGTGAGTGAAAACAATTGCTGCTATTCCTCAACACTACAAATAAAACAACACTCTAGTTGAATGAAGCAATAAAGGGTTCCTTTGCAATTCAATTTTTGTTGTGCCTAATAATCACAAACTTTGATTTTTTAATGTACTGAATACAACGACAAGGTTCCACTGTTACAGTAAGGAGAATCATTGAATGAAATCATTGTTCAATGTTTTCTATTTCATGTCTAGAAATGCCATTTGCCCATTAGGCAAATTTTGAATGTAGTATGACACTGGAATCATCATATAACTTCCACTTGATATCAAATTTTATGTTCCAATGTGAATGTTGAATGAATGATATAACTTCCACTTGATATCAAATTTTATGTTCCAATGTGAATGTTGAATGAATGATGAATCGTTGAATTATGAAGAAATATGCACGTGACATGTTTTTAACTTTTAATTTTATTGTTTTGTTACAACTACTTATATATATATATATATATATATATATATATATATATATATATATATATAATACCCCGATGAACCCAAGTACCCTATTTCAAAAAGTGGTGTCCCCGCCCCCGCACCCGTACCCGTCCCTGCACCCATGTTTCCTGGCAACTTAGGATTATATTATTTATCATTCACGTATGTAAAGAGATAGAAAGCCCTTCACGGTTTGACCAAACACTGTCGTTGTGGAAAGCCCTTCACCAAACACTACCGCTACTGAATGAAATGATTATGAGATGTTTGAATGGCAAATTATGATGTTTGAAGAGTTTGGGGGTCGTAATTTTAGGGTTGGGAGGGGGGCACATTCCCCCCTTCCTTTTATTTATTTCACTACTTAAAAATTCAGGGTATGTCGTCCCTTCTCAGCTAAACGAACCCATTTTTCCAAGCTGACGTCTTAGGTTCTTCAGTCAAGAACCCAGTTCGTATGGGTTCTCCAACCAAGAACCCACACTCGAATCAGAGACGTGGGTTCATGAACCTAGTGCGAGGACGCGAACCCTACCCCCGGGTACACGAACCCATGCAACTAAGATATAATCATTAATCCTAACGGATTAATGTTTCCAACAAGAAGGAAGAAGATATGAGACAATGGATAACCGTCTCTAAGGCCTCTCGAAATTTGAAAGAAGTTTGTAGGAGTCCCATTCACAAGTAAACAAAGTTTGTAGAACAAAAATAACTCATTATCCAATTTGTTGCATCAAGACTAAGCCCAATCCGAAGAAGGACAAGCCTAAAAAATCCCAACTAACCCAATCTTAAGCCTTCACTAGATCAAGTTTCAATACCATAGAGAGTACTCAGGTATATGGGTAGGTGTAGACTTAAATCCACGTCGAACTCATAAAATTAAAAAATTAAACTCAAGATACATTCATCTTAATCCTAATGAAGGAAGGATCCAATTTCTTGAGTTACAATTTTTTGTGTAAATGTAACAAAATTTAAGATAATAACATTTACACCAAATACATTAGGAAGAAATTGGATCTCTTTGGATGGTTGATAGATCTGAATTTAAGATGGATAATATACAATTATTACAGCATTGGTTTTTATTAAAATTCAGGTTCACTTAAACAAAGAAAACCCAAAAAACGTTTGTGTCCAAAATATCCTGAACTAGTATTCCTAGAAAGTTCTGTCGAAGGATGGAAGCTGATTACATTCATTCTCAATGATGGATCTTAAAAGAACAATGTGAAATTCGAAGTCCCTCCGGAAGATACAGTAATTGGAAAGCTGATGGATCTTTGAACAAAGAGAACTACCTCCTCCGGAACTATGTCAAATTCGAAGTCTCCCCGGAGGACACAGGAATTATACCCACATCGTCGAACGTATGCCACTGTTCAAATGTGAATTTGGAAGTGTATGTATACCTGAACACGATTTACTTATGTTGAGAATTTTCGTTAGAGTTTAACCTTTTCTTCAAAGTGGGAACAATTTTTTCACAGGCCTTGGAAATTCTGCTGAGGCACCAAAAATTTCAAGTAAATATTCGCTGCAATAAGAATGTAAAAAATGGTCTTCAACTATAATTATTTTCTTCTAAAATCTACTGGCTATGAATAATTTTTAGTTTCACTCAATACCCCTTGAAGGAACATGAGAAAAAACTGTTTAACTTCGGTTAAGAAAGAGAAGCATTATCAGAACTTTCTGTTGGTTAGAAGAGCCACAATCCAACAGGCAGAATAGATAATCACCTCTGTAGTTTGACATTCTGTTTTCTAGCCGATGTGATTCATATGTTCAGGATCAGAGTTGCTGAAATCTAATGTACTTTGCATGTAGTGGCCTTCAATTCCCCCAGTGAAAAGGCAAGCTCAACAATTTATGAATGCATCTGCACCTATAATTCTTGAGTCAAAAGCTTCTATTGTTGTTGGTGTGGTAAGCTCTTAAACTATGCATGGAGATGGTTTTTCCTTTTATTTTTGTTGTTCTTAACTGTTAAAAATGCAGCTTACTCTTATAATGGAGTTGTTTGAAATTGGACCATCTTTCTATATTACAGAAAATCAAATTTATTTGTCAAAATGGGAAGAATGGTTTCTTGAAACAGCATTGTAAGGGTTCGAAGAAGCGCGAAGCAGGAACGCGATTCGGCGCCCGCTCCCGGGAGCTAATCGGGAGCGGGCGCCGGTAATTAATGAAGAAAGTGAAGATTTAAACAACAAAAACGTCATAGGTTAAACTTTAAAGAAATAAAACCCTAGGACGACCTACCCAGCCAAAACAGATAAAAGAGCGACGCAGGGAAATAGATTTTTGTGACTGTTTTCAATTAGGCGCCCCCATTCAGCCATTTGCGCGTTTTAGCAGCAGCGAAGGAACAATCTTCCCAGCAGAGAGATTTCAATCAATGGTGATCAGTGTGGGAGGTATCTACAGCAAGCGTTTCAAATGTTTGTGAAGGAGATCCATTTTTTTACAAACTGTGGGTGCTTTCCAGCAGTGGGTTCCCAGGTTTTTATTTTTCTTAAAAAAATTCACAGCAGTGGGTCTTTTGAAAAATTAGTCTCTTAGTTTTTCTTACATTCATTTTCATTACCATTCTCCAAACATGTCAACTGGTGATGCTAACATTGATCCACACAATGAATTGGGCTCTAATCCAGCCCAATATTTTTCTGATGATGAGAATATTGCTACTATCAATGGAGGATCCTCCACAATTCTTTCAAGTTCACTGCCTTCATCAGACACGGCAGGCTCTTCTTGCATGAAGAGACCTTTGACAGATGCATTTGTCGATATGGTTGACTTTAAAAGTGAGGGGGGTGTTGATCTTGCTATAGCAAGGTTTTTCTTTGCATGCGGTATTCCATTTGATGTAGCCCGTTCCCCGTATTTTAAGCGAATGGCCTGTGCTGTTAATGATGGTCTTGCAGGGTATAAGACACCTAGTTATGAGAGGCTTCGCACAGTCTTGGTTGACAAAGAGAAAACCTGCATTGAGAAGATTATGGCCCCTTTGAAGGTGTCATGGAGTGTAGATGGATGCTCTATTGTGATGGTTGGTTGCACAGACACCCAAAATTGCCCATTTTTGAACATCATTGTATCTTCAACCTCTGGTCACTATCTTCTGAGGGCAACTGTTTGCTCAGAAGAAAACGTAAATGCTGTCTTCTTGAAAGACCAGTTATGTGAGGCCATTGATGAGGTAGGGCCATCTAATGTTGTGCAAGTTATTACAGCTGCAACCCCTGTTTGCAAAGCTGCAGGGTTGATGGTCCAAAAACAATACACACACATATTTTGGATGCCTTGTTATGTGCATGCATTGAATAATGCACTAAAGGACATTTGCAAAATAACTTGGATTGCTGAGTTAATTAAAGATGGACAAAAAATCCAGATGTTTATATGTGATCATCCCCAGTCACATGCCATTTTCCAGAAGTTTGCTGAGGTGGGGTTTCTTAAACCCTTTGATGCTAGATGTGTTTCATACTACATTCTTCAACAACTATGGGAGGCAAAAGGGACTTTATGTAATACTGTCGTCAGTGACACGTGGGCATCATGGAGGCAATCTTCATCAGACATTGCCATTGAGGTGAGGCATAAGATTCTTGATGATCATTTCTGGAATGATGTTAAATTTGTAGTTGATATAGTTGAACCAATATGTAATATGATCCGCTGTGCGGATATAGGTAGACGATGTTTAAGAGAGATATATGAAAACATTAACTGTGTGTGTGAGAGGATTAAATCCATCGCCGATAAGAGAGATCCTAGCTTATATCCACAATTAGAGCAATGTATACATGGACAGTGGGATGAGTTGAACACACCTCTTCTTATGGCATCTTATGCCTTGAATCCAAAACGGGATATTTATGAAAGAAGCCCCCCCTTCAATAATATACGGGTAATAGAGGGATTCCTGACTGCAGTGGATAAGATTTATTGTACAGAAGAAGAGGCATCCATCATCCGGTATCAGTTTGCTGGCTTTTTAAGTGGAGGAGATGAGTTTGGCACAAGGAAAGCTAAGTATGACAGGCACGTCGGCATGGATCCGATAGATTGGTGGTCACTTCATGGTAGACATGTCCCAAAGGTACAAAGATTTGCTATACGGTTGCTCTCACAAGTAGCTAGTTCCTCAGCCTATGAGAGGACTTATGCTGTTACTCACTCAACAAAGATAAATCAACTGGGATTAAAGAAGGACGAAAATCTGGTTTACATTCATAGTGCCCTTCAACTTCTTTCCCAGAAAGACCTAGGGTACTGCGAAGGTCCCTCGAAGAAATGGAACTAATTTACAGATGGTGCAATATCTCTCTCCCATAGCCTTTGTTAACCAAAGAACTTGGTGGAGTTAGGAATCTAGATATTTATGTTTCAAATAAAAGTTGATTCATGTATTTGTGTTCTAGTCTAAATTGTCTAATATTCTATAGGTTATTGCAGGTTGCAGGATTTATTGTTCGAGTGATCCAAGACTCCATTTCTTTACCGGGGTATGAATCTCTACGATCAATATTTATTATTTAGTAGTCTATCTTGTGCAGCAGAGTAATTGATTTTTATAATAAGCAGTGAAAATTATAGTTGCTACCTTTGATAGGTCATGCTATCATTATACGAAAGTAAACCATTAAAAAAAAAAAGCAACTAGTTCTTGAATCAGTTTACTTTCTCTTTTCTAAGTTTGTTCCACAAGTCTATTAAACTTTTCTTCAATACGTTTCTGACCATTCCATTATATATTGATAATTAGTTGATAGGAACAGATATGTAATGCTCGAATTGGGCATTTACATGTAACATGTAACTCAATTTCTGATTGTCTTTGTATCTTGGTGCAGAGATGGAACCATTCCAGGTATCATCCTTGTAATGGGAGGAAATTTAGTCAGACGTACTCAATATTTGTTTTGAACATGTTCTTTAGTTATAATCTAGCATTGTTGTTTAGTCTAAATATGAAGGCCTTTAATTTTGTCAATCAGTCAATTTGTCCCATGCAAACAATTCTATTTTGGCCAATGTATGCTATTTATTGTTGAGCCTTTTGTGCAATAAGCATACATGTTTCTGGCTGTGGGGTGTGAGTTTGTGTTGATGCAGGAACAATGGCAAAATTATTCAGTGGGGGAAGAAAGGTGCTCTGTGCTTCTCAGCACTGCTAGAGCGTACCTCTTCCCACCAGGATTCAAGGAAGGAAGAGATATAGCTCACACTGACATATTGTTCTCCTATATATATTTTTTGTGTAATATAAGCAGTATTTTAAAGAAAAAGTACTCTGTACTTGTCTTATGGACTTATCTCCTGGCACACATTGCCATGACATTTTGGTTAACACTCTAAATATGGATATTGTTTCCATAAAAAAATGCCTTCATTTTCTTTCAGCTCAGTGGTTGGATCAACACGATTAGTCTTCATTTGTTTCGTTCACTCTTTTTGTTTTGACAATGCTGAATTTAAATCCCTTATAAAGAATATGATTCATTTTTGTACGTTGTTTTTGGTTATCACTGTGTAAAATGTTGAGATATCGCAAAGTTTTGAGTGGACCATTCACTCACTATCATCAACTGTTTTGCTTCTCCCCTGAACATGAGTGGAGGGTCCACTCAAAATGCTGGGCTCTTTCAACATTTTACATGGTTATATCTAGAACAACAAACAAAATATGACACTGGAAATTTGTATTCGCAAATATGATTCATCTCTTGTAAGATGGGTCAAGACTCAAAATTGATCTACAAATGAATATAATTTCTTACAAACTAAAGACAAGGTCATTCAAGATTGTTATAATGGGAAAAATTGTAAATTCAAATCAGTTGTCTTGAGAAATTTGAATTTGCTCTGTATTATCTCAGTTTGTTTGAACTGGCTTTCAACTTGCACCAATTAATGTTCTTTCCCACCTAGATGAACAAAATTAGTTTTTGATTGGCTATCTCAAGCTTAAGAGAAAGATCATTATAGATGTGAGTTGCGTTAAAAATCCAAGCGCTAGCATGATATTATCATGGATTTGTATTGCAGGGGACCAAAATATTATTTGTGGGTTTTATGCAAGTTGCTCTACTCTGTTTTTTTCACAATGGACTTATTATCTGCAAGGCAGCATGTAGTATATTGGTCCCTATATTCTTTATATCATGATCATGTGTTGTTGGTTTTAACATCTCCGTTTCATTTTTGGACATGGGGTGAATTGATATACCATTTGCCATGACTTCCATTAGTTCAAAGTAAAGTTATCAAAGTGTAGGCTTTGATAAGTCCTTCTGAGTAGTTATCCTTTTTAGCATGTTAAGAGTGCTTTTTCCAAAGGGCAAATCTGATTAATAGTCAAAAGTGGTGAAATTTGAGATAGCATAAACTTTTGTTTTTCTTTTCATATTTATGAAGTCCAAATAATTATATATAATTTAAAGAAGAATGCATCCTATAAGGAAGAAGGCAAATAGTATGGCAGAACAACATCTTAACTCTGTATTATTTTCTTTTAGATTAATATAACTCTTACTAGCTTAAAACAAAAATAGTTACAAAAATTATTAAAAAATTGTCCAAGAAACATTTCAGTGTTTCAAAAGTGGGAAAGACTTTAGCCTTTGAAAATATTTTTGGGTATTTTGAGAGATTTTTAAACTTATGTCAAAGTATAAAAGTAAATATACATTATATTTAGGTGGTTTGTTAAAACAAAAATAGTTACAAAAATTATAAAAAAATGTCCAAGAAGCATTTCAATATTTCAAAAGTGGGAGAGACTTTAGCTTTAGAAAATATTTTTGGAGTATTTTGAGAGATTTTTAAACTTATGTCGAAGTATAAAAGCAAATACACATTATATTTAGGTTGTTTTAAAGACTGGAGAGAGCATCATAGCATTACCATGGATGAAAATGTACTTAAATGCTAAGAGTATATAATGGGCAAGTTTAGATATCTTTTGCATAGTCAAAGAAATACTATCATGTGGCTTGATATTATCTTTGATGGTAATTATACATTTTGGTTTCTATTTGTGACTTTGCCTCTTTCAATTCTACTTTCTACAATAATGATAGTACCACCTTTTAACCCCAAAGGGAGTATTCCCTTTCTTGGAGATTTTAATGTTAGTATTCTCTTTCTTGGAGATTTTAATGTTAGAATTGGTAAGGCTCAATCAAATATTCTAACTCATATTTCTAAGTTAAAGTTTTTATGGATATAAGAGAATTATAATCTAACCCTTAAATACAAAAGAAGCTTTGAATATATTGAAATGAATTCATGTCATTGAGCTTTTTAGAATGACTTTTTCCATGTTTTGATCATTTGAAATGAGTTGGATAATTGGCTTAGATCTCACCTTATCGTGGAAGGTACAAGTTTCATTGATTATGCCATATTCTTTATTTCTCTGTTGAATAAAATTGATAATATTTTTAAAAATGTGGATAACAAGTTAGACTCTAATCATTGTCTCATCATGGTAACTTTAATATAGATATGGCCTTTCATGAAGCAAGTATGCATAATACAAGCAATCAAGTTATTTTTGATAATAGAAAAACTTATCATTTTCTGTAGGATTTATAGGGGTTCAATTTTGATACAAAACTAACAATATTGAGGATTTATATGAAAAAATCACTCAAATCTACCTTGGTGCTTAGAAAATATTCTTGAAAATTATATATCAAAGGAAAGCATCATCTTTCTAAGCCCTAGTATGACCTAGAATTTAAAATTGTAAGAAGACATATTAGAACCACCTATAACAAGTCTAACAAAACTAGCAAGATAAAGTATTGTAATTTCTTATTAAAAAAAACAATATCTACCAAAAAATGAAAAGAGACTTCTAGACTCTAAGAGAGGTCCTAAAATCAAAAGAGACTTCAGGTTTAGGAACAACTTCCCAAACATCATTATTCAGAATAGACTTGTATTCCTCTACCATTGCATCTTTCCATACTTACTGCTTTGCAGCTTCTTCATAGGTGGAAGGCTTTGAATCACTAACGTGACTCATTTGTGCAACATAGCCTAAATATCTGTCAAGTTGCTTTCGCTCTCTAGAAGAGCCTAATGGTGCTCCATTCCTCTCTACAGCTTGTAGTATATCTCGACACCATGAGGACCTCCTCTTGGCAGGAGGTTCATCAATCGGTTCTATTGGTTCACCGGGAGCTAGCGAATTTGAGAACTATGTTGGATTCTCCTTCTGAACATCTGAATGGGGAGAATCAGTATCTGGGTCCTCCATCATAGGAGTCTCATGCTCCTCTGTGTCTATATCATACTGAAGCTCTTTTGATCGCATGAATGCTACCTCTTCATGAAAGGTCACATCTTGTTTGAACTCAATGTGTCTTTCACCTGGCACATATATTCTGTAGGCTTTGGATGATTCGCTATAACCAACAAAGGTTCCCTTCTTTCCTGATGGCTCCATCTTTGTCCTCTTTTCTTTCGGCACATCAATGTATACAGGACTCCCAAAGATCCTCGAGTGTGAAATATCGGGTTTTCACCAGTGAACACTTCTATAGGTGTCTTCTCATCCAGAATGGCATGAGGACTTATATTATGGATATATACTATTGTACCAGTGGCCTCTACCCATAACTAGGTAGACAGGTCTTGATCATGCATCATGGATTTTGCAGTTCTATTCTACCTTTCGGCAACCCCATTTTGTTGAGGGTTGTAGGGTACAATTAACTGTCTACAAATTCCTACATCACTACATAACTCATTAAACACATGTAGATCAAATTCACCTCCATTATCAGATCTCAAAGTACGGATGTGCTTTCCTATTTGATTCTCAACTAGGGCTTTGAATTCCTTAAACTTGCTAACGGTTTCGCTCTTAACCTTTAGGAAATAAATCCATGACTTTCTAGAGAAGTCATCTATAAAATACATAATATAAATAGCCACTTAGGGAAAGGAATGACATGGGACCACATACATCAGAATGTATTAAATATAAAATCCCTTTCGATCTAATAGTATTGCTAGAGAAACTCTTTTTAACATTCTTCCCAAGTGCACAAGCCCTACATACATTATCATACTTAAAATCAAATACTGGCATACCTTTCACCATTTGTTGTACTCCTGGTAACGCTTTCTAGTAGAGGTGACCAAGCCTCCTATGCCATAGCTCGCATGGACTGATAGTGTTGTGAACCATAGCTTGAATGTACTTCTCGGGTACCTTGTAGAGACCTCCCTCTCTAACTCCAATCATTGTTGCATATTTCAAGTCTTTGTTCTTCGTCCATAATAGTGCTTGATTATCCATGAAGATAACTCGGATCCCTTATCTTCAAGAATCGAAACTGATAGGAGGTTCTTCTTCAAGCCAGGAACATAAAGAATTTCCTCCACATGTAAAATATCTCCCGAACTCAGTTGGAAGGAGTTGGATCCAACTTCTTGGATCAAATAGGTTGTGTTGTCTCCCAACTCTATCTTGCATGCAAACTTTTCTCCTTGATATTGGTGATGGCGCTCTTATAACTAGCCATATGTTTGGATGCGCCACTGTCAGCCAACCTTGTGTCCTCACTTGTGATAATGGATCCGGAAAGTGCTAAGACTAGGTAATACTCCCTCCTTGTTTCCTTTAGTTTGGGTGCATTCTTCTGAGTAGTTTCATCTTCTATAGAGGTAGAAGCATGAAACCTTCATTTTCCCTTTTTCTTTGCTTTGCACTCCCTTGCATAATGGCCCTTCTTGTCACACTTGTAGCATCTAACCTTCGACTTGTCAAAGTCCTTGTTGTATACCTTCTTCTACGAATGGGAAAACTTCTTTTGAGAGAAGTTCTTCTTGCCTTTATTCATCCTTGCCGTGAGGGCAATGTTTTCTTCTTTGATGCACACACTCTGGATTCGCCCCTCCTCTTGGAGGCAGTCATGCCACAACCTTTCAAAGTTAGGTTGTACCTATTGTCTATTTACCGCAGCCAAGAATGTCTCCCATGAGGATGGGAGACCATCAATAGCGGTTTGGAAAAGATCATCTTCATCCACCACTACTTCAATACTAGCAAGATGATCTCTTACTTGAGAGATCTTGGTGAAGAAGGAGGCCACTGTCTCATCCTTCTCCATCTTTAATTTTCGAAGATTATTCTTCAATGCCCTCTTTTGAATCGGGGCCTTCTTCTCATATAGGTTTGTCAATGTATCCAAACACTCATTTGCGGTTTTCAATGGAGTGATCACAGACATCAAATTGTCCTTTATCGAATCATAGATGATCCGTTTGGCTTTATCTTGGTTCTTCTTGAATTTGATGTGCCCTACATTATATATAGGCTCCTCCACCACAGTGGATACGTAGCTATCCAAGTCATGTTCCTCCAAGATGTTCAACACCCTCGCCTTCCAAGTATTGCAATTCGAAGTGCCCTCAAGACGATCTTCCAGGCGAACAGAGATCGATGCTATGGCTCTCAAGTATTGTGCTCAAATTCTCAATATCTATGTAGGCTCAAGTTTGCTTGATAAATCTTAGCTCCTTCATGCCCTAAAATCTGGTACCATGTTAATTTTTGAGCAAATATGATGAGCTTTGAAATTTAAAACTTTAAGTGCGGAAATACTAAATACTTGAATCAATGAACCATTCAATCACATGAAACATTCAACCATAACACAAGATGTACCTTGGGGAAAACCCTCAAAACAATGAGGACGAAAAACCGCAACAAATCTTTAGAGTATAATTATGATAGATAGCAGAGAATGTCTTTTACAAAATAGCAGATTGCTTCCAGCACCCCAGGTGTTAGATAAGAGAGAATACCGAGCAATAGAGAATAGAGATCAACTGTATCAACTTGCCATGTGCCCAACACATTAATAACAAGCAAGAATCATTGCCATGCAAGCTGTAGCGAATGGTTGTATGGGTGATGGTGCATCACATGCAAAAACTACAAATTTCCTTCTTGGAGAATTATCCTGCACAAATAGAAGTGCCTTTCCTTCAAGGGAGAAGAGAATTTGCTTCACATTGAATTCGTCAGTCATGTATAACATATTCATACATTCGTCACATGCATTGGCTTCTATTTTTATCTTCTGACTTCATGATGAAATCACCTTCCATCTGGATGAATCAATCTCGCATGAAGAAAAGCGGCCCACTTCTCATGTAGTGCATTAGCTCACTGAACTGAGTCTTAGGATGAACTCGCCCCTTAACCGAAATCTTGCCCACTTAGTTAGGTGGCTGACTTAAGTGTCGTCATGCAAGTGTCGCAACTCAAGTGTTGTCTTTTAGTTTAACATAAGTGTCGTCTTGCAATAACACTTAGTTAACTAGATATTCTTGTTAACACTTAGTTAACTCTCTTCAACTGATTATTTCTTGTTAACATCGCTGTAGTGATCAATTCGAGTTATCTAATTGACTGAGGCATACATTGTGGCTTTAACTGAAGCTTAACAATTCGAGTTCACTTAGTCATCTCATGAGCAATTGAAATTCTCTTGTTCTCTATGCATTTATCTTTATCTCTTATCTTTATTGCATGGTCAATATGTGTTAACTTTAATTATATATCATATCAAATTATACTCAGAAGATTTGTCATATGCTGTGGTCATATTATATTACTCTCGGACCAAATGATCATATGCTAAAGTAATTCACTCTAGAGGTGGCCAGTCTCTAAAGGAGATTTAATAGCAATCAGTGACCATGGTTAGTAATACATCACACAAAATTAATGCTTCAACATGCAAAGCATCTACCTCTATAACTGGAGGTCCACCCGATAGGTACCTACTATAATTGGAGGTCCACATAAAAATTTGACTTGACACACAAGTCTTAAGCCTTGTCCAACAAGACTTTACAACATCATCACTTTGATACATCAAAGCATTCACCTCAACACATGAGGAATAAACTTTTACAACTGAAAGCTTAGTCATTCTTGAGTCCAACTCAAGAATCTACTCCAAGTTCATGAGTCCAATTCAGGCTCCCTACCTCAACACATGAGGCCCAATCCTGGTTGCACAACATTGGCTTGGAGAATGACTCGTGATGCTGTACATTTAACACTTAGAACCAAAGAAAACATATGTCATACATACTTAAGTAACATTTTTTAAGGAAAATATGTCTATCAATTGAGCATCCATTCAATAGTACTATAATATCCAAAAAACTAAATCACATACTGTCCTACAAATACCCTCCAAATGTATTCTTGTTCTAAGACCCAAAACATAAGTTCAACCTGTAAATCTACATCCAAACTAGTCATAATCTATATTGTTTGGAAAACAAAATATATGGTCATCTCCATATATCAAAACCAACTTATGAGAGAAATACATTAAAGCCCTCAGAAATAAGAGCCTCCTCCAATTATTCTTCAAAAAGCAGAGTGCCTTCAGGACCACCAATAGCTTTCTTAGAAAGATCATCAGCAATGGAGTTGAACTCTCTGAAAATGTGGCTTATCTAAAAATCAAGAAAAGAGGAAAGGAGTGTGATGATTCTTTGGCACCACTACTCCAATGATAAGACCTACAACTTTGACAAACCTTTGGCCCAATTTATAATAACCTTTGAATCACCAAATACCTGAATAGACACAATGCCATTAAGCGAGGCAAACTGAAGGAATCCCCAAAGGGCCACTAATTCCACTTTAGAATTTGTACCCAAACCACAACTCATCCATAGCCTAAATTTATGGTCCTCATTAATTATCAAGTGCATCCCCGCACCACAACTACCCATCTGAGCAGCACCATCAAAGTATCCAACAACAGAATGAAAGGAGATAGTAGGAGCATTTATCAGTCTGAGCTTCTTGAATTTTTCCCCTATATAAAATTCTTTGTACAGGCCCAAAATTTTCATACTATTGACATCAACATTAGGATTTGTGTTTTCAAATATAGCATAATTTCTTGATTTCTAGATGCCCCAACATATAAATATTGGAAGAAGCTTGTGATTGTGGACCTTCTCTATCCAATTCCCAAGATTTCCTTCAATAGTAGATGAACCTCATTCCTGAGAGATATGCAATTCTTTAGAAATGACCTTCCAAATATTTTTACAGTAATCACAGTGTACTAGGAGGTGAAGTGCAAAATCACCCTCCATTTTGCAATGAACACGGAAATTTGGACCTACCCATCCCCTTCTTACAATATTATCCCATGCCAAAATACAATTCTCTAAACATAGCAAAAAAAAGCATTTAAGTTTCAAAGGGATGTTCCACTTCCATAATTTAAAATACCACCATTTTAACTCGCCATCATAATTCAATTGAGAGATAGCTACATAGGCATTTTTGGCATTCACTGTACCAGTTGACCTATTCTAGGTCCATAGTAAAGTGTCAGCCTCCTCATTAATTTGATACCTGCTTTGATTAAGGTACTAATATATGCATTCCATTCATCATCCCACTGCCCCTACGTACCCAAATCCTCAGCAAGCATCTAGTAAGAACTAGAATCCCTTAGCCAGTTTGGTCTTCTAATATGTGCAAGAGTACAAAACCCAAATTCAGCAAGGTAATCCATAAGTGGGTGGAAAGGACATAAGATTCCTCCCCTCGATGAAAGGATCCCCTCCAATAAGTACCTGAGACCCATTTCCAATTCTCCAAGATAACCAATTGCTAAGCCAAGCCAAGAGCCCTTACAAATCAATTCCAAAAGTTCGAAACCACCTTAGTAGATTTATTGGGATTTCTGAGTTAATGAACTATAGAGTTACCTTTTAGATATTTAGCTTTGAGGACATGTGAATCCACTGTCATGTACCAAAAATACCGCTCCAGATGCTCGTTTAGCATAAAGCTTGATTGAACCAATGTAAGTTTTTTATATCCCATCCTCCCATAGCCTTTGGTAGAGATAACTTGTCCCATATAACCAAGTTCATTTCAACCCCTTATCAAAACCAGACCAAATAAAATTGAACATTTTCTGTCTATTCAGATTCAGAATTGTACTAGGCACTTTTTCTCAATACAACCAATATACAGGAATCCCAACAAGAACAGATCGAACCAAGGTGAGTCTGCCCCCTAAAGATAACAACCTATAACACCAATTTCCTATTCTTTTTCCCACTTTCTTAACTATCCACATCTAATCTGCAACCTTATAATTGTTAGGCTTGAAATAATAGCCTAGATATTTAAAACCACCCTCAATATCCTCTTTTCTGAAGGGAAAAAGGGCAACAATCTGGGAAAAAGTGTCATCGAGAATAGAATTTTTGAGAAAGTAGGATTTATTAGAGTTCACCTCCATACTAGTAGCAACACAAAATAAGGATATGATCAACAAATAGTAGGCGTGTGATAATGTAGGCGTGTGATAGTGTCATCCAAACCTCTAGAGAACCTCTACCAAATAAAACCACATCATCAACAAATAGTAAGCGTGTGATAAACTGAGAAGATGCGAGCTTGATACCTGACAATCTGCCTTCATTCTTAGCAGCAATAATCATCCTATTGAGTCCTTCAATAACCAACAGGAACAGTAAGGGGGAAAGTGAGCATCCTTGCCTAAGCCCCTTGGAGCATTTAAAAATTTTTGTAGGGGAGCCATTTACAAGAACAACAAAACATGCAGAAGATACACATGTCATGATCCAATTTGTCACTATTAGAGGAAGACCTATCTAGAGAAGTAACAACCTCAAAAAAACCCAATTCACTTTATCATATGCTTTCACTAATTCCATCTTAAGAATTAATGCATCCAGTTTCTTGATCTTGATGGACTGTAAACATTCATGAGTAACCCCAATGGCATCCATCCAATATTTGTCTATTAGCCAAGAAACCAAATTGTTCCTTAGAAAAAACCTCGACCAGTTTAGGTTTAATCCTGTTGGAAATTATTTTAGTGATTATTTTGTATACAAGATTACATAAGGAAACATGCCTAAAATTAGAGAAGGATTCAGGTTTGTCACATTTGGGGATCAGAGTAATAAAAATAAAGTTAAGAGCTCCTGAAACATAGCCCTGAGTTCGGGACTATTCCACCACTTCCAATAGTTCCTCTCTCATTAAATCAAAGAAAGCAATGAAGAGTTCCACATGCCAGCCATCTGGCTCTGGACTCTTATCTTTGTCAAACTGTCTTAAATAATTTTTCAATTTCATCCAATGTGGTTGCACTCCCAATTTGTTGTCCTTCTTCTTCCGAAAAGAGACTAGGGTAATGTCTTATCACCTTTAGCTGAGAACCAATATCATTGCCACTAGGGTCCTTAAAATTATTTGAAAAATATTCCACTGTCTTCTTTTCCAAGTCAGATTGTGAGGAAACCCAATTCCCATTGTCAACCTTTAAGTCCCAAATAGTGTTTAGGTTCCTTATATAGTTTGCATACCTATGAAAGAACTCTATGTTATTATTCCCCTGGGAAATCCAAACTGCCCTACTCTTCAATCTACAAGACTCCTCCTCCATCTTAAGAAAATTTGTATTTTTAGTGTCCATTTCTAACAACACAACCTTTTCCTCAAATGTAAATGAGCCCACCAAATTTTCCTTATAAACCTTCTACAAAATATCCTCAATATCAATAAGTTCCTATATAGATTTTTGTTTTTTCTCCTTTTCCAAAAGCATGACAATTTTTTTCAGACATTTAAGATTAAAAGTCAATATTTCCATAGCACCTGCTTCCTCTGGGAGCACTATAGAGTTCCATTTATCCCTAACCAAAGCACAAAAATATTCCTCAGAAATCCACCCATGATTGAATTTAAAAGGAAATTTAGGAATGATAAATTCCCCAACAAGTTGCAAGCAAATAGGGGAATGATCAGAGATTGAGGAATTTATAACCCAAGATCTGTACCTGCTCAAAGAATTTGCTAGATACTAAGCAATCATAATTTTGTCCAATCCTTTAACCCCACAGCACCTACTCTGCCATTCCTCCAAGTAGGACATAATTTGGAAGGGAGGACATCAAGTAGATGAGATCTCTAAAAAAGTTGTTGGAAGTATTCCCAAAGAGGATCCAACCTAGAACAGGTCCCCCAAACTTCAGAAGCAGACAAGGTGAAGTTAAGATCCCCAGCTAATATAAGGTTTGAGTCTCTTAATATCAAATTGTTCTTCACAGAGTCCCAGGACAACCTTCTATCCTTATAAGGACCATAACAGTGAGTTATTTTTAACTTTTGATCAATACCTTTGATTCTTCCATCTAGTAATATACCTGCATACGTTCCATAAGGTTTAAATTCAACTACCAAAGGGTTCCATATAGCCAATAGAGCTCCCGAAAGACCATCAACATCCATTGCACATACTTCCCAACCAGGGAATATTTTAAAAAAAAAACTCACAAGGTTTCACCCCTAAACACATTGTTTCTTGAACTAAAATAATGTCTGGTTTTGTATTCACAAACAATCTCTTAATGGCATGAAGTCCCCCCCCCCCACCATGCCCCTAATGTTGTAAGACAAAATTAACATTAATCACTACTTCTCATGGGAACAACTGCTCTAAGGGCCCAAGGACCATATTTCTTAGCACCAAACGAGTTAGACAAAGAAGCATCCTGTAATCTTGTAGAATGGGGTATGTATTGATTTCCAGGATCGCCATTCCCCCCAAAATCTCCATTTTTTACTATCTACCCTTCTGTTTATTCTTATTCCTAATGGTAATGTTTTGGTGGCGAATGGATTTGATGGGGGTTACATCAAGTTTGTTTGAAGAATACTTAGAGCAAACATTGAGAGCGGTTTTAACCCCAATGTCCCTGAAAAGTGGAGGAAAATTAGAATTCCTCAAGGTCAAGATTAATTCCTAGGAGACCAAACCAACAAAATTTGCAACCCGAGAAGGAAACACTGCAAATGGTAAATGATCCCCCCCCCAATAATACTAGGACTCGTGGGAAAGGGATATCCTTCCCACAATCCAAGTGATTGATAGAAGTGGACAAACTATGAGGAATAATTTCAGTAGAACACTCTAATACCCTCAACACAGAACAAACCCCATATTCAATAGGACTAAAAATTGAATTAATAGGACAAGGAGTAGAATTCGTCATGGGATGAGAACCAAGGTTCTTATTACCTTTACCCTATTCAAACCCTGGTTATTATTCTCCAACCCCCTTTCTGAAATAATGCCTTCATGCAAATATTTCCTCTCATAATTTTTTTCTATAGATTTAGTATATAGTAATTCATTAGAGGAAAGACCTTCATATGGTGTGGGAGAAGAATGTTTCAACATACCTATTTTTGGAACCCTTGTCCCTACAACAGAAGAAGGAGGAGATGTCAGTTGGTCCACATTAACGATAAGAAGATCGCCATCAAAAGTAACAACACTAGTTGGATTATCCTTGACCATATTCGGACCAGAATCCCCATCATAGTCATTGTCTCCCGAATCGAAAGAAAGCTCGGGACATTTAGCTCGAAGATGACTAGTACCTCTGCACATATGGGAGTGAATAGGAACATTTGGATAATCAAGACGTTGCAAGAAGACCCATTCACCCCATACTATCTCCACATTTGTTGGAAGCCCCAAGACACGTCAAATTCCACCATAACCGACGCCATCCACTTGTCCTCAATATGAAGCATTTTCTCATCCAGAGTAATAAAATTCCCTAATTTTTCTGCCAATGCAATGAAGACATTCTTAGTCCAAAGTTGTATGAGGAAACCCGGAAGGAGGATCCAAAGTTGCTGCTTAACAACCTTCTCCTTTAATGGATTGAACCTTGGATACCATCGATTGAGCACCAGTGAACCCTTCCCGATTACACAAAACCTATCCAACATCTTCTGCACATCATCTTCCTTCAGAAACAGGAAAACTAACCCCCTATTTGGAAGAATGCTAACTCTAGGGCTATAGTCCAACTCCAGCCGCCATTGTTCAGAGATCCATTTATTAAGTTCAACAATGTTCATTTTAGTATATTCTAAATGACCCACTAGAGCTCAACGAGACAAAATCTCAATGCGATCCATATTGACATCTTTTCCAAGCATAAATGGCTCATGACCCGATTTTACCTTAAAAGCCTTCAAACAACAACGATTTCTTGCCTTAATACCCAACAAAACCATCGAATCCTTCCGACGACAATTTGCAAACCCAAAAATAGGAGGAGTAGGAAGCCCTGAAGCTAAGGTTTTTGCAAAAAAACAGAGGGCGAGGCACTATATGCACCGAAAAACCCTACCTCTTTCCCATTCAATGACTTCAGTGAATCCGAAGGAACGCTTGAACCAAACCCATGGCGAGAATGTTTTTTTCAAAAGGGGAGAGAAAGAGGGTTTGCACTAAGACCCAAATGCTTGTTCGAACACGTTCCACCTGGTGGCAAATAATTACGTATGACACTGAAATCTTTGTCAAGTGTCAAATCAAACCCAGACACCATAAGGGAAAGGCATAAAGAGGAACACCAACCATCGCCTTGTCACCTGCAAAACAGATGAAAAGATAACACTGACATGGATTCGGATGTAAACCAACCCGACAATCAAAGGTCCAAATATTCGATAGATGGACCCCAAAGAAAAACCATACATGCCCCACGGAATGACAAACCAGTACAATGTTCCATGAAAAACAACTTTGTAGAGGAAAACAAAAACAAATGGACTGTAACAAAAACCCACCCGAATAAAAAACCACTCAATCCAATGAGACTAGAAAAGATATTCCCACTTTTTTAACATGGTTGGTACTAGGTTCTCTTGAAGAAAAGAACTAGACTCCATGATTATAGCCGCAACAAAATTGAACACCAAGAAAACCAAAAACCCTGGCTAGAGTTTCGTAGAGTTGCAAACCCTAAGAAGACTCAATTCCAAATATGCTAGTTTTAGTTAGTTTAGATTAGAGTTTTTTTTTTTTCTTTTTAATTTCCTTGGTCTAAATAATGAAATCGATGGCAATTCTGAAAATCCTAAAACCTTGAAGTCACCTATCAAGAATCATAGCACGTTGTTGAAATAATCTGAAACCAAATCGATATCATTTGGAAACCTAGGTTTGAGATTGCAAATCGATATCATTTGGAAACCTAGGTTTGAGATTACAAATCGATATCATTTGGAAACCTAGGTTTGAGATTGCAAATCTTAAACATATGTTGCATCATTTAAGATCCCTCTAATTCAAAATCAAAATCCCTGCGAATATGGGTTTAGTTTCATTTTTTATAGAAAGCCTCTCAAGATTGGTTGTGAAATGTTATGTCTAACCCATCCTTACACCAAATTGGCCCAGGTCTATGGTGTAGCATTCTTCTATTGGAGTTGATGCCCTCCACAAATTGAATTCAGCTCCCTCTACAATTGCCATCTTAAACTTGCTCCAAAATAGAATTTAATCATTTCTGAGTGGTAAATGATCCGGGACGTATCCACTAAATTGAAATTTTACAAATCTATCTCCATGGAAAATCATTGTTTCATGTCATATTAAAAGATTAGCAACTCGTGAGTGAAGAAAATTGATGTTATTCCTCAACGTTGCACATAGACGTGACTATGATTATCATCCTTTCAATTTGCTTTGTTGCAAAAGTTTATTAAAAAGAGTTTATCCATAATATTGTGAGCACCAACGATTCACCTTACGCTTAAATTGTGGCAATGGGACAAATATGAAGGCTGAATTGATGGCACTATGGTGTGTTCTGCATTTGGCTAATTTCTTTGGATTAGTGGATCTTAAAGTTTATGGAGATTCTCGTGTTACCATCAAATGGGCTGTTGGTGACTATAATCTGAATGTTACTGCTCTTCGTCATTGGTGTAAGCGTGCAAGAGAGGAAATTAGTATGATTAAGTTCATTTCATTTGAACATATCTACAGGGAACACAACTCAATGGCAGACAAGTTGTCAAAACAAGCTTTGGATGGAGAGGAGGGGCATTTATTCTGGGAAGAGTGGCAAAATACTTGTATCCAGGATATGGGTGTAATCTATTTCTATGACTAGGACTGCTTTCGAGCATATGTTTCTTTTTTCTTGATATAGATGTGAGGCAATTATATATGTGAAAAGTTGATGGAAAGGTGGGATCCATCTTTTTTGTTTTATTTTGAAAAGGATGTAATATTCTATTGAGGCTTTTCGAAACCTATGTGTTCTCTTGAAAGAACTTGAACAATCATTCACCAATCATTATACTATTTGATTTCATCTTTTGAATAACAATAATACCTTCTTCTTCTTTTTTTGCCTATATATTTCTTCACCAAAATAAAATCAGCCTTTCTAACATATTTTTTTTGCCACCCTAATTCTTTTTAGGGGCTTAAAAAATTTAAAAGCAAGACTAAATCCCAACTTAAAACCCATCGATTTTTCTTAATCCCAACAACTTGGTTGAGAACCTCACCATAAGTAAAATTGACTCCCTCCTTGTCTTCTTACTTTATGGGATCTTGGTTTAAAATAATATAGATTTCCATATTTTACGTGGCAATAGTGTCTATTTATTTATTTTTGTTTATATTTAAAAGAAATCAAAACAAAGGGTTTAATTAATAAATGATTGGTAAGCTCTTTCTCTAAGTCACGTTTTTGGGTATTTGTTATGTGATGTATTTAGGTTACTAGATTAGTTTACTTTTTAAAATGATGATTGCACATCTTTGAGGCATCTATTATTATTAAGCATGGGCTTATATCTCAAATCGTTCGACAACATTATAAAAGGGATTTATTTTGAGGAAGATTTAACTTTTACAACAAGTATATAAATGTTTTTATGATGAAAATATCTCTTTGTAGATATATAATAATTTTTGAATTTTATTGATTTGAGAAGAGTAAGTTACAATTATCAAATTTTAATCAAAATCTTATTTGGACAAGAATTTTTTGAATATTGTTTTAAATATTTTTACGAGACATCTTTGAAATTGAGGTTGCCTTTTCTAATTTGCAAATTACATATTAAAGACCAGTAAGACTTGAATTTTTTTTTCTTAAGTCAAGTCTCAGATTGGAAGTCATCTCTTGAGGCAAGTCATCATTTGCTGTGGAGAAGTTATCTTGTTGATTATTAATCATTGTGATCGTTATTATTTGAGTTGACTTTATCCGTTTGGGAATATTTTCATAACAGGCATCTCTAATGGCTTGAAGTCCATTGTAATAAGGAAAATCAAAGTCATTATATTTTGTACCATCACACACTATTGAGCTAGAGTGATTATAATCATTGGCCATATTGTTCTTGGATGGCTACTTCATTTTGCTAGATCCCCTTGTGCACTTGTGGGGACTAGTTGTCTTTTTCCTTGGGGTGGCTTTAGAGTGACTTGGTCATTCTATTGGTACACTTTTATTTTCTTGTGATATGAATGCTTATTGTGAATGATTGATAATCAAACACATATCATAACGCCAATAATAATAAATAAGAGAAGCATCATCTTCTCCACACCTAAGTTGGAATAATCCCTTTGATTTGATTTGATATTCCTTATTAAAGTGGGTTTATTACTTTGATAATGATGTTTCATGCAATAAAGGACATGATTATTTATTTTGACATGAATGTGTTATTGGGATGTTTTATGAACTTGTTACATTGAATGAAGTGCCTTGGAAACAAACTTGAAAAATTCGTGTTCGGGTAGAAGACGTGTATCTGATGTCTATAAATAGAGACAATGTATCATTAGTTTGTAATCCTGCTTTATTGGGAAAACTACCCGTTTGAAAATAGTTGGTTCGATAGCCTTAGTGATGAAAGTGTAGACAGTTGTTTCTGGATCGTTGGATGCTATGTTGGCCACCACTCTTACTCACTCTGGTACCTGACAAGTAGTGTTACATGTATTGTTTCTTTTGTTGGAAATAGTGCAACTTCAGAAGTTATTCTTATTCATTGTACCTCCTACGGGAGAAGATATTAATGTATTTGATCATGTAAAACCCTTGAAAGAATCAATGTAAACCTTAGGATGAAATCACACAAAGAAAATATTTATCAAATGAAATTTTTGTATTCCACCAAGACAAGTCGTCCTAGTGGGTAAAATGCCCCAAAACAGTGGGCAGTCTACCCCAAACAATGGGCAGGACTGCCCCAGTCAAGTCGGCCCAATTAAGACCAAACAGGTCGGCCCAGTAAGGGAAAAAGTCACGTTTTATGTGTATAAATAGAGAGGTCGAACCTCTCATTTATTCATTCACTCAAGCAAGTTCGCTCTATCCAAGGAAGGTTTGCTACTGTAGCTAGAAGACTGATTTTTGAGGTTCTCGACTTTGGAGAATTTTCTCTCTTGCTTTTCTTGGGTTTGTGCTACTAGTATCTGGATGTATGTTATTCTCTATTGGAAGGTGTGAGCTCGGGGGAGACAAATAGCTTTGTCTATGCTTGGGAGATGATTTTTCTTATCATCGTGGTTAAACGAGCTCCACACTCATTTTGTTTCTGTGCTTTTCCACTCTTTTAGTGATCTTGGTTATGATGCTCTAAAATCTAATATGGTATCGGAGTAGTGCTAAAAAAAGCCATTTTCGAAAACTAGGGTTTCATATCCTGAAGGCTTCCCACCTCAGTTTGGCTTGAAAAGAGCATTAGAATTTCACCCTAAGGAAGGCACATTTTTTGGTGGAATAAAATTTTAGTTCTGAGAATTTTCAAATTTTGACCTGATTTTGCAATTGTGGAAGTTTTTGCAGAAATTAAGGTTTCAAATTTTTAACCCTTATGTTCACAGATTTGGCCTGATTTTACCTTTCCTCAACTCGCCTTGGTAGGGTGAAACTATTTGTGGAAGTAGATTTTGGATTCAGAAATTTTCATTTCTAACCTATTCTCTCCTGGAATCAGGAAATCTGGGTTTCCAGTTTTGAGTTATTATGTCCACAGATCTAGGAGAAAAGGAGGTTTTCTCAACTCGCCTTAGGAGGGCACATTTACCTATGCATTTAGTTTTCCTAGAATCCTAACTTCAAAATTGACCTAGCTCCTGCTAGGGTTTTTGATCCAGTTGCAGTCAAGATGATTGAGATGATGTGACTATCATGGAGATCCAAATTGTGATGGGCTTCCAGCAAGAAGATGAATATCAGAGGACTATGATGACTCATACAAGGATACAGTGGGATCCCACCCACAAAATAATAAAATATAAGTATTTGGATTTATTGCTCTTGTAGATTAGATATGTTGGCTTTGAATATGTTCCATAACAATTTGTATGCAGATCTGTATTCCTAGAATTAGGAATGATGTAGAGCAATGTGATCTAGTTCCTTTATTGATGAACAGTAGGCTCGTATAGTATTTGTTATATGACTGTTTAAAAATAAGTAATGCTGCACAACTTTTATGAACATATCTTGGATGATATCTCCTTCTAACATGCTTAGAGTAGTACACACTCTTGATAGTATGTTCTAACGAAGTTACCAAACATCCAGATATTTCCATATATATATGTTGTGCCAAAGCATTAGCTAAGATGCCTACATATTTGCGAGCAATTGTTATTACATTGAAATATGAATTGATTAAATTTGATTATACTATGTTGCTAACCGTCTGACGGGATTGGACTTGTAGGGAAAAGACCATGTGATATGGCCTACAAGAAAAGTATGGTGAGACTTGTTCCGATGAACAAGTGGTGGACACATGAATCCTGTTGATGTTTAGATTAATTAAAAGCAGGAAGCTTCTAGGAGCATGACTCTCAACCTAGAAGGATGAATCCTAGAGAAAGCATTTATATGGAAGTCATGACTATATAGTAGCGGACATATGAGGATCTAATACATTCAGCTGTATCTGATACATGAACCACAGACCCAGAGGATCTCATATAGAAATTGGTGTTTGGGAGCAGAAGGCTCCAACGGATGTTGTTCAATGATTATGGAAAGCAATTGGTTTCCAGTTAGAGTCATGACAAAAGGATTAGAATATGACGAGAGTTACTCAATTGATTTATGAGGAGGTGCACATTTGTTCAGTTAAGAATTGTGCTTCAGGATTCATACCATATTGTTGGCAATGATCCCTCGTTCGTGATTTTGTATACTGATGATCTATTCCTCACCGAGACAGAGGGAGTTCCATTGAGATAAGGATATTGGCATATTGGTGGTGTGGTATAAACCTGACGAGATATTCCTAGGTTAAGGAAGAACACATTTGAGATCCAGAGAAAATCCAACATGATGACTGTGAGTCCCTGACTACACTCGGGTCGCATTGTTGGTTGATTCAAACAGTCAGTTGAGAGGATCCTTGATGTACATGGTTTTCACCAGGATGGATACTTACATTTTAGTAAGAAACTGTACTCATTTTCTCTATGAAAGTTGGTGCTCAGATTGACACCCGAAGTAATAGGATGATGGACCTACCTGTGGATATTAAGCTCTAGAGAGGGAGCAGGATGCTCAAATGCAGAGGGAGCAGAACGCTCCAGCACATAGGGAGATGTGATGAGCATGATTTCAATATCATAAAAGTATTAGCCATGTGTCTTGGCTAACGATGAGTATTCTGATGATAGTGCCACATCTTCGCTCGGACACTCTGAGGTGGAGTGTGAAGATCTCCTAGACACCCTGTGATGGAGTGGGGAGACTAGTCTCTTGATTCTCTTCCATACAAGTGCATGAATTATGTCATGTGATTTTTTATTATTTATTTTCATTTCATGACTAGAATAGGGCAAGACCGAAATTTATGCCTCCATATATTTGATGCCTATGTTAGCTTATATGTGTTCAGGTATCTTCTCCCCATCACTTTGAGAGGGAGTGAGGATATTGGTCACATGATTGACTCTCTAGATAAGAGGGAAGGATGAATTTACTCCCTGACACTCTGTGATGGAGTGGGGAGAGGGATTCCATGATTATATCCCTTGCCAAGAGGGAAGGACGATGATACAGAGGCCATTGCATTCTCTAGATCACTCTGGGATAGAGTGAGGAGATCTCTTGGACATCTTGATAGGATGGATATGCCACTTCATTCTCCAGATCACTTTTGGATAGAGTGAGTAGATCTCTCGGACATCCTGATAGGATGGAGAGGCCACTAAATTCTCCAGATCACTCCGAGATAGAGAGAGGAGATCTCTCGGACATCCTGATAGGATGGATATGCCACTGCATTCTCCGGATCACTCTGGGATGGAGTGAGGAGATCTCTCGAACATCCTGATAGGATGGAGAGGCTACTGCATTCTCCAGATCACTCTGGGATAGAGTGAGGAGATCTCTCGGACATCCTGATAGGATGGAGATGCCAACACACACTCCCGGACACTCTATAGAGTGGGGAGATATCTCAGACATCATGGGACTTGATGGAGAGATTTAGTGCATTCTACAGATCACTCTGAAAAGACTGAGGTCCATATCTCTAAGACATCCTGAGACAGGATGGAGAGGCTGGTGCACATTAGTGCACACTGGTACTCTTGGACTCACCGAAGGACTGGTTGAGTTGGTGCATGCTCCCCGATGGACCAGATTGAGTTGAGGCACATTGTCCTTGTGCATGTTCTCCAATGGAATGGGATGAGATGAGGCACATTGTATTGTTCCTCGATGGACTAAGTTGAGCTATTGCACACTGGTCCTCTTGTATGGACTCACCGATGGACTGGTTGAGTTGGTGCATGTTCCCCGAAGGACTGGGATGAGGGAATGCACTTTGTGTTGACTCACCGAAGGACTGGTTGAGTTGGTGCATGTTCCGCAAAGGATTGGGCTGAGTGGATGCACTTTGTGTTGACTCACCGAAGGACTGGTTGAGTTGGTTCATGTTCCCCGAAGGACTGGGCTGAGCAGATGCACATTGTGTTGACTTACTGAAGGACTGGTTGAGTTGGTGCATGTTCCTTGAAGGACTGAGCTGAGTGGATGCACATTGTATTGACTCCTGGAAGGACTGGTTGAGTTGGTGCATGTTCCTTGAAGGACTGGGCTGAGCGGATGCACATTGTGTTTACTCATTGAAGGACTGGTTGAGTTGGTGCATGTTCCCCAAAGGACTGGGTTGAGATGAGGCACATTGTATTGATGCATGATTCATGATGGACTAGGATGATGGACTCTCTGATGGACTGTGAAGATTTGTTGGGTTGATGCATGATTCCCGATGGACTGCGCAGAGTCATGGAGCAAGTGCATGCTCTCCGATGGATTGGATTGAATTGATGCACAAAGTTTGATTTGTTGACACTTCTCGATGGACTGAGATTGTGTTGGAAGACCTTCCTTATGATATTGAGAGGTTAGAGATAACCATGATGCACATATGATATCCAAATGTGTTCTAGTATGATAATACTGATGATTCATCCCTGGCTAAGAGGAAGTGTTGGAGTAGTAGCCGTGTGAGGCATCACCTCATAGGTCGGCCCAAGGAAGAATAAAATTAGAATACCATGTCCGAAGAATACCTTCCTTGTTGAGAGGGAGTGTTGGAAATAGTGAAACTTTAGAATTTATTCTTATTCATTGTACCTCCTATAAGAGAAGATGTTAATGTATTTGATCATGTAAAACCATTGAAAGAATTAATGTAAGCCTTGGGGTGAAATCACACAAAGACAAGATTTATCAAATGAAAATTTTGTATTCCCCCAATACAAGTCGACCTAGTGGGTAAACTGCCCCAAAACAGTGGGCATTATGCCCCAAACAATAGGCAGAACTGCCCCAATCAAGTCGGCCCAATTAAGACCAGACAAATCGGCCCAATAAGGGAAAAAGTCACTTTTTATGTGTATAAATAGAGAGGTCGAACGCCTCATTTATTAATTCACTCAAGCAAGTTCACTCTAGCCAAGGAAGGTTCACTACTATAGCTAGAAGACTAATTTTTGAGGTTCTCCACTTTGGAGAAGTTTCTCTCTTGTTTTTCTTGGGTTTGTGCTACTAATATCTAGATGTACATCATTCTCTATTGGAAGGTTTGAGATCGGGGGAGACAAATAGATTTGTCTATGGTTGGGAGATTATTTTTCTTATCATCATGGTTAAATGAGCTCCACACTCATTTTGTTTATGTGATTTTCCATTCTTTTAGTGATCCTGGTTATGCGGCTATAAAATATAACATCTTTAAGCACAGAATTAGACCCCACATACCTCCGAGTATATAGGGGAACACCCCATGAACTCTAAAGCATGTCTTATCTAGCTTGGTTGAGGGGGTTACACTATATTCTTGCTATATATTTTATGTTCATGAAATGCTAAATTTTTACATGTTTTGATGTTCATGTCATGTTTAGAATTCAAATGTTGAATCTTTTTTTATCCTTATAAATTTTAAATGGTTTATGGTGAATGATTTAAATTGATTAATAACATAAAGATCATCTTAAATCAAGTTGTGTTTCAAAACATCAATTCTGAATCCTCTAGACACTACCATAAAATATAGTGTTAGGTGTATACTTAGGGTTTTCATTAGATAATATTGAGAAAAATATTGGCCAGGGTCTCCCCCTTGGATAGTCAAGGTTCGTTCATTGTTGGACCTATGAATCCTAAAGCGATGAATCCATTTCCGTTAGTGACACGTTGGGTTGGGGGTTCATAATTGTGTTGGAGTAGCAACCGATTTATCTTGTCCATCATCTGGGATGTTAGTTTGTGCATCAACAATAACAAAAACAAGAAAAGAAGGACAGAACAATAGACTTCCTATCTGAAACTATCATAGAAGAACTACACACCCACTACCATATTTCAATTAAGCCTTCATCTATGATATTTGTATCATATATCTCTGAAAGAAAAAAATATGAAGCCTTCAACCACTTCCAGAGCTTGCTTGGACAAATTATCAACTTCCTTATTAAACTCTCTAAAAACATGCTGAAAGTTAATCTCTTCAAATTCTACCTGAAGCCTTTTGATTTTCTCTTTCCAACCTTCAAAGACCATCACCTATAACTAACCTTTCTGGAGAACCCAATCTATGATCACTTTGGAGTCTCTGGCCACCTGCATTCAAACAATATTTTTAGCACGAGGAAAGTATAATAGAATCCAAAATGATAATATTTCACCCTGAGTATTTGTACGTCTACCACAATTAAGTTTAAGATTAAAGAAATGTGACTCCCTCAATTTCAAGTATACACTAACACCAAATTTTGTACCATTTACCTAAGATTCCCCATCAAAGAAACTTGTAGGCCCATAGTTTGAGAGAGAAGGAGCCCTAACTACTCTCTCCTTAGTCCTTCCCTTCTCTTTAAAAAATTCTTTATATGCTCCCACAACTTTAAGATTAACCTGGAAAGCATTTAATTGTTTATCCTAGAAAAGAACTCCATTCTTATGCTTCCAAATCTCCCAACATATAAGACAGGGTAAATCTCTCCATAAGAATGCAACATAAATCTAGTTTTGAAAACATTGAGATAATGTTTGATTAGACCAATTATGACCTATCTAGAGATCCCTCTCGACCTCCAACCATACTAGCTTTGCAAAGTTACAATGTATCATTAAATGGCGCTCAACAGACTCGACATCTTCTTTGCACAATATACAAATGTTAGGATCACTACCACCCCTTTTTATAAAATTATCCCATGTTAAAATGTTGTTTACAAAGCTAGCCAACCAAAACGTTTTATTTTTAATGCTACCTTCCATTTCCAAATAGTAAAAAACCACCATTTTTTATGAACATCTATGGCTGAAAAAATTGCATCATATGCAAGCTTTGCACTTACCTTACCATTCTTCTCATTCCAAGGCCAAACAATTGTATCCTTAGTATCTGAAAGATGAATTCCTCCTCTTTGTAGAGCACCTATATAATTATTCCTCCAATCTTTTTTGTCCCCCTATAGCTCCAATTCATCAACCATTTTCCATTTTTGACTTCCCTCTATCCCTTCTTTGGTTACACTCACTTGAGCTAAATTTTGAATTCCTTTGGATTGAAGAGTACTGACTAAATCATTGGATGATTTGAAGCAACCAACACCTCCAGTATAGGGATCCTCTCCAACTCTAATGTATTTTCCAATCCTTGGTTTCCAAGCCAACCAGTCCCCCATAGTGTGAAATGAACTCACCAAAAAATTCTAAATAGTTGAAGACCCTCTAACTTTTTACCATATGATCTAATTCACTCAATCACAGATCTGTGTCTCAAATATTTATCATTGATCACCCTGCTCCATAGACTAGTAGAGAATAAGCTCCTCCACAAGCTTTTAACAACTAAAGATTTCCCAAAGTAGAATATATTTTTTATACCCTAGCCCCCAAGTTCCTTGGGCTTGAAAATCCTCTCCCATCTCACCAAATAAATAGCTTCCTTGTGTTAGTCACCCAGACCACAAAAAACTGAATACTTTTTTCCTAATCTTATCCAAGATTGAGATTGCTATTTTAGACAAAGATAGCCAATATACCAATATATTCTCCAGAACAGACTTTACAAGTATTAATATCCCACCTCGTGAGAGCCATCTACAACACCAATTCCAATTCTTTTTCCAACTTTTTTCAAGATCCACATCCAATCCCCAACAAAATAATTATTGGATTTAATATGTACCTAAGATATTTCATTACAACATTAAGTTCTTCCACCTAGAAAGGGAAAAAATAACCAGTTTGAGATAAGATATTCTCATCAACACCTTTTTGCAAAAAGATTGACTTCACTTCACGAGAAAAAACATCATCCAATCTTCATTTCCAAACTACAAAAACATCATCTACAAAAAATAAATGTGTGAACCTAATTATAGAATATATTATGACCCCATTCAATTTACCATCGAACCTTTCCTTCTCAATCAATATGCTTAAGCCTTCAATTGGATAATTTGAATCAACCAACACCTCAAATATAGGGATCCTCTCCAACTCTAATGGATTTTCCATTCCAAGGTTTTAGGCTGACCACAAACCAAATCAAGATCGGTGGAACATGGCTCCGACTTTGGCTCAATAAGACAGCTCTGACTCTTGCTAGGTAGCTCTAGCTCGAGGATTTGGAAACTTGCACAAGTTTCTGGCTATGACTCAGGCATTGGTTCGGGATCGCTTGTTTCGGCTCGCTTGTTCTTGCTTGCTTCTTTCCAACTGTGAGTCATTCCCCCTTGTCAAGAACAAGGTGAGGAGAAGAAGATCTCTCAACTGCAATATGTGTCATTACTCGAGAATGAATCCTTTGATATGACTTATAAATCTTATTGGTTGTTGACAACCATTGCTAATAAGCGATCCACCCGTAGTGAATATTCTCTCTTACAGGTTTCTTTAAAATGAAGCATATGTCTAAAGAATGGGTATGCTTTCCACAATGCTTGCAAGGGTGAAGATCAAAACATTGATATTTCATATGGCCAACTCAATCACAATTTTGGAATTTTGAACTTTGAACTGGAGTAGATGAAGATTAACTTTCTTTTAAGAACCCAACACTCTGAAATTGGATTGGCTTAGAGTAATCAGGAATGTGAACCATCACTTCCTTGTTTTATCCAAGACTAGTTATGTGCTTGTTGTGGGTGACCTCTTCCCATGGTTAGATGATGGGTTTGGAAAAAACAAGAGGAATCTCTGTATGCATAACTTCATATTCATTTTATTTTTCTCCTAATGTGGGGCCACTAATTTTCGTATGTTCTTTTGAAGTGGTGTCATTATGTGCAACATGCTGAAAGGAATCATAGAAAAGAGGATTGTACTGAACATGAACACGTCCAGAATGTGTTTCTTCTTGTAGGAGCCGCAACTCAAGATTTAAAAACTCAAGTGTATCTTGTGAATCTTTTACACAATTTCGAATGTGAGTGAGAGTAGTCTTGTCAAACATGACATTGTTGTCTACAGAAGAGAGAAGTAGAGTGTTCAGTAACTCTACCAAACGATTGATCCTCCCCATTAATAAATTGAAGACTCACACAACTAAATAAGGACTTCTTGCAATTCCACCTATTATCACATTTATAGTAGCTAGGGCTACCATATCTTCAAATCAGATTCCAGCCCTTTTTTCAGCCAGTCCTTTACATTGAGATGCTTGAGATCAACATCAGATGAGCATTCCTTTCAGGATCACTCATATTTTCAAAGCAGCCCATGAGCAAACAATACAACCTTATGCCATGAATGAGTCTTAGGAACTCATATTTGATGACCGATGTAGCCATTTTTTCCATACAGAGCAGTATATGCAATGTCCATGTTACCGGACAATCTACCGAAAGCGGACTAAAGGCATGATCTCCCTAGTTCAATGTGAATCTAGAACAAATAGGACAGAATACAAATCTACCTTCCTAGATCAAATTAGAGATTAAGAGGCATGAACATATTACCTTTCAGATCTGTAGATCTCTTTCTCCCTCGTCGCTCCAAGCTCCACGGTCGTCAGATCCAAAGCTGCAAGACCTGTCAGAACATGCAAGAGACAAACAAGCAGTAATAGCACATCTACACAATAATTGATCTAAGTAAATGGTTAAGGAAGTAAACTATAAAAATCAATGAACAATAAGACATTTATAGAAATATTTTTGTATTACTGTATTAAAAAGTGGGAATACAAAGAAGAGATAAGATTACAACCAAGCCCTAACGTCGCAATCTTCCTCCATCAAGCCAAGCCAATGCCTCTAAGGAGAAATGGGTGCCTCCAATGGATGAATGATGATATCCTAAGCTCGTTTCACTAGCATATGGATGCTATATCCTTCCTCCCTTTGGAATGGGAAGGAGCTTCATATATATAGGACTAGGAGGATAGGATAGGTTGAGAAATAGTGGGAGAGGACTAAGGGATCCTCCCAAAGGGTTAGGGAACCGAATGCCGACTTTCCTATGGTTTAGGGATAGAGATCCAAGTCACACACCTTCGAGAAATGGCTCGAAGATTCCCTTTATCCACTTTAACTGACATCGGCGCAATTTGCATTAGGAAAACCTGCGACGACACATGCTGCACAAGGGTGACCTGCGATGACCTAACTAGACCCTATGGAAATAGGTCCGTATCTCTTCCAGTTTGAATTCCTAGTCATGGGAACTTCAGGGATGTTTACACCGAGTCTTATGGTGGCAAGATTTAGGTGTAACAGAATTCCCCCCAAAGCATGAATTTTTTGGAACTTGACAGGTGAAATGCTTTGATAGAAGGATGGCAAGGACTTGTCGGATGGAAAATGCCGCTGCAGTACAACTGCCTCTGAGAACACAATCTCGTATGATGCACAACATGGTTGCCAACCAATACATTGCAAATCTATGGTAGTAAAGACCAACTGAACACAATCATGGCTACTAGACACAATCGTAGATCCATGATGAGATGATAACACAACCATGACCAATACAAAAGTGGATCCGT
This sequence comes from Larix kaempferi, assembly GCA_027924585.1. Taxonomy (NCBI): domain Eukaryota; kingdom Viridiplantae; phylum Streptophyta; class Pinopsida; order Pinales; family Pinaceae; genus Larix; species Larix kaempferi. The sequence continues at coordinate 5,187,682 of BSBM01000074.1, read as the reverse complement.
GTAATATGACTCAAACAATCTCCATCGCAACCTGGGTAAATCATGACTCCCCAGGGTCTTCAAGCCGAACCCGCAATGATACGAATCTATCCATGTGATTACAAATGTCTTGACGTCGAACATGGTAGAAACCACTTGATTACTAGACATTAATGTATACCGTTAACAAGCGCGAGGGAAACCATCATTAATGTCAATGAATCCCAAGGTATCACAGTACATATCACCAAGTGTGAATAAATGAGCTGAAGTCAAACGCTTGACGAAATATTTCAATCAAGAGTCAATGATGTAAACTCATGTTGAAAGCAAGGTAACCCGCCATTGAGGCATGCAGGCCCAAGGTACTTGATTGGTTTCTAGATTTAGTCCTCGGATGATGATTTGAAGTCGACAAGGATGAACCCGTCGAAGGAGGGCCATGATGAATCCCCCATCAACGACACGATACTTGGTAGCAAATGTTTGGAGTAGATCGGATGGTAAAATAACATGCAAGACTGACTCAGAGGAGGGTGTACTGATTGCAAATTATGAGCGGTGAATGTATTCTTGAACATGGGCATGGCATGACTTGGCAGTATTGAAATGACGAGAATGATGCCAACTCCTAATGCAACTAATGATGGAAGTATTCTTTGGATGACCCAAAGGAGTAACAAGACTCAGGAAGTAGGAAAAACTCGAGGACAAACGGATGACCCAAGTACTGTATGCAAATGAGTGCCATGTTAAAGAACGACTAAGTACTTCCACTGGTAAAAAGGTGTAACACACAAAACTTTCATTTTTCCCCATCATGACTGATGAGTGCCTCATGTGTTTTTTTACGAGCTTGATGGGCGTAACCAGATGCTCGGTATAGCTCCTCTCAGAGATGAGTCCGATCCCAAACATTTTTCGAACCTAGGAAAGGAGGGGTTCGTCCCATGACGACCCTTCAATGTTGAATTTTAATGAGTCCAGAGAAGGTAAACTCGGTGTCATTTCATGTTTAGAGAGTCTGAAAAGAACTAAAGAAGACTCCAAAAGTCTTTTTTCGTAAGATTAGCCTCTTCGCCCGGAAAAGGGTAAAACAACACAAGAGAGGACTCTTCCAGTCATGATTGGCTGGAGTATTCCTTTTTCGTAAGTAGTGCCCCCTGGTCTGAAAAAGGGGTAAACTATCACCAGGAAGACGATCATTCAAATACTTTTACAAGCGTGAACGCATCAAGTTCTCTTGGCGATCTTTTCGTATTTAGAGAGCCTGAAAAGAGATTAAAGAAAGACTCCTGGGGGTTTCCTTTTTCGTAAGAGTTTAACGAGACCGAAAAAGTGATAAACTATAAATCGGTGACTTATTCTCATCGTTTTACGAGCACGAGAAAGAATAAAGAGTAAGCTCGGTGTCATTAGTAATTGAGTTTAATGAGCGAAACAATGACAAAAAGACGCTCGAAGAGTTGTTCATACCTGATAATACTTACAAGATGATCATCATGATGAAAAAATGGCATTAATTAGGCACCTAGCTTCTCCTGCTGCTCAAAGACTAGGTCAAAACAATTAACCAAGTATTTAAATGCAGTAAATAACCCAAACTATAGTAAAAAACCCACTAAAGCATCAAATTACAAAAATAATATTCCATTTTTGGTTATAAAATGGGTGAAATGGTGAAAAAGAATTACAATTATTTTTTACCAAGTTTGGAGTGTGTGAAGTGCCACTTGGAGCCAGATTTCACTTGTTGATTCCGGGAGCTACGGTCCACCATTTCGCGAGCCATCAAAGAGAGGTAGGCCTAAACTCAGCTATGCAACTTTTTAGTGGATTAGTTTTATGTTTTTTGCTTAAATTTTAGGGTTTTAAGTTTTTTTTGTGGGGGGGATTGCGCCCACGGGTTGGCGCAATCCCTCCTTACGGGAACTGCGACGACCATGTGCCGTCGCAAAAACCGTAAGGACCTTTTGCGCCGATGTTGCACTGCCTGCAAAGATGTCCTATGACGGCGCAAACACCCAACTACAAGTCAATTCCCAACCCAAATGAAATTTGTTTATGTTTAGAAAGAGTTCTAATAGTGTTTATTTGTCCTTCTTGATAGGTTCACGGTGACAGACATGGTTATTGAGTGGCGAGAACGAGAGCACGAGGTGGATGATGCTCAGGCCAAAAAATACCCTCAATGCATTGCTGTATTGAGGAACTATGGGTTACTCAAATACTTCCGAGTGTCGGGCATGAGGGCCCAAGTTCCACTGCTGACACACATGATCTGATGTTGGGATCCAGGGCAACAACACTTCGAGATCAGGGTGCATACACTGAGTATAGATGTCAAGTACATCTACTTCCTGATAGGGTTATCCCAGAGGGGATAACTTGTATCTCTTACCAGATCACGAGGAGGTGATTGGACAGTGGAAGATATGATTACTCAGTACTGCACTGGAGGCACTGCGGCCATTGGTGGGAAGATCCCCATCAAGGATATTCGAGACTGTCCTTTACATACTATGCTCTACACCATAGTGAGGGTAGCGGGGAGTCAGTCTGCTCACCTTGCGAGCAAGTCACAGTTGATGTACGCGGAGGAGTGCACAAGTCCTCGGGTATTCAACTGGTGTGAGGGGATCCTTACCAACCTCCGGAGTCAGTTGACCAAGTGTCGGCGCAGGGTGCTGAAACAGTTCGGATATCGGTTCGTGGTGATATCTTTTCTATTGGAGTGGGTACCTCAACTGCGTCCACAGGTGGACTTGGATGACCGAGATGCTAGGGATCCACACATGAGCCGATGGGCAGAGGTGATGGCTCTCCATGGCGGAGGGGGTCCCATCATAGGCTACGGTATAGGGTTCTTCACCTGGTTGGAGGGACAACTCCTCATGATAGAGGATTATCTGTACAACGGGGAAGATTTCAGAGGTGATACCAACCTGGTGCTTCCCGAGGGAGCACAATGGGGTGACATCAGTAAGAACAATGACTTTGCATTTTTTCATTTTATATATTTTATGATTTTTTTGGAGTAGTGCTGATGACTTGACATTTTGTGTAGATGTGGGTCCATTGCGACTAGTTGGAGTCTCACTCATTATGAGGAGAGGAGAGGTTCCAGTGGTGGGTCCCGCGATGCGTGATGCCATTGGGGAGGTGGAGGAGATCTATGAGAACCTCCAGAGGCTAACACTGGATATCCCAAAGTTGGGTGTCTGTGATCTTCCTTGGGGTTACTAGAAGTACACCGTCGAGGTGTCTACCCGTTTTGCCACGCTGCTGGCTAAAGTGGCGAGGGCCGTAGTTTGCTTTCATAAGCAGCAGCAGGGAGCTTCAGGGTCTAGGGCTGAGCGAACTGAGACTTAGGATCATGTCCTACTTATATGTGTACTAAAATCCTATGAGATTTATATTTTGTAGAGATGACTCTTATTGAAAGCTAGTATGCTTCAGATTTTTGTATCAACACCATCATTTTGTATCAATTTATATATATATATATATACAAACATTTTCAACGGTTTTATACATTATGTGTTCTATGGATGATTTGTAATCTCCCCTCCCATCATACCAGCATGATAGAGAGGACGTGATGCTAAAACGGGGCATCTAGCCCCATGAACTTTTAAGTAAGCATTCACATAGTATAGAAAGACATATGGAATGTGTAATTATAAGAAAACATAGCGGAAGTAATTTCAATAACACATCCATCATACATTTCAAGATAATCATCAAATAATAATTGCAAAGTTAACACAAGAGAATACTTATCTTAAACAAGTAGACCCAAGCAACCAGCTATGCATCTGCAACGTTCCACCCAACCATAGGCTAGTTGTGCTTATCAACCTCTTGATACAACTGCCACCCCCGAGCTGGGCATGATCTCTACAAGGAACTAGGGAACAAAAGACTCACACATAGCCAAGCATACATCAAGATGAGCCAAGCCAATCTACAATTGGGTTTATCATGCTACTAGGAAATGGAAAGGAAGAGTTGCTAAGCTAGTGAGCTCAAGCACAGAGCCAAGGATAACCTTACAAGATCTATCTAGCTTGGCACCCACAATACCTACACACCCAGTACAAGGAAGTATTCTTTTCACTGCTATACAATCCCTCAAGCCATACCTTCCCCATCTAGTGCTCTCAGGGTGTGCATAGAAGAGTAGCCAAAGCCCTCTTGATCTTCTTGAGAGGTTGTCTCCCCCACTAGGTTTATCAAGCCAATTCTGTCCACTACCACTCCAAATATCTTGCTCACATATTCAAACCAAAACAAGGATGCACATAACAGCAGAACCACAATTATTGGGCATGATAAAAACATTTTTACAGTGAGATGCCCAAGGATGGGGATTCTACCAGCCCAGAAAAACGTGGAAAGACCCAAAAACGAAATGGCAATTGGGGATTCAACCCTGGAGAGCAAAACCTGTTTTCAGAAAAACGCCCATGGGTATTTTTGGGGAAAAAACGACCTCTATAAACCCCCAAAACGTGACTCCCTTTCTCCCAGCCACTGTGCAACACAAAAACAAGCTCCCAGCTATGGAAAAATGCAGGAAATTGGTAAAAACGTGATGAGGAAAGACCGTTCAGACTGCGTGAGAGAGGAAAGATTGTGGGTTTAGAATGGCTTTGGGCACCATTTCGTGGGTGTTTTCTTTCCCAAGGAGACAAAATACGATTTCCCAGGTTGATGGCTTGCCCATACATGAAATTGGCTGCCATACCTCTTCATTCCCAAGGCATTAACTGCCTCAACCAATTTCTGGAAGAATTAAATGATTGGGTCCATAACCCAAAATGGGTAGTTGGTGGTTTATGGGTTTTCTCATTGACACATGGATTAACACCATTGGCTCAAGGGTTTGAATAATTTCCCTCCCTATTCCTTGTAGAATCATGCCCCCATCTCTTTGTTGCATTGCATAGCTAGTTGTGGGTATTTTCATTAAAATTCGTATTTACATGATGTTTTATTTACATTGTGCCTATCTAGCACAAGAACCATAGGCATCTATTTATTTAATTGCCGATACATAAAATGCTAAATCAATGGTGGGGCCTTGGACTTGAGCTCCTCACCATGATTAAATAACAATATTTACATCATTTACGATTTAATGCAAAGGGGGTCAAAATGGGGGCATTACATGATTAATGTGATATTGTTTACATGTTTGCTTATACAATGTATGATTTACATGTTATGTATGCTTTTAGATTTTATGAATATGTTATGTGTGTGCAATGTACCAATCTAGAATGAAGTTGGCCATCGAGTCAGCAACTGTATTCATGTCTCGTAGAATGTGTAGGTACTGAATAGATTCAAAGGACCTTTCCAGAAGGGGGACTCGTTTGAAGAGATGGAGTAGAGTAGGGCCACAAATAGCGTAGATCTGGTTAAGATGAGAAACCACCTGTTGCAAATCCAAATAGATAACAATGTGTTCCATACCCAAGGAAAGAGCGTCGGTTAGGGTTCCAATGATTGCTTGATATTCTGCGGCGTTATTGGTCATGTATCCTAGACAACTTCCTCCTGAGCTAATAAGCTCGTCGGTGGGAGAATAAAGTACCCAGGCTGTCGAAGAAAGGTTACGGGTATGCCGGCTGGCGCCGTCTGCGAATCCGTAGCAAGTTTCCATCTGCACATGCAGACAGAACATGGTATAAGAAATGAAACAATACCTGGACACACTAAAACAAAAGCGTCACACCACATAAAACACACATGCCATGTACAATACATACAAGATATCTATGAGTGAAAGACTCAGGCATAGTACCTCTTCAGGTAGAGCCCATTTCGGGGCTCACCCAAAGATATCCCATCATAGTCCTCTAGTCCGTAGGCTCCTTTCTCCAGAACACTTTTCACTATGTACGGTCCGTGCCACATGGACTCAAACTTACCTACCCCCAGCTTATCGTTCTTTTGGTCATATGTGAGGACCAAATCACCTTCTTTAAAGACACGGGGTTTGACCGACCTGTCGTATTGTGCCTTCATGCGCTTCTTGTGTGCCTCGTTGGGAAGAGCAGCATTGCGGCAGGTCTCGTCAAGTTTTGCTAGGTAAATGAATCGCTCTTCCTCGGTGGTGGTGTTCGGAAGAAGTTCGACTGTGACTTTGAGAGATGGAATCTCTCACTCTATTGGTAGGACTGCCTCCAATCCGTAAACTAACTGGAATGGTGTAAACTCGGTGGCAGTTTTAATGGAGGTCTGGTATGCCCATAGTGCGGAAAAGAGCATGTTGTGCCAGTTAGACTTGTGCGTACCCACCATGTGTTGAATCATGGTTTTCAAGACCTTGTTGATGGCCTCTACTTGTCCATTGGACTGTGGGTAGTAAGGGGTTGAGTTTTCATGACGAAAACCTAGTCCACATGGTTCTGAAAGTGAGATCCATGATCGGTGACTATGGCTTGTGGGACTCTGAACCGTGAAATAACATGATTAAACATGAAGAGTGCGGCAGTTTTGCCGTCTTCAGTGTACGTAGGCATAGCCTCGGCCCATTTTGTAAAGTAATCCACGGCTACTATGACGTAACCACGCCCCCCGACTGAGGTAGGATTATAGTGCATGAAGTCAATGCACCATTTTGCAAATGGGACAATGGCAATAACCGGTGTAACGGGGCTTTGTGGGAGCGTTTTTTCGTTTGAAAATGCTGGCATGGGGGACATTTCTTAACGGCATCGATACAATCTTTAAATATAGATGGCTCGTAATATCCCGGGCGTAGTATCTTCTGGGCTATAGCCATCCCAGAGAGATGACCGCCACAAGCCCCAGAGTGACAGTCATTTAAGACATGTTCAGCCTCCTCATGTGTCAGACAACTTCGAAGAATGAAATCTATACCACGACGATACAGGGTATCGCTAATGATCAAGTAAGACTTGGCGTGGTGGCGTATACGACGATGGTCATCACGAGACAGTTGGGGGTTGAAACGTTGGGTATGGAGATATAAGGTAATATCCCCATACCACGGGTCATAGGTGCTGATGAGGAACAATGATTCGTCCGGAAGAGAATCATTGGGCTCAAATCCTAAATCAACACGGGGAAGATCACAAATAAGCTCGACGAACACCAAAGACTTCTTATACTTGGATTTCTCGAAGAGGAGGTCGAACCCCTGAAGTATCACGATCCAACGTGAATAATTTCCCCCAAGTACTTGACGTGTTAAAACATGGTACATGGGGTTCGAGTCGGCGATGATGGTGGTGGTGCAGAGCAGTATGTAGTGACGAAACTTTTGGACGGCAATGACTGTCGCAAGAGCGAGCTTCTCGACATGTGAATAACGAGTTTCAGAGTCAATAAGACCCTTACTTAGGTAGTATATCACATGCTCCTGGGCGTTGTTGTCCTCCTATACCAAGACCATGGCAATAGTGGTGGCAAAAGCAGCAAGATAAAGGATATAATCCTTGTAGTAATTGGGCGGTTGGAGCATAGGGGCATGCGTAATGGCATGTTTCAGACTATCGAAGGATTGTTGCGCTTGATCATCCCAAATGAATGAGACATCCTTCTTGAGTAGTCTCATATAACCCTGCGTATTTTGTGCGAAATTACAGACAAAACGTCGCAAGTAAGTTTCCTTCTCTTGCAAACTTTTAAGTTTTGTGATGTCAGTAGGAGGTGGGAGAGTGACGATGGCTTCCACCTTCAAGGGATCAATGCGGATCCCATCTTTCGAGACAATAAAACCAAGGAGGCATCCAGACTCAATGCAAAAAATACACTTGTGAGGGTTCAGACGGATGTTATATCGTCTGCATCTGAGGAATACCGTCGTCAGATGATCAATGTGGAAGTTGCGCTACCATGAATGGGCGGGGAGATCGTCAAGATAGGGTTCCACAAAGTCCTTCACATCATGAAAAGCGTACGACATGGCCCACTAGAATGTGGCACCAGCATTTTTGAGACCAAAAGGGAGCTTGCGATAAGCAAACGTGCCCCAAGGGCAGATGAAAGTTGTCTTCTGTTGGTCAGCTGGGTGGATCTCAATTTGGTTGTAACTGGAAAAGCCATCCATGAACGAGAAGATGACACTTCCGGCACAATTTTCTATGATCTGGTTGATGAAGGGAGTGGGGTAGTTGTCCTTAGGACAAGATTTGTTCAAATCTCGATAATCAACATATAAGCGAATGGTGTCCTGCTTCTTAGCTACAGGGACGACATTTGAGACCCATTCTGTTAATGGAACAAGGTAAATGAAACCGGCCTTCAAGAACTTTTCAATTTCTACCTTAATCGCCGTAGTTTTTCGAGGGTATACCGGTCGTAGATTTTTCAGACTGGTTTAGCATCAGGATAGGTTTGAATTTCATGTGAAACAATAGCAGGGTCTATCCTGGGCATTTCCTCATAGGTCCAAGCAAACACGTCTCGAAATTACTTGAATAAGGTCGTGAAAGTAGTAATTTCTTCAGGGGAACACTTATGGCCTAAACAAATGTGTTCCACTACACCAGGAGTGATCGAGATGTCATCTGAGATGGTGGCTTCAATGTTTTCCAAGTTTCCCTCGGTGTCCATATGACACGTGAGTATCGGGGATTGGGGGCAAGGGTAGACATCCGGTGTGAAAATGGTGGTGATTCTATTATCCATGGTATCCAATGGGGGAAGGAAATACGATTGATGATCGAGGTCTTCCCACGGAGGGTCATTCCCACTCATAATCTCCATAATGGACTCGCTGGAATGAAAATTCCAGAGCAGAGGATCGGGTAAGGATGACGTCCGGTATAGAGAACAAAATGTAGAGGCCACAACCAAGTGGTCCTCGAGTGTTGACTGGATAGCCTCATAAGTGAGTTCAGTGGGTGAAAGAGGCATGGTATCTCCAATCAGGTGAGTAGTGGATGCGTCAGGTACAAGCCATTGGTCGGTGGAGTTGGGAAAAGAGGATATCATGTTCATCGTGGCAACATGGTTAGGGGGATCCAAGGTTGGAAAAAAATCCATAAGAGATGAATCTTTTATGAGGCCGACCCCCATGCTCTCATATGGTTGCGAAGATTGCCCGAGTAACGGGACATTATCACCGAGATGAGTAGCGGTGTCCGGTGTACAAAATTCCAGTTGGTCAACAGTGACAATTCGTCCTTGGTGGGGGAATTGCACAATGCAGAAGACAGATGATGTGACTGCAGTCTTGGCATAAAACCAGTTATGACCAAGTAAAAGATTATAATCTAACGGGGTGGTGACCAGTTCCATGTTAATGGTTGCGGTCTTACCCCCCAGCTCTACTGCCAAGGCTTGTAACACCCCATGGGGTTGGAAACCACAACCGTTGAATGCTTTCAAGGTGGTGGGAGAACAGTTTAACTCGGGAGAACGAACGACTCTCTAGCATGATATCAACATGACCGAGGTAGAGGCACCTTCGTCCAAAATGGTACGATGGATTGTCTTCCCAACAACATTTGTAGCAACTTGAAATGCCAACTGGTGGGAAAGCATCGGTTTAAAGTACTCGAGTCGGAACATGATTGTATTAGAGGAATCCGGATCAACCGTGCGAATGGCAGCGAGAAGAGTCTTGCGTTGGTTGGGACAGTTCTGCAAGAGTTCTAGCGTCGACATAGCACAAGGAGCTTGTGCCAAGTCCTCTACAATATTGTAGTTTTGAGATGCCTGAGCATTGGGATTGAAAATGGCTTTTCGAATCGTGCTCTTAGGCGGACACAACACTGACTCTAAAGAAGGCTTCTCAATGGTGAGATAAGCGTGTGGTATGGTGACGTCGGGAATAGAAGTGGAATCTTTTTCAGTATTACTTCCAACGGGTTCCTTCTGAGGGACTAAGTCATACGAGCGTGAACCTGTGTTCAAGTTAACCGTCTCACTACGCATCATGACAACATGTGCGGTGGAGGACGCCTCTCCGAGGGAAGGAGAGGTTTGAGTGATCAGTTGTTGGTTCTGAGTGGGGAAGGGATCGTTGAGAACTGCGGTAGTAGAGTTTCCTTTGAGAAACTTCTGCACTTCGTCTCGGTGAGGACATTCCTTGGAGAAATGGTCACAACCGCACAGTAAACAAGGATACTTCAAATTCCTCTTCTGTTTGGTGTCTTCAGGGGTGGGCTTGGGCTCCTGCTAATTGGAAGATTTCTTGGGTTTTCCTTTGTTTTTATTCTTACCACCAGACTTCTGAGACGAAGCTGGTTGAACAGAATTCACCTCTTCGGTGGAGGCAGGAGTGGGTGACTTGGTGGTGGTCCTGCCAGCTTGTGGTGGGGATGGGGAAGAACCCTAGGGGTTCGACAGTCCAATAGTTTGAGTAGAAGGTTGGGAGTTAAGGGAACCAATGATGCCATCAGCCTGAGGTCCCTTAGGTGGTGTCGCTGGTTTGTAGGTAGGGCGGGGTGCATCAGGAACAATTTCATACAAAGTGCCTGATTGAGCATAGACCAGGTCTAAGTAACGGGCATGGGCAATAGCCTGCTCCTCGGTGACGACCAATCCCATGGCCACATCTCGAGCTACAATAGGTAAAAGAGACTTTGTGAACCAATCAGCTAAGAGTTGGTCCGAGATAAGAGCCTTAATGAGACGTCGTCTTCGCCGCCACTCATGAATATGGTTTAAGATATGAGTTGCGGTATTTTGGTGAAGAGAGGTCAATAAGTCCGTACTAGTCTCATAGCGAATGGGCAACTGGAAATGGGTCAAAAAGGACATAGCAAGAGAGCGAAAATCTGGAAAAGAGTTGGGTGGTAATTCAATATACAACTTGGCAGCTGGGCCGGTGAGAGTCCGTTGGAATAACCTAAGATGGATCGAGTCGTCCATTAAGGAGTTGGATGAACACCATAAATGCTATGTCATCACATGATTTTTTGGATCCTCACCCGGTTTGCCATCAAATTTGGGGATATCGAATGGAAGTTTCACCAGAATTGGTGGCCAATTATATCCATGGAAGATGGGGTCATTAGTCAGACGAGACAGGTCAGGTTGGTCCAACATAGCCAGAAAAGGCAGCTGTTGATTCGGCTGCGGGTACTGATAGTATTGATTTCGCATATATGGACTAGTGGCGCCTTGCATCGACTGGTTGTAGGGTGTTTCCGGAGGAAATTTTCCGTAAGGGGGTATGCTGCCCGGACCATATGTAGGACCACCTCCATAATAGGGTGGTTCGTTACCATAAGGTGGGGGTCCGCCGCCACCACTGGGAGGGGGTGGGCCTCCTCCGAATGTTGGGGGTCTGTCGTCGCCACTGCCGGGAGGGGGTGGGCCTCCTCCGAATGGTGGGGGTCTGCCGCCGCCACCGGGATAAGGTGGACCTCCACTGCCTCTGCCTAGAGGGGATGGGCCTCCTCTAAATGGTGGGGGTCCGCCGCCACCACCAGGATAAGGTAGAACTCCACCGCCTCCACCAGGAGGAGGTGGTGCTCCACCGCCTCCACCGTAAGTGTGGGGGCCTCCTCCGCCACCTCCACCAAAATATAGTGGTCTTCCACCACCAACACCAGGATGGGGTGGTCCTCCACCATAAAGTGGGGGTCCTCTGCCACCACCGGGAGGGGGTGGTCCTCCGCCTCCACCTCCGCCGCCAAGAGGGGGTGGGCCATGGTTTCCAAAATGAGGTGGTCTTCCATCATAAGGTAGAGGTCCACCTCCTCCAGAATTGTGTGGATGCTCGTCGCCTCCGGAAGGAGGTAGGGGGGGACCAAACGGGGTGGTGGTACTTGAGGGACGATAGGTGGGGGTCCATGTTGTAAAACATTTTGATGCCCCCATAGAGTGTATGGATTTATGGGATAAGATATCCCGTAGAGTGCGTTTCCAGGATTGAATTGTCCCGAAACAGGATTAAGATAACCTGGATACGCTTGAATCCATGGTGGTTGGTTTGAATGGGATGGTTCCCCAACATGGGATAATCCCGTGGTGGAAGCTCCGGTGGGTAGGGAAGTTCCAACGGAAGGACCAATGGGAACTCCTCCTCCTGTATTATGGTTAGGAGACGAGGGTTTCCCCCCAGCAGCAACGTGCTGACCACTAATCAATGGTTGACCCAACATAGGTTGTTGATTATCTACTACGGGATTAACATTACTTGTAAGAAGGTAGGGGGTAAAGAGTATCCTCCCCGCAAGTTTTGGGCTGGGGGAGGAGTGGGTAATGTTCTCGTAGTAGTAAGAGGAGTGTTGGACTATTGTCCTTCAACAGGTTGAGTCGTTTGAGGTATAGAACTGGTCTCCTGTCTAAGGGGCGTACTTGCAGGAAGTGAGGGTTGACCAGGTTCATAAGTGGGCACATTGTGGATGGATGGTTCCGGTGAGTCATAAGATAAAGTGTGAATCGGGATCTGCCGATATCGGCGGGTAACGTCGGGTCTTCAACCCTTCATAAAAGACTTTGTCTTCAAAATTCCTCTCCCATGGCATGTAATCGATTGAAGCGATCATGAAAGTGGCCGAAAAGATCGTCAGGAGTGGGCCAACTGGGTGGGGATGTAGTGGCAAAATGGGCCACTTGTTGACCTAGAGATGTTTCCCAAAAGGGTGCAGCTGGACCAAACGCAGCTGATACAGGGTCGTCCTGGGGGTGATTTAACCATTCCATCGATCCAGGCTCTCCCGATAAAACGAGAGGGATAGGTATGTCTTGTGAAGTGGAATTTTCCGCCTCTTCACCCCTTGAGGGGTTGGAGGTGGGTGAATCTGGAGGGAACATGTGTGCCCCAACATTCATAGTAGGGTTTTCTACTTTAGGTGACATGACTGTGACGTGTGGGTCCATTCTTACCTTTGAAATTACCTCCTGATTAAGGGGATATTCGGGTGGTAAGTTCAAAATTCTGCGGGAGCTTCTCCAAGGAAAGTCAGCCAGAGTGACTGAACCAGAGTTTCTCCTAAGAGTATTCTAAACAAAAGAAAAGCAATCCAGAAAAATATACACAAACTAAGGCCACAAGCAAACTTATGTGATAGGTGTGGATTCAGAAGTCTAGAACCTCACGGGATTGTCAAGGTTTCGCAACTCGCTATATACCATAAGGTCCAACAGTAAAACATGACAAGGAGGATTGGGACCGTACCCTTTCCTGAATACCCGACTACCTGGACGACACATGCGTAGTAATCTCCCCGAGTGTTGTTCTTGGTGTATTGCTTCGCCAAGACGGCCAAATGGTTAGCTCGGTTGGTTTCAGGAATCCTAAGAGTGTCTCCCGATATACGCAAGGTATGTGGGAGCTCAAATCCGTGTTGGTGTTGTCTAATGCACAACTGTACGGCATGAGACCTTCCGATATACTACCGAGTACGTGAAACACCTTTCGATATATGCCAAGTACATGAAGTGCCTTTCGATATACCCTAAGGTACGTGAAAGAGCCTTCGATATATTGGTTGGTACGTGAAAGAGCTTTGATATACCGGTTGGTACATGGAAGACTACAATACCCCCTGGATGCAATGCAGGAAAATAACTACAACTGCCATGTTTTATGACGTCGGAACACGTCTCTAACTTAACAAACAAGTTACTAAAGATTTTACCCTAGTTCTACCGTTAATTTTATCTGGACAGTTACGTATGAGGTGAGTACATAAACATAAGCATAATGCAAGCCCTAACTACATGAAGAAATGCACTTTTCTTTTGATGAAATCTATATACGGGAAGGAGAAATATTTTTCCAAGTGATTTTACCAAAACAACAAATTTCAACAAAATCCCAAATCTACCAAATTTGACAATGAAAGTACTCTTTTCGTTTTTCCGAGCAAAACATAAAAATCAACAAGCATCAAAACCAAATCTAAGCATTTTCTTTTTATCTTTTTCAATTTAGTGTGAAACCAAAGATGACGAAAAAGAGAGAATTTCTATCTAGGCACACTAGCTTTTCAAATTTCACTATGGCAACCTAAAAGCATGAAAATCAAAAGTACATATAACTTTTTCAAGCATGGAATCACTTTTACAAAAAAATTGACTATGCTTTGGATTTTTTAAGAAAATGAATAGCTCATAGTTCGAGAAAAATACACATGATGAACTCTTTTTCAAATTTTCCCAAAAAGATCTATGATGGATTCCAATGCATGAACCAATTTCTACAACAATTCCAAATGCACTTGAAAATGGTAAAAATGAAGTACTTTTAATTTTCTCAATGATATGCCAAGACTACAACTTGATAACAATAATGTTTTTAAGCGTGAATAGCTGAAAAGAAAGATTATTTGTAGCACTCTAAACACTCATAAATTCTCAAGAAAATGACAAGTACTCCAATAAACTGAAAAAACACTCAAGACACTAAAAAACAACCGGATGCAAGCAAAGATAAATAACATGTGCAAAAGAGGTCTGGGATCTGATCCAATGCAAAGACTAGATCAGGAGAGGAGAGGAGGGAATGCAAGTTCAAGTGGATGAAGGTGGGGGAGACTAAAGTGTCCACCACTACCAAGTCTCAAACTTGTCCAAAATAGAACCCAAAACCGATCCAAACAAATCCAAACACTACCAATGCAAAATCAAAAAGGTCTTTGACTGGAAGATGCAGTGCAAAGAAGGTCTGTAAGACAAACCAAACTCAAAAGTTGGAGAGGAGAATACCCAAGCACAAGGCTTGACTGCTCGGTGCAGTCTGTGGTCAGGCTCAGCGCACCCATCACAGGTGGAAAACAAGTGGCTTGCGCCAATGGTGCAAGATGTAAAACTGAGCTAAGCGCCGACGTCGGAGGTTGCAGGGTAGTAGATTGCGCCTGGGAGATGATGTCGCTCTGGCTATACTACCCAGGTGCGACGGGTGAAATCCCAATGCAAGGATGGAGAGATCTCCAAAAATGAGCAATCAAAAGGTTTGACAATCATACATACAGACTTAAAGGAAGTCGGCAAATTCTTCAGAGAGAAGATTTGGCGGCGAGAGAGGCTTAGGAGGCAAATGAAATGGCTTACAAAGAAATCAGAGAAAATGACTTTCGAACTGAAAACTTAAAACAATGCATGTCTTCCCCAGTATGGTTGCCAAATTTGTTACCGGATAATCTACTGAAAGCGGACTTAAGGCATGATCTCCCTAGTTCAATGTGAATCTAGAACAAATAGGACATAATACAAATCTACCTTCCTAGATCAAATTAGAGATTAAGAGACATGAACATCTTACCTTTCAGATCTGTAGATATCTTTCTCCCTCGTTGCTCCAAGCTCCACGGTTTCCAGATCCAAAGCTGCAAGACCTGTCAGAACATGCAAACATACAAGAGACAAACAAGCAGTCATAACATCTACACAATAATTGATCTAAGTAAATGGTTAAGGAAGTAAACTATAAATATCAATGAACAATAAGACATTTATGGAAAGAGTTTTGTATTACTATATTAAAAAGTGGGAATACAAAGAAGAGATAAGATTACAACCAAGCCCTAACGTCGCAATCTTCCTCCAACAAGCCAAGCCAATGCCTCTAAGGAGAAATGGGTGCCTCCAATGGATGAATGATGATCTCCTAAGATCGTTTCACCAACATATGGATGATATAGCCTTCCTCCTTTTGGAATGGGAAGGAGCTTCATATATATAGGACTAGGAGGAGAAGATAGGTTGAGAAATAGTGGGAGAGGACTAAGGGATCCTCCCAAAGGGTTAGGGAACCGAATGCTAGCTTTCCTATGGGTTAGGGATAGAGATCCAAGTCACACACCTTCGAGAAATGGTTCCAAGATGCCCTTTATCCACTTTAACTGACATCAGCGCAAGCTGCATTAGGACAACCCGCGACAACGCATGCTGCAAAAGGGTGACCTGCGACGACCTAACTAGACCCTATGGAAATAGGTCAGTATCTCTTCCAGTTTGACTTCCTAGTCATGGGAACTTCAGGGATGTTTACACTGAGTCTTATGGTGGCAAGATTTAGGTGTAACAGTCCAGATGTGCAAAAAACAGTTTTCCAGTTGTCCAATGATGGTTCAGTTAGTTTGTACAGTTATATGACCCAACAGGTATATTGATGTGTATTGGCTTATATCGCTTTTATGGTTGTTCTGATAGCATGATGTAACATTTAGTGGTCATGATCTGGCGGTATATCTATATATTATGGACAGGGTTGTTATATTATATCTATATGGTCTATAGTGCTCATAACTGTGCAGTTCTTGTCTATACTCATTGGTTTTACCCTCCTTAGGAGAATGGATGTGATCATTCCCACCATTATATGGCTTGCTAGTTTTGGCACCATCTTCCACTTTCCCCATCCATTCGTCACCTTACAGTTTTAGTTTTACCTTGACTTACACCTTAGCTTTTGATATGGAGGAATCCCCCCCTCTAGCCTCTTTGTTGGATAGCATCCCTGTTTAGTTGTGTCTCAGATCTGAGTTGCCTAAGTTGTGTTGGCTAAAACCCGAATCAAATAGTACTACCATCATTACATGTATCTAGAAACTATTGTATATCTTATGAAATCCCATTGAAATGAAATTCAAAACTGTGTTTCTAAGCACAATGTAAGAAGGGCTATTGAAATGAATGAAATGTAAAATCCCCAAAGAAGGGATATCAAAGGCCTAATAAAAGCAATGGTTAAATGTATGCCAAATATAAAGACTGCTGACCATGGAAATTAATTGAAATGAAATGAAATGCCCAAATAAAGCAATGGTTAAATGTATGCTAAATACAAATATTGTTGGCCTTATATGTAATGATTAATTCCTCACGGAGCCTACGGGTTGGGATGTGAGATGGAGTAAGGGACAACTAATTCTAAGTGTCCCCTAGAGTCTTGAGTTACGGTTTTTCGGGCACCTAGTCATGGCAACTCTAGAAAATATCCTCATGGATATGAGTCAGCTTGGATGTGAGTTGTAGACATCTGCTAACGTTGAATAAATACTTCCCAAATAGCTTATTCCATTTGTGAGACACTGCCATCCTCTGTGTTATCTTTACCCAACATATGCTTGAGTGTGTATTCCCTTTCCTACATCCAAAGTATCACAGCGTTGAGTTAGTACAATCATCCCTTATCCTAACCTTGTATGTGTCCACCTCCACCCATTACTATCAAATTGATCACAACCATGAAGTGAGTATATCCTTGAGGTTCTGTTATGAGCTATTATTATTTATAAATTTTACATTGAATATTTATCTCGTTTAAAACCGCTAGTGAAATGCTACTTTATGTTTAGAGCCTTACTATTTGAATGATCAACGAAGCATGTCTTATCCAATTACACTTTCAACATTTTGATGATTTAGCCTGGGTCATATTATTGGTCAGTTTGACCTGGGCAAACCCAGTTTGGCCAAGTCAAACACAGGACATGATATGAGTTAGACCAGTGATGCTATGGATTGATTATATATGGTATTTTATTTCCCATCAGGTGGTTCCATGCAGCAGTTACAAGTTTCAGATGGTGGTTTGTGATATTTTTATGATTTTGATCATTTATAGATTTTTTTATTTTATTTGTCTGGGCATGGTTATGGTTTTAGATGATTATACAATTATCCACATGGTGTATGAGTATTCATCTATAATGCATTTGGACCTTCTAAGTCCATTGGGATACTCATTTTGCAATTTTGGGCATTTTCAGCTTATCACTTCAGTGCAGATTTGCCATTAAAAATGGCCTGGCAGAGCAATTTGACTTTTCATTTGGTTCACCTAGGGGCCTATAGAGGGAGTGTGGGGTACAACCACTTTTTTTTACTATATTACCATACTCCCAAACATTTTGGTGCATTTATTTTTGGCCCTAGGTGATCAGGCAGTGAGCTACAGGCATTTTTATCTTTTACAAGTGATTTACAGAGGAATAAAAAATGGTAAAATGGCTACAGAGGAATTCGATTTGGGATACTGAGGCAAGGAAATGGAATGAGGTTGGTTTATATGATGTGTGTGATGCTTCACACACCTTCCATATTAGGTTACAACATTCTGTGGGTCCCACACACTCTCTGGGCTTATTTTTATGATTTATTGTGTCTTTAAGGGGCACGATTTGGCCATGTGGTCACAATATTGTACCTTGATGATATTATTTTATTTTATTGTGCAATGGGGACACACTAGAGAAGGAAAATATCACCTCCTAGACCCACCATGAGCTTATGTTGTGACTTAAGTCACTTTTATGTGGTACGTCCCACCTAGGGAGATTTAGCTAGTGCGCCCTCTTCTATTTTTGAGTTGATCCATGTACTGTATGTTGAGCTCATCTCAACCGTTGATTATAACTTATGTATCTTTTAATATCAACCACTCATTAAAAAGGTGGTTAGGGTTTTGGTCTCTCCCATTGCTATTTATGTAAGGGACTTTTGGCTCTTGGCTACTGGAATAAAATATATTTGTGCAAACTCTTGTGATCTGGTTCTGGGTGTTGGATATGTCGATTGAAATTGTTCTTCCATTGGATTGAGGATCTTGGTGGTTATTTTGCACATCTATTTTCCACGTCTTACCTAGAGGTGAAGAAGTCGAATTGGAGGAGGGGCGCACTGGTTGAGGAGACTCTCCTTGTCTCTCTCTTTTATTTTCGTTTGGTTCAGGGAGTATCATTGTCTTTGTACATTTTACTCTTTGTTATCATTTAGTCATTTGCATTTACCTTCATTGTTGCTTGCTGATTGAAATCGTTTTCCTTGGCATTGCAGGAAGAGAGGCGCGCATTAGTGGAACTGGGCAAAATCGTTTGGGCAAGATAAAGCACCAAATATTCACTTGATCTTTGCGGGAACAGTCCTCGACATAGTAGGATCAATTTCCATGACACGGGTATGATTGAAAGGTATGTAATTTTTTCTTCTAACCTACCCATCTGTCATTTATTTTCAAACCCTAACTATAAATCATTCGAAAAATTATCTGGGTTGCATTGCTTGGTTTCCTGGAAAACAATTTATGGGTTTTTATCTTACGACCTATCCCCAGGTGGGTTCTCAAGGGAGTCATTCTATGAGGACTCCATCTACCCTTTAAGCCTAGGGACTGGTCTCTAACCCTTGCGCCCTCCCTGGTTGGCTTGTTTTCCTGGTTGTGTAAACCCCGTTTGTTGAGCTTGCATACTTTGATACTGTGAGATCTTTCATCCAAGCTGTGCTAGAAATCCTAAACCATCAGATCTACTCTTTGGGCCACTTTCCCTGTTTTAAGGGTCATGTTTCCCAAGGCAGTTAAATTTTATCATTTGTACTAGCACTTGAATCCTGGAACATATTTAATTATCAAGTCACTGTGTCTAAGTACTCATAATCAAATCCTATCTTTATTAAGCCTCCACAGTGACCTTGTTTCCTTAAATATAGGGTTCTCTACCTGTCACCTTACGTACCCTATTTCCATAGCTTGATATGGTGATTGGGTTAAATATCTCCTGTCGGGAGTATATTAGGGTCTCCCCCTTTACTATTTGTGGCTTTGATAGTATAAAGTGAAGAGTGCCTCGATTGGCGTGACAACCAATCCATCTTGGGAATCGAGGCCCTCTTGTGTCACCTCTTTGGTTGCTCGTCCCCTTTGTCATCTTGAATAGGATCATTCACTGGGGAAACTACGAGTAGTGTGATAACATTTTGGCATCATTTTCTGGGAGGTGGAGGCTTACCTTCGGTGTCTGTGAGTGTCCATGTGTTATCTTGTATCTTATCGCACCCGGTATTTTGGTTTGGTGATTGTATTTTTCATTTCTTAATTATTCCAATCACCAGCTTAATTCACACATCTCACCTCTCCTGTGACATTTATCTTTTTGGTGAATTACTTGTGTGGTTCACCTGGCGACTCCACCCTGACTGAGGATCGAACCCAACATATAAATCTTAAATGTATAATTCATAATGGACCCAGATATTTTTCGTGATTTTGAACATACCGTAAAAGATTTAAAAGAGTATAATGAAAGAAATTTGAGATTTAGGTATGAGGATAATTATCAACATAAGTATGGGTATGAACCCGCATATCAAGATTCTTATGATACCCATCATTTTCCTCATCCATCTAATAATTTTTCCCCAAATATCCTAAGTGAACCAATTAGAAAATATCAAACCCAACCAAGGATTTTGGTGAATGATTCTCGCTCAACTCAAGCAAATAGAGCCTTTAGGAAACCCAAGCCATGCCCTTTTGATTTTTCATAAATATATGGGGCACCTCATCTTATGCCAAATGGATACATCAAGAGGTTGCCTCGTTTTGATGGAAATAATGGAACATCTATTGAAAGTCATTTGGATTCCCTCTGGGACTGTATGGAATCTCTGGGTGTTGATGGTGAGGATCTCTATATGCGGTCCCTTGGTGCATCCCTAGAAGGGGATGCCCGTTTATGGTTTGATCATTTTGCCCCAACATCCATCACTGGGTATGACATGTTCATGGATTTGTTAATAAGTGTGTGGGGAGAAAATATTAATGAACCTATGGAATAACAATCAAACAATGAGTGCCTTGATGAAAATCAACTTGATAAATATGATCAGGATATTGATGATGAATTAACTAACGATTGTCCTTGTCAAATTGGTTCCTCTTCTCCCGAGCCAATAGAGTCTCACAAGAAAGTAATGTATAACAATGAGCAAATTTCAACTCCTCGGGATTTTTTCCTCAACATTGACATAAGAGGGGAACTTATCAGAATCTTGTCATCATTACCTGAAGAAGTCACAGATGAAGAGGATGATACTAATGATTTCCATCAAGAAGCATCCATGGTTGATTTTTCCATCAGTAAATCCTTTGAATATGCTCTTGAGAATCCCTGTGTAATTAATGATAGTTCTGACCATGACATTGAAGAAGAAGAAAATGGTAACCACAACCAGACTTCTTTTGAAATGAATTCATCTGATCATTGCGTGCTTATAAATCAAATTTATGAAAATGATCAAGAGGTCGTTGATACAATCCCTAATCAATTATCATCATGTGAATTTAATGATAAATCAATTGAAGAGAAATCTCATAATGAGGATGGGTTAGTGAATCAAACTAATGAAGAGCTTTCCTTAATAGAATCCTCAAACCAATATCTTACTGATTATGGGAAGCTCAGAAACAATCCTTCACTTAACTCATCGATGTTGATATTTTTCCCAATTCAATTTTTGATCAAGATAACTTATTTCAATTTTTGGGGTTGGGTGCTCGCAATAAGTTCTTTCCCTTTTGTCAAATTTCAAGGTCAATCAATCTAAGCCATCTGGGAGAAACTACACATTTTCAAACCACCCTCCCCTCCCAACTTCTTGAATCTACCTTGGGTTTGTGGTTTGGTCAATTTTTTATTTTTTAGATTTTGAATCAGGAGTTTAAGCATTGTCACATGAATGGAGATAAAGCACTTCATTTCCCTTTTCAGTTATCCTTAATGAATAACATATTTCAGTATATCATTCCTTCCTGTTGGTGGCTGGAAAGGGTATATAAAGATTGATTTCATTTTTTCTCCATTTGCAAACAACAGTTGGGGCTAATCACAATATCAGTTTTACTGCATTATAATTTATCCCCATTTGGTTGGTCCATCATTCTTGGAGTGAACAAAATTGATCGTCCTAGTCGGGTAGATGAGGAAGAAAGCTTTATTCAAGGGGAGTTAAATCTCTTGTCACATTTTTTCCCTCTATGCATTTTGAACAACAAGTTCTATGATCCTATTGATATCTTGATGGAGGATGTTTACATCAGTCAATCTCCTCCTTGGCATGATTTCATTTTGCACCATTCCAATACCTTCTCAAATTTTGAATAAGTCAAGAATGTATTGATTTTAAATTCAGTAAGATTTAATCTAATCTTGACTTGTTTTGTTAAAGAACATAAAGGAAGAATCATTAATCAATTTGATGAATGGTTGCACTATATTTATAATTTCACTTAGTACTTGTTTTCCTGGTAGGTTAGATTAGGTAGGAACTGAATAAGCTCACTTGAGCAATAGTCTAGTGTTTTTCAGCCATTGAGTCTGGTATCTTTTCTTTCTTTAAGCTCGCCTTCGAAGCTAGTAGCTAGTCTTGAGTACTTTTCTTTTTTTGTTCCTGCAAAATAATAAAATTTGAGTTTTTGTTAGTAGATTAGTCTTCAATTCAGCATTATATTTTCAATACTATTATTTTTTATATCTATGTATATACATGCATGTTTCTGACGACTGGTCTGCGATTTTGGTATATCTCTTGGAATTTTGCATATACTAGGTACATTTTGAAGATGATGCAAAGCTCGAGTGCATGTTCGAGGATACAAGTAGTAGAGTGATGAGGACCATAGATTCTAAGGTTCTCAAGCGCTCGATTCAGCAGAGCACTTGTCCTAGCTGGAGCCAGATGTTATCACATTTATAGTAGCTGGGGCTACCATATCTTCAAATCATATTCCAGTCCTTTTTTAAGCCAATCCTTTATATTGAGATGTGTTGTAGTCGAGGAGGTTACATTGTTACCAGTGATACATATTATAATATAAGCAAGCAAATACACAGATATAGATACAATAGGCAAGAGATGGGGAGGAAGAACAAGCCTTTATATTACTCAGCAAGATATGCAGAACATTTACATGTATGAACACATCAACTTAACTGTATGAGTAGGCACACTGGCCTATATATATGTTTTGACAGACAGTTACATAACTGATTGTCGGTTAAAATGATCGACCCAACATGTACTAGTCGACTCAAACCATCGACATGTTTTACAAGTAGTTGGGCAGAGGACCTACATGACAGGCCGACTTAGGCTCCTCCAACATCTCCCCCACCACAATTTTTTTCTTCTTCACGAATAAATGAGGAGATGATGTCTCAACTGTAAGTCGTGCATTGTGTTGCTATGGCTACGGGAGACTGGAGCTGGAATATGCTTGCTAGCTTATGCAGACTTCGACGATGGCCTCGACAGAAACTGATAGTTGATGTTGAAAATCCTCCCAAATTTGTAAGGCGTGTTGAATGTCGATGGAGATAGTGGTGAGACTTGAAAAGATCTCCATATTTTCCTGTGTAGATTTATCTTGGAGGTTGATCAGGTCGTGTCCAAAGAGTTTTATCTTGTTTTCAACAGTGGAAAGAAGGCGTCGAAGGTGTGGACGGATCTTCTCGACTTTTAATAGACTGATAGGAGCTTGGTTAATCCATTGCTCTTCTTCTTTCTCCAACTTTGATAGCTTCCTGTTCTCCATGACAATTTGTTCTTCGACTGTTGCAACGAGTGTTTCATCGGAATTTTGTCGCTCCCGGTGAAGTGTGTTGATCAGTTCTTTTGTCCTTTGCATTTGTTCAAAAACATTTCCATAATGCGTCTACCAGTTACGTAAAACTTCTGTTGTTGTCATGGATTCTTCGGTATACTACATGAGCAGACTGTGGGCTTCCATGAAAGTTGTGTATTGATTTGTCATTAAACTGGATGTCCCGACAACTTGATCTCGTTGGTTCTTGACCAATTGTTCTCTTAGCATCGACATGAAATTTTCTAGTATAATGTATGCCTTGTCGAGTGGGTTTGTCATGTCGGAATCCGACGGTAATGGGACGACTTGCTGAGCCAGGTCCTCACACTTAGCCAAAAAGGTAGATTGTCCTGCCTATAGTTGATGCAACTGCTTGTGGGCTTCAAGTCTTCTATGTCGTTCCTCTATGTGGACAGCGTCTACAAGGAGGTCTAGTTCTTATTCCTTGGCATCATGAGGATCATATGTGGCAATCGGTCCAAACTGATCCAAGTGCACTGAGAGTCAAGTTTCCTGCTGGATTTGTTGTAAATGTTGTTGTTGCCTCTACTTGTATTTTTCTTATCGTTTCTTTTCTTTCCTCTATTTTCGCTTGCTTTCCCCTCTTTCCTTGGCGGCGGCTTCTTGCTGGTGATCTGCTCCTTTTTGCTTGTATGTATCTGTTTGTTAGGTGGTGGATTTTGATTGTTTATATGCGATCGTCTGGTGGTCGGTGTCTTGTTCTGCTGCTGTTTCTTGTTCGGTTTGTTCTTGCGCTATTGTTTCTTGGTCGGCTTGTTCTTGTGCTGTTGTTCTGTCTTCTATTGAATGTACTTCTGGAGTTGTACTAGTACCGTCAGCAGGGGTGGGGGATGGAAAACTGGAATCGACCAGGGCCGATGGTGAAATGGTCGACGATGAATATGGGACTTCTTCTGCTGGTGGTGAAGGTGGGGAGTCGGGGCTGCCTGACGGATCCAGAGTGCCTTGGGGAAAAGAAACTTCAGGGGCAAGTGTTTCAACTGTCTCTTCAACTGGGTCAAACATTTATGGGGAATCAACTGTGGGTTGAGGTGGAGTAGGATGTTCCACAGTTGGTTCAACTGGTAAGGGTGTGAAAGATGAGGTTGTACATGCGAAAATGTTGCTTGTCGGATCAGGATTTTTTTCTAGTCGTTTTTTGGTATATTCGACAATTTGGGGTTCTGGGTGAGCTGGTTGGTCGAGTACGGGTTTGTCGAGCGGGGCTGAGACAGTCTGGTTACTTTGTTTGGCGACGACATTTTTCTTGGTAATTAACATTCGCCAATGGGGGAAGAGTGAAGGGAGATGACTAATAAAATTATTCAAGTTGTTATCGGAATGGATCTTAGCTCTCAATGGATGGGGAAGTTGTTGTACAAAGTCGGGGATGGATGGTTGGGGTGGAGGGACGATGGGAGATGGAGGGGTCGAGATAATTTCTTCTTCCATGACGATGGTTGGAGATGGAGGAGGTGGAATTTGTGTGAGGTCGACATGGGGCTCGACCACATGATTTATTTTCTTGTGTGGGGGTGGTGTCAGATCCTGAAGATTTTCATCTTCAAAAAATTTCTTAAATTGTTCTTCGACCGGTACTTTGTTTTTTGCAGCTTCCTCTAGGATATGTGTAGCGTAGTCGTAGATTTATGCATTCTATTCTTCCGTCGGCTCTTGAAGGATAAGCTTATGCTTCCCTTTTCCTTGTGTGTTAGTCTTCTTTTTCTGCTGGGCTTGGAATATCTCGTAGGCTAGTTGACTCATATTTTCTTAAGTAAAGGGATATTCTAGACGTGGAATATATGACTGGTTGCTTTCTTCCGACCGTTATGCTGCTATTGGTGGATCCTGATGTGCCATCATCACAATCCCTAGAGGATTCATCTCGACAATCTGCTCATCCTGGAGGGTAATGTGTTTAAGTGAAGTCGAACTTCATAGTCTTCTTCCTTTTCGGCATCCGTCAAGGGTTTGACTATTGTCAGGTCGACTCTTTGTGCATGTGGAGGTATTGGGATACTTGTGTTTGATTGTATACTGAGCTCGGTTAATACCTCATCCGTCGAAGGGTAAATATCCAGTGCTTTTGCTGCTCCGGCCGCTCCTTGTAAGTGCCAGACCAACGTGTGATCAAGGGCCAACTAAATATGCGCGGTCGGTGGTATACTTTGTCAGATATTCTATGGAACTCTCCATCTAGTTGTCTTAACTTTAAGGTTATGGAACCAACTGTTGAGCCAAATCTTGGTTGTCATTGCTCCAAGCCGACATCCTCCCTATGTGAAACAACAAAATTTTTCCATCAATACGCCTTTATCTGCTGTAAAATATTTGTTTCCCGTAGGTCGAAGATGTGCCATCGCAATCCAAATTAATAGTGGCGGGTACCGAATGCTCGATCCATCTTCCTGGCATTTATAACATACATTCCTTAAAATCTCGGCTAAATGGTCTTCCCAGTTGTAGACTTTGTTGTGCGTCGCAACATTTTGAACGACCTCCAGCATGTCTAGTTTGAGGTCAGAGCCTCGACCAGAACTTGTGAGTGCAGTCGACACAATTCATGCTGCTATCTTATGTGTGTCGTAGAGTATCTGGTTTACGACCAACCCTCTTGAATTTTTACCTATAGGGGTGGCCATGAATTCCTTAACTAGTGTCGGGTTTGGACGCATCGGAACTATGTCACCCTTATTGGATAAACAAATAATATGATGGAAGAGTTCACCATTTATTTCGATAGAGATGTCGAAATAGAGCTTGTCGTAATTATGATATCTTCTCATGATGAATTGGGCAATTAGATCTTTTAAATCGATGAAGTTGTCTACTAAGGGTGCATTCATGTATTGTAGAATTGTAGCGGTCTAAAGTCTCTACGCTTCTTCTCTCCATCTACCATTTGATTCTTTCCCCCAGTCAACAATGTCATTCCAGATCCGTTTCCATTGCTGTTCCGAAACCTTGGCGTTTCGAACAAGCTGCAGTTGGGTCTCCAATGGTGTGTGGGATTTTTCTAGCTGTCGGACTTTGGCTGCTGCAGATCTGGTCATTGCCTGACATTTCTTGGGTGCCATTGTTTTTGTAAGGTTCTCAAGTTCATAAGTTTGTTCGAATGGTTCAGGCTGCTCTGCGTTATGGAGTTCAAGCTCTTGGAAAAATAGTAACCAAGATTCCTCGAGCCCGGTAATTATAGCGGGGCAGGCCAGCACGGGGGAGCACAGAGTTGGTAGAGGCATTGATTGTAGGGTTGGTGATGCAATTAATTTTGATTGACAGCTTGTCGAGTCCTCGTCTGGCGCACTTCGCATTTTATTCTCTACGTGTCGGACTTCACAAGTGCCTTTCTCTATCGTTTCTTCGTCGGTGTGATGTCGGTGCGCGTATTTAGATTTGTTATGTCGATCAGAAATAGGTTGTCGCGGCAGGGATTCTCTTTCGACATGTGCTCGTCGGCTTGGCCTTTCTTGTCTATGTTGGTCATATCGTCGGTCATGCTTTGGAATTTGTTGTCTGCAGCTTTTTTCATTTCCTTGGCTAGAATTATCTCTCTAGTATCTTGTCATGATGTCGTTTTTATAAGACTTGCTTTTGAATGGTTGCTTATAATGTTAATCTCCCAAGGTAGTTATAATAGGTTTTTTTTCCATGCCTTATACCGCTTCAATCGGGCGCCGTTGACAATTTTCTTGAATATACTTCCTTGTAGTGTCTTTTGTTGGCTTGAGCCAATTGTACTGATTTCTTCGACAATATACGAACCCATCCATTCTGTGTGCAAATTTTTCGGTTTACCTTTTACACGGTTGTTGTATAGCAGTGCCAAACCACCAACTGATATATTCTTGTGCTTGATATTTCTATCATGCCAGGATTTTTGCTATTGCTTTTGTATTTCTTGGTGATGTATGGAAATCTGCCGGCTTTTGTCGAGCTTCGACGGTTGAAACAGTCGTTCTTTTCTAACATTTTCGACATCAATGTGTAGTGCTTTAGCAATTTTGGGAGCTTGTTGTCGAAAGTGTAAGGGGACAACTGCTTCTTGACCATATACCAAATTGAATGGGGTCTAACCTGTCATTCTTTTGTATGTTGTTCTATATGCCCATAGCACGACAAGTATCTGGTCGTCCCAGTCATCCTTGTCGATATTGCACATTTTTGTTAAACCTTTAGTAAGTGTTTTATTAAAGGCTTCTACGGTGTCATTGGACTGCGGGTGATAAGAAGTACTTATCCTGTGCTCGATTAAAAATTATTTTGTAAGAGTGGCAATTGTTTTACAAACAAAGTGATTTCCCTAGTCACTGATCAGTGTAAGTGGACATCCAAACCTTGTGATAATATTCTCATATATAAATTTTGCATCTACCTCACTCGAGCAGGTTTCGACAGGTTCTTCCTCTGCCCATTTAGTGACATACTCGACTGCAGTGATGATGTATTGCGCTCCTGTTCATCTGCCAAGTATTGGGAATGGTCCAATAAAGTCTATTTCCCACATTTCGAATGTCCGAATTGGATTTACAGGCATAAGGAGCATTTATGTACTTGGCAGAGGTCGGCCCGTTTGCTGACATCTATGACATTTACTTACAAAATCTCAACAGTCTGTGTGCATTGTCAGCTACCAAATTCCAGACTGCATAATATTTCTTGTTGTAATGTCGGCTTGATAGTGTCCTCCCATCAGTCCATAATGTGCCTCTGTAAGTATACTTTGTCGTTCATCGTCGAGCGCACATCGTCGTAATATGTCATCAAGGCCGAGTTTATAAAGGAATCAGTTGATTAGAGTGTAGGGTGCAACCTTCATTGCGAGAATCTTCTTTTTATTTTCTGGAATTCCTTTTGGTGCATATCCATCCTCTAGGAATTGTGCAATATCCGCTAGCTCTAAGGGGACAACTTCAATTCTAAACAAGTTCACGTCAGGTAGTTCATCTTCAATACCTGTCGGCTCTTCTCCCGTGTCGATTCTCGACAAGTCGTTGGGTCCGACATTTGCTTTTCCTGGCCGAACTATCACTTCAAACTCTAATTCTTGAAATAGTAGCAACCAACGACAAGTCTTCCATGATGTAATGGCTTATTGACTAAGTATTTGAGCGCTTGATGATTTATATAGAACACAAACGGGTTAGCCAATAGATAGTGTCGGTATTTCTGCAATGCAAATACCATACCCAGTGCTTCTCTTTCTGTCGTCGAATAATTTCTTTCTACTTTGTTCAAAGTTTTGATGCTGAAGGCATTAGGGTAATCCATTCCATCATCACCTGGTTGTGTTAAAATTGCGTCAACTGCTATGCCCGATGCGTCGATATGCACATGGAACTTGATCGACCAGTTCGGGAATCAAAGTATAGGTGCTTCGACAAGTTTTCTATTCAAGATGTCGAACGATGTATTACACTCATCGATCCACTTGTACTCTTGATTTTCTTTTATTAATTCTTCCAAGGGATATGTCATGTCAGAATAATGTCGGATAAACTTTCGATAGTATCCCATGTGGACCAACAGGATTTGCACTTGTTTAGAGTTGACTGGTGGCTTTAGGTTGAGAATGATCTTGATTTTGGCATAGTCGACTTTTATGCCTTCCTTGCATATGACATGACCCAATAATATTCCGATAGGAGTTGCGAAAATGCATTTCTTTGTGTTCAACGAGAGTTGAATTTGTCGACATCTTTCTAGCATCAGCCGAAGCCATTTGCAGTGATCCCTAAAGATGGAGTATATCGTCTAGTCGTCAAAGTATACAGCCATAGTTTTATAGATATACTCTTGGAACGCTTTAACAATAATTCTAGAGAACACAGCCGATGCATTCTTTAGACCAATCAACATGAATTTATAAGCAAATGATCTGAATTCACAGACAAATGTAGTCCTTTTCTGATATTCTTTGGCAATGGGTACTTGGTTGTACCCGAAAAATTCGTCAGTGAATGAATAACACTCATGATCTACAACTTTATTAATGATTTCATCAGCGAAAGGAGTAGGAAAAGGGTTAGTGAGTGTTACTTTATTAAGTTCTCGAAAGTCGACACTTATTCACAGTCGCGTCAGATCGTGCTTCTTCGGTTGTACGACCATCAGACTTTCCCATTCTGATTAATTGATTGAATAGATGATTCCTACGGCAAGCATGTTGTCGATCTCCTTTTTGACAATGTCCTTTTACTTGTGTGCAAGTTTGTATGGTCTTTTCTTTACTAGCTTGGCATCTGGCTTGATATCAATCTTCATCTCTCTCATCTCCTAGACCAGGCCTTTGAGATCTTTGTAATCCCGCACGAATACTTCTTGAAATTCTTTGAGGAGGCTTGTAATTTTTTATGTTTGCTCCTCATTCCAGTAATCACCAACTTTCGCCATTTTTGGTCTGTCATCGTTGGATATGTCGATTTCTTTTATTTTGACTTTCGCATCCATCCTTTCTGGTGCTCGGCTATCATTTATCGGTCGTTCACCTTCTTTGATCTGTGTGAATTCCTGTGGAAAGTCTTGTTCAGTTAATATTTGTTTAATATTTTAGGATCTTCTTTCTCTACGATCTCCACTTTGAAAATTGTTCTGACTGGCTTCGACATGCCACTGGATGGTCGTGTTTCCATTGGAAGCTCTTTCTGATTGTTTTCTATGTTTCTAGTTGTAATCATGTCAGATGTTGGACTTCTATCGACTGAATATTATTGCAGGTAGCGGTTTGTCGAATAAGTGGATGCTTATCCGTTGGTACCACATTGTTCGTCATTTGCAGAAACTTTTTGACTTGGTTGCTCACTTCAATTAACTACTCTTCCTTTGGAGGAAATTGGAAATCTTTGATGAAATTTTCCTTCAGCTCTTTCCAAATGAATGTTTCTCTCCTTGCCTCTTTCATTTTGTAACATTTGTTAGGCAAGTCGCCGAGTGTGTTCAGAAAGAGATGCGGCTGTGCTCTTTCATCTTTATATTCTAGTCTTCTCTACTCCCTTTCACAGTTTTTGATATGAATTTCAGGGTCTTGCCCTTGTGTGAATATCGGGATTATTGCTTGAGATGTCAGTTTCTTACCTCCAAACCTTTCAACAAAATATGTCGATGTAGTGGTTCATGTTTGGAGTCTTGACTGATGCGTGTCCCACCATCTCACAGCTTGTCCTGTAAATGTCTCTACCAGACTCTGTAATCGCCCTTGTTCTCCGGCATTCTTTGAAACTTCTTCGACATGTACAAATGGATATTCTCGTTCTTTGTATCACAGCGGAGGAGTATGTGACGAGTCATTCTTTGCTAGTGCTAAAGTTGGATATTCGCGTATTTTTATTTCGAGTATATTTGGAATGGTCGAGATAGAGAAGCATTTCTTAATTTTCTTTTTAGGAATGGCTTCAATTTTCCAGCATTCTTTCGCTTGTAGTTCATAATTTTCTATTTTCCAGTCGTACAGTTCGGCGTCGGAGTTGTATCCGACCGATGCACGATCTCGAAGATAGAGTTCTCCTTATGCATTGGGTTCAATATAATCTTCATTATTGTTGATTCGATACAGCTGTCATATGTCATTATCATCCTCCATTGGTTCTGACCACGGTTCTCCTTGAGATGGGAAGATAGGTACTGTCACCTTTTGACCGTTTCCTTTAAGTTTAATTCGACCTTTATCAAGTGAGATCGATGCTTTCATTTTTTTTCCCCATGGTCGACCAACCAGGGCTGGGAATGAACTGGCTCCATCTTTTGGATTTATAATTTCGAAGTCGACTTTTGTCACTATGCCTTTTATGGAAGTTTCGACATCTCTCCACATGCCAATTGGTTCAATCAGACCTTGGTCAACGAGTTTCAAAAAAATGCTTGAATCTTGAAGTTGAGGTCGACCTAATTGTTCCCAAGTATCACGAGTCATGATTTTTTTTTTCCTCGGAAAAAAAGCGTAATTTTATTCAGCAGCGGTGAAAAAATTACATTCTGTATATGCATAGAAGCATTCGGTTATCCAGTTAAGGATAAAAAAAAACACGGCCAACTATAATTTGATTCTATACACCCGTCCAGTATGATATGTATCACGAGTCATGATATTAACTTGCGAACCAAAATCAAGGCCAACCTGTTGGAAACGGTATCCATTTATTTCGAGGTTGACAAGAGGGTCGGTATCATTCTTGTCTTTTTGGTTCAGTCGACATATATTTTTAGCTTGTCTTAGCTCGACAGATTTATTTTTAATATTATGCAACAAGTAAATTAACTTCCCGACAACGTCTTCTTTAGTTATTAGATTGACCAATTCATTAATACCTTCCCATCGAACTTCCTCATTATCTTCTTGTGCTGCTATTTCATGGAATATATCAGATGCATTCTTAAACATATATTTTTTCTTATTTGGATTCGGATAATCCTATTTATTTATTACTTTTCTTATTTGAGTATTATCATGACCAGTTCGAGTACCTTGTCTTGTTACAATTTGCAGATTCTTTGTTCCAATCACATCACATTTGGGAACACAGTACAAGACATTAACATTCTTTTTATTTGTAATTTTTTCAAGCATAGCAAGGAAATCCTCCAAGAAGTGATCCCCTACTCCACATTTTGTACAGAATTTAAGATCTGTTCAATCTTTATAAGGACAATCTGCATGGCGATGTCCTTCACTAAGACAAGTGTAACATTTCCCAGGTCGTCGAGGTCGGAAATCTCGACTACCATTTCCGCGACCTCGGCCTAGGAATCCTCTACGTCGCTTGTAATTGTCATTGCGGCGATCATATCTTCGGTCGTCATATCTTGGATATCTATCATATCTATCATTTCTATCATTCCGGTCGTATCTATCAATTCTATCATTCCGGTCATATCGATCGCTACTTTTGTTCCTGTCATTTCTCTGGTCGACAGCATTGGTCTGGTATACTGCATGGTAATTTTGCTTGTTCTTTAGATTCAAATGGCATTCTGTTACAGAATGAGTACTAACTTCACATATCTGGCACCACTTATCTTGAATGTTCTTCATGCTATAAGGGCAGTCTTTTGTTGCATGCAAGTCGTAATATTGACAAATATCATAGAAGCATCTTGTCTGAACAAGTTGAACATCTTGTCGTGGTCCTCCCAACGACAATGGTATTTTGTGTGTCCTGCAGTGGAACATTTGGTACACCAAACTTTTGCTCCTCTCAAATTGATATCCCATATGGATTGCTGCATGTTGTCCAGTCGTTCCTCAATATGTCCGTCAAAAGGCGCCAGAGGGTAGTCGTCATCCATTTCAATTTGTAGAGCCTTTGTGAGGGCATCTTCATATGTGGTGAAATTCTGCCAGTGGACGTGCACTTTGATCTTTTGTAAGATTCCAGCCACGAACCATTGGATCAAGAGTTTTTCCTCAATATCATAATCAATCTGGCTCAGGAGGACTTTAAATCTTTTATCACACTCCGTTATGGTTTCTGTCGGTTTGTGTACAGTGGTATTTAACTTTTCAGCATCCAGGTACTTCACATCTGGAGTTTTGAAGAAAGATAAGAAAAGTTGTTTGATTTGTGCCTTTGTCGCATTTGGTGTTTTAATAATATATCCCATATACCAGGTGAGTGCCCCTTTTCGCAAAGAGACAGCAAACTACGCCATCTGTCGGTTGTCATCATTAAGTGCATTGGCTCCCCATATTGATTCGCATACAAACCAATGTCTCTAAGGATCTTCATCACCCTCGTAGAATGGAAGGTGTGTTGTTGTATGTGTCATGTATACTATTAGTGCGACCTCTAAACTGATTGGTGGAGTCGGTGGATTATTTTCAGTGCCATAATTAATTGCTTGGGTAACCTCGACGGGTATTATTGCCAAATGTGTATTGAGAGCGGGTTCTTCACCTTCAATGCCAGTGGTTGGAACTTCGATCGGTTTGTTGGGTTTCAGAATTCGGCTTTCTACAACTACTTCTGTCAAAATCCAGGTAAAATTCTGCTCAATCTAGATTTCGCTTCTCCTCGGATCTTCCGAAGAACTCAACGATTCACTTAATGCTAGTAGTGGCAGGGGGAGCGCTTCCGCACGATCTGAATAGAGTAGGTGAAAACTTCTATTTGAAAACTCGAGATGAAAAAGTGACCCAATTTCCTTCTTCTGGTTGATGAATCAACAGTCTTTCGACTTCATCACCTTCATTGCTTCGTCAACTCCAAATGCCCGACTCACCAACGTGAAGTCCTAAATCTTCTTCGACAATATCCTGCACTCGAACACTCTGAGTTAGATGCAACAGAGAATGTGGCGTTATTACCTCGGGCATGTTTACTTGGAGAGCACTACCACGCTGTATCCACATCGATGAAAAGTCTTCATCAATGCCCCTTTCTTGTCGAGCTCAACTCGACTCTGGTGGATTTCCTTCCTCATCTATCATGATGCCCGATCTTCATTTTTTTCGGAGCACGCTTGCCTGCTCCCTTAACTCTTCTCTCATTTTTCTCCTCTTCTCCCGCTCAACCTTTTGGATATCTGGAGTGCTTTTGTGACTCATTGCTCTATCTTTGTCGAATTTGTCAGATCTTTCACTGCTGGTCATGTCGCCTTTTCATTTTTCAACCTTGGTCATTCATCTACTCCATCAAAACATGTTTGGATACCCCCCCAATGTCGGCCCGAAGTTCTCTAGGAAACTGGGGAAGTACGGAACTTCATTTGTTCAAGAAATACTCCCACTCTCGCTCTTGTATGAATTTCTCCCACTTTCTTTATTTTTCTTCCCAATTTGAGTTTGGATGTGGCAGAGACAACAAGGGTCGAGTATCGACAATATGCGCTACGCCTTTGTCGATCAGGAACTTGAACAGAAGTGTCGGCAAAGAACACAGAAAATGGTCGGTTAGGCCGGTGTAGAACCTTTTCTGCATGTCGTCAACGGACACTCGCTCTTCAATCGCACATTCTTCACAGAACTCGTCAGCAATCTTGCACCATTCAGATAGATTCGTACGACCTCCGTTGATCAACTTTTTGATTAACTTGCGCCCTTTCTCATCTACTAGTCTTTTCATCCAGGATCTTCTTCAACACAAGCGGCATAGATTCCACGAACTTTTCATGTGTCTCAGAAAAGATTTTTTCTCTTGCTTGAGAAATCATTAGCTTGTTTATTCTGGCATAATTTTGCAGGTAATTAGCAATATTTATCTCCCACCAATCCTTAATCTCTTGCTTGATATCATTGATCATGCTCGCTATCATCTTATGTATGCATCACTGGCAACATAACCAATGTTGTAGTCGAGTGGGTTACATTGTTACTAGTGATACATATTATAATATAAGCAAGCAAACACACAGATATAGATATACTAGATAAGAGATGGGGAGGAAGCACAAGCCTTTATATTACTCAGCAAGATATGTAGAACATTTACATGTATGAACAGATCAACTTAACTCTATGATTCGGCTCACCAGCCTATATATATGTTTTGACAGACATTACATAATTGATTGTCGGTTCAATTGACCGACCCGACATGTATTGGTCAACTCAAACTGTCGACATTTTTTACAAGTAGTCGGGTGGAGGACCTAGTCGACAGGTCGACTTAGGCTCCTCCAACAAGAGCAGCCCATGAGCAAACAATACAGCCTTATGCCATGATTGAGACTCAAGAACTCATATTTGATGACCGATGTAGCCATTTTTTCCATACAGAGCAGTATGCAATGTCCAGATGTGTAGCAGCAGTTTTCCAGTTGTCAGATGATGGTTCAGATAGTTTGCACATGTATATGACCCAGCAGGTATATTGATGTGTATTTGTTTATATTGCTTTTATGGTCGTTATGATAGCATGATGCAGCATTTAGTGGTCATGATCTAGCGGTATATCTATATATTATGGACATGGTTTTTATATTATATCTATATGGTCTATAGTGCTCAGAATTGTGAAGTTCTTGTCTATACTCATTAGTTTTAACCTCCTTAGGAGAATGGATGTGATCATTCCCACCATTATATGGATTGCTAGTTTTGGTAGTGGATAGCATCCATGTTTAGTTGTGTCTCGGTTCTACGTAGCCTAAGTTGTGTTGGATAAAACCCGAAGCAGATAGTACTACCATCATTACATGTATCTGGAAACTATTGTATATCTTATGATATCCCATTGAAATGAAATTCAAAAACTGTGTTTCTAAGCACAATGTAAGAAGGGTTATTGAAATGTAAAATCCCCAAAGAAGGGATATCAAAGGCCTAATAAAAGCAGTGGTTAAATGTATGCCAAATCTAAAGACTGTTGGCCATGGAAATTAATTGAAATGAAATGAAAGGCCCAAATAAAGAAATGGTTAAATGTATGTTAAATCCAAATATTGTTGGCCTTGTATGTAATGATTAATTCCTCACTGAGCCTACGGGTTGGGATGTGAGATGGAGTAAGGGACAACTAATTCTAAGTGTCCCCTAGAGTCTTGAGTTATGGTTTATCGGGAACCTATTCATAGCGGCTCTAGAAAATATCCTCACGGAGCTGAGTTAGCTTGGATGTGAGTTGTAGACATCTGCCAAGGTTGAATAAACACTTCCCAAACAACTTATTCCATTTGTGAGACACTGCCATCCCCTGTGTTATCTTTATCCAACATATGCTTGAGTGTGTATTCCCTTTCCTACATCCAAAGTATCACAGTGTTGAGTTAGTACAGTAATCCCTTAGCCTAACCTTGTATTTGTCCACCTCCACCCATTACTAGCAAATTGATCACAACCATGAAGTGAGTATATCCTTGAGGTTCTGTTCTGAGCTATTATTATTTATAAAGTTTACATTGAATATTTATCTTGTTTAAAACCGTTAATGAAATGTTACTTTATGTTTAGAGTCTTGCTATCTGAATGATTAATGAAGCATGTCTTATCCAATTACACTTGCAGCATTTTGATGATTTAGCCTGGGTCAGATTATTGGTCAGTTTGACCAAGTCAAACACAGGACATGAGATGAGTTAGACCAGTGATTCTATGGATTGATTATATATGGTCTTTTATTTCCCATCAGGTGGTTCCATGCAGCAGTTATAGGTTTCAGATGGTGATTTGTGATATTTTTATGATTTTGATCATTTACAGATTTTTTTTTTTTATCTCCTTGGGCATGGTTATGGTTTTAGATGATTATACAGTTATCCACATGGTGTATGAGTATTCATATTTACTGCATTTGGATCGGCTGAGTCCATTGGGATACTAAGTTTGCAGTTTCGGGCATTTTCAGTTTATCACTTCAGTGAAGATTTGCCATTAAAAATGGCCTGGCATAGCAGTTTGACTTTTTATTTGGTTCACCTAGGGCGCTATAGAGGGAGTGTGGGGTCCAGCCACTTGTTTTTACTATATTACCATACTCCCATACATTTTGGTGCAGTCAGTTTTGGCCCCGAGTGATCAGGCAGTAATCTACAAACATTTTTATCTTTTACAGGTGATTTACAAAGGAACAAAAAGTGGTAAATTGGCTACAGAAGAATTCGATTTGGGATACCGAGGCAAGGAATTGGCACGAGGTTGGTTTATATGATGTGTGTGATTCTTCCCACACCTTCCAGAGTAGGTTACAACATTCAGTGGGGCCCACACACTCTCTGGGCTTACTTTTATGATTTTATTGTGTCTTTGAGGGGGCACGATTTGGCCATGTGGTCACAATATTGTACCTTGATGATACTATTTTATGTTATTGTACCATGGGGACACACTAGAGAAGGAATATATCACCTCCTAGACCCACCATGAGCTTATGATTAAGTCACTTTTATGCGGTATGTCCCCCCTAGGGCAATTTAGCTAGTGCGCCCTCTTCTATTTTTGAGTTGCTCCATGTACTATATGTTGAGCTCATCTCAACCGCTGATTATAACTTATGTATCTTTTAATCCCAACCACTCATTAAAAAGGTGGTTAGGGTTTTGGTCTCTCCCATTGCTATTTATATGAGAGACTCCCCTCATTGTAAAGGGACTTTTGGCTCTTGGCTACTGGACTAAAATATATTTTTGCAAACTCTTGTGATATGGTTATGGGTGTTGGATATGTTGATTGAAACTGTTCTTCCATTGCATTGAGGATCTTCACATCTATTTTCCTCATAAAATAACCACCAAGTTGGTGGTTATTTTGCACATCTATTTTCCTCATCTTACCTACAGGTGAAGAAGTCGAATTGGAGGAGGGGCGCACTAGCTGAGGAGACTCTCCTTGTCTCTCTCTCTTCTTTTCGTCTGGTTCAGGGAGTATCATTGTCTTTGTACCTTTTAATCTTTGTTATCATTTCGTCATTTGCATTTACCTTCATTGTTGCTTGCTGATTGAAATCGTTTTCCTTGGCATTGCAGGAAGAGAGGGGCGCATCAATGGAACTGGGAAAAATCGTTTGGGAAAGATAAAGCATCAAATATTCACTTGATCTTTGCGGGAACAATCCTCGACATACTAGCATCAATTTCCATGACACAAGTACGCTGCAAGGTATGTAATTTATTCTTCTAACCTACCCATCTATCATTTACTTTCAAACCCTAACTATAAATCATTCAAAAAATTCTCTGGGTTGCATTGCTTGGTTTATTGGAAAACCATTTATGGGTTTTTATCTTATAGCCTATCCCCAGGTTGGTTCTTAATGGCGTCATGCTATGAGGACTCCATCTACTCTTTATGCTGAGGCACTGGTCTCTAACCCGTGCGCCCTCCCTGGTTGGCTTGTTTTCCTGGTTGTGTAAAATCTGTTCATTGAGCTTGCATACTTTGATACTGTTAGATCTTTCATCCAAACTGTGTTAGAAATCCTAAACTATCAAATCTACTAGTCTTTGGGCCACTTTCCCTGTTTTAAGGGTCACGTTTACCAAGGCAGATAAATTTGATCATTTGTACTAGCACTTGAATCCTGGAATCATATTTAATTATCAAGTCACTGTTTCTAAGTACTCATAATCGAATCCTGTCTTTCTTAAGCCTCCACAATGACCTTGTTTCCTTGAATATAGGGTTCTCTACCTGTCACCTTACGTACCCTATTTCCATAGCTTGATCTGGTGATTGGGTTAGATCTCTCCTGTCGGGAGTAGATCAGGGTCCCCCCATTTACTATCTGTGGCTTTGATAGTATAAAGTGAAGAGCGCCTAGATTCACGTGACAA
Source organism: Larix kaempferi (assembly GCA_027924585.1). Classification (NCBI taxonomy): domain Eukaryota; kingdom Viridiplantae; phylum Streptophyta; class Pinopsida; order Pinales; family Pinaceae; genus Larix; species Larix kaempferi. The sequence continues at coordinate 5,149,200 of BSBM01000074.1, read as the reverse complement.
CCAATCCATCTTGGGGATCGAGGCCCTCTTGTGTCACCTCTTTGGTTTCCCGTCCCCTTTGCCATCCTGAATAGGATCATCCACAAGGGAAACTACGATTTGTGTGATAACACCACCCTTTTACAATAAGACTTAACAACAAAACTCCAACTCAGAAAAATAAAGGGTGTCAGTCGCAGCTAAGAATGCACCCGATTACGACAACTCACATGAAACAATTGCAAGTGCACCAAAAATTATAATTTGCAGGTTACAAAGTGGAATGCGAAGTTGGATTTGCCTTCAAAGAGGAATCATTTACCTATGTTGTTGCAGATATGCCTTTGAACTTGAATGCTCTGACAATTCTTTGATGTGGTGCCAAGGTTACTAATGTCTTATGTATCTCTCTCAATCAACTGCTCTTCACAATAATTTATTTTCTCACAATCTATGGAAATATTTGCAATACACTCTTCCATGCATTATACCAACTGAAACAAGCATATATGGTGTCCATTTTTGCAATACACGGGCATTTCTAATCCAAAAAATGGTCAGCTATATTGAATCAAACTTGGATTTGTTGAGCTCTCAAGATTAAGAAAACCCATAGTTCTCTAAATCCTGTGGTGATTGATGATGCTCCAATGATGTTAGCACTCAAAGAATAATGTAGATCTCTACCAATCCTATGCAGCAGAAGCACCAAGCTTTGAAAGAAGTCTCATGCAACAACATAGGAACCACATAGTCACCCAATATACTTCATGCATGTCTTAGGTTTAGACCACCTCTACAATCTCTATTTATTGTTCTTGGGCATTGTTGAAGCAATGCAATATAACACAAAATATATATGTTTGAAACTCCTAATGAGAGGGGTTCACTTATGGTCAAAACATCTTCAATTTCATCTTCGTACCTGCACGACTTCCAATGCACCAACAGTCAGATTAGGGTTCATTCCACACAACAAAAGGGAGGCGCACACTCACTCCAACATTCACCAGTCTCTAAAAATGAATTGAAATGTAGCAACACATTCATGACTTGGCCAGGCAACTCCACGTTGCTCCAACAGTCTGTTCTTCAATAGTGATAGTTCTAGCTCTTGGCAGCTCCAACTCCAGCAATAGTTTGCAGTTCTCGGCAATAGTGGAGAGATTTCCACGCAAAAGGAGATCGGGTCAATACCACTCTCAACAATTCAATTCTTCACAAATTAAATACCACTTTAACAGCTACTCATCACATGAAATAGTAACGTAATCCAACAGCCTTCAGTTGCGGGTCACAGGTCACGCTCAACAAAGAAGAAAGGCCATACTTAAAATATTTGGCAGCCATCTTCTACCAGGTGAAGACACCAATTAGGGATCCAACCTTTTCTTTGAGTGTCCCGAGGAAGAGATGTTGAAATTTGTAGAAATGGTTAATAAACAAGTTATTACGACGTGCTAGAAATCAATCCCACTACCACAAGTTCTCAGTGATCCAACCCAGTGGGCATCATATGATGCACATGGAAAAGTAGGTGTATCAACAGAAACAATGATAGACCCAACAACAACCTTTTAAGAAAATACCAACACAGCCATTCAACTCTCATTAAATGATGGTATTCAACAATAAAGAGAAAACAAAATATACTCAGCTCCAGGCCGCAGAATTCAACGCAACAATAGCTCTTCTTTTGTCAGCAATAATCCAATGCTCCAACGCATTCATTCACCATTAATTTGCAACAATGAACCAGTCTTCAAATATTAACGATCCAGTAATGGAACTCAAGGTAGATACACCACGCACATTTAAATGCAGCTCGATATTTGTTGGAGTGGGTTGAGGGCCATGGCAGGAGAATTTCAATAAGTGCAATTGTATGTCACTATTGAGCCATAATTGCCCAACGTCTGCACTAACAAAAACACACAATAATGGAAAACTGAAATGTGAAGCGAATGCACTTATTAGGAGTCTCACATAGACCAGGATTTAGGGTTTCACACAACTCTCCATGCGTAGGTCTTAATCAACTTCTCTACAAGAAGGTCTCACCACATGTTTCTCCACATTCACGGCTACTTTGATATGTGGATACAGCGAGACATAGCTTCATTTCATGGCAACACCAGTGCTCATGGATCCTCCTCAGGGTACAACAGTTCCGTCTGGGAGTACATCATCTTTCACAACGACTTTAGTATCGACAATTTTGTAGTTTTGCTGCCCATGACAATAAAAAATTATGACACGTGCTTTCTTTTCGACAATATCAGTTCACGTTGTTGCATTCTGGATCTCCTCCCTCTCTATCGTTGTCTTGTTGGTTACATTCAATCATTGATTATGTTGATTACGAACGAGTCCTTTCCTCTGTATGTTGGTGTTTGTTAGACAATTTCTCTAGGTGCACCTTTTAACCCAGGTTCAAATCTGAAGCCAACGGCTGGTAGATTAAGTAGTTGACGTCCTCCTTCGCGACACATGATCTCTTATGATGATCGAGACATGGATTCACACAAATGGATTAGATGAGAGTTGTAGGTTAAAACTAGATGCAGAGCTTTACTCTATTTAAGGAGCCGACATTTGGCTTGGCTTACCAACAGTTGGAGGAAATATACCACAATGCGAGAAAGTCGCAGAATAGTCTGGAGGACCGTAGGATCATACAATCACACTCTCATCATAAAAAGGACACAAAAGGGCAACACGGGCTCATGCAGGTCTGAAGATAATGATGGCCAGGTACATAGGCTGAGACTAAACGAAAGTAGGTATGTTGGAGGAAAAATTGAAAATGCTCTGTAAAGAGAGAAGACCAGGGAGGATATTCGAAATAGGGTTTCCTCAGGAATCTAAGAATAATGTAGGTCTGACAGAGCACACTGGAGGACATAACTTAAAGCTTTGATATCACTATTAGGTTTCCCAATAGGGTAAACAAATAGATTGGCTAAATACAAAGCCAAATAAAGACCTAAAAGATAGAAAAAACATATATTACATTTTGATTAGCTAGATTGTACATGTATATATACAACTATATATGACCCTTGGATTTATATTCCAAGGCATCTCTTGGACTTCTAAGACTTCACCTATGAGCCGTGTTTAAGGCCTCTCGAACTTCGAAAAAAGTTTGTGTGAATCCCATTCACAAGTACAACAAAGTTTGTAGAACAAACACGACTCATTATCCAATTTGTTACATCAAGATTAAGCCTAATCTGAAGATGGACAAGCATAAAAAAATCCGAACTAGCCCAATTTGAAGAAGGACAAACCTAAAAAAATCCGAACTAACCCAATCTTAAGCCTTCACTAGATCAAGTTTTTTTAAAGTTTTTTTAATACCATAGACAGTACTCAATTGCATGGGTAGATGTAGACTTAAATCCACGTGGAACTCATAAAATCAAAAAAATTAAACTCAATATACATTCATCTTAAACCCTCGAATCCCTTTGGATTGATAGAGTGGATTTAAGATGGATAATAAACTTTATTACAGCATTGGATTTTATTAAAAATCATGTTCACTAAAACAAAAATAAAAATAATATTCATTTAAACCAACAAAAAAAACCAAAAAAAGCGTTTGTGTCAAAAATCCTGTAATAGTTTTCATAGAAAGTTTTTGCTGAAGCTGATTACATTCATTCACAATGATGAATCTTAAAAGATCAATGTGAAATTCGAAGTCCCTCCGGAAGAGAACTACCTCCTCGGGAACAATGCGAAATTCGAAGTCCCTCTGGAGACACATTAAAGAGAACTACCTCCTCCGGAACTATGTCAAATTCGAAGTCTCCCCGGAGGACACAGGAATTATACCCACATCATCGAACGTATGCCACCGTTCAAATGTGAATTTGGAAGTGTCTGTATACCTGAACACAATTTACTTATGTTGAGAATTTTTGTTAGAGTTTAACCTTTTCCTCAAAGTGGGAACAATTTTTTCACAGGCCTTGGAAATTCTTCTGAGGCACCAAAAATTTTCAAGTAAAAATTCACTGCAATAAGAATGTAAAAAATAGTCTTCAACATTAATTATTTTCTTCTAAAATCTATTGGCTACGAATCATTTTCAGTTCCACCCAATACCCCTTGAAGGAACAGAAGAAAAAACTGTTTAACTTCGGTTGAGAAAGAGAAGCATAATCAGAACTTGTTGTTGGTTGGAAGAGCCACAATCCAATAGGCAGAATAGATAATCACCTCTGTAGTTTGACATTATGTTGTCCAGCAGATGTGATTCATATGTTCAGGATCAGACTTGCTGAAATCTAATGTACTTTGCATGTAGTGACCTTCAATTCCCAGGCAAGCTCAACAATTTATGAATGCATCTGCACCTATAATTCTTGAGGAGTCAAAAGCATCTATTGCTGGCTGGCTGTTAGTGTGGTAAGCTGTTAAAATATGCATGGAGATGGTTTTTCCTTTTATTTTTTTGATCTTAACTGTTAAAAATGCAGCTTACTCTTATAATGGAGTTGTTTGAAATTGGACCATCTTTCTATCTTCAGAAAATCAAATTTATTTGTCAAAATGGGAAATGGGTTTCTTGAAACAACATTGTTAGGGTTTGAAGAAGCGCGAAGCAGGAACTCGATAGCTTACTGGTGCCCGCTCCGATTCGGGAACGTTCCGGAATCGGGAGCGAGCGTCGGTAATTAATAAGAAAGTACAGATTTAAATAACAGAAACGTGATAGGTTAAACTATAAAGAAATAAAACCCTAGGACGACCTACCTAGCCAAAACATCTAAAAGAGCGAGGGAGGGAAATAGTTTTTTGTGACTGCAATTAGGCGCCCCCATTCAGCCTTTTGCGTGTTTTAGCAGCAGCGAAGGAACAATCTTCCCAGCAGAGAGATTTCAATCAATGGTGATCAGTGTGGGAGGTATCTACAGCAAGCGTTTCAAGAGTTTGTGAAGGAGATCCAGTTTTTTCTCAACTGTGGGTGCTTTTCCAGCCGTGGGTTCCCAGGTTTTTATTTTTCTAGAAAATTTTCACAGCAATGGGTTTTTTCAAAAATTAGTCTCAAGTTTTTCTTACATTCATTTTCATTACCATTCTCCAAACATGTCAACTGGTGATGCTAACAATGATCCACACAATGAATTGGGCTCTAATCCAGCCCCAGGGCCCAGATGTTTCTGATGATGAGAATATTGCTACTATCAATGGAGGATCCTCCACAATTCTTTCAAGTTCACTGCCTTCATCAGACACTGCAGGCTCTTCTTGCATGAAGAGACCTTTGACAAATGCATTTGTCGACATGGTTGACTTTAAAAGTGAGGGGGGGGTTGATCTTGCTATAGCAAGGTTTTTCTTTGCATGCGGTATTCCATTTGATGTAGCCCATTCCCTGTATTTTAAGCGAATGGCCCGTGCTGTCAATGATGGTCTTGCAGGGTATAAGATACCTAGTTATGAGAGGCTTCGCACAGTCTTGGTTGACAAAGAGAAAACCAGTATTGAGAAGATTATGGCCCCTTTGAAGGTGTCATGGAGTGTAGATGGATGCTCTATTGTGATGGTTGGTTGGACAGACACCCAAAATTGCCCATTTTTTAACATGATTGAATGGCCCGTGCTGTCAATGATGGTCTTGCAGGGTATAAGACACCTAGTTATGAGAGGCTTCGCACAGTCTTGGTTGACAAAGAGAAAACCAGTATTGAGAAGATTATGGCCCCTTTGAAGGTGTCATGGAGTGTAGATGGATGCTCTATTGTGATGGTTGGTTGGACAGACACCCAAAATTGCCCATTTTTTAACATGATTGTATCTTCAACCTCTGGTCATTATCTTCTGAGGGCAATTGTTTGCTCAGAAAAAAATGTAAATGCTGTCTTCTTGAAAGACCAGTTATGCGAGGCCATTGATGAGGTAGGGCCGTCTAATGTTGTGCAAGTTATTACAGCTGCAACTCCTGTTTGCAAAGCTGCAGGGTTGATGGTCCAAAAACAATACACACACATTTTTTGGATGCCATGTTATGTGCATGCATTGAATAATGCACTAAAGGACATTTGCAAAACAACTTGGATTGCTGAGTTAATTAAAGATGGACAAAAAATCCAGATGTTTATATGTAATCATCTTCATTCACATGCCATTTTCCGGAAGTTTGCTAAGGTGGGGTTGCTTAAACCCGCTGATACTAGATGTGTTTCATACTACATTCTTCAACAACTATGGGAGGCAAAAGGGGCTTTATGTAATACTGTCATCAGTGACACGTGGGCATCATGGAGGCAATCTTCATCAGACATTGCCATTGAGGTGAGGCATAAGATTCTTGATGATCGTTTCTGGAATGATATTAAATTTGTAGTTGATATTGTTGAACCACTATGTGATATGATCCGCTGTGCGGATACAGGGAGACAATGTTTAGGAGAGATATATGAAAACATTAACTGTGTGTGTGAGAGGATTAAATCCATTACCGATAAGAGAGATCCTAGCTTATATCCACAATTAGAGCAATGTATACATGGACAGTGGGATGAGTTGAACACACCTCTTCTTATGGCATCTTATGTCTTGAATCCAAAACGGGATATTAATGAAACAAGGCCCCCCTTCAATAATATACGGGTAATGGAAGGATTCCTGATTGCAGTGGGTAAGATTTATTGTACAGAAGAGGCATCCATCATCCGGCATCAGTTTGCTGACTATTTGTGTGGACTAGGTGAGTTTGGCACAAGGGAGGCTAAGTATAATAGGCACGTCGGCATGGATCCAATAGATTGGTGGTCATTTCATGGTAGACATGTCCCGAACGTACAAAGATTTTCTATACGTTTGCTCTCACAAGCAGCTAGTTCCTCGGCCTATGAGAGGACTTGTACTTGTGCTGTTATTCACTCAACAAAGAGAAGTCGACTGGGATCAAAGAAGGATGAAAATCTGGCTTACATTCATAGTGCCCTTCAACTTCTTTCCCAGAAATACCTAGGGTACCGGGAAGGTCCCTCCAAGAAATGGAACTAATTCACAGATGGTGCAATATCTCTCTCCCATAGCCTTTGTTAACCAAAGAACTCGGTGGAGTTAGGAATTTAGATATTTATGTTTCAAATAAAAGTTGATTCATGTATTTGTGTTCTAGTCTAATATTCTATAGGTTATTGCAGGTTGCAGGATTTATTGTTGGAGCAGTTTCACAAGCAAAGGCTTTTCTTGTTGGTGTATCTTCTCCTCTTCGAGTGATCCAAGACTCCATTTCTTTACTGGGGTATGCATTTCTGTGATCAATATTTAGTAGTCTATCTTGTACAGCAGAGTAATTGATTTTTATAATAAGCAGTGAACATTATAGTTGCTACCTTTGATAGGTCAAGCTATCATGCTATGAAAGTAAACCATTGAAAAAAACAAGCAACCAGATCTTGAATCAGTTTACTATCTTTTTTCTCAGTTTGTTCCACAAGTCTTTTAGACATTTCTTGAATACGTTTCTGACCATTCAAGTATATATTGATAATTAGTTGATATGAACAAATACGTATTGCTCGAATTAGGTATTTACATGTAACATGTAACTCAATTTCTGATTGTCTTTGTATCTTGGTGCAAAGATGGAACCATTCCAAGTATCATCCTCGTAATGGGAGGAAATTTAGTCAGACGTACTCAATATTTGTTTTGAACAATGTTTTTTTGTTATAATCTAGCATTGTTGTTTAGTCTAAATAAGAAGGCCTTTAATTTTGTCAATCAGGCAATTCATCCCATGCAAACAAATATATTGTGGCCAATGTATGTTATTTATTGTTGAGCCTTGTGTGCAATAAGCATACATGTTTCTGGCTGAAGGGAGTGAGATTATGTTGATGCAGGAAAAATGGCAAAATTATTCAGTGGGGGAACAAAGGTGTTCTGTGCTTCTCAGCACTACTAGAGCGTACCTCTTACCACCAGGATTCAAGGAGGGAAGAGATATAGCTCACACTGTACATATTGTTCTCTTTCTGTATACTTTTTTTTTGTAATATAGGCAGTATTTTAAAGAAAAAGTACTATGTACTTGTCTTATGGACTTATCTACTGGCACACATTGCCATGACATTGTGGTTAACACTCTAAATATGGATATTGTGTCCATAAAAAAATGTCTTCATTTTCTTTCAGCTCAGTGGTTGAATCAACATGATTAGTCTTCATTGGTTTCATTCACTCTTTCTATTTTGGCAATGCAGAGTTTAAATCCCTTATAAAGAATATGATTCATTTTTGTACGTTGTTTCTGGTTATCACTGTGTAAAATGTTGAGATATCGCGAAGTTTTGAGTGGAACATTCATTCATTATTATCAGCTTTTTTGCTTCTCCCCTGAAGATGAGGAGGGTCCACTCAAAATGCTGGGATCTTTCAACATTTTACATGGTGATATCCAGAACAACAAACAAAATATGACACTGGAAATGATTCATCTCTTTTAAGATGGGTCAAAATTTATCTGCAAATGAATATAATTTCTTACAAACTAAAGACAAGGTCATTCAAGATTGTTATAATGGGGAAAATGGTAAACTCAAATCAGTTGTCTAGAGAAATTTGAATTTGCTCTGTATTATCTCATTTTGTTTGGACTACCTTTCAACTTGTACCAATTAATGTTCTTTTCCACCTAGATGAACAAAATTAGTTTTGGATTGGCTATCTCAAGCTTAAGAGAAAGATCATTATAGATGTGAGTTGCATCAAAACCTCCAAGCGCTAGCAAGATATTACCATGGATTTGTATTACAGGGAACTAAAATATTATTTGTGGGTCTTATGCAAGTTGCTCTACTCTGTTTTTTTCACAGTACACTTATTATCTGCAAGGTAGCATGTAGTATATTGGCCCCTATATTCTTTATATCATTATCATGTGTGGTTGGTTTTAACATCTCCATTTCATTTTTGCACATGGGGTGTGAATTGGTATACCATTTGCCATGACTTTCATTAGTTCAAAGTAAAGTTATCAAAGTGTAGGCTTTGCTAAGTCCTCCTGAGTAGTTAGCCTGTTTAGCCTGTTAGAGTGCTTTTTCCAAAGGGCAAATCTGATTAATAGCCAAAAGTGGTGAAATTTGAGATAGCATAAACTTTTGTTTCTCTTTTTCATATTTATGAAAATCGTTTAGAGTCCAAATAGTTTAAAATATTTTGAATAAGAATGCATCCCTATAAGGAAGAATGCAAATAGTATGGCAGAACAACTCCAATATATTTTGAATAAGAATGCATCCCTATAAGGAAGAATGCAAATAGTATGGCATAAAAACAACTTAAATCTGTATTATTTTATTTTAGATTAATACAATTCTTACTAGCTTAAAACAAAAATAGTTACAAAATGATAAAAAAAAATGTCCAAGAAACTTTTCAGTGTTTCAAAAGTGGGGAAGACTTTAGCCCTTGAAAATATTTTTGGAGTATTTTGAGAGATTTTTAAATTTATGTCAAAATACAAAAACAAATACACATTATATTTAGGTGGTTTTGAAGACTCAAGAGCATCATAGCATTACCATGGATGCAGATGTACTTAAATGCTAAGAGTATATAATGGGCAAGTTTAGATATCTTTTGCGGAGTCAAAGAAATACTATCACGTGGCTTAATATTATCTTTGACGGTAATTATACATTTTGTTTTCTATTTGTGACTTTGCCTCTTTCAATTCTACTTTCTACAATAATGATAGTGCCACCCTAAAACCCCAAAGGGAGTATTTTTCTTTTTGGGAGGTTTTAATGTTAGAATTGGTAAGGCTCAATCAAATATTATAACTCATAATTCTAAGTTCAAGCTTTTATAGATATAAGAGAATTATAGTCTAACCCTTAAATACAAAAGAAGATTTGAATATATCAAAACAAATTCATGTCATTGAGCTTCTTAGAATGACTTTTGCCATGCTTTGATCATTTGAAATGAGTTGGACAATTGGCCTAGATCACACCTTATTAGGGGAAAGGTACAAGTTTCATTGATTAGATCATATTCTCTATTTCTCTGCTGAATAAAATTGATAATATTATAAAAAATGTTGATAACAACCTAGACTCTAATCATTGCCTCATCATGGTAACTTTAATATAGATATGGCCTTCCATGAAATGGCTATGCATAATACAAACAATCAAGTTATTTTTTACAATAGAAAAACTTCTCATTTTCTCTAGGATTTATTGGGGTTCAATTATGATATGAAAAATAACAATATTGAGAATTTATATGAAAAAATTACTCAAATCTAACTTAGTGCTTAGAAAATTATTCTTGAAAATTATATATCAAAGGCAAAGATCATCTTTCTAACCCCTAGTATGACCTAGAATTTAAAATTGCAAGAAGAGATATTAGAACCACCTCTAACAAGCCTAACAAAACTAGCAAGATAAAGTATTGTAAGTTCTTATTGAAAAAAACAATATCTACCAAAAAAATCAAAAGAGACTTTTAGACTATAAAAGAGATCCTAAAACATTTTGAGCTACCGTCATCCCTAAAAACCTAAGCAATCGAGTAATATCAACATAAATCAATGACTCCAACAAAAAGGTTTATGTTGCCCCTTAAGTATGTAAAGACATGATCTAGACAACTCATCTCATCTGAAGGCATAATTTTACCCGGAAATAGTCCAAACGACTGAGAGACAAAGCAAAATGCAGCGACATCAATGAAACTTGGAAATTCATCCCAAGTTTTTTATCAAACTTTCAGGAGTAAAAATAACCCTTGTTGACCTTGAAATAAGTGATGGAAGGATGCCTAATTAGAGGCCTTTGGGGCCAAATTCTGTGAAACGAAAAGAGACCCATTTCAACTACAGTCCTATAGGTTTGGCTGAACTTCAATTTTGGTTTTAGTCAAAAATTTCAGCTTTAATTTCACATTTCCCCAACATCATCCCTCAAACCAACACCTTCTTGAGGCTTTCAATTACAGTGCCTAACAAGGTACACAATCAATTGGCTAACACAAAGCCAAATCCACAAGATAGAATAAGTGTGCATTGCATTTTATTAACCAAATTGTACAGGTATATATACAAAGGTATATGACCCTTGGATTCATCTTCCAAGGTGTCTCTTGGACTCCCGAATACTTTACCTATTCACTTGCATGTCTTTTGGTATTCTCTTTACATGCGTGAATGATAAAAATATAATCTTTAACCCTAACGTATTAATGTTTCCAACATTCCCCCCTTAATCTGAAGGGGTGTATGTGAGTCCAAACTGAGAGTTGAAATCTGAAGCTGCAAATGGCTAAAAATGCTCTCTGAATCAAAAGCTAGCAAAAGCTGAAGTCTTCTACTAAATGGGTGGTTTTAGGATGACGACAAATTTTGGAACTTGGCGATATTCAGGCTTAGCGATTCTCTAAACTTGGCTTTGACTCAAGTTCTCGTTCAGCGGTTCTCGGAACATTCCTAAGGTCAGCAGAAGTTGTAATTCTTCTACTAAATGGTGGTTCAATGATGACCACTAACTCTGGAACTTGGCTCTAAAGCTCAAAGGTTCTTGGAACATTCGAAAAGCTAGTTGAATCTGATTCATTCTACTAGATGGGTGGTTTTAGGCCGATCACAAACCAAATCAAGCTCAGTAGAACATGGATCTGACTTTGGTCCAATGTTGTAGATCTGACTCTAGCTAGGTGGCTCTGGTTCGAGGCTTTGGCAAATGGCACAAGGTTCTAGCTATGGCTCTGGCACCAATTCAAGCTCGCTTGTTCTCACTCAGTTGTTTATGACAACTATCAATCATTCCCTCATGTCGGGAACAAGGTGAGGAGAAGAGAATGTCTCAACTGCAAGATGTGTCATTACTCGAGAATGAATTCTTTGGTATGACTTATAAATCTTCTTGGTTGTTGACGACCATTGCCAAGAAGCAATCCACCCATAGTGAATATTTTCTCTTGCATGTTTCTTTAGAATGAAGCATCTATCTAAAGAATGGGTATGCTTTCCACAATGCTTACTAGGATGAAGATCAAAACATTGATCTTTTTTCACATAGCCAACTCGATCATAATGTTGGCATTTTGAACTCTGAACAAGTGTACATGAAGATGAACTTTCTTTCAAGAACCTAGCACTCTAAAACTGGATTGGCTTAGAGTAATCAGGAATGTGAAGTGTCTGCTTCCTTGTCATATCCAAGATCTGTTATGTGCTTGTTGTGGGTGACCTCTTCCCATGGTTTGATGATGGGCCTAGAGAGAACAAGCAGAACCTCTGTATGCATAACATTTCCTTTTGCTTCTGAAGTGGGGCCACTGATTTGCTTATGTGATTCTGAAGTGGCATCCTTATGTGCAGGCTGCTGAAAGGAATCATAAAGAGGATTGTTCTGAACATTAACAAGTTCAGAAAGTGTTTCTTCTTGTTGGAGTTGCGACTCAAGCTGTAGGAACTCAAGTGTGTCTTGTGAATCTTGTATACAATCTCGAATGTGAGTGAAAGTTGTCTTGTCGATCATGACAGTGTTGCCAATAGAAGAGAGAAGTAGGAGTGTTTAGTAACTCTACTAAACCATTTATTGTAATCATTGAAGAAACCGTGGCTCACTCAAACAGTGAAGGGATTCTTGCAACTCTGCCATTTTACAAACCAACTCAACAATTAAGTATTCAACTCAGAAAGTGAAAGAGTGTCGGGTTCAACCGAGAGTGTACCCGAACACAACTCAGTTTCAATTTGACACTTACAAGAGAATGCAAAACTTACAAAATTGATTGTTTGCAAATTATAATCTAAAGTTGAATGGTTTACCTGAGTTCTTGAGTGATGATGATCTATTGCGTTGTGATGTTAAGGTCATTGAAACACACAAGCCTCCAAAATATTCTATAGCACTATCGTCGAGCCGCTTCTTACAATCCTCAAAATCTCTAGCAAAAACAAATGGTACTCAAACTCTGACAATCTTTAAGATTTTCATATATACATTCATGGTAGGCTATAGGTGCACAATAGAATTTTTTAGCCAATTATTTATTTTCTTGTGGTATTTAAATAAGGCATTCAAATGAAGACTGCAGCCAATCAATTAACTGCACTCAGGAAATATAGGCCAAAAATGAAATTTGAAACCCAGTACATTCCAAGGAAATAGCCTTGATGACGTCTATCAATTTACTTCAGAATTATAGGAAATTTTCGAAGGAAGTTAACGAGGATCAATTCTGGTTCAACAAATCTAACTTATCAAAACCTACAATTTAACCATGAGCAACTTCAACAACAATCGGCTGATTGGATATCATAGGTCGGTCTTCAATCTGGATCTATGCCATTGTTTACAATTGAAAATCAATTTATGCCTCTTCTTCCAGGGTTCTCTGCAGCGTTCACCGCCAACTAAAACTCAGATTATCAATGTAAATTCTTCACTAAAACTCAGATTATCAATGTAAATTCTTCAAATGGTAGTCGCAGGTCTCAGATTATTAATGCAAACTTAGATACCATACCAAACCAAACTTATTTAATAAAGTGAATAGTTATAAAAAATATTGCAGGTATCTAAAACACATTATCGTACAAACTTATAAAATTAACCCACTCTACACAAAAATGTCATTATTTGCCTAGACAATCAAATGCACTATCTACTAAGATTCACCAAACTTACAACATCCAGTGAAATGCTTGCAACGATTGATGGCAGTGCACGTCCCATGGTAAGATGTGAAGGACCCTCCTTAGAGGCCACCCGTTCCCACTGTTGGGATGCTCGGCCAGAGTCTACAAGTCACAGGTCTTGGTAGTTGGTTCCACACATAGGTCGTGGCGTACATGTCTCCTAAGTCGCAAAGTGAGAGCTCAGCTCAACATATATTACTCAACGTACAAAGGTCGCATGTACAAGTAGCTCCTTGGTCCGGATAACTCGAATAGGTGGCAGGTAGAACAAGATGCTAGCACGCAGGTCTCCCACATAATACACAAGTTCGCTAGGCCGCTCTGGTACTGTTGGAACATCCAGATCACAGCAACTCTAACATACACAGTAAAAACAATTTCATGCAGCAATAAAAATTAATGTTGCTCATCTTCTCGTTGGCAGTCATTGATTGTCTTTTCTCTGTGTAGAGAGCTCGGACGGGAAGCAACTATCATAGTCACTAGTGATAGAAAGAAGAAAGAAAGAAAATATTTTAAACGTCGCGAGGCTAAAAATAGCTTATGGGACCACTTCACATGCTGTTTTCTGCAATTCAATCATTTTTCTGTTCAACCTTATGATGAGTGCCCCAATTTTTCCACGGTCCCTTCGTTGAATAAATTATCCCAAGATTTATCTGCCAAGACACTTGCATACCTGTCCCTACTGTCCTTAAAGGCTTCACACTCTAAAATGAAATGTTTTTCAGTCTCCACTTTACCAGAGGTGCAGAAAATACACTCTTTCTTCCCAAGCTTCTTTTGGCATTTTCCAGCGCATGGTCTCACAATGGAGTTGATGGGAATTAGTTCTTAATTGAGCAATATTTTGGCTTTCCAAGGTATATGGCCCCTATGTAGGCCTTTTGATGCTGATTGTAGGTAGGGTTAAACTCTTCAATATAGCACTTTTTCTTTCTCCCTAACTCTTTATCCCAAGTTCGCTCATGGAATTTATTGATAACAAAAACCTTTACCTCTTTACTATTTGCGGGGCACATGTTTAAGCACATATCCTATTTACTAAGCCATTTAATATTTTTCTGCATCCAAGTCTTCTTTCTTTTGCACAATATGTCTTTGAAGACGGCCTTGGGCCATCTACCTTCTTCCATTTGCTCAACTCTTTTTAGATATCTTATTAGTCGCACCATGACAATTGCTTAAATAGAAGCAACCCCCATTTCACTCAACATGATCTCGTATGGCACTGAACTCTTAATATTCAATAGCATACATTCAACGTTCAGTCCTTCATTCACTATTCACTAGCGTACAAGTTCAACGTAGGTTGGCTCCAAGCAAAGGTTGGACTCTTCCCTCAGTGTTTAATACATATGCAAACCACTGTTCTGTTGTGGAATGCCCACGAAGAGTTCTGTTGTGGAATGCCCACGAAGAGTAATACACAGGTCACAATTCTGTGGGCTCTAGTATGCAGAGGTATGCACCATCGAACTCACAACTCGTCAGTTATGGAGGTTGAACAAGGTCACTGCTCACTGCTGCAAATGGGTCAAGGGAAGTCCAGGTGGTTGCGATGCGATGATAGATGAGGCTTCGAATTTCAGAGCTCCATGCAGTGACCAGTCAACTCGTGGTCCTGGCTCCACGTCCAACGCAGCAATGAACTTAACTCAGTCACCACCGTCGCCATAAGGGATCTCCACGCAATTTCACCAAGAGAGAGCTCCACGCCGGTGAGAGTATTCACCACCGATCACCACCATCTCACGTAGGTCTCCACGGAACTCATGTAGGCCCACGCAGAGGCGATAGAGAGATCAGGGTAAGGACAAAGAAAGATTTAGGTCATAGGTTGAGTAGGTATGGAAGTATGGAAGATAACTTACACGCAGCAGTAGTATGGGAGACGCTCGGCTGATGGTCACGCTGGAAGAAAGGGCTCGGGATGAGGCCAGAGAGGAGGAAAGGGTCGACCGTCACACATAGGTGCACAGGGATGTACACGAAAGAAAACACAGGTCTGGCAAACTCATTGGAGGAGGGCAGAATTCTAAGCACAGGCCTCAGAGCTATTATTGGCTCTGATACCACTGCTAGGGTGCTTAACAAAGCACACAATCACTTGACTAAGACACAGCCAAATCCTCAAGATAGAACAAGTGTGCATGCATTGCATTTTATTAACCAGATATATAAAGGTATGTGGCCCTTGGATTCATCTTCCAATACGTCTCTTGTACTCCCAAAGACTACTTATTTACTCATTTTGTGCCCGATTTGCACCAAACAAAAGGTAAAAGCCAGTGTGCATAAGATTTATATAGGGACACAATATTTCTGAATTAGGGTTGTTAAGTTGGGTGGGCCAAGCACTCAATTTTCAATCCCATGGCCCCTTTTGTCAATTTGAGCCCGGATCGAAGCCATGCTACGCCATTTGTTGGGGTAATAGTATAGGTAGTGAGGGGAGCATAAAAATAGTTCTGAAAAATGCTTGAACAGTGGGAATTTCCATGTTTTTGGCACCCAATGTCAAACCCCCTACCCTTCAAGGCAAATCCAGATTTCTCCCACCGCTTGGGTCATCATTCCCAGTCAATCTGGCAACCATGGATGGCCTTTTAACACCGAAACTTAGCTAAAATTACAGGACCAAAAGAATGACCAGCAAGCATTGATGCCACTTGGGATCTCCAATCCCAAGGCAAGGTGGATGAGGTGGCAATTTTTTTGTCATTTTCTCCAAAACTTTTGCTCATGGTCCACTTTTCTTCTCGGAAATGTATTATTTTTTATAAAATATTGTGATTCAAATTACGAACCAAATAATATTTGATTTTCCCTTTTTTCAAAAAAGATAAAAAACTTTTGAGTGGTACACTTGTCACTTTTCCAAAAGTCACAAGTGTTTCATGACCTAACCTTAGCCTTCTGCCCCTCTTATAAATAAGAGGAAGGCCTTTTTAATCATTAGTATTGGTTGAATATAGCATCTAAGTTATGTTGGTTTTTCTCTAGAGTCCTTATTGTTTGTACTCACTTGTCCTCCTTCAAGACTCTATTGTTTGTACTCACTTGTCTTCCTTCAATTGTTCCGATTGCATCATTACTTGTTAAGGGTTGAGGGGTAGTAGTAGTAGTTATTTATGTTGGCCATCTCATCAATGGATTGGTTAGCTAGGTTGCTTTTTGTTGCTTCCTTAGGTTTAATATGTTGTTTTTTCCTTACTAAAAGCTATTGTTTGTTATATATGTGATATCCTTGTGCGGGTTTTACGAAGGAAATATACTTGGACACTTTGTTGGCAACTAGGAAACCTAGGGGTCCATTTGGATAGCCCTAACAAGACCTCTTCTCCCTCCTAGTTGGAACGGTTGTTTTCTTTCCATTCTTCTTTTCTATGTTCATATTTTTTTTTGTTTTATTTGGCTGCCCTCAAGAGACAAATTAACAATATGGTTGGTTTATCCCTCTTGGACAACTCCCTTTGTTTGCTAGATTTTTGGTCATTCTTCTAGGTGGACCTTAGGATTCAACCTAGTCCAATTTCTGAGCCTAAAAGGGAGCAGTCAGTTTGTTATTCACTCTCATTAGTTTGCATGTTTTAAAAACAAGGGAGCTAATCCTTCACATCCACTTCCCAGTTTCCCCCATTCTCCCCTTTTGGGGCCCTCCAAGAAGTTGAGGGAGGACAATACTCGAGAAAGGTGGTCCTAAGAGGGCTTGTACGCAAATCCCTTGCCTCTCCTTCTTCCTCTTTTTACTGCCATGGACACAAAACCATCCGACGTGTGGTTATCCTCTATCACTTTCCAAACTACCAAAGAGGTTGTAATTGACTCGACCGTTGAATAGGTAGAATCCATCTCGATGGACATATTTTGCTTACAACATTAGTGACTTACAAATTGGAGCTCCTTCGCCACTCTAAGATTCATCTAATCTTTCATGTCTCTGCTTAAAGAAAGAGATCAACTCAAATTTCTGTATTTAAACTATCGTATGAGAACTTTATGAAGAAGTTTCCATTTAGTTGCATCTTGAGGTAGTACTCAACAAAATAAACTTTTGTCTCCACCAGTGCATTATGCAAGATATCATGACAGTGGAAAGATACACAACTCGAGGATGCCACATGGGAACCAACAAAGATACATTAGCAATTTCCTCATCGTTAACCCTAGGGACAATGCTACTTTCTAAGGGGGAGGGCATGTTAGGCTCCTACATTAATACCCTTAAGTAGATAGATATGTTTTTATGTATTGAGACTATCTCTATTAAATAAGGCCCATAATGTGAAAGAAATAATTTTAAGAAGTCTTACTAGAAGGTTTTGCCTACTAGAAAGTTCCTAGGAGGTTAAGATAGAACCTATTGTGAGAAGCCTTTGCTAGAAGGTTCCCTACCTGAAGATTCCTTCACTACAAAGTTCCTAGGAGGTTGGATAGAAACTATGTAAATAAGTATAAGCAATGTAATGAGATATCTTGTGAAGCTTATTGTAATTGGAGCTTTGTTCAATTAGAGGTTGCCCCTTCAAAGAGGCAAGTGAACATTGCTTTCATCAATAAAGGTATTGCTATGTGTGGTATTTTGGTTATTCTACAATTTCCTATTGATGTTTCTATTATTTTTAGTCTAAATCTTGCTATATTATGTTATTTCCACTCTAAATCTTCTATTTAATAATAAGGAACAATAGAAGAAAACTCAAATTATTGGGTGTGTGGAACTCCTTACACTCTAAGGTGAGAAATTTGTCCTCGAGTATTTAATTCCTTAAGTTAGAGGGTTGGCTTGCTTTAAGGGTGAATGATTTGTCCTTTAGTGTAGGGTAAATACCAATTTGTTTTCCTTTAAGGTGAGCAATTCATTTGTTGGAAACCCACCAAACTTGTTGAATAACCAAAACGTTGAGTTAAGAAAATATTGGTTCAAGTATTGAGTCAACATGTTATTGGCATTCAATAATAGCTTCATTGGCCTTGTTGATACTCGAAAGAAACATGCAATTGTCTTCAAAGTATTGGGCATCCTCAATGTGTGCCAAAAAGAGTTGATTCCAAGAAATCAAACAACAACAAAAACAATTCCCTACAATTAAAAATGGTCCCATTGCTTTTTAGCTTCATAAATGTGTAACTCCCACATATAACCTCAAAATTGAATCTCATTTGAATAAAGGCATAGAGGACACCAAAATATTTCTAATGCTTAGTGAATTGACATATTCTGTCAATCCTTTAATGTCTTTTATTAAACATGCAGTGGAAAATAGCTCACTCATGACAAATTTTCAAATAGTATTGGCATACTTGTGGGGATCATAATTGATTTTTCTCATCTTCATTATGCCACAAACCTTGATTTAGCCTCTTCCTAAGTTCCAACACTTCATTTAGTTGAACAATGAAATTACAAGTAAATGAGCGCTATAAGCCAAAGTTTGGTCCTTATACAAAGTATTGCTTAAATAGTTTTAATGATTCAGTGTTGCAATGTCATCCTATTTAATGATTCAATGTTGCAATGCCATCCTTATCATATATTCTTTGATCCACACTAATAACCATGCTCCAATTATTTAAAGAAGTATCAACTAAGTTGTGCTTAATATCTACGCAAATAGATAATAGGCTCTCTTTGTTATGATGGTAATCACAAACATTGGAGCTAAGTAGTAGATGATTTCAAGATTCCATTTGCTTAATTTCAATGTGCAATCCAACAAACAACCATGTGCTCTAACATTGATAAAGATCATTCTTACATTTCTATTGGTTTGTCATGCATGTATTTATCATGTAGGTGAGAAAACCCTATAACACCATCCACATGGTAACAAAGGAATGACTTGTATTCACGATGATTTCAACTTGCATAGTAAATTATTCTAGTACTTGCCCATCTTCGTGAAAAAAAAAACCATTGAATGCTGATCTCCCTCACCCTTCATCTATTTATCTCTAGTAAGTGTTTTGATTTAAGGGTCACTCAGAAACTCCACAAGAGCAATAATGTGTAGTTCAAATAACCTATACGTGTTGTTCCACTGAGAAATGACTACCATTATCTTAAAATGTTACATAGATTTTTTAAATGAATCATTTCAAGAGTGATTGAGCCATAATAACCTATAATATCCATAGCAAACCATGATTGTGATTACGTAATTGGAATGTTGCATTGTCACATTATGCCACTCATCATTTCCTTAGTCTCGTTCCTTAGTCTTGTTCACTATATTGCTTAACTAAGTACCTAGTGCATATTATATCACTTCAATCTTAACCACATCAAACTAATATGATATCACTTCAATCTTAACCACATCAAGCTAATTAAATCATAAGATGGGACGAATTAACCACTAAAAAACAAGCAAGCTCAAGAATGATCATTAAAGATTTCACCAAGCAAGAAGACTTAAGGAAAACCAATTCATTAAATGAAACATTAATTCAATTCACAGTTACACTTGACACAAGGAATCAAAACAATTTGAAGTAAGAGCATAGTTCCAAGGGTCAACAACCAAATCATAAGGAGTAGTAGTGGAAATTGCATAATCTAAGTGCTATAGAGGTATTTGAAGGTGTTGAATCCATTTATGCATTCAAAAACACAATTTAAACGCTTCCAAATTTAAATTTTACCAAAAAAATATACCAAATTCCGACCAAAAACCACTCAACATAGAATAAATAAACTACTCCAAATCATAATTCCACACTAGTCGATGAACCACTTATTATTCCAATACTTCAAGCAATAGAGTATCAATCAAAGAACCTGAAAGCGGAGGCCGACCTCATCTCTTTTTAAATGCACAATAATTACCTGTAATAAGAATTGTTGGCCAAGTCGGATGTAGTTTATCTGCAAGCAAAGTAGAGTTGATTGGACATGGAATATTGTTCATATACGGCCATAGAGCTCCTTCAGCATATATTGCTGAGTTTTCTGCAAAGGAATATACACAAAAATTGCAGATCAACAAATCTTCTACCTATTCATGGTCACAATTAATTTTTTTTGAAAGATAGTAGAGATGTGAACTACACTTTCTACTCTTATCAAAATAGAAAAATGTGTAGAGATTTAAATACAAATTGAAATAATGTACAATACATAAGCATAAAACTATTTGAGACAATGATTTACATAGGAAACTTTTCAAGAATAAAAACCCACACTCTAAACCACACTCAAATATATTAACATCTATTAAAATGATTATAATACATTACACTGCTCTCAACCTGTGTTGTTGTTACACTGCTCAACAAGAGTGTTCGACAACATAAGCATTTAATATATTAACATCTATTAAAATGATTATAATACATTACACTGCTCTCAACCTGTGTTGTTGTTACACTGCTCAACAAGAGTGTTCAGCAACATAAGCATTTGGTAGCATAATTATAAGTAAAAACTCACTCAAACTTTCCTCCAATCCTAGCACTCAATAAATAGGTAGATGCTCGCCAAAGGCCATGAGAAACCCTTCACATGTCCATATCATCCAACTATTACTGCTTGGCATTCATCGCCTACTAATCATTTGCACTTATTCTCTGCCAAGTAGTGACAGTTATTCCCTACCATTGCACATCAGTTATTTCCAGCTACAGCTCAGCATCATTTCTTTGTTAGCTACATAACTGCAAGGTATACCATGTATAATACACTTGTCCCAACAATTTCATCACAAGCTCAACCTCATCACACCTGTGCCACTCTGCATTATCCCATATGGCATTTATTCCCTACCACTGCTTAGACGTTATTTCTATTAGTTTTTGTACCTAGGGAAGTGTTCCCCAAGTGACTTTATGCCTAAGTCACTTAGAAGGGCGGAAAAGTGACCCTCACATTAAATGACTTGAGAAAAGCATTTAATGAGACTTTATAAACTTAAAGTCACTTTTTGATAAATTTAAGTGGGTGAGGGAAATTAATAATTTATGAAAAGTAATTGGAGCATTTAATTTACACCATTGATCTAAATCTATCTCATCCATTGGATTAAAAAAACCCTAGGGTTTGATCAAAAAGAGTAGGGAGGCATTTCATTTCTCACTTTTGAGAGATTCAATAGATGAGAAGGGTTTTTGAGAGAGAGGAGACTAGCACGATTTCCTAGGAGATATTCAGCACAAAAATCGAGGAGATTTTCACAGCATTTATTTCAGGGCACATTTCCTAAGGCTTTCGTACAGCACAGATCAGGAAACACATATCGAGGAACATTTTTGGTCACTCATCCCGAGTTGCAGCACGGTTTTCAAGGAGGAATTTTTGGGCACAAAACCCAAAAATTTTAGGCACACATTTCGAGGTGTTGACTCGTCACATAAACTGAGACTGCTGCACAGATTTCGAGGTGTAATACTGGACGCATTTCTCGATACAGTTTGCATGTGTTTCAAGAAGGTACAACACGGATTTCGAGGAGTGAATCAACACATAAATCGAGGTACATATTTCTGATTTACTTCAGCACGTTTTCCGAGGTGGCTTACTGCACACAAACCAAGAACTGTACAGGTGGTACGGACTGTGTTTTTCCAACACAGAAATTGAGGTTCTGTTTGCACACATTTCGAGGCTGCTAGCACAAAAATCGAGATTCAGTTTGTTGCACATATTTCGAGAAAGATTCTGGGTGGTGGAGATAAGTTATATTTTTCATTGTAGTGCTGTTATGATATTTTTGCTGAAGAAATAAAATCTCTCTCTCTCTCTCTGACTGGTTTTCCCCGTGGGGGTTTTTCCAGGGCCATTGGCTAAAATTCTGAGTCTGATTTATTTTTTGACGTGCATGTTAAATTAGTTCTCTGCCTATTAAAAGTGATTTTCCAGCGTGTTTAATTGTCTAAGAATTTTCATAAGTAATTTCCAGCCTATGCAAAACCGGCTGGAGATGAAAACCACTAAAATTTTGACATAAACCAGCAGGCTGAAAACTCAGAAAAATTTACATGGTATCAGAGCTTGGGGGCAGAAAACAGTAATATTTTGCACACACAGAAATTTCCAGAACTCAGTAATTTCAGTATTTTCTTCTGTTAGTGAACAACACTTTGTTGGGTTGGCTGAAAGATGTCTACAGGACTTAGGTTAGAGGATAGGCTAGATGGGATAGGGAACTTTGTGACATGGAAGGCTAAGATTTTGTTGGTTTTAGAGAAAAATGATATGTGGGAGGAAGTGGTTAGAAATACTATAGCAAACCCCGTTCAAATTCCTGCTACCACAGATGCAACAACATTATCAGCCTTCAACAAGAAGGACTATAAGGCTAGAAGAATAATCCTTGATGCGGTTAAAGATCATATCATCCCTCACATTTTAGGCAAGGCTAGGGCACATTTGACATGGACTACTTTGACCAGTTTGTATGAGAGTACCAATGAGAACCGAAAGATGGTTCTCAAGGAGAAACTCAAGAGTATAAATATGAATGGAGGAGAGGGAGTGACAGCTTACCTTACCAGCATATCTACAGTTAGAGATGAGCTAGCAGCAGTTGGGGAGGTGGTCACTGCTACTGAGCTTGTACGTACAACAATGAATGGGGCTTCAAATCCCTGGGGTGCATTTGTGCAGGCTATAGTGGGCAGAGAGAACCTACCTTCTTGGGAGAGACTGTGGGATGACTTTATGCAGGAGGAGACTAGGAGAGGCCTCGTACAAGGAAGTTCTTCACAGGGTGGGGTAGATGAGGAGAACATGGCTTTGACAGCTAAGGGGAAGAAGAAGAAGGGTCCCAAGAAGGGTGGGGCCAAGCAGTAGCAACAGCAGCAGGGTGAGCAGAAGAAGGATTTGAGTAAAATCAAGTAATATGGTTGTCAGAAATTTGGGCACTATGCTTCACAGTGTCCAAACAAGAAGAAGAAGAAGAAGGGACAGCAGACTACAGCCTCAGCGGAGGTTGATGACTTTGGAGACAGATTTCAGAGGGATTTTTCCTTGTGTGTTGGACAGATTGAGAGAGAGAGAGCCTCTTTAGTTACCAGCACTGATGTGGATTTAGAGATGGAGTAATCCTTGTTGGCAGGCCATTAGATGAGTGCTTCCACCACTGGCACTTGGTATATTGACAGCGGAGCCTCAAGCCACATGATAGGTTCTCGAGAGATGTTCTCTGAGCTATCACAGATAGGTACAGATGTGGAGGTTGTACTTAACGATGACACCATTGTTAGATCATTTGGTTGGGGGACCATTAAATTTCAGAGGGAGTCTATGAGTCCCATGATTCTGAGGGATGTGTTGTATGTCCCTGGGCTGAAGAAGAACCTTGTATCAGTTTCCACCATTGAGTACAGGGGTCTTGGGGTATGTTTCTCGGATGGGAGAGTACAGGTATACCCCAGGACTACAGGAGTGTCTACCTCTATGGAAATTGGGGTTAGATGTGGAAAACTGTGCAATATCTTATTTCAGCCGCAACACGCTCTAGCACACACCAGTAGCAGTGTGCTATGTGAGCTTTGGCATCGGAGGATGGCTCACTTACATCACCCAGATCTGATATTGTTGAGGAGCATGGTTATAGGTTTACCCGAGTTCAGCACTGAGCAGAGTGATGTGTGCAGGGGGTGTGCTTTGGGAAAGTACACTAAGAATGCTTTTCCAAGCAGTGACACTAGAGCAGCAGGAGTGCTTGACCCGATCCATTCTGATATTTGTGGTCCTATGTCATCAGTCTCTTTGACTAGTTTTGAGTACTATATCATCTTCATTTATGACTACTCCAGGAAGACCTGGATCTACTTCTTGAGGAACAAGAAGTCACCCTTAGTATTGAGTGTCTTCCAATGGTTCAAAGCCCTTGTGGAGAAGCAGACAAGGAGGAAGATTCGGATGTTGAGATCGGACAATGGGGGTGAGTATACCTCCAAGGAGTTCGATGATTTTTGCAGATGGGAGGGTATACAAAGACAGCTGACAATTCCCTACGCTCCTGAGCAGAATGGAGTAGCAGAGAGGAAGAACAGGTCGATTGTGGGAGCAGCGAGAGCGATGCTCCATGATCAGGGGTTACCGTTCTTTCTATGGGAAGAGGCATGCAGCACTGCAGTTTATCTGCAGAACAAAAGTCCTCACCATGCTTTGGGGAGGAAGACTCCTGAGGAGATGTACATAGGAAAGAAGCCTGAGGTGAGCCACTTTAGCATATTTGGTTCCTTGACTTACTCTCATGTCCCTTCTGAGAAGAGGACGAAGTTTGATCCCACTGCAAAGAGAGGCACCTTTGTGGGATATGATGAGACTACGAAGGCTTACCGGCTTTATCTTCCTGGCCATAAGAGAGTTGTAGTGAGGCAGGAAGTGAAGTTTGATGAGGAGAGAGCCTTCAGGAAGTCCAGAGAGTTAGAGCAGAGGGATCCACCAGCTCCCACACCTCAGTTGACACAAGCTTCTTCGATACAGGTTTCAGGTCCACAAGTTTCTGGAGTGACTGGTTCTACAGGTTCAGTGATTCAGTTGACAGGTACTTCAGGGATAGGTTTAGGCACAGGTTCAGGTACAGGTACAGGTTCAGGTTCTGGTTCACAGGTTACAGGTTCTTCAGGGACTGGTTCATCAGTCACTGGTCCTTGGGGTGTTAGACCTTCTGCTTCTGGGATTTCTTCAGATGAGGATAGACCAGTTTGGGAGGATCCTTCAAGGAAGAGGAAGCCTAAATGGCTTCAAGACACCTTGAAGTAAGCAAAGGCATTTGGTAGACCCCAGGAGGAGACACGAAGGAGATTAGGAAAGTAGTGATGCCGGATAGACTGTTTATGGCTCTTGTTGCGAGTCTTCGTGATTCTAAGCCATCCACATTTGAGGAGGCTTCTCAACATCAAGTATGGAGAGATGCCATGATGGAAGAGTACCATTCCATCATGAAGAATGATGCTTGGGAGATAGTTCTGAGACTAGAGGGGAAGTCAGTTGTGACTTCCAAGTGGCTTTACAAGATAAAGCATGCTGCAAATGGCAGTGTGGAGAAGTACAAGGCTCGGTTTGTGGCTCTGAGGTTTTCACAGGTTGAGGGAGTTGACTATGATGAGATTTTTGCGCCAGTTGCTCGGTATTCTTCCATCAGAGCAATGATTTCTATAGCAGTAGAGATAGGTTGGAAGATCCACCAGATGGATGTGAAGACCGCATTTCTCAATGGTCTTCTGCAGGAGGAGATGTACTTAGAGTAGCCACAAGGATTCAAGATTCATGGGAGAGATTCTCATGTGTGCAGGTTGAGGAAATCCTTGTATGGACTAAAGCAAGCTCCTGGAGCTTGGTACTCCAGGATCGATACGTACTTGACATCGATAGGTTTTTAGAAGAGTGAGGCTGATCCCAACCTATACTACATTGTAGTTGGTGGAGATCCTCTCATTCTTTTGTTATATGTTGATGACTTATTTATCATAGTGGATGAGCGTCTCATTGCACATTGCAAGAGAGACCTTGTTGAGGAGTATGAGATGACTGACATTGGGTTGATGCATTATTATCTGGGGATGGAGATTTGGCAGGATCCTGGACATATTTTCCTATGACAGGGGAAGTATGCAGTTGATATTCTGAAGATATTTCGGATGGAGGATTGCAGGCCGATGTCTACACCTATGATCACCAACTGGAAGCAACTTCATGCTTCTGAGGGTAAGTTGGTGGATCCTACACTTTATCGTCATCTCATTGGATCGTTGATGTATCTGGTCAACACCAGGCCAGACTTGTGTTTTGCAGTGAACACTCTTAGCCAGTTCATGGTGGAGCTTTGGAGTGTACATTGGACCGCCGCAAAACATGTGCTGAGATACCTAGCAGGTATAGTAGACTATGGTTTGGACTACAAAGGTTCGGGTGGAGTCAGTTTGGTTGGTTTCACAGATTCAGACTAGGCAGGCAGTGTGAGAGATTGGAAGAGCACTTCCGGTTGTTGTTTCAGTTTGGGCTCGGCAACAGTGTCGTCGTTTAGTCGAAAACAGAAGTCTGTTGCATTGAGTTCCGCCGAGGCTGAGTATATGGAAGCCAGTCAGGCTACTTGCGAAGCACTGTGGCTTCGTAAGTTGTTGGTAGATTTATTTGATCAGGAGCTTAGACCTACGGTGATCTATTGTGACAATCAGAGTTGCATTCAGCTCTCTGAGAATCCAGTGTTCCATGACAGGTCAAAGAACATTGAGATCATGTACCATTTCATCCGTGACTACGTCCAGAGAGGAGCAGTTGAGTTGCAATATATTTCCACTGATGAGCAGGTAGCAGATATCCTGACAAAATCTTTGGGGAGAGGCAAGTTTGTCTTCTTCAGAGACAAGTTGGGAGTGGTGCAGAACACCTTCCTTGGTAAGAGGGAGTGTTAGTTTTTGTACCTTGGGAAGTGTTCCCCAAGTGACTTTATGCCTAAGTCACTTAGAAGGGGGAAAAAGTGACCCTCACATTAAATGACTTGAGAAAAGCATTTAATGAGACTTTATAAACTTAAAGTCACTTTTTGATCAATTTAAGTGGGTGAGGGAAATTAATAATTTATGAAAAGTAATTGGAGCATTTAATTTTCACCGTTGATATAAATCTATCTTATCCATTGGATTAAAAGAACCCTAGGGTTTGATCAAAAAGAGTAGGGAGGCATTTCATTTATCACTTTTGAGAGATTCAATAGATGAGAAGGGTTTTTGAGAGAGAGGAGACCAACACAATTTCCTAGGAGAGATTCAGCACAGAAATTGAGGATATTTTCATAGCATTTATTTCAGGGCACATTTCCCAAGGCTATCATACAACATAGATCAGGGCACACATATCGAGGAACATTTCTGGGCACTCATCCCAAGTTGCAACATGGTTTTCAAGGAGGAATTTCTGGGCACAAAACCCAAAATTTTTAGGCACACATTTCGAGGTGTTGACTGGGCACATAAATCGAGACTGTTGCACAGATTTTGAGGTGTAATTCTGGGCACATTTCCCGATACAGTCTGCACGTGTTTCAAAAAGGTACAGCATGAATTTTGAGGAGTGAATCAGCACAAAAATCGAGGTACATATTTCTGATTTACTTCAGCACATTTTTCGAGGTGGCTTGCTGCACACAACCCAAGAACCATATAGGTGGTACGGACTGTGTTTTTCCAACACAGAAATCGAGGTTCTGTTTGCACACATTTCGAGGCTGCTAGCACAAAAATCGAGATTTAGTTTGTTGCACATATTTCGAGAAAGATTCTAGGTGGTGGAGATAAGTTATATTTTTCATTGTATCATTGTTATGATATTTTTGCTGAAGAAATAAAATCTCTCTCTCTCTTTGACTGGTTTTCCCCGTGGGGGTTTTTCCAGGGCCATTGGCTAAATTTTTGAGTCTGATTTATTTTATGGCGTGCATGTTAAATTAGTTCTTTGACTGTTAAAAGTGATTTTTCAGCGTGTTTAATTGTCTAAGAATTTTCATAAGTAATTTCTAGCCTATGCAAAACCGGCTGGAGATGACAACCACTGAAATTTTGACATAAACCAGCAGGCTGAAAACTCAGAAAAAATTTACAATTTCCTGCTAGAGCACAACATTATTTATTTTTCAGCTACGTAACTGCAAGTTACATCATGTATGATACACATGTCCCAACAATTTCATCACAAGCTCCACCCTCATCACACCTATGCCACTCTTCATTATCCCATATGCAGTGCAAAAGATCGATTTCATCATTGAACCATACCCAGACAAGAACCAACCTGAGCGACCATTTTTCTGATTATTATTGTGTATGAGAAGATTTCTATAGGAAAAAGAGTTGGTGTGGACGTGTGAAGGGTTGCTCATGGCCCCTGGCAAGCATCTGTATGAACGACGGATGAACCGGTCATCGGATGTAATAGTTGGAGGCAGTCGAAACATAAAAATATCAACTAACAACAGAAGACGGCTAGAGAGCATAGATCTAGGATGGGTTGATCCATCAATAATGCAACAACACTGTTAAAAACTTTGAAGGACTTAATTAATGTTATTGTTTTAAGTAGATGTTAGGGTCAAGTCATCCATATGTATAATCGTTATGGATACTTGAAACAGTGTCTTTTTATTTATTATTTATGATGTATAATTACTGTTAGGGTTGTCATATCAATGTTATATAACATTAAAGTAACATCAAAAAACATCAACCATTAGCAATCGTAGTCAATATGGTCAATGAGCATGGAGGGTTGATGAATAGAGGTCATTGGGTTAAGAGGTTATATGGGTGATGGGATTATTCGGTTATGTTGTTAGTAGACTAGTGGATTATAAGTGGGTATGATGTTAGTGAGTGAGAAAGCTAGGGATCAATGGATCAATGTCATTAATATGGTGAAGCATGACGAATATGGTTTATATAGTCAATACGGAATACAATTCCACCATGGTAAATGGTAGTCAATGACAAATGACATTGAAGTGAATAGTGTCAATGATCCTCGATCTTAGTGGGTAGGGGTTGATAGTGATTTAGGTCATTAGACTAATTGGTGGGTCAAGGGTAGGTGGCTAGTTGTGTTAAGGAAATGTTGATTAATGGTCAGCACTATACAACATAGGTGAATATTGGTTAGGGGTTATGGACGAGTGGTTATTAGATCGACCATGGTTAATAATGACCAACAATGATTGATTGTAGTTCAAAAAGGTCAACCATAACCAACAATGTTTAATTGTGGGAAACGATGGTCAATGGTAGTCAATTTTGTCAATGAAGATGCAGGGTTGATGGGTTTATGGGGTTACTAAGTTACAATGCTTGTGGATGATGGGATTATTGGGTTGCACTTAACGGATTGGTGGAATATAAATGGCCATGATGTTAGTCGGTGAGTAGACTAGGGGTTAGTGGGTCAATGCAATTAACATGGTGAGGCATGATGAATATGGTCTATATAGTCAGTATCATCAACATAGTTCTATCATAGTCATTGGTGGTTAATGAAGATCAATGATAGTTGGGTCAATGATGATCAAGCGTTAGTGAGTTACTAATCATTGTCGATGCAATTAATATGGTGAGGCATGATGAATATGGTCTATATAGTTAGTATGATCAACACAGTTCTATCATGGTCATTGGTGGTCAATGAATACCAACGATAGTTGGGTCAGTGATGATCAAGCATTAGTGAGTTAATAATCTTTGTGGGAAGGGGGAGTTATAAGGGATTAGGTAGTAAGTGGTTTAGTTAGTGATTCAAGGTAGGTGGCTAGTTTTCACAAGGCACTAAAGTTAGATTTATAGTCGACATTAGATAGTGTGGGTCAATATGGGTTAGGGGGTTATGGGTGATATGTCTTTCTGATGCACCATTCCTCCGGCCACAGCACACCTGAACATACAGTCGAAATGACACAGTAACAGACACGCAAACTCACTAGAAAATCTGGAGCACTAGAACTCAAATAGCCGAAGCGACATTTTTATTAATATTCAATTGACCATACAGGCCTGATAGACATCATCACCGACAATAAGAATCCCTATAGGACGCGCAGGTCCTGGTTTATTCAGAACGAGTGGGCACGCAGGCCCTTCATAGAAATCCTACCAAAACTGAAGAAAAATCGATACTCTAGTTGAATTTTTGAATGCAGCAATTCCAAAAGTCAAACAGGGAAAAAAAAAATTTGAAGACTGCCTCTCTTCCGTAGAGATCCACGTTTTATCACTGATCCTGTTCGCCAAATGTCACTCCCAGAACTTTCGCAGCATTGATTTCTCAGCTACTCGATCAGATCCCTCAGATTACGGATCCTGCAGTTGAGATCCCGCCCCACATCTCATGCTCCACATCATCCTCCTCATCTTTTAAAGTTTCAAAACCTCTTGGTTCTAGGTTATTGGGTGACCTGTCTTGGCTATATTTAAACAGTTTTGATTCGGTGATCCAAGAATTGTAGGAATCGAGCAATCCTTCCCACTTAACCAGGTATAACTTATGCGCTTGGGATCGAGTTACAAATAGTTTTGTGTCTATGACACGCTCAATTAGATCCTGCTTCTTCTTTGGCAAATGTCTGACCCAATCCTCCACCCTTTCTTGGGAATATTCAGCTATCTGGCCTGTGTTGGTTTCCTCCCCTACTTCCATAGGAAATGAGTATAGATCAGCCACATTGAAAACAGGACTGATGTCTAATTCCTCTAGCAAATCAAGGAGGTAGGCATTGTCATTAATCCTACTCTTGATTTTACAAGGCCCAAATTTCCTTGGTTTCAATTTTTTGTAGATCCCCTTAGGATATATTTTCTTTCTCAAGTGTACCATGACCATCTCCCCTTCCTGAAAGACCTTTCTCCTCCTATGGTGATCAGCCTCTTCTTTGTATCGACCTGTCATTGATAATAATTTCTACTCCACTTCTTGATGTATCTCCCGAATATTCTCTATAAAGTTTGTAGCATCTCTGCTAAAATTGGGATGTGTAGGCAAGCTCCCTAGTTCCACAACCCCTTTAGGATTGGACCCATAGACAATTTGAAATGTTGATTTTCTAGTTGATCTGTTGATGCTGGAATTATATGCAAAATCTGCTTGCGGTATGACCAGGTCCCATTGGCGAGGGTTTCCACCAACTAAACAACGCAACAGATTCCCCAAACTCCTATTTACTACTTCGGTTTGGCCATCCGTTTGGGGATGATATGCTGAACTGAACTGTAGACTACTATCTAGTTTTTTCCACAAAACCCTCCCAAAGTGGCCTAAGAACTTTGTGTCTCCGTCACTCGTTATAGTTTTTCGAAGGCCATGCAAGCGAACCACTTCCTTAAAGAACAGGTGGGATACTTGACTTGCATCATTTGTTTTCTTACAAGGGAGAAAATGAGCCATCTTAGAAAATCTGTCCACCACTACGAACACAGAATCATGCCCCCTTTGAGTTCGCCGCAATCCGAAAACAAAATCCCTGGAAATATCCGTCCATGGTTCCTTGGGAATAGGTAAGGGCATGTACAAGCCCGTATTATGTTTTCCCCCTTTCGCGGTTTGACAAATCCTACAAGCAGCCACCATTCTGTTGACATCTCTCCTCATATTCGGCCAAAAGAACTTTCCATTGACTAGTTCATAGGTCTTGTCCCTTCCGAAGTGTCCAGCCAACCCATTGGAGTGCATTTCTCTTACAATTTTGTCACATCTGGATCCACTGGGAATGCACAACAGGGAACCTTTAAATAAGAAGCCGTCTAATAGACAAAAATCTGCAATTGAAGGCATATCAGCCGGATCCTTCCCACTCAGGATTGCCAGAATTTTGGCAAAGTAAGGGTCTCCTGTGTACTCAGCCTTCATTTCTTCAAACCCAACTAGCGCATTACTCATTACTATAAGCAGGTGTCACCTCCTACTCAAGGCATCTGCTACCACATTAGTTTTTCCACTCCTATGTTGCACAACAAAGGTATACGCCTACAAGAAGGAAGCCCATTTTGCATGCTTGTGGGAGAGCTTATTCTGGGAATTGATGTATTTCAAGGCTTGATTATCAGTCATCAGAATGAACTCTCTATGCAGAAGATAATGCCTCCAATATTTCAAGGCTTGAACAGCTGCGTAGAACTCTTTATCATAAGTGTTGTACTTTAGTTTAGCTTCATTCAACTTCTCACTAAAAAACGCTATAGGTCGACCTTCTTGACTTAAAACCCCTCCAACGGCCAGCCCGGAAGCATCACACTCGACTGTAAAGAGTTTGTTGAAGTCTGGTAGGGTAAGGATAGGGGCCTCCGTAACCTTTTTCTTGAGTTGGTCAAAGCTAAGTGCAGCAGCCTTGGTCTAATTAAAAATCTTTCCTCTGGTGCAGTCAGTCAAGGGAGCGCTTATGCCACTGAAATTTCTAATGAATCTTTTGTAAAAGTTTACCAACCCGTGGAAACTCTTCACTTCTGTAATACTCTGGGGGGCGGGCCACTCAAGGATGGCCTTAACCTTTTCAAGATCCATGCTCAATCCCTCTGTTGAAACTACACTTCCTAAAAAGATTAACTTATCTTTGCAGAACTCACTCTTTTCAGGGTTGATAAACAGCCTCTCGGCTTGCAGGATGTCAAGTACCACCTTCAGATGCTTCACATGTTCTTCCATGGTTCCACTAAAAATTAGAATGTCATCAAAGTAGACTATAATAAATTTTCCAATGTGGGATCTAAATACCTGATTCATCGTTCACATGAAGGTAGCAGGGGCGTTGGACAGACCAAACGGCATCACCAACCATTCGTATAACTCGTCCTTCATCTTGAAAGTTGTCTTCCACTCGTCACCTTCCCTTATTCTGATTTGGTGATAACCACTCCTGAGGTCAATTTTGGAGAAAATTTTTGCTCCGGACAAGCAATCAAGCAGATCATCCATTCTGGGCAGCGAATACAGATACTTCACTGTGATTTTGTTAACAGCTCGAGAATCCATGCACAACCTCCATGTTTTCCCTTCCTTCTTGGGAGAGAGCGGGGCGGGAGTAGCACAAGGGCTCATGCTCTCTCTTATAAACCCCTTCTCAACCAGTTCTGTTAGTTGCCTCCTCATCTCTTCATTTTCGAAAGGAGACAACCTGTACGCTGCTTGGTTTGGAAGCTTGGGGCCTGGAATTAAATCAATTTGATGAGTGATTCCTCTTATGGGAGGGAGACTCGCTGGTAAATCTGACTGTGTCAAATCAGGGTATTGCTGCAATAATGTCTGCACTTCTAAGGGGGTTGCTTGTTGCTGCCACTTTTTTTGTTCTCGGGGGTACAATAGATAACAAACATCCCTCCTAGATTCCTTGGAAAATCGTTTCCATCCCATGGTGCTCAAGGACAGAGCCGTTAGTTCAGCAGAGCCCTCCTCTTTGAATGGCTTCAAGATATGCCGCCGACCCTCATGCCTAATCTCATATGTGTTTTCTCTGCCATGGTGAATGATATTCCGATCATATTGCCACGGTCTTCCTAAAAGCACATGGCATGCATCTATTGGGATCATGTCACACCACACCTTGTCTTCATGTGGACCAATTTTAAAATCAACTAAGCAACTTTGGTTTACGAGTACGCTATGATCTTTTTTTAGCCAAGAAATATTGTATGGGTGAGATTTAGGAATGAAGGACAGTTTCAATTTTTGAACCATTTCTATACTTACCAGATTGTCATTCGACCCCCCATCTATGATGACTTTGCAGACCTTGTCCCTGCACTTGCATTTGGTGCAAAACACACTGTTCCTTTTCCAATCTGCTTCAGGGGTGACTTTGTTACCAGATATCAAGGTCCTCCTTAACATGAGATTCTCACCCCTCTCTGCCTCGACTTCTTTTGGGTAAGGCTCCTCTTCCTCCTCTTCTCGAACCATCATCACTCTTTTTGGGTTCTGTGGGCACTCTATTGCTTTATGAGGCCCGCTGCAAATGAAACACTTCAGGGGTCGCCAATTCCCTGGAAAAGGTCGCCCTCTTCCCCTGTTCCCGAAGGCCCCCCTTCTTTGGGAATTCGGCTTCTACTCCATACCAGAGTCGGATTCGCTAATAGATCCTGGATAGTTTCCCCCACCCCTGTTTAAGCTGCTACTGCCTCGCTTGCTTGCTTCCTTGCTCCGCTGATTCAACTTCTCCTTAGCCTTTAATGCCAATTGATAGGATTCATCGACCGAATTCACTTTGAGTAGGGCCAATTCATCTTGGAGCTGAAACCTGAGGCTGTTGACATATCTGGTTGTTGCGTGCTCATCATCTTCTTCCAGCCCCGTTCTAATCTGCAATTTCAAAAACTCCTCCATAAAAGCCGATATAGATAATTCCTTTTGCCTTAAATTTTGGTATTCTTTGAAAAGTCTCTGTTGATAATCAGAGGGCATAAATTTAACCTTGAGAAGCTTTAGCATCTTCGGCCACGTCTTGACCTTCTCTTTCCCTTTCCCTTTCTAGCGTTCTGGAGGTTCTCCCACCACAGAGCTGCATGGGAATTCATCTTGGATGCAGTGATTTTGGTCCTTTTTGGGTCCATCTCCTCGATCCCTTCCATATCAAAATACTTATCCAAATCTTGAATCCAATCCATGAACATGTCTGGATTCAATTCACCCTTGAAATCAGATACTTCCACCTTAAACCTTGTTCCTTGTTTGGTTATTGCCTCGATAAGTCTCTCCATGGGGTTTACAGTTTTGGGCCACCCACGAGGAACCTCTAGTTCCTCTTCGGATTCTTCTGGGGGAAATCTGGACTCGCTGGTCTCTAGTCTTCGGAGTAGTTCCTCCTCAATGGGTCCTCTCCGCCTGGCATTCCTCCTGCCTCTTTTACCCCAGTTAAGACGGACTCCTCTTTGAGCCATCGTGTGCTCTGATACCAATTTGATGCAGCCTTCCTCCGGCCACAACACACCTGAACACACATCGAAATGACACAGTAACAGACATGCAAACTCACTAGAAAATCTGGAGCACTAGAACTCAAACAGCCGAAGCGGCATTTTTATTAATAGTCAATCGACCATACAGGCCCGATAGACATCATCACCGACAATAAGAATCCCTACAGGACGCGCAGATCCTGGTTTATTCAAAACGAGCGGGCACGCAAGCCCTTCACAGAAATCCTACCAAAAGTGAAGAAAAATCGATACTCTCGTTGAATTTTCGAATGCAGCAATTCCAAAAATAATACAGAAAAACAAAGCAAAAATGAAATTGAAGACCACCTCTCTTTCGTAGAGATCCAAGTTTTATCACTACTCCTGTTTGCCAAATGTCACTCCCAGAACTTTCGCAGCATTGATTGGTCAGCTACTCAATCAGATCCCTCAAATTACGGATCCTGCAATTGAGATCTCGCGCCACATCTCATGCTCCGCATCACTTTCCCTCGTGTGTGATATGTTTGATATAGTAAATGCTTGCCTATTTTCTCGCTAGTAGCACTTTTATCTCATTTGTCATTACCTGCGCAACAAGTAAAGGATTGTCGTTCTATGTCATTCCATCTACTATTTGCTAAACAAAGCATCAAGTAATGGATTTCCATATGCATCATCCATTCTAGAAGCAATCAAGAGAGTAGCAATGCTTATGAGGAGGATGCTTCATAATAAAAACGCTACAATTTCCCTCAAGAATGAGGGTAGGTGGATGATTTTGAAATTGCCAGAAACTTCAATGGGGACACCTACAACTTGAAGGTAAAATAAATTAAGTTAGTTCATAATCACCAATTTTCACAACTATCATGGTCGTGCATGGGAAAACCTTCCCTAAAAGTTGCATGGAAAACTCGAGTCTCTTCTCATTGAGTCTCTGTTGATAACACATATTGAACTTTATTTATTGATGGTCGCTTTAATAACTCATTGAACATGTTTCCACATTTAGTTTTGAGATCCCTATCGTTGATTATTTTAAAAAGGAAAACATCACATTGTTTTGTGGATATAAGGCAAGGACAACAGAGGCGCATATGATTTATGATTGTTCTTTGGGATTAATGTTGTTATTTTTATCATTTGGACCATAGTTGCAAATTGTTTTCCTATATGGTGAAAATTGAAAATTGTAGCTAGATTTCATTATGGATGTCACTTTTTCTAGCAAGTGCAGTGTCATCAATAAAATGGTTTCCTTTATGGTTGTTTCTTGTTTATTTCTTTCACTTGGGTGAGAGGGCTATGCATCACATCCAATTCCCTGATTGCAACCCAGTTTTTGGTCATCTGGGTTTCATTTGAATCCAATTTTATGCTTCTTTTTATCTCTCTGTATGATTTGGGCAAGTGATGGGTGGCTTACTAGGCATTACTAGAAGATAATATCCTCTCAATTTTGTTGCAAAGATTTCAAGAGACGATTTTACTTTTTGCTTTTGGTTCATGAGGCCAGTCTTAGTGAAAAAAATTGAAACCCAATTTTGTCATGTTTTTCTCTACCCTCTGGTGACAAGAATTTTGCTAAAAGCCATTCTCCTCATATTATCCTAGATCTTCGTAATATGGGTGCACCTAGAATACCTTGTCCTAATTACTTTTCCTCCATTTTGATCATATAGTCTTTGTTGGAAATTATTGTTCCAATGTTTTTCTTTGCCATTTTCACTTGTGGTTATACAAGACCTTGTAATTTTTTTTATTTTTTTTTTCCTCGCTCGGAAAAGATACAAGATCTTGTAATTTATTGTGAAGGGCAATAATTTTATGAGATTGAAATTGTCAAACTTGATTAAACAAACTAAAACAGGATTTTATAGATCACGACATTCACCAAAATAGTAAGATCTGGTGCAACTTTTCTTCCACCAACCATGATATAAAATGCGCATCTTCTTCTTTGTAGGGCTTTAAAGGTTTAGTATCCTAACCATTCTCTTGATGTGTCATGGCATCTGAGTCATATTGGCACTACCATATCTATTTTATTTTTGTTTTTCTTCCTTTGCTTGTTCTTCATAATATATAATTTCGTTGTTTGTATGCATTCTAGATTATGAGTCACATTGAACCAATTTTCTAGTACGGCTTGGTTTGTTCTGTTTAGTTAACCTTAGGGGCCTTTATGTAATTAATTATTAGGTGGGATAGGATTGAGGCCTGCACAATAAAAATGCCAGAAATTAATAAACATGGGGAGGTTTTTACTTACAAATATATGCAATTTATTATATGAAAAAGAGTATTGTTATTGTATAGGTACGCGTTCCTTCATTGTGATGCATTAGGTTGTTGTGCAACTGTTATAATACTTTCAAGTGGCATTCCTTGGCATTCCTTGTAATATTTGTCATATTCAGTATTTCTCAGGGTATTTTGTGTAACTTGGGATATTACACTTCTTCGTTAGTTAGTTAGTTTGTTAAGCTCTATTAGATCTCACTGATTATATTTGAAGAGGTATCTTCCTCCTCGTGGGAGTTTAATCCATATTTTAAAAAGTCAAATCCTCAAATCTATTAACATGTATTTAAAATATGTGTATTGTTACATTCTTTTTGTAATAGTTAAAACTTAGGTGTTCCCTTCAATTCAAAAATTAACATAATCATGCCCTTCTATGATAGGAGAATCGAATTTTGAAGATTAAATTAATGAGAACTCCTATATTATGGTAGCATTGATTTTGAATGGAATTGGAGCCTTTGAATTGTCTATGCTAGAAATGTATCTCATTACATTTTGTTTTCAACCTCTTTTTTTTCTTCACATGGGATGATTTTTAGGGTTTTATTTGTGTTAGCATCCCATTTGTTTATATTGGACATATGTGTACTTATATGAACCAATATCCTAAAGGATACTAAGTTCATGCACTTGGTCATCTTAATAGTGTTATAGATCTATCTTATCATTTCCTATCTAGTTCATGAATATACCATGCTTGCAAACCTTGTAGAAATAAATCAAATGAATGGAATATGGATATATCCTAAGTTAAATCTCTTCCTGGTCTTCTCCAGATTCTCCATTGAGAGTGATGCAACAAGAATGGGGAAGAAGGGAAATCAACATTCTCTTCAAACTCAAAAGAGAAACCAAATTCAATGAGTTCTTCTGTGAGACCATTTGTTGTAGATTTCGGCCATAGATGATAACTTCCACTTTTCATACCTATCTCTTATGTCTCAAAGGTGTTCCAAGGTCAAGGCACCCCACAATTTATACATTATTGGTGTTAGGAAACTCCACCCTCGATCTTGCCGAAAACAATCGCATCGACGTACTGGCTAAGTGCAACTTCCCACCCTTGGTAGAAATTTTCCTAATCAAATACCTATTGAACACTTCTCTAATGGAAAGATCAGTTCTGAAAAATTCTTGGTTTCTTCTTAATACTCATGATTTCTAGAAATATTATTCTAAAGTCTTTTGAAATCTCTATTTCCCTTCCTACAAAAGAGCATGCAACTAGCATATAAAAAAAATCCGTTTAATTGTATTTGGTGTTGCAAGATAACAATATTGGCTATTGGACAAAAATTGTGGTTGAGTTCTTTGCTCCTAAAGAAGAGGTGGTCTCTATCTTTGTATGGAAACATTGGGACTCACACACCATGGATTTTCCTAAGATCAATGGTGTGTTATTTGTAAAAAACTTGTGGTCTTTTTTACATTTTCATAATTAGTTTTCTTTGCATAAATCTATGATTATGATTTAAAACTACCTATAGCATAATGGGCCTTTGATAGTCAATATTTACTATAAGTTTCCATCAAGGTTTTTTTTATCATTGTTTTGATAACAAGTTGATACTCACAAGCATGAGCGGGACATGTGGCAATCTAACATCTAGGAATCAAAGCCATGGCGAGGATTTGGTGAGAAGC
The DNA here is from genome assembly GCA_027924585.1 of Larix kaempferi. Classification (NCBI taxonomy): domain Eukaryota; kingdom Viridiplantae; phylum Streptophyta; class Pinopsida; order Pinales; family Pinaceae; genus Larix; species Larix kaempferi. Next base: position 5,110,208 of record BSBM01000074.1, on the reverse strand, counting down.
TACCTACTCTACTGTTAAGTGCATGCCTTTCGAGTGTTTTGTTATTACTTTTGAAGGCGCCTTTTTATTTACAATATTGAAAAAATTTGCAACATATCTATCTTCTTGTTTTAGTTTTTATGTATCTTTCATTCTAAGCTTTTGCAAGCTTTTGACCAACCATCAAACTCTTCAATTTTGTATCGATTGAGGCCATGAAGAAAGGAAGTCATTACAAATTAAGATCATTAAATAGTATTTTATGCAATCTAACATAGGTGTGTATGCCCATAAATTATTTAAGTTTCTCTAGTAAATAAAAGTTATGGTTATCTAATCACTCGTACATTAGCAAGATAGTTAGAATACAATGACATTATATTTTAGTATGATTCTCAACTTAGACATTGGAATCATGTTCATCAAATTAGGGGATTTGGTAAATGAAATTACTTGGTTTCGTGTATTGAAAGTAGTATTGGTTTATTAAAATATTTCATGCTTTTGTAGAATCTGATCAACTTTGAACAATAAATAATTTTTTTTGAAAGAATGCTTATTATGGTTACCAAGTATTGTAAGAGAGCATAAGGCTTCCGAATTATTAGTCAATCCCATTACTACATTGATATGGGAAATATTGATTTCAAATTTAATTAAAGCAACCCTATCATGCATTTCATTATTAAACTACTCATTTATCGTGTCCTTTAATTATTTAGAAAGATTAATAAAAGCAATAAGGAAAATGTTTAATTTATAAAGAATAAAAAATGACAATTTGATACGTTGTTAATGTAAACTTCTTTTTACCAAATTGAATAAAATATATCATAATTTTGATATCTATTTGTTTTTAAAACATTTTGGTAGCAAACAAATTTTATGTTTTGATTATAAGTTGTTTAATTTTGTAGTTTCATTCGGTTTATAATATATTATTTGTATAAATATTATGTTTTGATTATAAGTTGTTTAATTTTATAATTTTATTTGGTTTATAATATATTATTTGTATAAATATAATATTTTATTATTGTAATTAATTTAGTGATTTTTTTTTCAATTAATTTATTAAAAATTTTACTTTTCTAAAATAAATATTTACTTTTAAACAATATTTATTTTACAATGTTTTTTCCCTATATATATAATATTTTATATTATTATTGATTTTTTATTTTTTTTATTTTGCTAATTGGAGGAATTCACATCTTGACCTTTTGTTTACCATATATGTAGTATTTTTATATTATTATTAATTTATTGATTTATTTTAGTTTACTTTTTTCATATATATAGTATTTTATACTATTATTAATTTATTGTTTTTTATTTTATTTTGCTAATTAGAAGAATTGACATCTTGACCCCTTGTTTACGATTTATAGCATTCAATGATAGATTAAATTTTATTTAATAAATAATTTATTAAACTTAAAAAAAATTCAAAATAAATACTTTATAATTATTTTTTTTTTAAAGTAGGTTGTTCTCTAATATCCATTTGTAGTTTTTTCATTGCTTGTTTTTATACATGCCAATCTATATAAATCTGTATATGAGAACAACTGCACAAATGGATACATCCCTATTCAATCCAGGCAGATTAGGTGCAAAGACAACTAAATACATATGAAAGAGCCCAACCACAGAATCAAACATATAGTTTCAAGGTCTCTTCAATTGTACTGTCAAAGACGCCTCTATTTTATTTTCAGGGACTGGAGATCAGACCTTGACAGTTTAATGAGGGACTAGGAGGGTAAGCCGGGAACCAAACAAACTTTTAGTTGTCACAACTTCTCATTTGTACTACTTGGAAGAATAGCAGTATTTCCATAAAACTATACAATACAGACATCACAAAACACTACACAGCCCCTTCTGGATTCAACCTACTATTCCATTAAATTTATGGAAGGACTGTAAATTTGGAAATACAAGATTATTGACCGACAGTTTACCATTAACAAAGCAAAGCTGTCAGGGAAGCACTATAAGGTGAGCAGATAAAGAAAGTGGGCAGGGTCTATAAGTTTGGTCTGGTTTTGGTAGGGTCTGTGAGCATTTGCACAACTTCCCTCATGCTTGGCCTCTCCACACTCTGTTCTTCTACACACAGCATGGCGACATAGAACATATGCATCACCTCATGCAGAGGAGCAACGGAAAGCCTGCTATCGAAGACCTTGAGAACACCTCCTTTTGGTGAGTCTTCTGTCATTTTTCTCACCCACTGAACAATATCCACCCCATCACCAAATTCACCTACTGGCCTTCTGCCCGTGATCAACTCGAGCAGAACCACCCCAAAGCTGTATACATCACTCTTCTCATCCACTTTAAGAGTGTAAGCATATTCTGAACAACACACACATGCGTCAGAGCATTAATCAGGGAAGCCCAAAATCTGCTAACCAGTAAAAGATAACAAATTTCCCACGGCCACGCACAATCACAAAATATGTGCAAAGCTCGATGTACGCTAAAATTAAAAACAAGTACCCAGCCATATTCATAAGTAGAAGCCATTGGATTGGAATCTGATTACCTGGAGCAATGTAGCCATAGGAACCTACAATGGAAGACATGCATTGGGAGGCCCCTGATTCTTGTAGAAACTTGGCAAGTCCAAAATCTGCTACATGGGCTTGGAAGTTGGAATCCAGCAGGATATTGTTAGACTTGACATCTCGGTGCATGATAGAAGGAGAACAATCATGATGGAGGTAGCAAAGCCCCTTGGCGGCCTCTGTGGCAATCCTGTACCTCATGTCCCAGTGCAAATGTCCACCTTTTCTACTGTGGAGCAGCTCTCCTAGGCTTCCATTGGGCATGTACTCATAGACGAGTATATTTGATTCATGGCTAGAGCAAAAGGCTAGCAGCTTAACTATATGGCAATGGCGGATCCTGCCTAAAGTCTGAATCTCGGCCAAAAAACCATGATCATGAGAAGAACCTCTGCCAACACCTGGTAACCTCTTCAGTGCCACTTCTTCTCCCTTGGGCATTAAGCCCTTGTACACAATTCCCGCCCCTCCTTTTCCAATGATATGGTCATCTTTCAGGCATTCCAAAACATCATGGCTTGAGAAATCAAGCCTTTGGAAAGCTGTTAGCTTCCATCTACTTGAGGAAATGGCCTTCCTAACAGCCATAGCCTTGGCAATGGCTAGAACTGCAAAGGCAAAAGAACAAATCAGCAATCCAGCCATAAGTAGCAGGTTGACAATAAAAGACCGTGGGCCTTTGGCAGCAGATTGGGCAAGGGTCGAGCTACAAGGTGATAAAAATGACCCACAAAGTAGCGGGTTTCCTACAACTAAATTTAGATTAATCTGACCACTATCAGGAAGCCGCCCAGATAGATTGTTATAGGATAAGTCTAGGGTAATTAGACTCTGCATGCTCCCAATTTCTTCAGGAACATTTCCACCTAAGTAGTTTCTGGAGATATTAAGATGGTTGAGAAGGTACATCTCTGTGATTTCTGGTGGAATGATCCCACCGAGATGATTTTTGCTCAAATCCACAAAAGTCAGAGCCCTGCATTTAATTATTTCAATAGGTATTTGTCCAGACAATTTGTTATCACTCAAATCAATTGTAGAAAGCAGCTTCAGTCTACCTATCTGGGATGGAATGCTACCAGTAAACTCATTTTCATTGAGCAAAAGGCTATGTAAACCGGCCAAGTTGCCCATGGCCGGAGGAAGAGACCCACTCAGCTTATTGTTGGATAGATTCAGGATTCCCAACTTCCAGGTGACTGAAATGGATGTGGGTATGCCTCCTGTAAGATTGTTATCATGCATTTCAATCATGTCTACTAATGGAAGATTCAGAAAACCTTCCGGAATCAACCCATTTAGGAAGTTTTGCCCCAAACGCACCCTCATTAAGGATTTGCAGTTGCCAAGAGGCTCAGGGATGGGCCCGAAAAGCAAATTCTTAAACATAATGAGAGTTCGAAGCTTACCGCTTCTACACAGATAAGGTGGAATCGTGCCAGTTAATCTGTTGGAAGAGAGATCCAGATGCAAAAGCCTGCCATTTTGACCGAGATGTTGAGGAACCACGCCGCTGAAGTTGTTCTCCCACAGTTGTAGAACTTCAAGGTTGGGCAGCTCTGCTATAAAGGAAGGGATGATGCCATAGAGCTTGTTTCTGAATAGATTCATAAGAGTTAGGCTTTGCAGCTTGGAAAATTGCTGAGGTATCTCACCAGTGAGCTCATTGTTGGATAAATCAAGAGATTTGAGGCTGGAGAGTTCTGCAAACTGAGAAGGAATGGGTCCAGAGAGATTGTTCACTTGCAGGAACAATGAATCAAGATTGGTTAGGCTGCCAAGCTCGGGAGGAATAGGCCCAGACAGCCCACAGTCTGCCATGTCCAGAAGAACTAGATTCGTGATATTCCCAAATTCTGGAGGAATCCCACCGTCATAAGCATTGAAGTAACCGAGATAGAGTTGCTTGAGCATACCAAGTTTGCCGAGCTCGCCTGGGATTTTGCCTATGAGTCCATTCCCGCTGAGTGCCAGATAATTCAAGTTCTCAATCTTGGAATACTCGACCGGAATCCTGCCCGAGAAATAGTTGCCACCAAGGTGCAAATGCCTCAACTTCTTCAGCTCACTTAGCTCCACGGGCAATGGCCCTGAAAAGCCATTGTTGTAGACATCCAGAACCTCGAGCTCCTTCAATTTCTGGAAATCAGGCGGGAAGGTGCCATTGAATAAATTGTTAGATAAATTCAGATATCTCAGAGTTGGAATATCGGCGATTTCCTTTGGCAAGGGACCGGTCAAATTATTGCTGGCAAGTGTGATATCCACGAGGTTGTGAAGTTGGGCAATTTGAGGGGAAATGGGACCTGAAAGTCTCAGATTAGAGAGATTCAGCCCCACAACCCTGCTGAATTGGTCACACTGGACACCTTTCCACGAGCAATGTGAAGTGTTTGGGTCACTCAAATTCCATGTATTCAACACATCTCCGGGCCCAGATCCTTCAGTAAAAATGTTTTTGAGGGATAACAGAATTTGGGCTTCAGCAGAAAGCCGAGAAGAAGAGCCAGAGCCATCGCACAGTATTACTAGAGTGCCCAAAACACACACGCATGATAATAATAATAGTAATGCTTGAGAAAACGACATCCCGGTATCTCTGCAAATCACTACGAAACTAAGTTGGGTTTTCCAATTCCTTGCAGTGTTTTAGAGTGAACGGTGCCACTAAAATGATGGGACGGGTTTCTATCCATTGGGGCATTGATGGCCTGCAACAAAACGTATACGTTTGTTAATCTCGTTAACGGATAGACAGTAAAATGGATTAGGGGCGTCGTGTTTATTTGCCACTGCGTGCCTTGATAACGCCCCCATTACTGTTGCTTCAAATTCAGTGCACGCTTCTGTCTGCTTTCTGCTTAGGTGCCCAACAGCCAATGCACTTGCAGGGGATCAATGCACCAGTAACTAGCACTACCTAACATCCATTCACACTGAATGGGAATTGATTAACGCAGCGGTTACATTTTGAAAACTTACATCCATTCGCATTAAATGGTGATCAATCCAGCGGTTACACATGCAAACATGGAGCCGTTTATTCTGGTAGTTGTCTGAACTCTCAAGTTTGGTTGATTTGGAATTTTAGGGTAATTTTAAATGATCTTGGTTAACTCTGAAGTTGAGTAAAATCTTCAAATACTTTGTTCAGCAAATAAAATTAAACCTTTACGTGGACTTTAGGCCTTATTGTACCTTTTTCAGCCTAATTCCTTTGGCAAATCCATGAACTCTACGATGGATGACATCCATAGATCTTAAATCCATTAGACAACCCTGATTGGTGTGCACCCAAAGAACCCCTTTCACCAAGCGTGCAACTTTAAAACCTATACCAATCATATAATCATATAGTGCTCCATTCTTCATTACTCCAATGTACTAACCTTCAATCAACTACGATGGATGTTTTCACATCCATAGATCTTAAATCCATTAGACAACCCTAATTGGTGTGCACCCAAAGAACCCCCTTCACCAAGCGTGCAACTTTAAAACCTATACCAATCATATAGTGCCAAGTGCTCCATTCTTCACTACTCCAAAGTACTAATCTTCAATCAATCCCGTATATCTCAAAATCGATTAATGGTTGAGATCTATATGGGCCATAAGACCCCTATATTTAAGTGTGCAAGTTTAAAACCCACACTAATAAGGGGGTTTCATATACCTTTTCTGCCCATGGTTAAAATTGATTAATTCACCATGCATCTTTCTCGCATGATCCTTGTCTCTATCAATCAAGATTATGTATAACCCACGCCAATTGGAAGCAAACACATGTCTCCTTCAACACAACTAAAAGGCTAATTCATGTTCATGGGCCCTTCTTCATCATCGATCTCAGCTTAATCAATAGTGACAATTCTTTGTGGGTCCAAAAGGTTATGGCCTACAACAATGAGACAATGTCAAGTGTCAACCCCACATGTCCCATAATCAATTAAAATAGGTGCTTCTCCAGCAAGGAACAATCATGCACCATTGATTTATCTCCAGCAAGGAACAATCATGCACCATTGATCTAAAACTAAATCAATGGTATCAATCCTTGCAAGTCAGAGGGACGCCCTTCCTCTATTATGTAGATTTAAAACTTGCAAAATAGGAAGGCACGACACATAGTTCCCTTGTGGCTTGCACCCATATAATCCATATGCAACTTCTCTTGGGATTTAAATTCTATCAACCGATCTAGGAACTATCTGATGAAGCAAATTGTTGTGAAATATAAAAGCCCTCCCCCAAAGAGGTGCACCTTTATAGCTCACACCAACAAGACATTGCCACGTGTCCTAGGAGTGGAAAAGTCAAAATCCCCTAAAATAAGAAGAATTTGACCCCAGCCACTCTATGGCCAAACATTCCAAGGTGCCCTAACCCTAATAAGTCCATTCAATGACACCCTCGCCCCATGCTAAACTTAGACATGGATGGTAGGCACAATATCAAGCCTCAATTTTGAGCCTTCAAAAACCCCCTTTACCAAATCATAATAGAGATAAACTCCATGTAACTCCAAAAATAATGAAAAAGCATGTGCAATGTAGTTAAAGCGTGAATGCAATGAGCTTATACATGCAAAGAATGCCCATTCCATGGTGCCTAATTCCCATATACCTAATTACTCATTCATATGCAATTCATGCAAAATATACAAAGTTTTCATAACATAAATGACAGTAAGAACATTCATTTTGCATATACATAAACAACATGCAAATACTTATCTATCAATGGAATGTGTCTAAGAAATTGGTTGCGCATGAGCAATATTCCACCCAACAGTAGGTATTCAATTATAATACTTCATCGAAGTTGGGTTATGAGGTCACTAGGGTGAAAGAATCCAATTTGCAAGGTTATATCTCTCTTGACCCAGCTCAATTTCCCTCAATGTTCACCCAACAGCTCCTCGCATAGCACTCTAGGAATTTCTCCCAACTTTAAGACCAACCATGGCACTCTCTTCAACTACCCCACACAACTCGAGGAAGAAATGCTCCTTCTTTGCACAACAATCTCTCAAAGCACACTCGATTCTAGTGCTCTTCAACAATGTGTAAAAAGAGCCAAGTTTGTTGTCCAACCTGTGGATTTTTCCCATAGGAGAATTATAAGTTAGTATTATAACATCCAATGAGTAGCAATATCACTAGGGTTTCAAGGTTCCTACTTGCCCAAACTCTATGCTCATCTACAACCTTCTATTCCATCTTATAGATCCCCATTCTCTTACATAGTCTCGTTCTGGTAAATTTTGTCAATGGTTCTAGTTGGCAATGGTGAATAATGCATCTTCGGCATGTAAGGTGTTGCTTGAACAAGGGGATGATCACATGCATACATATGATGAAATGGAAATGAGGGGATTGAGGGAATTATTAACTAGCATTTCTTTTGACAAGGGAAATATAGGAGTTTTACCCTTCCTCATGCTTCCATAACTGTAAATAGGTAGTTATTGTTGGCCATCCTTGATTGTACTTGCAAAGGAGTGGAGAAGATTAAACATCTTGACTTGGAGGGCATGTTAGTGTGGTGTTTGCTTGTTGGAGCTTCTTTCTGTTGGCTAGGAATTTTATTCATTTTCCCTAGCTAGGGTTTTGAAAAGCTAGAGGATTATACTAGCCTTGAGATGAGGCTATGGTATTACATGAAATTCACAGACACATACACACACACACACACACACAAATATATATATATATATATATATATATATATATATATATATATATATATACGAATTTATCAACCATCCAAAATTACCTTATTACAAATTGTATTTACAACTATCAATTTATTCATGGTTTGGTAATTTTCAACACTAGTATCTCTTGCTAACATAATATAAGTTAAGGTTGAAATGGTTAAGTGATTTAACATTAATATTGGAGAACATAAGCCCTATTTACTATTTCATTTACAACGATCATAAATTGAATTTTAGTTATGGTTTATGTATGCTAAGATTACCCTAGAGGGTTGAACTATGTTGGCTCACATTTTGTATCTTTTCTCTTAGATTGCCTTGTTGATTGGGGTTATTACGAGATGAAATATTGTATATTGTTGTTGTTGTTTTGTCTTGTTTCATAATAACTCTAACGGTGAAAATTCATAGGGTTAAGATCTTAAAAACATTTAGGAAAGAGGTGAAATTTCTGAAGTTACAATCATTTTCCTAAATCTAAGAATTTCTAATTGGTATTAGAGCTATCTTAATGAAATCACTCTATAGGTGAAGAGGGAGTTGGTATTTCAAATGTGGTGTAGCTAGGAGAGATGCTTGACCTTGTTAAGGTTTTTGGGTTTGAAACACTAGGTTGCTTGAGAAAAGCACTTGGACCCTTGGAAGGGTTGGTTCTTCTCCATATTGCAGATTTTTCAAGATGGATATGGTCACAGTCTCTTGCTTGTCATCTAACACGATGTCTAGTGTTGGATGGTATGTGGATGGTGGACCTTTGAGACATATGACATATGATAGGTTGTGATTCAATATGTTTCAAAAGAAAGAGGGAGGCATGAATGTGGAGCTTAGTGATGATGATATAACTTATCCTGTGAGAGGAGTTGGCTCCATTTCCGTCTGAATGCCTCTAGGTGATGTTCTTGATTCAAGTGATTTTCTATGTGTTATTGGTTTGAAGAAGAATATTCTTTCAATTTCTTGTATGAAAGTTGTATAGTAGAGAGTTACAATGTTTAATGGACATTATTGCACTATCAAGTATTATAGTCTAGTTAATTCTGGGATTTTGGCTAGAGAGGTGAGAAGGGGTTGGCCTTTACATGTTACTTGTTGATCCAATGGAATTTGTACATTATGATCAAAGGTTGGAAAAGGCTTATATATTTGAGGAGGCATATGTAGAGGATGCATGGTGGGATGCCATGGAGACAAGTTCAAAACCTATTATGGGATCAAGGTTTGATTTCAAACTTGTAGTTGATGGGAGTGTTATAGAGTACAATCACTAGGTTATTGGGATATCTCAGACATATGGTGTTGACCATGATGTTACTCTTGCTTTAGGATTCTCTCAAAAATAAGGAGGTGACCTAGTTCAAGTTGTTTCAATTGTTGAATGTTTTGAGATTCATGAGAGGGGTTCTCATGTGCATAAGTTAGTGATAGCCCTACACGAGTTATTGTTACATATACCAAGAGCTTGGTATTTCAAGATGGAGGTGACTTGTGCATATTTATATCTTTCTGATTTTGACAATTTTGATCCAGTTATCTTGGTCTTGTATGGAGATAGGCTCATCTTTAGAATATTTCCTAGACAACTCATGATGTTTTAGATAGTGATGTTGACTTGAGAGTTTATGGAGTTATGAAGGTGGATTATGAGGCAAACTTATGTTCCTTTATATCCATAGGTGGTCTACATTTTTGGGTGTTCAAGGTGTTGTGATATAATCTTGTGTTGTTGGATATATTGATACTTATATAACTTATAGGATCAATATTCCAACATAACAAAATACAGTAGTGAGCAAATATGTGAAGTTTGATGAGGATGTGCAATATTCATGTCACTTGACTCTCCTTTAGTGATTGAGGAGAAAGAGGAATCTATTGTTCCAGAGATTGATTTAGAGAATCGAGATGAGTTAGAATCAAGGGTGGATGAGGTGAGGTTAAGGGTGGATATTCCCTCACCTTCCACTATGGCATGCAAAATTCTATGATGCCTCACCCAAACATTACAGGAGGCTCGAGAGCATGTAAGAGTACCTAGATATTTAGTGAGGGTGAGTATAACTCCTAGGAATATGATAGATGTATTGCATTGGTTTCTTTTATCTATGAGCCTTCCAATTGTCTTGAGGAGGAGAGGTGTGAACCTTGATGGAGGATGTTGTTTTAGTTGACTTCGAGACTGCGACAAATACAAATTTTCATATGGTAGGTTGGATGGAGTTGTAGAGGGAGTCAATAGGTTTTGGTGAAAACACTTTCCATGTAAAGAGGGAGTGTTAGCTTCTGGGTTACTTATAAAAGTGCCCACACAATATTTTAGTGTGCTTCATGAGATTTGGGTTACATGGTGTATGACCAACATCTAGATGTTCCATAATGGGTCTACACATTGGAGGTGGATTACTTAGTTGTAGCTTGACTTCATTTGGATGCTTGCATGTCATTCTTCCTTATAGCATTGGAGATCTTCAAATCGCTTAGTGACATTCCACATGTTGGCCACAATGAGGAGGTTGCTTTCTTGGAGAATTTCCTATATTGGAGGAGGAGGGTTTGGCATTTTAGATAAATATGTTGAGGCCTAGACAACATGGGGTAGACTGGATGATTGCATGGAGGCATGTAATTAACTTGGGGATGCATGGGTTACGAGATTGTTCATGCAATGAGAGTGTATCTAGTAGAACACATGGCTTAAGAGGAGCCTTGGATTCCTTGGAGTCTTTGAACATGATAATTGGACACATCTCATGGAGTTCCCTTGCATTGGAACCTTACTTGTGTATGGCATCACCTTGGATCTTAAAATGTGTACCTTGGGGTGTAGAGATTCACATGTGTGATCCTACTTGTGTTTATAGTAGCCTTTCTTGTAACGGTTATGCTCACATGTGTCTTGTTGGCATCCCTTACCTCTAGGGCACCCAATTAAAATTCAACATGATCTATCACCTCCAAATAGATGGTCAAATAGAAGTTTTCAATATGTTCTTAGAAATCTATTTGAGATGCTTCACTTTGGTAAAGCCACACCAATGGGCACTATGGCCTCTTACAGAATGGTGGTATAATACCACCTATCATGCAACTACCAAAATGACGCCATATGAAGTTGAATATGGCCAAAATTTACCCATGGTTTCCTATTTACCAAGCACATCCAAGGTTCAAGCAGTGGATAACGCACTACGCACCAAATAAGATACTCTCCACACACTTAAGGAAAATTTAGTTATGTCTCAAAATAGAATGAAACAATAGACAGATCAACATCGATCATAGCATTCATTTATAGAAGGGAACAAAGTGTTCCTTTGACTTCAACCTTATAAACAAACATCACTCAAAAATAACCTCCACAAAATACTAGCATAGAGGTGGGCTACTACTCCAGGAGCCTAGGAAACTTGGTTCAGTTCGACCCAAGAGAAGGGCCTAGGTGTTTCCTCCTTATTGCAAATGGATAACATCCTAAAACTTTGTGGGCTTCAAAGAACCATGGTTGACCAAGGGAGTGAGGTAACTAGAAAGGATATAGTACCATGCCAATAACTTTAAGAGTCACCTCCAAATATTACACATCACACTAACCCAATAAATTTTATCCCCATACACTACCATTATCTTAGACTAAGTTGGATTCATGATCAACTTACACTTCAGGTGAGTGAACCAGATTTGCTTGAAAGAGCCTCCATTTCCTTAGGACATGGAGCAAACCACCAACTTGTCGATCTAGATGGACATAATAGCTCTTGATTGTGCTTGGAGCAATGGAATCCTCTTGTAAATCACTTGCATAGGGTTGGAGTAACAAGTTTCCCTCGCATACAACCACCACCCCCCCATCAGTTTTCTTGGGTATGTTCCCCCCTTCCACCCCACGTGAGTAGGAAGCATCCAAACTATGTAGTTGGACCCAGTCTTGTTTGAGGATGGGGGATCTTAGGAGGTCCTATGCGGACTCAAGATCCCTATTAACTGAGATCGCTCCCTCATTTTCTAATCTATATGCCATGTTGTTGGATTTTCTCTTGGCATGCATAAGAGTTGTGAGGTTTAAACCTCTGAAGTGAAACAAATAAATATTCTTAAGCAAAACAAATATTAAAGAATGGAAAACACATAGTACACATAGATTTAGCTTGGAAACCCTTAACTAGAAAAATCAACAAAACTTAGAGCCATGTCTCTCTCTTTCTCACTATATATTGCTTAACCATTCACAATACAATATTTAGGTATTCCACAACATCCAAAACCCTAATTCATTAACCTTAATTAGATTACAACCCCAATCCCTTGACTGTGATTAGACGACCCCCACTGCACCCCCCCTTCCCATGTAAAGAAAGGATTAGAGGGTTGCACAACCCACTTACAAAGGATATAACACCTACCCATTAGGATTTAAGGTTGAGATTCTTCTTGTTGCAATAAGGATGCTTTCAAGGCCTTCTAACAATCCAAAATTCCTGGTTATCTTCTTCATCCTTGCTTTGTTCAACAATTTATTAAGAACTTAGATTAATATTAGGGAGTCACCTTCAACTATCATCTTGGCATAACATTGTTCAACCACAATGTGAATCCCTTTTTCCATGGCCTTGATTTATGTTGAGTAGTTAGTGTTCGTCCTTATGAATATTGCAAAGACTCTTAGAATATTGTATGATCCCTGAAGAAACCTCCCACTTCAGATGGTATGGGGTTTCCTTTAGAGGCCTCATCAAAGTTTAGTTTAATAAAACCCCTCTAGGGAGGAGACCAAATATCCTGTGAGCATATCTATGGCGGGGAGAGAGCCTTATAAGAGTTGATTTTGTTCAATTTAATGCCCCAAATTATTGTGAATGTGTACTCATGGGGAATAATTTTTTTGTTTTCCTCTCGCCAGTTAAAGGAAGCAGTGGTTTCTAATATTTTGTTTTTTATGTCCTTCCATATCCCTTCCACAATGTATTTTTTTTCCTTATCCCCTAGAGCAAGAATCATGGGAAGAGGCATCAAATCTTGTTCAAAACTCGATTGTCAAAGGGTGTATCTCTCCATACTCTGATTTTATAAGGAAGATCATTACTTAATCTATCCATTTGCCTGAATGTCTATGTCTTTATGTCTTTTTCCCATAGCCAATATGCATAGATACAATAGTTGAATAGGAATTCCACAGTTTCATGTTCTTAACTACACATCATGTAGATGGAAGGTCCTTCAAACCCTCTACACTAAATGTTGTCCCAATTCAGGACCATTTTCTACACCAATTTCCAGGTGAAGGTGGATATATTTGGGCCATTGGAGTGATTTCCAAGATTTGGTTAGACCTTATCCTTCTCCATGGAGGAGTGACCTACCTCTATTCTATAAGATTTATTTTCCTGATATATGCCCTCTCATTTTTGTCCCCGTCTATTTGTCTTATCTCGATTGTGCTCTAACTCTTCTATTTTGTACTGTCTCTATGAACATGTCTACTCACAATGGAAACCCTACGATGTGAACTAGTTTCCATATCTTCCAATTAGTTGGGATTGGCTATGGATCATGCTACCAATAATGATAAATTTGGGTCTAATTTAGCATTTGAAAATGTTCTTGGATGTCTAATAAATAAGGGTTCTCTTGTAACTTGAGTTGTGTTTTCCAAAATCATGCCAAAATAGTGTTGATTCTCCATTTCAGACTTCCCAAAAACAATTTGAATAAACTAGAATCCTGCTTCACCATGCATTGTTCCAAATCGTAAAACATTTTACAATGCCATCCATTCTAATTAGTTCTTTTTCTAGAATGTGGCATGGATATTTTTGTTTCCATATTTGACTCCAAAGTTCAGTGGAGTTAGTTGTCCAACACCACCATATTTTTCCTACTAGAAACTTACCAAAGATGTGAATATATTTGACCCCTAGACTCCCTAATGTTTATGGGAGATAGGATTTGTCCAAGGAGACCAGGGCCCTATTTTCCTTGTTGGTCCCACCCCAAATAAAAGAACTTTGAAGGCCTTGACTAGATTTAAGAATCCTGGATGGGACAACTAATAGAGAAAACAAGTACAATGACATTGATTGTAGAATTGATTTAAGAAGAGTAGTTCTTCCAAGGGAGGTTAAGAGCTTTGAAAGTCTAAGAATTGAGTTTAAACTTGAACTTGGAAAGGAGATATTCCCATATGGTATTTCTAGCAACGTTAAGAAAGAGAGGAACTCCGAGGTATTTCGAGGGCATGAACCCTATTTGGAATAATTATTGCAATGTTATGTTGAGTGATAGGGGGTATTGAAAAAGAAGATATGGGATTTTTGATGGTTGACTATTGTCCTAGACGACAAGAGGAAAGAGTCTAGGATGGATTTGAAAGTTGAGGTTTTAGTTGTGGACAGATGTCCCATCAGGAGAGTATCATCCAAAAACTATAGATGAGATGGGGTCAAGCTTGTTGTAAATGCAGAGATATTTGAGTTGTCCTCTTGAGATTTCATTCTTCAAGTACCTTCCTAGTCCTTCTACCATGAGTATGAAGACAAAAGGAAAAAGAGGTTCTCCTCGCTTGATCATTGAGATGGGTTGAAGGGTTTGGAAGGAGAGCCATTGATTAGAATCGAAAAAAATTGAGGAGATAAGTTTTTTAACCCATATGAGCCAATCAAGATAGAACCCAGAGGATTTTAGCATATGTGATATGAAATCCTAGTTAAGCATATCAAAGCCTTTGACAAACAAAGCTTGATTAACATACATTGTTTTTTCAACATTTTTATAGAATGCAACATATCATGAAAAATGATGATGGCATGCCATCAAGGATATTTCTTCCTTCTATGTAAATTCCCTACTCACTAGAGGTGATGATGTTCATAATAGGCCTAAGTTGGTTGAAAATAATTTTTGTAATGATTTTGTATATGGCACTCCAAGGGAGATTGGCCTCAACTTTTTAGTGGTATCTTATCTTTCTACTTTTGGAACAAGAGTTAGGAAGGTAGATTTGAGAGCTTGCAGGATACCTCTTGAGGCCCTAGAGTATTCAACCACTTGTGAGACATCAATGCCCTCTATGGACAACCAGGATTGAAAAAATTCCACTATAGAGACGTCAAGTTCATGGGGTTTCCCTATAGCCATTTCCTTAAATGTAGATTCAGCTTCTTCTTAGATGACCTTCATGAGACTAATATTTTGTATGGCTATGCTAAATTAGGGATCTATAGGAGAATTTTAGCCTCAGTAGCTTGTTTATCCAAAGTTATATCCACGAGGATGGTTTGGTAAGAGGATCAAATTTCTTCCTCAATGTCCTCATGTTTTTCCAATACGATACCCTAATATGATTGAAGAGTTGAAATTATGTTCATGTTTATTCTATTGAGCATGGATTTGTGAAAAAGATTGCAGTTGTGATCTCCTTATTTTAGCCACTCAACTCTTGATTCACATCTCCATATAATTTCCCCCTATTTGTTTCTAGTGTCGCATTGCTCCTACAGAAGCACCTCCTTTCTAGCCAAATCAATATCTCTGACAATTTTTATTCTTAGGTTTGGACACCTTCCATTTTGTTTTCCAGATCCTTCTTATCTTCAAAGATGTTTCCAAATACTTCTTTGCTCCACTTTTTAATTTTAGCTTTGAGATCTTTTAGTCTTTGTTGAAATTTTAACATTAAGGTTCTTGTTTGGGGTGTGTTGTCTACCCTCCATTGCTTAATATTGTTTTTGAATTCTGGGTGGTGTAACCATAATGTTTCGAAGTGGAAAGGCTTAGGCTTAGAGGGATTGGATTTATCCTAGAGAGCCTTATAGGCCAGCAATAAGCTCATATGCCTGGAAGGATTTATGTTTTCATGAGGGTACATGTATTTAGAAGGGTTTCTAAAGAAACGAAGCAATCTAGTCTTTCTACTATTTGGTTATCACCACCTCTCCTATTAGTCCAAGTGTGATAGTCATTGATTGTTGTCATGTCTACCATTATTAAATCAATAATGGTTTGTTTAAATCTGGTGATGTTTGAGTCTAACTATCTTATTCCTCCTCTTTTTTTCAAGAGTGAAGTTATCATGTTGAAATCTCCTCCAATTACCCAATGAATTTTTTTTCCAGTATCTCTGTAATGCTTCAAAGGTGATCCATGAATAAGAGTTTTTCTAGGAGAAGATCGGGTCCATATACAAATGTAATTAAATCTTCTTTGGTTGAACCTATTCTAGAGAAGTGAGTTGTGATGACATTACCTAATTATAAGCAATTTTTGAGGTCAATCAATATTCTTTACAAAGATGGCCATGCTCATGGAATTTCCTACATCTAAAGGGTATATGCTCATTTTCGAGCATTTGGTTCCATTTTGAATCTTGAAGCTTATGTCGATAGATTTCGAAAGATATCTTGATACATTCGTATAAACACATATTCTGAAACAAGACGTGTATTTACCTATTGTTGTGATTTTTGACATTTTGACGAAGATTCCTAATATGTTCCCTATACCCTCTATGGTTTCTTCTTCCCTAAATTCATGTGGTATGGAGTCTTTCTTATCCAAACTAGAGCAACCGATAAGTTTTCCTTCTTTGGTATGAATATTTCTATCCATAACTAGAGATACAAACCCATTGAGTTGGAGAAATATAGACCATTTTCAAATACCGTGTCTATGTACTTAGTGCTTGTGAAAATTGTAGTGAAGAATCCTTTTGAACCCATATTTAGGCTAACCCGAGCCTTCAGTTTCTAATGAGAATTGATCCACCACTTTATGGCTTACTCAGAGAGCTAGATACCCATTAATTTGACAATAATTGCATGAAATTTTATGTATTAAATGTACCCACCTACTCTAGTTGAGGTAACTTTATATTTTAAAGGGACAACTACTTTTGCCAAGCATCCCTCAACTTGGGCTTTTAGTTGGGTCATGACCCCATTTGTCTCATCCTCTTGTTTATTTATAGTATCATATGTTTCCTTTGGGATATAGTATTTGTGATCAAACTACATTGGCACTCCTTTCTCTATAGCAGTTATAACATATATAACCTTCCTTGCACCCCCCATCTCAATCGAGTGGTCAATAACCCTTAACAAGGTGGTTTTAAAAAAGACTTCAATTTCCCTACTAGCCTCTGCTCCAAGACCTCGGTCCTCCATAATTGTGTGGGTTGTGGGGGATTACTCCCTCTTTGAGAACTAATAGCCAAATCTTGAGATTTGAAAATCAAACCCTAATCTCTTAATTTACTTCATCGTCACCTCTACTCATAGCCAAAGGATTGGAGATTTTTAAAATCTTTTGAAAAAAAATTATTATTAAAAGAGTGAAAAGGAGATTGGTCATATTGAAAAATAGGTTGGTTAAAACATATTGAAAATGTAAAGGCCAAAGGAGATTGGTCATGTTGACAGGGAGGTTGGTTAAAACCCATTTTGCAAAATATTGTAAAATTAAAAAAGGAGATTGGTATGATTTGGAAAATATTGAAAACAAGGAGGAGAAATTAAGTCTATTGTTTTATCATTGAAGAGAATAAAAGAAGAACCATTAAAATATTGGTTTACCACATCATATATTTATTTATATTTTTTTTTGTATGTGTTCTCGACCAATCCCAAATGATTGAATAAGGGGATCTAAGGTACACATAGTTCTCATGTGTGATGGTGCTTGACTTCTTTTGAATCCTTGATGGTAGATATTATGTGTCCAACATTTGAAATATTTAATTTGGAAACAACATAAGTATACATGATCATGTGCTCATGAAATGCAATGGTGAATGCAATAATTAAGTCCTCACAAACTTTTTGATCAATTATTCTAAGTGGCGAATTGTAAAATCCATCAAGAATGGCATTTCTTTGATTCAATATTTTTGAGTCATTGGTTCCAAATTGATAACGTTAAATGGTTTTAGAAGTCTTTGAATTCATTTGATAACTTCATGTAAAAGATACCTACTTGAAATTGAACAAGGAAGTCATCATCAATCAAAGTGTCAAAAATCATTGTAAAAGACCACTTTGGGGTGCATTGTTTATAGTACTTGACACCCTAAAGTTGCCATACAATCAATCAAGTATGAAATAAGAGTAGGAAAGTGTGAAATAAGAGCATGGAAGTTTGAAATAAGAGTAGGCAAGTGTGATACAAGCAAGCGAGTGCAAGAAAGTGTGACACAACTTAAAATAAAAAATGGGTAAAGGAGGAAAGCATTAGCAAAACACTAATCAAGAAATCAAAGAACTACATGAAAACTTACAAGATTTGGATAATTTGGTTCATAGTATTCAAAATAAAATTGATTCGAAGGATCAATTGAATGAAGCACTTCTAACAAAATAAATTGAAAAAGAGGAACAAATTGAAAACACTGTTGATGCATCTTGTGACACCAATGACCACTTTCAAATGATGGATTTTACTTGTGATACAGATGATCTAATACCTATGCAAATGGTTGATGCAACATGTGACACCAATGACCTAGTACAACTAGGTGATACATATACAACATATGATATCACTGATGGTCCCTTAACTGGTCGTAACAAGGAAACACTCATGAATAGTGAATTTATGAAGTTTATTTTTTAAGATAAGTCGTAAGAAAAAGAAAGTAGTGATACCATAAGTAGTATCAATAAATGTGAATTTGAATTTTCTTTTGAAGTCACAAAATAAAACCGTCATGAATGCATAGAATAACACCAAGTATATGATGATATTTCCAAGCATTGATCAAACCATGGGAATAAATCCAAAACAACAAACACAAAAAAGGACCTGGATATAATAAGAAAGTTACCTTTCATATCGTTGGCTATTTTAGACTAATCCAATTCCACTATGCAAGATTTATTCAAGGGGAATCCACTTCACCTATTTCAGTTCAATGTTAGAATTCTAAGTGCCAACAATGTCATTGAGTTGGCCACATGGAGATTAATCAGTATTTGATATCCATCCTTGTCTTCATCGTGGGAAGACAAATCATCCTTTAGATAAATCTTGAAAAAAGAGGAAGGTTCAAGAAACAATAGTTCATTAGGGGTAGATAAGTTCTTGGGGATTGAATCAACAAGGCAATAAGTTGCTTAAGTATTATTGTCAAGTTTAGACACATGTAAAGAAACATTTGAATGGTGAAATTATGAAAACAAACCAATTTCAAACAATTATTCTATATGATAATTTTGGGCATGACCATGTACCATTTTTAATTAGTATTACCATGTACCTTCGGGGGGGGAGTTAAAGAATGAAACAAAATGGTACTCTCTTTCACCTCAAAGGGGAAGCAGGGGTGGGGTATATTGACAAGGAAAAAATTGAACTCTCATTCACCTTAAATGGGGGAGTATATTGTGAAAAAATTAGTTGTCAACCAAAACCACAAGATACAAATGTCAAATTTAGTGATTAAAGAAGAATCCAAAGCTCAAGATTTGATCCCTTCCACATACTTCTCAACTTGTGTAACATACATAATAATAATAATAATAATAATAATAATAATAATTACAATAAATAATAATGATAATAATAATAATTATTAATTATTAATCAATGATTAATGAAAGGACGCATCTTATCTAAAAAGACAGGTATCCCATCATCTCATATTGTATACATATATTATTTATTGTCCTACATGGATTATAACATGTCCTACTTGAATTGGATGTTTAGCTATTGAATTAATGTGCATTAGGAAAATGAATTTTGATCGTCTCATTGGTATCACTTTTGAAGGAGGCACCAGAAGTGATCCTTCAAGATACACATAAGTCAAAACAGAAGTTGCACGATCAACAGAAAGAATGTGACAAGGTCATCATTGAGGAAGATAAAGAAATTTATCACCTAAGAAATGATAACATAAACTACTTGCAAAAATCATGAAGTCCACAGAGAAGAAGCAGTGCTTTTAAAAGTTAGAATGTAATACCCCGATTGTTAATCCCTAGACTTATGGTCTTTTATTTGTTAATGTGACTATGGACTTATGATATTTTATTTGTTAATGTGACTATGGACTTTGGCATTATTGATATTGTTGTTATCATTGATGGTTGTTGCTATTAAATAAATAATTGGCTCAGCAAAGGCAACTAAAAGAGTATGGGAGACCATGGATTCCACAGAGTGATTGTTGGTTGTGGATCCTAATCTTCATAATTCATAGGTTGTGTTTCAGCCATGTCTGGATCCCATCCCATGACGGGGTGGTGTGGGGAGGCTTGACCCCCCACTATAGTCATGACTTGGTCAATAATGGGTGATTTATGGGCCCATGGTATTGGGTATCCCGTGGTATTTTCCCATGGTAATCCCTCTTTAAAGGGAAGGAATTGTAATACGACTGTGTATTGTAGTATTGTAAAGATCTATGTGACTGTGTGTGAGAGTGAAAAGGAAATTGCAACGGATGTGTTGCGGTTTGTATCCCTTCATTTGTTGGACAATATAATAAAAGGACTCGCAATCTCTTCGTGGACGTAGCCCAAATTGGGTGAACCACATATATTGGTGTCTCTCTTGCATTGTGTTTATGTGTTTTATTTCAACATCTTATTTTATGTTATTGTCGATCATGTTTTCTAACAGTGATGGGGAATGGGGACATCCCTAGAACCTTAGAACTTGTTGTTGGCTTGATTTTGTCCATCCTAGTTCATATTTGCACCTTGGTGACATTAATAATGTTGGTCACCCAAACATTGTACAACGAACCCTATTTTTTATTTTATGGACTATGGAGTTACTATTGCACCTTGTGAATATGTTAGTCGGCCCCTCTTGCCTAGTGTGCACCCCTTGAGTGAAAGATGCCATTTTATGGACCCCACTTGCACTAAGGCACCCTCTCCCTAGATTCGAGGAGTTGTAAGCTAGAATTTAGCTTCCACCTCCTTGATTTGTGCCTCCACCTCCACAAGTGCACCCCACTCCTCCATTCATCCCTACTTTTGTGCTTCCAGGATATTTATAACCCTATTGGAGCATATCTCTCACCTAATGCGCCCTCCTTCATGTTTTGTAACCTCCTTGTGCTCTTCATGGGTCCACTCCTTGGTTTTTGGTAACACCCCCTCATGGTGTTAATCCAAGAAGGGAAATATCCCAAAATAAGCCACCACTCCACCAATTTGAGTTAAGTCTCCATGATCAAGCCTAACCTTACCTCTCTCTAATTCGAGTTGATCCCCTTGGGTTAAGATTGGCCTCCTTGTGCTATAAAATTTGTGTGCTCTCTCCTTGTTGAAGCTAATCCTAAGCTTTGGATCACTTGCCTTCTGACTCACCATGTTATGAGTGTTCACGGTATTAAGACTGTGTTGAGGTTGTGTTGAGACTGTGTTGAGGTTGTGTTGAGACTGAGTGTTTGTTGCAGGACCCTTTCAGAGGAGCAGTCTATTTTTCCATTCCAGAGAGTTATTCTAGTGAATTGTTACCCTTTGCTTATGTTATATCACTCTACTAGTCCATTTTCTCGTACAGGAAGCCAGGAAATGAGATGATGATATCATGAGGGACGAGTTAGGTGAAGGGAGTCACATCCCATAGGTAATGGAGACAGACAGGAAAGTAGTAGTGGGAAGCATTGTGGTTCTCGGAGGGGGTAGTTCTGAGAGTTGTTAGACCGAGTGTGCCTATGCTTGTGGATTTATGGTCTTAACTCGGGGGTGACCTGTTCAAGTGAGTTAGAATTGACTGTGTCTACGAATGGGAGGAAAGTTGTCCCGCTGAATCCATTTTCCATTTGAAGATAAGTATTTGTTCATATGCTATGTTATTTTATCATGATTATGTGCCTTGGAGGCTGAATTGTTTCTTGGTTATGTTTATGGTTTATGTGTCAGGAATTGTATGTAGTATGGATGGCTTTCATACATTGAAACTCTGAATTGCTATGAACCTCCTCTACCATCTATTATTTCTCTTCTCCTTCGTGGTATACAATTATGGCTCTCACAGTGGTGAGAGGGGTGCAACCATATAGGTTTGCTTACTTCTACTCATTTATAGGTTGTGATACTTATCCAATTGCATTTGAAGCGACATCTCCATTAAGAAACACCTTTTTTTTCACTGAGAAAACTTTCCATATGACCAAGTTATAACCGTTTTGGCCTAACAGTGTTTCCAATGTTGAAAGGAGCTCACCCTGTCCTTCGATTCAGAAGACTTTTGTATGAAGATTTGTTCTATTATTGCATATATGATTTTATTATTGTAGATATGTTATATTGTTGTAGATCTAATTATATTATTGTAGATCTGATTTGTATTGATGATTGATGGATGGAGGGAAGGCAACCATACAATCTAAATCATACTAGTGAAAGCTGGTTGTAGGGGACAACCATGAGATCCGATCTTTCGAAGGATGTGGATGGAAGCCTATGTATCTATTCTACTATGGTTTGTGTGGATTGATACTTTATTTACTTACTAGTTAATCACAACAATCGGCACGCATACACAGAAGTACTAATATCCTCATATTGATACACGAGCAGGATGATAATCACAACAATTAAGTATTTACAATCACATTTTCAGTAATATTACAATACGATAACTATTACTAAGCACATGGCTAATTATATGTTTTAACATATGGTTACTGGAGATTCCAAATATCTCATCTTACTCACGTATCTTTAATGTTTATTTCTACAACAAATTTGCATTCAATAGTATGCACATTGGGGAAAATGTTGTGCTTGGGTTTTATGCATTTTATTTTTAAAGAGGCTCGAAGTTTTTAATTTCTTGGTTGTATGGCTTGTTGGCCTAACCTTAGATCACCTTAATCCACTATGCTATACTGATCTTAGCCCCTTTTCCCTAGTTTTTCCAGTGCCTTTGGAATTAGTTGGGATGGGGACACTACATAGAACAAGAGAATCAAGAACTTGTGAAGGAATTCAACAAGAATTTATTGGAGAAAGATCAAGAAATTCTAGCTTAAGGAACCAAAAACAAGAGATTACTCAAGCAAAGCAAAAGATTAAAAAAGGCACAATCTGAAAACCAAGACCTTAAGGACAAAGTTGTAAATCCGGAGAACAATGAAGAAATTTCATGCTTAAGGATTCACAATCAGAGTTTACCTACCCAAATCAAGAAGTTAAAGAATGATAAGAAGTCACTACAAGGGAAGCTAGAGAAACTTATTAATAAAGAACCAACAATCAATTAAGAAACAATGATTGATCTTGTTGAAATAAAGAAGTCATCGGAGGTAAAAATCGAGACATTCCAGAAGGGATCCAATACAGATCCAATTGAAATTGTACCTACCAATAAATAACCAGAAGCATCAAAAGATGAATATTTCGAGAACAGGACACCAGATACAACCATACCCTATCGTCGTTGCATCGAGAGGAGCGAGGTGCTCTATAGCCCAGTATGGGGGAGATGTTGTCACATAAGGTAACGTAACATAATGTTACATTACCAAAAATAAAAATCAATTAAAAAAATCATGTTGGCTCATAAAATAAAAATTATGAAAAATAATTAAAATTTTAAATGTTGGTTTGTCAAATAAAAAAATTAAGACTTAAACACATATCTATCAATCGTGAGAAGGTCTGTCAAATAAAAAAATTAAAACTTAAACACGGATCTATCAATCATGAGAAGGATCATTTTTTTTTAGTTTAAGATATTTAAAAAAAAATACATCTCAAGAAATTGGATCCCTCTCGATGCTTGATAGATCCGAGTTTAAGATGGATCTATGCTAGTCCTACTTACAAGGGTCATCAACAAACTAATAAAAGACAAAATAAATATACAGGTTAAGTAGAGATCTTACTTTATTGACAAGAAGTTCAAGTATGGAATCATATCATCATAAAATTCATTGCCAAACAAAATCACCAAAGATCAAATGATGGTGGTCTAAACCTTACACAATTCAACAACTTTGCTCATCACTCATAAGATCATATTGCCTTATGTCCTCAACAATGATGAACGTAAGAATGAAGAATCTTGAGAAGGCATTACAAGCCGGAACAGAGACATAAATTTTGTATGCTTTGAGGACAAAGCAATTTTAAAGGAGAAGGCAATGTAACATACATACATAATAATAAATAACAATAAAATATTAATTATAATAAATAATAATTATAATAAATAATAATTATAATAATTATTATTATTAATCAGTGATCAATGGTTAATGAAAAGACACATCTTATCTAAAAGACATGACCTATTGAAAGGACATGACTTACCCTTATGACCAGTCAATGCTATATGTACACCATCACATGGTCATTATATCTCATCATCTCATATTTTATACATTTATTATTTACTTTCCTATATGGATTATAACATGTTGTCTTACTTCAATTGGATATTCATCTATTGAATTACTGTGCATTTGGAAAATGAATTTTGTCCGTCTCACCTTACAGCTGACACGAGCGAATATCAATGATGATGGTCAGGCTTCAAGTTTTGAAGTCCCATCATTCAAAATTCAATCGACATTTGAGACTTCCAACATGGAAACTGGTATCCTCAACAAGCTATCTACAACCAAATCAATTTTTCATTGGCATGTTGTTCGACACCTAATTGTGTCAAAATTAATAGAGCACTTTGGTGATCATATTTGTTCACTGATAGCGGAATGGTGATTCTATTTGTTCACCAATTAGCAAGGGAAAGTTTAGACATGGAAGTTGTTCACTTCCATAATTTCGTTTCTCTTTCAAAGTTCATATAGATGAACCATACAACATCCAAAATTGATGTTTTTCATCCATATCTTCATTGAATCTCGGTTAAGAAGTTTCAAATTCAATATTAAAGATGGTGTTAGTCTATGCGCTAGTTCTTGTTGCCTTACTAGTACAATTATTCAAACTTGTGATTGGGGGGAAGGGGGAATGTTAGACTATGAGTCCCTAGATAATCACAAGGTCCAAGATCACCTTCTTATGAGTTGTTATCCTTATCTACTAATGAAGTGTCATCATTATCCATTAATGAGTTGTTAGTGAGATCTAGATCTAGAGGTGGTCAAATTGATATATTATAATATTAATATCATTGGATGAATACATGTGTGAAGAATGTGTCTTAAATCATTTTTCCCAAGTTCCTGTCTTATCTAGTTCTTAACACAAATTCCTTTGCATAAACTAGAACTCCACAACATAATCGATATTTTTCATATTTTTCATAGGCTTAAATCCAACCACACATTACATCATTACCTATAGTGTTCTCATAAAATTAAGAATTCACTACATGCATACATGTTTATATTTTCCACTTCTAAAAGCATACAACTCTAATCTATAAATGAAAGGGAGTTTAGAGTAAGAAAGGCTCATTCATTATCATGGTTGCCTTGCTGGCCATCTTCTCATATAATTAACAATTCACTACATGCATATACATGTTTATATTTTCCACTTTTAAAATCATACAACTCTACTCTATAAACAAAATGGAGTTTAGAGTAAGAAAGTCTCATTCATTATCATGGTTTCCTTGCTGGCCATCTTCACTATTTATTGCAACTCATCTTTCACAAATATATGATAAATTAGAGACTTCCCATTTGAGGAAATAGATAATACACACTAGTAATGAAATAAGAAACATCATGCACAAATTAAATAAAGATTAAGCACAAGTAATAAATAGAGATTAAAAAGATACATTTTGTTTAACATTCAGATAAATAACATATAAAAATTTAAAGGGGCCCAACGATTATTTTTTCATTCATATTCTTAAATTACGTCATAGGTATAAGATATCGCATAGACAACCATCAAGAAATAGAATTTTGCTCCCATCTTGCAAATACTACAACCCTATGGATCACAACCAACTAC
This sequence comes from Larix kaempferi, assembly GCA_027924585.1. Lineage (NCBI taxonomy): Eukaryota > Viridiplantae > Streptophyta > Pinopsida > Pinales > Pinaceae > Larix > Larix kaempferi. The sequence continues at coordinate 5,084,043 of BSBM01000074.1, read as the reverse complement.
TCAACCAACCAACCAAAAAATCCAACCCTTTTCCCTTAACCTCGATAGGTTTTATACAATTCTAGTTGCTAAAATTGACTACGTAAAGATAGTTACAAAAGGGGACAAGGATGACCAAGTCAATACATTACCTTAGTAAGTGCATTGATTATGTTCCATATTCTTGCTTGTTGGCAACCAACTTTCACCACATTTTCAACACTAATCCCCATGTGCTTCTTTGGTCGTCCACCCTTCTAGAACATTTATCCAAAAACAGGTGGGACAACACACCAAATCTTACAAGTGGAAATATTATTAGGTTTGGTTGTGGCATATGTGTTTTGGTCATTTAAGTTTTCATGGATTGAATTTTCTATACAAGAAACATATGGTAAATGGGTTGTCGATAATGGAGCATAATGATATGGTATGTGAATGTTGCAATCTTGGAAAACAAAATAAACGGCACATTTCTAGCAGGCGGATCATGGAGGACCAAGGAACCTTTTGTGTTGGTACATATAGATATATGTGGACCAATGCAAACACCTTATACTAGTGTGGTAATTTGATCACTAACATTATTGATGAGTTTAGTGGAAAAATATGGATGAGTTTAGACATAAAGAAGAAAAATTCATGAATCATGGAAGTTACAGAGTCATCACATGATGAGATATATCATGTTTCCACAAACTCTAGTAGTAGCTTAAGCTCTAATGTTAGTATAGGTAACACAAGTTCTGATGTTAGTATATGTTCTCCTTCAATAACTTATTCATTAAGTTCAAGTGCAAGTCCACCATCAACTCTAAATCCTCCAAGAAAGGTAAAGCACCTCACATAAACTTATCAAAATACTAACAATCAATATGATATTATTAATTACTCTAGTTTCTCAAGATGAAGTTGAATCATTTTTTTATGAAGATGCAATGCAACATGCATTTTGGTGTATAATGTAATGGAGGTAGAAATTGAAGGAAAAGGGTAACTTGTTTATCAACTTGAAGGGAATGATGTCCTAGAAGTCAAATGGGTTTACAAAATGAAGTATAAGGTATATGGATTGATTAAAAGGTACAAGATAATTTTGGTAGCGAATAGTTACTCACAACATGTTAAGATTACAATAAAACTTTTGTTCATGTTGCAAGATTGGATACTATAAGAAATTGTTTTGAGTTAGCATCTCTCTCTCTCTCTCTCTCTCTCTCTCTCTCTATCCTTACATGTTGCAACCCTTTTAAGAACTCATTATGATTTCTTGTTGTTTTCATAAAAAGAAAACTCCTCAAGGAGAGAAAATTACAAGTGTTCTTGGAACCTTTATAAGGTCATAAACTTATATCATAGTGATGAAGGTAACAAAATTGAGAGGTATTGTATAAGCCCCATAGGAAGAAACCAACCTTCCAAACACAATGGTATGTAGGTATCGGCATGTATCAAAGCCTTTAAAACCCAAAAAATATAGGGTTTTTCATAGAGTATACAAGATAAATAGAAGTTAAAGAAAACTAATCAACCAAAGTTACAGGATATATAGAAGATAAACTAACAACAATCAAGGGACTACTCACTAAAAGTAATTGGTTTCTTTGCATTATCACCAACAACACCAATAAGAAAACCATCCTACATGAACAAGATTTTGTGAATGTCATATTTATCTCCATCATTTGCCTCATAAATTGAGCAATTATCAAGTCCATGCTCTTCCTTTTTTGTACCTTATTGTGCACACAGTGCCTCTTGGTATCCTCCATAATCATAGCAACTAACTCCTTATTGGTCAAAAACAATGTAAAGTGTGGGGGGGGAGTTTGTGTAGATTTTATGTTCCTTAGTTCATGTAGAGGGGAACTGAAAATGTAAACCTCATCCTCCTTAACAATAAACCCTTAACACGCCCTCTTGCTTTCTTTTCAAGAGCAACAATGCTTTCACAAAAAAAATTCAAAAAACATAGAAAGGAAATGCTCGTTGCAACTAGTAACAATGTCTTTATTTTTGGAAGCAATGGAAATATTTGGCACAATAGGCTTAAGTTCTTGTCTCGAATCAATCTTTTATCTTTTTTAATGGGCAATTTCAAGGAGGGTACCTAACTAATTTTCAAGGGCATTCATGAGTTATTTTGGTGCCAAGAAACCATGTTCTTTTTCAAATCATGATTCTTCTCTACATCTTCATCCTCCTATTTCTCTACAACCTCAACAACGTGGCACATAGTTTGGTTGAGTTAAGTAAAAAAAAAATCAAAGACTATATCTTCCTATTTCTCTACAACCTCAACAACGTGGCACATAGTTTGATTGAGATAAGTATTGAAAAATTCAAAGACTACAACGTGGCACATAGTTTGATTGAGATAAGTATTGAAAAATTCAAAGACTATATTAAACATATAGATATATGTCAATCAAGTTTTGTACTTTTTTTTCCAAAGAACAACTCTAAAAAAAGAAAGTTGAGTTAGCCCACGACATGAGAAGATTTTTAAAAAGTTGAAACGAGCATATATAGGGGAACATCGAAGGTACAAGTTAATGCTCAATATGGAGAAAAAGGTCTTTGTATTTTCAGTCTTAAAAGCCTCATGTAAAAATGAGTGATTAAAAGACTTAATTATTGAGAAATCCAATAATTTAATGTATTATTCATTTTTATTACACGGAAGGTTGCACAATGTTATTCTTTGTTATATATATAATAATGTACATCTTTTTCATTAACCAAATATATATATATATACAGTGAGAAAGGACTCTCGGTTTATACAATAAGAAAGGACTTTTGGTTTCAAATTCCCAAGAAATCTTTTGAACTACCAAATGACTCTTGATCTACCTCAACAACTAAGTTTGGATAGACAATCCATACCGATTTATAACTCTTAAGTCTTATTGTTCGTAGTAAATTTGGATACGCAATCATGGAGCGTGACTCTGTTGCGAGGCTTGAAGAACTTAATGCAGAAGTGCCTAGAAGGGATGAAAGGGTTGAAGCAATAGTCAATAATGTACAGTCGGCTATACAAAAGTTACAGGAATCTTCTTTTTTTGAAGAGGCGACGAGACAACTACAAGACCCAGAAATGATCGCACGCATAAAAAAGGTGGCAGACCAAAACCAAGAGCCGCAGTGTTCACAATTACAAGTCGTGCTCTATGGCGTTGGATCGATAGAGGCTGAGCATCCTCGCATCGATACTTGTCTCTCCCAATTGGCTTTTGCGATTTTGCTACGAGAGAAATTTGAATGGGTAAATGATATTGTGGTGTATGACCCAGTAATGTCTCCGCCGCAGCAAGAAGCTCTCAAGTTTTTCAACTGCACTTTTCTCTCTGTTGATGAACGTGGCAGCCGGACAGTTGACAGACCCACCCTGTTTTTCATGCCTCGTTGCCCACTGCCTCTCTTTCAGAATCTATTAAATGCAAATTGGAAGCCTGCCAATTTGAATAAGATTATTATGTTAGGCTCCAGTTTTGAGATGGTCAAGCAACATATTCCAACCCTTCCGTTTTTTCGTGTATTTAAGCATTTGATGGCCATTATGCACAGTGAAAATATACTGCATGAAGTGTCCCTTCCGATTAAAGAAACATGTGACCAAATTTATAGGGAGGCATTTCATGATATAAGTTGGCACTTCATTACTTTGGATGGTTCCATAGATGATCTCAATCTTGGTCTGTATCCAGAGGATACCTTGGAATCCTTTTGATCCAATAATTTCATTTCATTTATTTTCCCATTTTTATTATTTCATGTAAATTCAATTTTATTTATTTTCCCATTTTTATTATTTCATGTAAATTCAAAAATCAAAAGATTTTGACTTTATATTATTTTTTTTACTTTATATTAATTCTTAATTTTTATTATCTATTTATTGTAAATTTTGCAATGTTTAAACAAAATGTTTATTAAATTAAATTTTTTTAAATTTAAAAATACATTTGCTATTAAAAAAAAAAAAATCAAGTATTTTTATTGGTAGAGTACACTTTTTTTTTTCAGTGAAAAAAAACATATTATTGATATTCATTACTAATCAAATAGTACATAAATTTGGGAGTTTTTAAACCAGCCCTGTTTTTGCTTATCAGCTTTACATGATAAAGCCATGTTCTTGCTTATCGGCTTTACATGATAAAATAGCTTTTCAGCACAAAATAGCTATTGAGCTAAAAAACATCGACATATAGCTAATGTAGACTTCTATTTCTGGATAAAAAACCTGCAATTTTCTAAAGTTCAAATATATGGACCTCCCCTTGGTCCCATATTACTTGATCCAAGACTTCTTCCCACAAAATGACACCCTCAATACACTCTGAAGCTTCTTTTGAGAGTTTGTCAACAACAAAGAGTTGTGTTGGCAATAGCCTATGTTCTATTGTGACTGTCATGAAAGAATTTAGCTCAAGAGAGATGACATTTAATTTAAAAGCTCCTTCAACCCATTTGATTGTTACTCTAGAGTCACCAAAAACCTTCAATTACCCTAGGCCAAAATAAGAAGCAGCTTTCAAAACACACCATAGTGCCATCAATTCCGCTTTCATGTTAGTTCCAGCTCCACAGTTTAGTCTGAACTTGAAGAAGTGATCTTGTGTTAGAAAGATTACCCCACCAGTTGCTGAGATGCCACCATTTGATGCTCCATCAAAAAAGACTACATGGTTGTTAAACCCTGGATTAAAGAGGCCAATCTTTCGAACTTTTGGAACAATAGCTAAAGTTGCTAAAGTATTTGGACTCTTATCTTCAAAGATTGTTTTGTTCCTTATATTCCATACAAACCATGAGGTCCAAGCTGGAAGCAACAGAAAAATGTTTACATTCATACATCCAGTTTTTGAATGAAATATGATTTGACATTTAAATCTGTGAAAGATGTTTTATATTTATATTTACACTTTGGATTTAAATCCATGAAAGATGTTTTATATTTTTAAATTTAAAAATTATTAAAAAAAATCAAGAATTTTCCATGTGGATAGAAACATTTAATCATTAATTTAAAAACTTTTAAAACATGATAGGTTGGTACATGGAGATGCCCAGCAGAACAGAGGGCAGGAGCAACCCAATTTTTTGCCCATAAATCTTTGGAGGAAGCATTCGAAGGGGCCCTCCAGGTGCTCAACGCCGACGAGTAAAGGAGGCAAATGATGCCTCTGCACGATGTTGTTGCTGTTGAGTTTGCCAATGGCTAAGTAGTCTCTGGGGATCTCCATTTGCACCAAGTGGATGTCCATCCCAATCTCTCGTGCGGCCTCCACCTCGTCTATGATGGTATGTGACGACGAAGGTGACAGTCAAGCCAGTGGTGGCCATTTTTTCAGCGAGTTGCATGAAAGGAATGAGATGGTCGTGACCCAAAGATGGCAGCATCATCAATCACCACAAGGTTTCCTTATGGTCTTCTTCTCCATACTCATCGCCACTATTGTCGTAGCTCCTATCTACTCTTATAAATTCCATCCAATCCAGGTAGCCTGCAAATACATGCACAAGCTAAAGTGTCACTACCACTTCGTGAGCCACTACTACCTCGCCTTCTTCGAAGCCCACTCTCACCCTGGTCGACCCCTAGGTCTCCTCTTCCTGGGCCAATGCCCATGTGACCTTGGGTATTTCTTTATTCTTTGGTGTTGGTAGGATGAACATACATGGAAGTTGATGTTGTTTCCGTACATCTTTGTTTGAATTGCATCTCCATCGTTATTGGTGATCAGTATTTTGAAGTGGAGCAGTATTGGGGATAAGTGTCGCTGCCTAGATTCATCTTCTCGTGCGACCTTGCCCACCAAGTCGACTGAATTCTATTTAACTCGCCTTCCACCAATATATTTCCCGTCCATTTCCTTAAGCACATGAGCAGCACCCCGAACATCAAAGAATTCCATAAACGTGTGCCCTTTCCACTGTGTTTCTCTAATCTCTTTCATAGCTCTTGCCAAACAAAACCTTGATTTATTCAGAAAAGACATTTAGACGAGCAAGAGAAACAACAAATGGACATTAAAAATACTATACCTACCATAGGATTCTAAGATTAATCTCAGTGCATCCATCGAAATATTGGAATCCAAATTGAAAACCACCAGCGTGACTTGGTTTAGGCTATGAGCTTGATAGGTAAACGGTGTTGTATATTGATTCCAGACAGTTGATCCTTCTATCAACCCCTTGGCAGATATTGGTATCCCGCTGCTCAGTCCTTCATGAGAAAAATGATAGTAATCCCACAATTTTACTCGTTGCATCAAATGTAAATGTTGTTCTTGGATATATGTAAGTGCAGCTTTGGCATGTCTGAGGTCGTAGCAACGAACAGTTACTAGATCTTGTTACTTGTTGAAAAGCTTCATTTCTTGAATGGGAACCCATGTACTCAAATCCTTTCTAAGGACTGCATCATTGATTTCTGTGGGTACCAAGCTCAAAGTAAGAGCTCGAGATATCTGTTTGCACCCACTAACACTCAATTGTGCACAAGAAGAGGGTACAACAGAACTGGCATATTATGTGTTGAACTACTGAACCGGGTGAGTTACTAGAGGAATTGTATTTAGTGATTGGATGGTTATGAAATGTATTTTTGTTTTCTAAAATTTCTCCGACTCTCCTGCTTTTTCCATCTTAGTGAAGCTGAATCCTACTACTAAAATTGCTCTAAAACCCTAATTGTTGGTCTGCCATTTATGTGTTAGAGATAATGCTCACATTAGTGCAGCATACTAAGTTTGGGATTGGTTTGAGATTTTGTAGGATACTGTTGAGATATTCTCTCAACCAACATCTCCATGTTTGGAGTTAGTTGGATCTCACTCCAACTATATATATATGTGATGTATGTGTGTATGTTGAAGTAATACAAGTTATTATTGTGTGTTGTGTGCAAACTTTGTCTGCTATCTCCATTTTCTTAATATGGTATCAGAGCAAGGACAGCCTTGACTCTCTCACGAGAGGGGCTGGAATATGAGAGATTGAGAGCAGATATGATTCTCTGTACATAGGTGTGTGAGAGTAGATTTCTTTTGTGTGAAGTTTTCGTGTGACTGTGTGATTAGTTTTCCTGCGCTGCCTCTATCTATTGTGGATCCTGCCTAAATAAGAAGCCGATGATTCAAAGCTGCTGAACTATGTTCGCTGGAATTGCACGAGAGAGTTGTTGTAGAAAGGAGTTGTTGTCGTGGAGAGGAAATTGACTAGATCAAGGTTGATTCGATGTGCATGAGAGTTAACTGCTATGCTACAATGGATTCAACGCTGCCTCTTTGTGAAGAACTATTCCAGATCTGGAATTCATGATTCAATGTATCGTTGTTGCAGATTGTAGCTGACCAGATCGCTGCGTAGAAGGAACCACCAATTTGAAACCAGATCTGAAGGAGCCCAAATTGTTGAAGAGGAGGACTTAATGAAGTCGCTTCTAATCTGGAAGCCAGTATTCAGCGTGCAGATTTCTGGAGGCATCATCGAATATTTATTTCATGATGGGTTTGCGGTTCTGTGAAATTTGTTATGTATATTTATTTTTATATTGTTTAAGTTGTAAAGTAGAACCAATTATTGAACAGACTACATAATTTAAGTTAGTTGTTCCTGACCCGTCGTGCTCTGGGAGAGAACAGATCGCTGATTTAATTATGTCTAAGTTTGTTATACGCTGATGTGACCCGTCGTGCTCCAGGAGCATTAGTTATAGGTTATTTTATGTAAGGTCAAGTTGTGAAACTGATTACTGAAGACATTCAGTATCCGAATCATTCTCCTAGATAACTGCGGATAGCCGAAAGCGAAATATTCGCAGATGGAAGTGTATTCATAGGATGGTTCAGTATCAAGATTGTCCTTCGGGAGGTCGAGAAGCGTCAGTTGTACAAAGAACGTCAAAGATGGTCGGAAGCAGTTGTATCTGTGCTGTATGAAGTGGTAGCTCGAAAATGATGAGAGAGAAAGAGCGTGTCTATGAAGTTCAGAGATGGGTGTAAATGCGTATGAATACCAGTGAGACAGACAATGACAAATTTTGTGTTTTCAATATTGTAAGTTTTGAAATGTAAGCATTAAAGGTGGGTGTTAGAGATAATGCTCACATTAGTGCAGCATATTAAGTTTGGGATTGGTTTAAGATTTTGTAGGAGACTATTGAGATATTCTCTCAACCAACATCTCCATGTTTGGAATTAGTTGGATCTCACTCCAACTATATATATATGTGATGTATGTGTGTATGTTGAAGTAATACAAGTTATTATTGTGTGTTGTGTGCAAACTCTGTCTGCTATCTCCATTTTCTTAATATTCTGAGGGATTTTGGAAGCATTTGAATGATGAAAATGAAACAAATTTTTGTGTAAATCGCCACAGTTGAGAAATTTTTGGGAAGTGTTTCAAGCTTCCCGGAACTAGAATTGGAGCAAATATATTCACATTTTTTAAACATAATTTTTTAGTCCGTTCTATTATCAACCATTTTTTTTCCGAGCATTCGAGCGTTGAAAAAGAAAATATCGAGGCAAGATTTGATCGGTTTTATATCCATCAATCGTTCTCTACTGTTACGCGATCTTTATGTTTCACCCTTCATTGCGTGTGACTTTTCATGGCAACCAGTAATTCTGTGGATTGTAAAAGTGTCTGATAGCCAAGTTTCCATCTCTCAACGTACTTAATATAGAAGTGAACACAAGACATTCAAAAATATCCATCACAAATTGTAAAGTGCACATGCCTTATTTGGCTGCCTCATCTATTTATTTTGAAATGTTTTGGTTTCAAACAATCGCATAAAATTGAAGTTCGGAATTTGGGCACTCATGTCATCCTTAAAATTGTCTGCCCATGGAGCTCGAGATTCCTCCTCATAACTCAGAAGGCTTTGGACGAATGCTAAGTGGATGTCGTGCAGTCTATTATGATCAAACATGGAGGCAATGCCATGTACTACTTCACAGTTGAAGTAGGATCATTTCTCAACCCTTTGTAGAGATTTTTTAAACTAATTATCTAGTTTGAATGTTATAAAAAATTCCAACAATTGGAATAATCGGTGTTCTTTTGTTGCCGGTTTATCCCAGGCATGTCTTCAAGCATGGAAAATCTAAAGAGCGCTCTTGAAGAAGCGCCAGGTATCTGAGTTATTGAGGCTCTACGGTAGAAAGAATCGTTTCTTCCAAGTGGAGTCATTTTTGTATTTTATCATTGTTTTTAACATAAACGTTGTTTGAGCTGCATGTTGTAAATCATTAGAGCTTCATTTCAATTATTTTTTTTTTTTCAATTATAAATCTGAATTGTATAGATATTGTAACTTGATATATTTTCTTTTAATTATGAAAATTAATTATTTGTGTTCCCTGCTAAGGCAGAGATAATAATAATTAATTATTATGAAAATTAATTATTTGGCTCTTCATTCAAAAGTCAAAAGACTTTGGCTTTGTATTCATTCTTAATTTTTTATGTTGTTTATTGTCTAGCCATACATATTTATTGTTGTAACCTACCTAGACTTGAAAAACATTTTATGTTTGTGGAAAAACATTACTTTAAAACTTATTGTAAAGTTTTATGTTATTGACCAAGGATGGTCAAGGATGACTGTAATTGAATATTATTATTATTTAATAAATTAAAATAGGAGACACTCATCCAAAGAGGATTGTTGAAGAGTGTCAACTGACCCACTAGGTGAATCTGGTGTAGAAGGCAATTGACAAGTGGCAACATCTGCACTCACTTACTAGTTGTTGCAGGGGCCAACTTCCCTAAAAATGTGGTCATGTTCCCCAAGGATGGTGGAACTGAGCAAGTGGCTCATTAAATGTTAAACTGACCCAAAAGACCTAGGCAATCTTTATATCCATCGAATTGAGCAGGGGGCTCACAACTTTTTCCTTGTGTTTGCTGGAAACTGCTATGTTGAGAACACAAGAGATTCGACGAGGGGAATGTTATCTAATGAGTTACAGAATAAGATTGTTTTATGCTGTTGAGTTGCAGAGAGCTTTATATGCAAGTCTTCATGATTGCTGAGTTACAAAGAGATTGTCACATGCTTCTACACAAAGTCTTCGTCCTGGTGGTTCAGTGAACAGGGTCGGGGATCATAAAGCAAGTGATCTTGGCTACTTTCAAGAGACGGTTGGGAGGAACGGTCTTCTTTGGGTGTTTGTCCACTCCTACAATTTAAAACAGGTTCTGCATTGTTTTTGTCTTATCATTTCTAGACTTTCTCTGTTAAATGTCTGATGAATGCTAATTTAAAGCTATCAAATTTTAGACGTTGTTTAAATGTTACTTAACTGCTAAATTAAAAATACTAAAATGACAGTTTATTTCTGCATAAATGGCTGAATGATTGAATCTGGATAAAAGAAGAATGAATAAAATTATTCTTTGTATTTTTCCTTTCACCTTGGTGATGTACTCCAGTATAAAGAATTATTTTAAATAGGTATGATTCGATAATTATCAGTTAGATTTGAAATGATTATGTTATTATATGCAAAATGTTGTTTAGATTATGAATATCAAATAAAAATTTTACTGCATTGATATTCAGAAACTATTGAAAGAACCTAGATATTTATAGTTCATGGTTTCTTTGATTTCATACCGTACTTATCAGCATAGGAACAAGTAGTTATTAATTAAACTATAGGATTAAAGGAAAATCATTTTTAAATAGAGCACAACACCTATACAAACCAGGTAAACTTTTAATATTTATCTTCCAAACGAATCTTGCACAGTTCATAATAATATGAAAATCCCTACCTACAACTCGAAATCGTTCAATACTGAAGTACTTTAATACACAGTTTTTATGATAGATAAGTTGCACAAGTTCAAATATCGAATCCCTTAACCCTTAGTATCACTACTTTATACAGTAATAAACTCAATATAATATTATACAAATATACAAACATGAAATAATTTGCACAGAATTCTTATCAAATAATTACGATATAGGCCAAATAGAATAATAAAGTAAACCATCATTGCTTTATTAAAATCAACAAGTCTAGAATGGAATTGATTTTATAAAGAAGTAAACTGTCATAAAACCACAGCTCTTATATAAATTCCTAATCTATTATCTAAACAACTTAATCAAAGGGCGGTATTACAACCAGATCGAAATAAACAATAACATAGGATCAACTTCTAATGTCGACAGGCTCACTATAGTCAAGTGTGATTATTGATTTACAATAGTTAAAATTTATACAAGCCTGGGCGTAACGCCTGCTAGGGTTTAAGAACCCTGGAGATTATAAAAACAATCAAAGCAAATTTACAGTCAAGTTAACCGTAAGGTTAAACAGAGCTCGATGCCATCCAAAGGGACGCATCCATTACATAATAATATTATAGTATTTATACAGTCACATATCAAGTGGTCAAGACTCACGAGAGCTCTACTCTGTCTTCTTATATAACATTTATATACCAACGCACATACTCAAATCCAACCCAGTTTAGGGTATGGTATAGGGTCGAACTCTTTTGCAAATAAATTCAAT